>OY757237.1:5725773-6925773 GCA_963583995.1 Xylota segnis
GCTCAGGTCTACATTGAAGATGACCTCTTTATCTAAGAAACAGCATGCATACCAGGGTGAAAAATCCACGCTTGACAGGAAAGCCTACGCTATGACCATTTTCATTGACATAGAAGACGCCTTCGGCAATGCCACTCCGCTAGACAACAAAGGGTAGATGAAACATTTGTGTTGTGAATCAGAGCAAATGCGTTATGACAGGTGTCAACAGAGGCTGCATGCAAGGTGGCGTTTTGTCTCCACTCCTATACTGCATATTAGGTGACTCTCTGTTGCATACTCTTCACAGCTCAAACTTCTACGCTCAACCATACGCGGATGATGTTTCTATACTTTTGGTCAAGTCATGTCTACAGGCTATCTTGGAGCAAGGAACATCGAAGATATCCAAGGCTTTCTCAGTTTTGTGATAGCCTAAGGTTGTTTTAAGCAAGAAACAGGACCTATGTATCATCCATCGAAAAGGGTCCATTGGATCTATACGGCATTTTCCACCTGTCCCAGGTTGTTTGATACTGGATAATGGCTTCTCTCGGTTGCACAGGAGCTAGCCCAAGTACCCCTTGCTCTAATCTGCTTGATGTACCTTCGCTAGATACATTTATTATGGGCTGCACTATCAAAGTAATACACCGTCTTAGACGGACTTCAGTTTCGATAGTGGCAGTTACGTGACATTTGTCCTAAAACCCAAGTTTCACGGATATGTCATCCAATGCATTGACAATCGGAACTTCGGCTGTGTCAGATTTTTAGCTTGCACTAGTCAATGGCCTTGTTCTGATGTCTTCATGGAAACTGACAATGCTAGACTTCAAGCGGAGATTTATGCTGTCCAAATGGGTATCTACTGTATTGCTTAGCCTAGGTGGAGGGATCGGAGTATTTGCGATTGTAGAGACTGTAAAGCTGAGCTTATGGCCTTGCTCATCCTTGTTACCTCCTCATCGCTGCAGTGTATGAAATTCCAGTCAAAAGGCTACTGAATTTTGCTTCCTGGTAGTAAAATGGACCAGTTGCCTCTGATCGCAACAGTGATTCGATTTCTAATTCCACAGAAAAAAGTGCATCCAATTGCATAATCCTCCAGTTGACGAGGAGGAGAAACTACCGATTTCCGGGAGAACTGAAGCTTTATTGTCAAAGCAATGAGACCTCGGATGCTAAAAGGTTTAGGTTGAACAATTGGAACAATCGTGCTTACGATCGATGGAGCCAACATAAATTCGAGTAAGGTTCAGGAAGACGTGTAGCTATCACACAGATACAAACCAACTTTTCTCTTTGTTTCTAGGTTAACTCACGACAGGGACTCACAATGGATCCACTTGATGATGCGAGTATTTTCTGTTGATACGGTCACCCAAATTTACGTACCTAGTGCTATTATGTCGGAAACAGTTTGAACGCACTGAATTCTTCGACTGCTGTAGCTGACCTCTGAAGTTGTGTAACCTTTCCTATAGTATCGTAAAAGCGACCATACATGCAAAGGTACTGTTCCATTGCATTTCGAATAAAATTTTCTTTTCCAAAACCTTTTCATGACAAACACTCGAAAAATAGTTGGTGTTTTCTGGAAATCAAATTTCTAGCTCAATACCACCTGGGATTCAATTGCAATTTTACTTACCATCCTTACAACGAATTAAACACTTAAAGAAGACTAATTAAATCTCAAGAGCTGATCCAGAAATCCCCCAATAACCCCTTTGATATGAGTCGTCTCGAGTGCCTACCTGGCCAGAAGGCAGTCTCCGAAAACGGACACAATTCACAAGAAGCAGCCGAATTCAAATTCAACAAATTTCACCCACTGCCCGTCCATACGGACTACAAAACTTCAAGCTGGTTGAAATTAATATGTATTCATGATTGACAGAGACTTTAAAGTTATCTGCACGAGTAATTGTCAAAATAAGAATCCGTATCGCACGTGATGCGCCATCCTTGGAAAGGACCACCATTGTAGTAGCCCGTGCTGACGACGTTACTTCTTGTGTGCAGGAAGCGTTACATATATTATTCATCGACAGAGACGAATCGAGTTTGAGTAAAAGTTTGTCAATAAAAATCAAGGCTCATTAGTTCTAAATATTGTTAGAGGGTGTATGTACGTCCTTCGCTTCTGGGCAGAGGAAAAAAAAAAAGAAGAAGTGTCCTGGCGGAGGGATAATGCGGAGTTATCGATTGGTTTTTTGTTGTTCATAAAGTTTGTCTTCGGTTTGATTTGATATACATTTGGCTTTGTTTCCTTGATGTGGTGAAGAGTTTTGGGTGAAAAACGATTTACGTTTTGAATACTTTTTGATTTCGAACACCATTTGGGTAAAGACGAGCATATGTGGAACGTATTGTGTGTCGAGATTAAATTTGTATCTATCGTCTAACAATGAAAGCAAATGGCAATCAGTTTTACACTGAAATGGGTTTCATAAGTTTGTTATCCAAGAAATTCAATGGATGTTGAAATAATTTGTTTATTTGGTTTTAAATGCAATTGTGTTACACTGCATGACTAATTTCTGTTCTTCTATTTCACTGCAATTGGCTTATAGGATTACCCCACTTTGTAATGTACTCTCGTATGTAAATAATGAACAGTTGGCTATCATCTAATATTCTAAGCCTACTGTGTATGAAATACAGATTCCTTTGTCAAGTCAAAGCAATGAGATGAAGTTTAACCTATCACAACATATTTTCTTTGTCCATGATTGGTGCTTTGTTGAATTGTACAGAACTAATGCAAGGCCATGCGAAGCGTAATTTAAAGAATTATCCGAAATACATACATATGTATTTATTCCAATTATAGGAACATTGTTCCAAACCGTGTCCTGATAGCATTCTCCCAGGATTAATATAATTTATGATAAGTTGGAGTATAAAATTCCCCAAACACTTCCCCGTAATTAGTTACGTCTTAGGTCAGAAGTGAGGTTCTCGGAACCATGTCAAATTGCATAACTCGAAGGTGGTAGCGAAATAGTAGCTGAATAGTAGTGGCGGAGTAGTGGCGGAGTAGTGGCGGAGTGAGTAAAGTAATTTTCAATCAAATTTTGTTTATAATGAAGGCCAAATCTTCATCTAAGCTAAGATGGGTGGGCCATCTAGTGGTTTCTTAATAAATCATAGGTTATTTTGACAGTGACAGCTGTTTCTCGCTTGAAATCTTGACAGAAAATCCGTATCATACCTCTGCGGAACGAAATGAGTCGCTTTACGCTTGAAAAACGTTCGGAAATATAGAAAACTTATTTCCAAAGTTTGTGCCGTATAGCCCAAATAGTGCGTTATTCGAAAAGAAGTTTTGTTATAAGCAAGTTTGTGCACAAATTTCATGAGACTGGTATGCTAGTGGATAACACTCATGGTCCCCGTCATCGTACGGTGAGCACAGACGAGAATGTGGCTGCTGTAGCCGAGACTGTGAAACTCAATTCACAAACATCAACTCGCCATCGATCTCAACAGCTCAACATTTCACGCACTAGCCTGAGGAGAGAAGATCTCGGATTATTCGCTTACAAGGTCCAATTGACTATTGAATATGAAAAATCATATTTTCTGACGCATTTTCATCTCGACAGCTAATTTAAGAAACAAAATTGCCGCATCTGGTCTCGGAAAATCCGCACGTTATTGTCGAGAAGCCGATGCATCCAGAGTGACAGTTTGGTGCGGACTGTGAAGTGATGGCATCATTAGACCATTTTTCTTTGAAAATGAGGCTGGGAACAAAGTTTCGTTACAGACCCATGATAATCGACTTTTTTTTTTACTGAAATCGGAGACATGAATTTGGACAACCTCTGGTTCATGCAGGATGGCGCACATTGCCACACAGCCCATGCCACAATCGATCTTTTGCGCAGCAGATTCCCAAATTGTGTTATCAGCCGTTTTGGCGATGTCAATTGGCCGCCTCGGAGCTCGATGTTTTTCCAACAATCTGGGAACAATTCAAACACTTAAGGCCAATATCATCCAAGCAATCCGTGAGCTACAGCCCGAAATCATCAATAAGGTCTTGGAAAATTGGAGATACAGAATGCGCTATTGCGAAGCCAGCCGGCGCAGCCACTTGAACGTCGTTGTACTCCATAATTGGTGGGAATATTTGTGCTTGCATATTTTTAAAAAAAAACTTGTATTTGGCATACCCTGTAATTGCAGGAGTCAAGGCTCAATAAAGTTTAAATTAAATCCATTAGTCATATATGTACTGCTTGCTTTGCTACCACTCTACTTCTCTGCTCCTTAACGATCGTCAAATGTCATTAGAAGCATAGATTAGGTCGGACATAGTCCACCGATTTTAATCAGTAACCAATGAACTGGTCCGTAATGAACTTCTATCCCTGCATCACCTTTTTCCTGCAGTTTGTTATTTGAGAAGCTTTCTCAGGACAACTGTACTCTCGGATGTTTGTCAGATGCTCGTGAGAGGTGGAGCCGTGAAAAACTTTTTAGGTGTTCCCCGACTGGGATTCGATCTCGAACCCCTTGCTCCATAGTCCAACGCACTAACCACTGAGCCACGGCGCCCACGGAACCTACTTATAGAGTAAGTATTAGTTACGTGAAAAATTTCGAACTCGAGATTCTAATAAAACATTACTACGATGGAGAGATCAAAAAAAAGTGGATCCGTCAATTCCCTGTGTCTATCTATCTATGAGTGGAACCGTATCTATACTGAAGGACGCCTCAAAAACTAGTATTACAGTAGGTAGTTCATTTGCCTGAAGACTTAGTCTTATTGTTTCAATTTATTGCAGCGTGTTTCAGCCGGAATTATAAAGTTGTATCCTAATCCCATTCACCACTAATACCAGATCAGACAAAAGGCCGATTGTTAAACTGTTAAATCAAAAAATATTTCAAGCTTCGCAATATTTCGTGTGCCACAGGAGGTGTTCCGCAAATTGAAAAATTATTCCACCCTTTAGCGGCTGTTTTCCATAAAATCTGACAACAGATACAAAGAAGAATTAAGCCTGCAATTTTAGAATCAAAAAAATAACTATCCAGTGTTTAGTCTCATCTGAATTTCAAAATGCCATTCTAACGAACAAACACAGTCGCGCTCCGCTAGAGCACAACACAAGCAGAGGCAGCGAAAGCTAACGATGGAACAATTTCAGTGACATGTCCCGAAATGAAATTGCGTTCCACAGATAAGAACTTTATGCACTCATGCATCATCATATCCTTGCACCCACACTATCATCAGAAAAAAAAATAAAACAATTTCACTGCCAAATTAAAATTCCTCCCTTATCTGGTACCGCGAAGTTTTTTCCTCTAGTTTTTGTTTGCCAGGATTTTTTTGTTCGTATTTTTCTAATTTTTTGACTGACACCAGACAGAAGGACTGTATATGTGCATATGTATGACACCCAGGATCCATTCAAAATTCTGATGATAGTTGACAGAGGGAATGTTGTGCCATTGCATAGCAGGGTCCGCCTTGTTACGTTCAATTTGTGCATGACAAACATGCACATCCACGGACTGATGCTTAAACCTTCCCTCTGACAGATTGCTTTTAGAAATTAATAAAAAAAAAAAAAGAAAATAAACGAGATCCATCCCACATCGTCCCCGCTTTGTTTATATTCGACACGCGGCAATGAACAAGCTCAACAGTTCGTGTATGCCAAAGGGTTGAATGCATAGCGTTGACACTCCACCCACGGACGCAGTGAAGTCCTACCTGCAAAATGCAATTACTTACCTGGTGGTTATGTGAGCGAAAATCTTTCGCACGCATTCCGACTCATTGAATCGTAGATAAAATTATTTCAAAGGAACCACTACAACCAGTTTTGCTATTGCTACTACTGCGGGTACATTCCACGAATGCTTTTCCAAGGAAACTTAAGCTTCTACCGTGTGTCCTTGTACAGTCGTATTTACATGGCAGCAGGAGGCGGTTATTTAATTGCAAAGCAAGGGAGCACTCAGAGAGCATTCAGGAAATATTTGATTAGAATGCTTTCCTGTTTCAAAGGAAAATATTATTTTGTAAAATTCTTTTGTGGAGAGAGAGCGAGCATTTTCCTTGCTCTGGTTCTGGTTTCTACTGTGCGCAGTAAAAATGGAAGAATTGTGTGCCCAACAGTCTGTGAAATAATTCTAAGAACGCCATTCAATAAACGATGACGACGCATGGTTCGAAATCGATAATTGATGACAGACGACCGTTCGTTGTTGGGTGGGTAGGGTGTTTCGAAACTTTCTAATACAGGTGGGTGGTGGATGTTCGCTAAGGATGGAACGATTTTGCTTATTTCTCAGAACTGACACCAAACAAGTGAGATTTGCACGAACATTTTTCAATAGTCCTTCATAAAGTATAAAATTCTATCCTTGGATGAAAATAGAAAAATGATTGGTGGAGGACGATAAAACCTTAAACTGAAACAATTCAATTTAAAGTCGTTTTTCTATTTAAAATATTTCAATTGGAAGGTGGGACTGAACTCGATACCAAGAACGTCTTTTCACTTTGCACTTGGCAACTTTTCAATTCATCGTTTCATCAAACGTAACCTTACAAAGAGGTAATTGTGATTTTGACAACTTGACAAGTTTCCCGAAATTCGTTTTACCAAACACAAATTTGCAAAGTGACAAGTATGTTTTTGCAAAGTGCAATCTGCAAAGTGATGTCAGTTAGAAATGGTTTTTTTCTTTCTTTCTTTCTTTTTCCGTAAAGAACTATAGGTCTGTTCGCGTACTCTCCTAAAAGAACCACATTTCACAAAATTTCTGTTCGAGTACGCAAAAGTTTTTTCGATTTTCATAGAAGAGAGCGCTCACGAGAGAGTGAAAAATTTCCTCATGCAACGAATTTTAGTGCAGAAAATTTCTTTGAATTGATTTACGAAATCTGTCAGATCCCTGTATGTAGTTTTGTTGTCGATTGGGTTATTTTTGTTTACATTTGCTTTTGACGTCTAAAAAGTGGAGGAATTTCCTAGCTTTCGCGTTCGTTTACTTTTTTGTGATTTTACCACTCTTTCATAATCTACGAATTTTGATGAAGAAAGTACGCGAACAGACCTTATGATATACGCTGAGTACCAAAATGTCAAAAAATACGATGCGGTAGGACTATTCTTTTCATTAGTATCTGTAATGCAACCTTAATGCTTTGCATGCATTTTACTTTGCAGTTTCGAACCTCATTTCAAAGAAAGGAGGTACTTGCCAAAATGAAAATGGTAATTTTTATTAAACAATTATTTAAGAAATAAAAAAATGTTTCGCTAACATCTCTGGAGACGCTATTTCCTGTTTGCATATGTCAAATGTAAACATTAAATAAGTAGCGGATGTGTAGTTTGCTCACCTGATGCGCATCGATAACATTTGGGATGCGTTTAGAAATTTGTGACTTAGTCAAATTTTTTTTTCGTAAGACTTTTGGAACTTATGACTTTCCAACTGTGATGCATTTGTTACATTTTGGAATTCACCCTTACCCTTGGTCATCACCGGCAAAAAATCATTAAAAAAATGTCATCCAATGAAACTTCCAATTGAGGCCGCCAATGTCTTAAAATAATTTATTGCAAGACATCTGCGGCTGATTTCATTTCTTGCCAAAGCATTTGACGTTGGTTGTCAATTTGGGATTTACTATAAACATCGTACAGATGCATGTCTTTTTCGTAGAAATTGATTAGTCCAAGATCGACCTTCTTTTTCGTTTGGACTTTTCTCATTTTTCGACTTCACTTCATTCTCTTAAGCCAAGAATTGATAGTAGCTTACTCTGCCGCGATATGGTTGAAAATTAAGAGTCTTGACATACAAAATTTAGTGAAAGGAAGTGCACGACTGGGCCGTACGTAATTGCACCTTATAATATAGCGTCTACACAGGCTATATTTGTGGCAATGTCAATGGCAATGGCAATGAAAATGTGCGTGGGCTTTTGTGTAAATCTATTTCTGCTGAGAAGGGAAGGTTTGACAGTTTTATAACATCTGCTTTCGATAATTTTGACTCGCTCATCTTGATGCATGCTTCACTGAATCAGTTTAGTTCAAATTCAGCCATTTTGGAAAAAGTGAAATGTCAAATTCTTTGCTTTTGCCATGGAAAGCAATCATTGCTAGCCATCTGGTAGTCAATATCGTCATTGACATTGGTATAGCGTCTCCATTAGAAGTTGGGGAATGGTAATGAAAGCGGGAATAAAATGCCTACGGAGACGCTGGGTAAAAAATATATCATGCGCAATAGTTGTGAGAAACTTGGCCAGCATTCCATGGACCTGTTGCGCCAAATATTTGTATTTTTTTTGGGAACAAAGTTTGACATTAATATGTCTTGTGTTCCATTTAAAATTGTGCAGAAACTGCCAACAAAATCCAGAGAAAACAATTCATTTGCAATTAAAAATTTCCTGTGACAATAAAAACTATTATTCAATGGCTTTTGTCAAAAATTGGTGATAATCGAAGTTTAACAGACAAAAACATGATTAAGTTCCTTTCAAAAACTTTTATGTGCACTCTGTTGGATTGAAATTGAAGCTCGATACCATGAGTCGCAACTGTGTAGAGAATATGTAAGACTACAGTCTGCAATGTACTACACCGAGTTTTGGATGAAATATTAATGAATTACTGGCAAACACTCTATGCTGGACAGAAAATTCTCCGACAATAGCTACCCAATTGTTTGCTTAAGAAGGATTCAATATGGATTCAGGTTGGTCAATATCGATGCACTCTAAGAAAATGAAGAGCAGAAAAATCGTTTTAGCCTTTTCTGTGTTCTAACATTGAGTTAAATTTCGTTATTATTCACTGAAATAAGAAATTCCTCTGTAGGCAGAAGATCTTATTATTTTTTGTGAACCATCGACACTTGTTCTTTGAAGACATTAACTTATTTGAAAAGTTTTAAAGCTGTGAAAACAGCTCTCAATTGATTTTCAGTCTACACACCAAATAAGCGTGGTTTTGCGGCTTGCTAAATGCGTTAAAGATCCTTTTCTTTGAATACGTTTCACAGATGGACGGTTATGTTTATCGTAATCTCACGATATTGATGCGATTAGGACATTGTTTTTTAAAAACAAATTTCCATAATTTTGCTAACATTGGCCGCGTTCCGATTTCTAGGCACTACGTAGTCAAACGTTTCTGATTGGTGTAGAGACTCAAAATTGAAAAGTAAGGCATTTTTTTTTTGAGGTAGTGGACTGGATTCGAAGGCAAGAAAATTCTCCCTATCACTTTTTGAATTTGTAAAAACAGTTGATCGATTATATTTAATGTATTGTTCGGCTATGCTTTATAATTTGAATGGAATATAATTTGTGCAGTAAATAAACAAATTACTTTCCAAATAAATTGCAGGGAAGTGATCATCGATTTGAGGATATGATTATTTGATCAATATGCGCTGTGTTTCCATACAAATTTTATATTAAAATAATAGTCCAAGGTTGTAAGTGAAGCAGAAATTTTAAGAAAAAGTAAAGAGACCTTGTTTTTATTAAGCCTTCTTTACAGGTTCCTATTTCATATAAATATATTTATCAGTAACATCCCTTAATAAGCACAGTCCACGCTTTGTTCAAAGTAAAAACTGGAAGTGAGTATGCGAGGTGTGACAATTGAAATGTCACCTACCTTTTCAGTCAGTTTGACGTTCCATTTGTTAGGCTTTTCCTCAAAAAGTAGTGCCTTTATTTGACAGCTGTCAAATAGCAGCTGTCTGTATGGAAAGTTTTATTACTCGAATTATATTTTCGATTAAATGAGGGGTTCTCTCCAAAACATTGGTCAGACAAATCTATGACATTTCGATTACTTAGATTTGATCTTCCTCATTGGATAAGTATTAAAAAGAGTTAATAGTAAGAAGGTTTTAAAAACCCCACCTCCATGTTGGAGGGGAATCTTTCTGTAGATCAATAAGTAGGCACATATCGACATTGGTTAAGAGAAATTACTATAGTTCGTTGTTTACCAACAGATCTAGCAATCCACTTGATCTTGAGTAAGCTTGACGATACCTCATCATTCTCATTAGGGAAGCTCTCACCTTTATCGTTTTTGCAACTCTTTTGGTTGGAACTAAGAAGAATATCACAGAAGAGATTATGGCTAGAGTCTAGCAATTCCTTTTGAACCATGTTAATGGATAAGTCGTTCTAGGCGCAGTGGACTTCTTTGGTCTTAAGTTTAGCTGTTGGAGAGCTAACAATTTTTCGTGCAAGAGAAGTTCATCATCCAAGAGGGCTCTTACATACCAAGTACCTAGCCTACCATTATTATTTGAGGAAAGGGTATGTTGGATCGTGAATTATTTCTCGATTGTGCCTCTACTAACAACTTGGACAGATAAGTATGTATGACTTATTTTTGAGAGTCTTTCTCAGCTTTGAATTCATATTTTCTTGGGAAGGAAAGTTGGCTGCAATACTTTCAACCCTTTGAGGGTCAGTTATTGGATTTTACAATACAGAACTTGGAGAGTGTTTCTTCAGTTATTTCTAGATTCTTGGTTAAATTTTTTTCTGATTATATTCTTGGTTTGATGCATGCTCTGAGCACTATGGTATATGGCATATTTGCATTTCAGCTGGCATTTCAGATACTGAATCTTTTACCCATGGATGCCGAGTATTTAGTCTTAGGCCCAAATAGTCCTGCTTTTATTTTATTCGTGCATCACTTTAATGTGTGGTTGATATAGATTGTGGATTCATTGCTTCAACTTATGATATCGTCCAGGAGTGGTAGTTCTTTGAATAGTGGTTGGGTAAGATCCCCCTACCATGTCAGTCTTGCGTTTGATTAAATGTCTGATCTTGATTAGATTCCAATGGTTCACGCAAAGCTACCTCTGGCAGATATAAGCTTTTATACGCACAGTATAGTATACATCCTTGGGTAGTCTTTACAGCCTTTTTCGTCTTTTTGTAGGTTTGGATCTTTTTTTCCCACTTTTGGACAATGAACAATGCAAGATTAACTTTTAACTCTCCACCCAGATGTGGTAGTAATTCCCTGTTCCTATTGTTGTAGGACAATGCCATCCACCCTTGTCAAAAAGAACACCCGAAAGGAGTTGATTGCCAATAAGTTTTCAGTAGAAGTGGAGTTCTTGATTTCTGATTTTCAGTGTAACTACTAACCGGTTTCTTAGAGGAACTAGTATGCGTTCCGATTATCCGAGTGTACATTTCCTGCAAACATTAAAAGTGCTCCTCGTCTTGGAAAAGGACAAGTTTGACAGAAATCTCCAATGACCCTCGACTTAGGGTACATGTAAGTTTAAAACGAATCAGTCAGTTCCAAAACAAACATCGGATGGAAGGCATCCTTCACAAAGATGACCACCTTTCTCAAGAGCAAATACGAATAAACGTTTACAATGTATAAACTTAAAACTTAACTGACCAGGAGACTGGTGAAAAGTAACTTTGAACTCTTCCATAAGTTCCCATAAGTCTGGGCTAAAAGCTGGATTAACACACTTCAAACCCTGAACATGTGACTTTAATTTCAAAACATCTGGACACAACATAAACCCTCATCCCCGATTTGCAAACTTCCTGTTTAGAAGTCTTTTCAAATTGAACCAAAAAAAAACTGAATTGAGTTCAAAATTTAGTCCCAGAATATAGTATACTTCCCCACATATCCTTTAAAACAACAAAAAAACATTTTTTTTTTATAATTTTTTCAGTTAAAATGTGCATGTGCATGTGTGCACACACACTCAAAATATTTTCAATTAAAAGTTTCTCTGTTTATTTGAAAGTTTCCCAGCTGAGTGAGCTGAGCAACTGGAAGCGACGACGCCAGAGCAGGATCTTCTGCTGAAGGATGGGAACCTTCCCGGGGTATATTTTATTACAATCAAAGTTTTCAGAAGTGTGCACACACAATGGAGCCATTGAGCAAAACACTACACTTTTCGTGTATTTAAGAAGAACGAACCAGGGTACTCGATGATTTTTCTCTCAGGTAAGTGTTTACAAAACGTTCTTGGAGTTGCTCCTTTCTCAGACTCTGACCCCTTAGTCAGTGTTTCTTGCTGCCATCGTCAGAATTACGGTTGGCTTTCAACAATAACGAGCTTGTTGAAAGTTTACATTACAAGGGCAGCAGCAACACCACCCTATACGGGGAACACCACCCGGCATTGGGACAGAATTCGTCCTTAGATAGGAGGTTTCTGACAGGATCTTTGTGGTTGTACTACTCAGTACTAGATCCTTAAAAAAAAATTCTTTCGACAACAATATTCATTCCCATGAGTAGGTGAAGCCTTTTGGCTAAGAAGTGGGCTTTTAAAATTGTTGGCCAAATATTTATAGTGAAGTAGCGGTGGTCCTGTGTATCCGCGGTTTTTGAACAGAAGAGCGGACGACTGTGCGCGATTCAAAGGAAATTTCAATGTGAAGTGAACAATGGGGGTATTGGCTCCATATTGTCTGAGCCTTTTGTGTGTCGTCTGTATGAAGGCTTTGTCAACAATCAACGAATCGAGCTATGGATAATGGATGTAGCCGACGATGGAGATTTGGTTTTTATAAATCAGATGACAGCGAGGGCTCTCAATCTCTATTGTTTGTCTTGTAGGTTCGTGGGCGGGTGGTTACATAGAATGTTTGCGAATTACAAGCTTTGTAATAAACAAGTATTTTGCTTTTAAATTTAAACATTGTTCTCTTGAAAATAACCTTAGAGATGATTTCAATGGTTAAATTGCCCACTCCTGGGGCTAAGGACATCAGTAAAGCAAACATTGCTTACACAGTTTGAATACTTTTGTGTCCAGGATAAGATTTGTATAGTTGAGGAATAGACGGACTTCACTGTTGCCTACTTATATATGATGTGATGCAGTAACGTGGAGTGAAGTCAGGAAAATACTGGCATCACAGTTGTTTCCTTCAGTAATTAGTGAGATAATGGAAATCGCTTTGGACAAAGTTAGCAAATGACCTGCTGGATGTGGTCTCAGCATCAACCCAAAGTAGACTGAACAAGCCACTAAAATACCTCACTCTTCCATGCAAAACAACAAATTACTCTCCTTATCCCCCAGTGCCAAGTACCAAGATGTGGTACTTGATCCAAAACTTAGCAAAAACTCATCATTGAGCAGCGGTGAAAGAAAGACTGCGTGGCCTTCTATGCTTGAAGCAAATCCTTCGGTAAAAAGTGGTGAATCCGTTGGGCTATCGCCTTAGATTCGGTCTCCCAAGATGCCGGGTCCCTAAAATATCGATGGATTTACTTCTCGCTCCGTAGATGGCGAGGCTTGGGGAGCTGTGACACATCCAGGCAGGTCATCATCATTGGGCGACTCAATTTAGGATTACATTAGTATATAGAATAAACAACAGAAGACCAAGGTTACACTCCTGCGGAACACTATACTGCACTTCTTTTTCATAACTATAGCAGTGTTTGTTGGTTTTACACGAAAGGTCGTGTCTGTCAGATAATCTACCATCCATTCTCCCAAGTTTCCTCTAATTCCGACTATTGCAACGCAATCATTAGCCTACTGTGGTCTAGATTTGTTGAAGTCTAAGAACGGAACTACTGCGTGATAGCATTTGCTCAGACTTGAGTTCATTTAATATAGAAACTATGAAGTCAGGTTTGTGCAAGATGGCTCAAAAGTCATCAACCTCCCGGAAGATGCTTTAATTTTTGCAAATGGTGGCAAGTGTAAGGTAAACAGATACAACATACAGGTCAACAAGACATTAATCATTCATAAAAACAATTAAAGCCAACGAACATCGGTGACAACTTTTTTAATTTTCCTTGTCCTTGCAATGCGTTCAAACGTGTCCTGATTATTTCATATTTTTCATGCAACGCTGTCTACTTTCTGGATACACTGTACCAGTCAATCAAGTCATTTGCATAAGACGTAATTATTCACACTTCGTGCATCGTGTATTAATAATTACGTCAATAACGATGCTGAATTATGTGAACATCTAATACATTATGGATTGGAATTGCTTCAACTCCAGCCAACCGTTGCTGCACTTGCAATGACTGACATACGAGTATGTGTCATCAAAATTTATGTACTTATGTATGTATGTATCAAAATTTCCGCCAGATATCCCCTGGAAACTATGAGTTATGACATAACCCAAAGAAAAACCACTAACATCATCAATTTGCTGTGGTCGACCAGAGAAAGAGAGACCAATGCGCCGCACCGCAACACACCTGCAATTTAAAATAATTCCCAAAACCACACTGATCAGGACGACAAGTGTCAGAAAGCAGTTAATACCAATATTGTTTTGGGTGGCCAGAGGGTGTGTGCGCGACTGTGTGTTCGAGTGAAAATCACTATAATGTATCATGTTAATAATTTTAAATCGACCACAATGTGTCACTGTTTATGACGGAGTGTCGGAGCTTTTGGAGGGTTTGGTGGATGGTGGTAGCTACTATTCATGTATGCATGCCACAAAATAACGTTTGACATTAAATTTACGATTCATTCCATTGAAGCTGGTGAAGTGATTTATATCTCGACCTCCGTCGAGTCCTCCCCTGTCACAGATGTGTCATTTTGTGTGTGGTGTCATAAACAAGTGATACGGCAACGGGGTTATTGTCAAGGAGGTGTTTTATTAAACCAAAAACATTGCACCCTCAGGCATCTATGTTTGCACATTTTTTGAGTGCTTTCTTGAGTGCTATAACTTGAGATTTCATGAAGTCATATGACAACTTAGATATAAAATTGCACGACACACATATAATAAGTACTTGCCTACCTTGTTTGCGGGATTCTCTTTTTGTTTTTTCATTTTATGATAATTCGGTATGAAATTCAATTTATTTTGGGAAGTTATTCCCCATGGTTGTAGGGCAGGATATGATTTTAAGTGAATAAAATATAAAAATTTTTTTTTTTAAGAACTGAGCTACGGTAGTATGTGTGACACATGTATATATGTAAAAAACTGACATTTGACAGTTGACTACAATTGCGAAGCGTGAATTTCGTAAAATAAATTTAAGACTAAGAGGCTTTTGAACGTTTTCAAGGGACTGCAGACGGTTAAGTTTCCAGGCGAAGTCGCGCAGAGTAGAAGCCTGCGCTGCACAGCTTTAATACAATGAAGATGAATGGCGTAATAGGAGGACCAAGTCTGGCTGACATATTCAAGAATGAGTCGAAGGAAGGCTATATGTATGTATGTACATATATAGTGATTTGGTAAAAATTTCGATTTGGATTCGAGAAGCTCTACCTATGTACGTGGCAACGAAAGTTAAGCTCCCTACCTCAGATGATCGCAAAGTCGAGTAAAGAGGAGACTGAGGAAGTGCAGGGGAGAATAGAATTGTTTCTTTTTCATTAAAGATATTGCAGATGGGACGGTGTATATTAACGATATGACAATTCTGGTCGCATGAACCCCGATAGGTCAGTGGCCAGTACTTGTTGCCAGAACTCTAGCAATGTCTGTCCGATTTCTATTTAATAGTTCTGGCGTTCTGGAGTTCTATGCCAGTAGTATTTGGGGCACGACTGGCTGGATGTGATACAGTTCCGCACCCCCTGCCATCTACACTCAGTTTGTAATAGATAGTGTGCAAAGATTCTATCGTTAAGGACACCCAGCGGGACGTTCACCGCCTTAGTGAGGGAGCCATCCGAGGCACCTGTTGTGACCATAAGATTTGGTACCCTAGCATCCTTTTTGTCTTAATCTGACCCCCGTACATGATGATAAGAATATAATATGGAGGTCGAGTGGTAAAATGGTATATGCCAATATTTCATTCCTTAAATATTGCAAGTACTTACTGGGAGTGAGAGGTCTGGACCCAATTGGTGTTCGCAACATAAGGGGAGTGTTAAACAAAACCTACGTAAGCACATTATTTGTTTTATATTTGCGACCATTATCTTCCTGAAAGGAAAAATCAGCAAGGATTTTGAACGAAGTTTTCCTTGATGGTATTAGAATACATGAAGAAATTCACTATTCCATCGATTATTTCCAGCTTTCTGATCCTAATACAGACATGCAGACCCATTCCATCAGACATTCACCAACATGTTTCACTGCCGTGATAGTATAAGTACATCGTTCCGACGCGCACCGCCAGAACCTTAAACGGCCTTCCAAGTCGATTTATTCAAGAACACACTCAAGAACACACTAGTGGGCGCCGTGGCTCAGTGGTTAGTGCGTTGGACTATGGAGCAAGGGGTTCGAGATCGAATCCCAGTCGGGGAACACCTAAAAAGTTTTTCACGGCTCCACCTCTCGCGAGCGTGTGACAAACATCCAAATAATTCAAAATCAAATAACAAACTGCCCTTCGGATACGGCATTAAACAGTAGGCCTCTTCCTGGGTCCCATCGACCTGTAGCGCCAAGTATTTTTTTTTTTTTACACTCTTGCACCAACAGTCTGGAGACTTGCTTCTTTGCGAATGTGATACGTTTTATCTACTCATTTTGTTGAAAAACGGTTTTAAATCCTATACTTTCGAAGATAAGAAATGGCTCTTCGTCCACAATCTGGTCGAACGTCCATTTATCGCTCAAAGTTTTTATCTGACCCAAAAGTGCTTAATTACTTGATCTTCTAGCGTTTCCTTGAAGTTATCTCGAATATTTTGAAAGTAGTTGAAGATACTCTCAGATTCCGATTACGCTCACGTGACTTGGTTACGGAGACTCAATGGCAAACTATACTTCAAATCCAAATCGTGGCCCAATCTCTCAATTTGATATGTTAAACAAGCATTTCAAAAACATGCCAGCTTTTGTAACCTCATACTCCACGCTGTAAAATATTTTCCCTTTTCTGGTAAAGTCGGCAACGGATCATCAACTGTTCCTAGAAAGCCAAACAGTCCTGACAACAAAAACTTTCCTAAAAAAAGCACAATACGAAACGAAATACACTTGGTACGCTCCCCGTGCATGAATACGAATTGTCTCTCAAACACAATTGCTCATTCCGCCCCTACTGTCACTTCGTTTAAGTGCACATAGCTCCCAACACCACCGTGCTCGCTTTCGTAAAACATTCCATTTTCTAAATATCGCACAATTAGTGGAGCGCATAACCCTCCTCCGTAAGCACTCCCATCACTTAATCAACTGAATAGTTCCAATTAGCATGCACGACCAACTGAGCTCATCATTTTCTATTTTTTATGGCTCCACATTAAATCATAAATCCTCTTCCATTTGAGCAGCACTAATGAATCTTCAACTGGTAGTGTCCCTGTTGCGCTTTTTCATTCCATCCGTCTGTGGCGCCCGCTTTGTCACCTCCAGCACAGCGCGTTACCATCATCAGGATCGCTTGGGTGAGGGTGTGTGCAATTTGTTGGAAAATAAAGGAAGAAAAAATTGTATGTATGTACTGTATATGTATTTCGAAATATCTCACATGTCCTTGTGCCTTGAGATTTTCCCAGAATCCCAGCATCACGCTGTCGTGAATGTGTGCGAATAAGTGTGAACTTGGTAATTCATTTCGGTCTCGTAAATGTAAACACCTTTTGAAATTGTGCAAACACTTGACTCTATGTGATGCTGCTCTTGGCCACGTTAAAAGTGGAGGCGGACGTAACCAAGAAAAACAGCAGAAAATGTAAAAAAAAGTGAAAGATGAAGGGATAAATGGAATCTCATTTCTCAGCGTCAACACTTTGATGCATGAACTGAATGTCATTCGTGTTTGCATATAGCGGTAATGCCCTAGCGCAATCACTTCTCAATTTTTGGATGAGGCTTTGTTTAGAATTGTGTTCCTTCGTAGTCCTTGGTAAATAAATTTGAAACCGCAGTCCGGTTTTCGTGCTAAGTTGAATCCCGGAAGTTGGGCTTTTAGCAACCATTTGCTTTTTACAAACTGAATTCTAGTTCATTCTGCAGATGGAGTACGTTCGCAAGTAAATTATGTGTGAATGTGAGATTACCCACAATCTGTTCTTATTTTGCTTTAACGTGGGAAAGCTCCAATCGTTGGTTCAAAAGTTCTTGTCCACATTACGTCCACATTTTGTAAGAAGTTATAACATTCACTTTTAAATCTTTTTAACTGTTTTTTTGACAAATGTCAACTTGACAGTTGTTTTACGAAGCCTTAACATTGTTAATTGGGTTACATTATGAATTAAAGTTAGTAACAATCAAATAACCACAACCCAGATCTCCAGACAACTAGAGCTATGTTCAGACGAATGCCAGATGAGCTGACAATGACAAATTAATTTGCAGCGTTAAATTGTCAGTTGGATTGGTTTGGATTTTTTTTCCAAATCCAGCAAATGTCAGATGGTTGGTCTGGGTACTGTCTGTTGTTGGAATGGTTTGGATTTTTTGTTAGATTTTGTCCCAAATCCAGCAAATGTCGGATGGTTGGTCTGGAAATTGTCTGACAATTGCTTTGCTGCAAAAATTGTCAGTTCACACGGTTGATAGAAAATTTGCAGATCCATTGAGCCTGTGCACAGAAGACTGTCGGATTGGCATTTTTTGACATTCACGTGTCTCGATTTTTTTTACGTATTTGTAGTTGGCGCCCAATGAAATTGGTCAGCTTTTCAATCTCTTTTACTCTTTTTAAAAAAAAATTGGTTTACCTTCCTATTCCTATTGTTTACTTCGTGAGTTTCTCAAGTTTTACATGTGCATTCCATGCTTTTGTCAAGTGACAGCAATTGACATTTCGAAACGTCAAAGAAAAAAGCTGATGCCCCAGCAGGGAAGCAGGGGGAAATATATCACTAACAACAATCAAAACATCTTTGAACATATTAATTGTCAAATGTCTTAAGCTTCGCACATCTGCAACATTCCAATGAGCTTGCAAATGTCATAAATGTCTGCAAATGACGTGACAATGGCACAAAGGAATGTTCACATGATTGGCACATACTCGTACATACATACATACCTGTAAATTTATTGTCAGATAGCTGCTAAGCAATAGTTTGGCTACAAAATTTGCAGACAGTAATTGGTAGTTCATACGATTGCGACAAAGTTTTCTTTTGCAGACCTTTTGCATACCTGGCAATCGTCTGAACATAGCTTAAGTATTTATGGCGAATATGATGGGAGAAATCTTCGAAAACTTCATACTTGAAGTTAGTCCTCCCTCCTTGCTAGTCTCAACAAACTTTCTTGGACTATTAGATGCGTAGTACCACAGATATTTCTGTGGTCTACTTCCTTGGTACCCGACTAGAATAAAGTCTCTGCCATCACCGTCGATCCTGGACGTGTTGCTTACCATCTTATTGCAATAGACACAAGCTGTTCGAATAGAGGTCACCAGGAGTTAAGTACATATTTTGAATCGTTAGATAGTGCCTAAATTCTTTGTGAAGCTTGAAAAGTCCTATTTCCATACTGAGTTCATACCTGTCATTTTCTTAAGTGAAATGCATTTATCTCAAAACTACTAAAATGCAGATGCGCCCTTTCTTCTTACGACAGTAGTAAGTCCACATAAAATGATTCTAGACCCTTCTATCGTATTATAACTCTTGGAAAAGTCTATAGTCCTATTGCAGACGCTTCACTAAAACATAAAAGGGAGCTTACAAGGCTCTTCGATTTGGTTCATCGCGAAGACATGACTAGTCAACGTATCAATTTCGAAACTCTTTCAAGCGCTTTAGTATTACTTTTGGGATTGTAATACAAGTACTCGTTCTTGTGGATCTTGCTCACTTGATTTTAGGACTTCGGTATCCTGCAATTCATCGACAAGAGCCCTTCATACTCTGTGAATGCATCTCAATCTATCCTGATATATAAGTGATGTATGGAATTCAGACTACTTGCGAAACCAGTGTAATGTCAGGATCGCCATGTAATGTCGTTCAGTTGTCAATTTCTTACTTTTGCTGTACAAAGCGCAGGAGGATGGCAAGAATGCCATTGGCTAAGATTGATTTTTATTTTAATTGACGCCAATCACCGCCAGCACTGAATGCATGCTATATGACACTTGCAAACGTCATCTTTATGATGACGTAACGCATTATTGCATTGTTTTCACTACACCGAGGGGATCTGACTTGGTTTCGAACTTTAAATGGGCTTGTTATTGAAATGTTCCTAAATTGAGAATACTTTTTGCTCTCCTCCCGAATCTCCATGTGTAACGCCTTTTAAGTTCTTTTCTATTCATTCCACGTAGATTCTTAAATTGCTGGCGCAGAGTAGGTTCCTGAATTCGGTCGGTATTGAACCTGCTTATGTCGCTTGGAGAAGACTGTTCGCTTTCTCTTCTGAAACCCGTGTTTGTATTTAAAAAAGTTGGATACCTTGCGTACCTTGACTAAAGAAGTTGTCCATAGTCATTAAATATGTATATAAGTACTTTGTATCCTTTGCCATCAAAGTAACTTTCCTTTTTCCTGATACTACCCGGATTCACTTAAAATTCTAAACTTTGCTAAGTACCTACTTAATGTTGTTCTTATCTATTAGCAAACTAGACACCACCGTTCGAAACACAAGAGATCAACCTTCAACCTGTTCAAGGAAAATGCAACCGTTCCTTGTGAAACTACTAATCTTTAAACAGGTCAACAAAAAATAAACTCCCAACCTGACAGCAGCACCCACAACGAAAGGTCTACAGGACCACTCCTTGCCACTCTGCAGGTCCACTCGAAGAGATAAAAGACCGCCACAAAGTGACACAGAAAAACTTGAGATAATAAATTGCAAAAATAAGTGCACTGTATTGTTTTACCGCTTCATTGCTGTTGCACAACACAAACTTAAAACTCGAACCGAAGTTTGCAACGCAAATCCACCCCCAGACTAGACCACCATCTTAAACTTTCCCAAAAGTGAATGACCACTGCAATTCGTGCATATAAAGTTCCTCTCCTCGCGCCAGCCCCAAGATAAATTGCTATCCGGAGGAGAGGACCATGCTGGTACCGGAGGAGTGTATAGTGGGTATAGTGTAACTAAAAGCAAAGCCATCCACAATCTGGGGATGGCATGTGAATGCCCCAAGGGATGCAACCTAGGTGTATTACCACTATCAACATCGTTTGCTTAAAAGGCCAAAACGTAGAATGCATTTAAAACACCAGCAAGAGGAATGAACACAAAATGGAAAGTTGATAACACTGAACGCTCTCAGTCTTGCCTGGAGACAGAGCGAGACTCTGTAAGAATGCCTGACACGTGGAACGACACGTTGTTTGCTTTTAATAAACCGTTACATAAGTCCCATATGACGGATAAAGGCAAACAACTAACAAAGAGGGACTCTTCTGCTCCTTAAATTCCACCCAATTGGATTGGTCCTTACCAATGGGGACTTTAAGGGCGAAATCGTGTTTCTGCATCACATCGTATCGTTATCTTGGCAATGAAGTTTTCAACTTAATCTTTACTCCTCCAGCCCGGGATAGTGTGTTGTAGTGATGTGCAAATGGCAAATCGATATTATGGCCAAGTTATCAGTTCGTCATCGAAGTGAAAAAAAAGTGTACACGACACAAGAACGGGGCGGAGGGTTGTAAAAACTGATGGCGCCTTGATTTGGTTTCCATAAAGCCGTTAATAGCAATTTCCTAAAAGGGGTGGTATTGGGTTAAACTATGGAACTGGGACGTAAGAATTGGGTGAGACAATTTTCGATTTCGTGGAAATTATATTCGCAGTTGATGATTTAGGGACGTGCACAGGGATAGTGCTGATTCAGTAGATGGATATGGGGATGGAGAAGTCCTTCTTCTCTTCTGTTTTTTCTTCAGAGAGTGGGTTGGGAATGTAAAAAAAATAAAAATTGGTTCATGTTCCGCTGGTAGTGTCGCTCTTTTATCCCTTTTCTCAATTTTATTAGCTTAGTTTGATGAGTTTGCTCGACGGCATTCGAACATCAAACACTCTTTGATTTGCTATTCAATGAAAATTAATGTCGTAATAAAATTTAAGGCCTCTGTACAGCACGAACTACTGTCTGAAACTGTATTGGATGTTGATGTAAGGGCGTACTGCATCGGGTCTATGATTTAAAGTTGTCGCAGAATGAGGAGGAAGTATCTTTAAGAATACTGAAGTGGAATCCTTACCAGATAGTAACAAAGAATACAAGGATATGAATTTGGCAATATTCTGCCAAGGAGAGTAGTTAAAAGGTTCTTTCGGATAACTCAGTCCTTTGGACAGAGCATACAGTACCACAGATCTACCGCTGGGTATAAACTGGTGCCTCTGAACAGGGGAACTGGTGTCAGCTCATGAAGAGATTTAGTACTCACTTGAGTTACTAACTGTGGTCTTGGTACAAATTCGGGAATTTGCCTGCAATACTGTCCCCGACGTTATGGTCAAGGAATACTTTTTGGTAGGTTATTTGAGGTTAATATACTAGTCCATGCAGACTCGTCTAATGGTGCTCTGACACTGGACCCCGAGGGTCTGATATGGTTCACAGACGGATCAAAGGTGGATTCTGGAGTGGGTGCTGGTGTCTTTGGAACCAACACCAAAGTCTCAATACCTATGGGAATGTGTCCTACGGTTTTCCAGGTTGAACTCCATGCCATTCAGATCTGCGCCAGATTAAACCTAAACAAGGGAGTCAAGGGTGCTAAAATTTATGTCTTCTCAGATAGCCAGGCAGCTCTCAGAGCACTGTCGTCCAACTTAGTGCACTCCATAGCAGGTAAATGCTGTTACGATGCACTACAATCACTTGCTAGACGTAATAGTGTGTTACTCGGATGGGTTCCAGGTCATCAGGGGATTGCAGGCAACGAATCTGTAGATGAACTAGCCAGGGCTGGCTCAGAATCTGCGTTCATTGGACCTGAACCTTACTGTGGCGTCAACTGGGCTACTGCCACAGCACTGATTAACGTATGGGAGCATAGACTTCGTCTAACCTCCTGGGAAAATGTCCCGGGGTTACGACAATCCAAGAGGTTAATCAAACCATATTCTTACAACGAAAGTTTAGACAAAGAAAAAATTAGGAAGCTGGTGAGTTTTCTAACAGGTCACTGTTGCCTGAGATACCACCTCAACAAACTCAATCTATGCCCAGATATAGAATGCAGGTTCTGCTCAGAAGATGATAATGCCCAGCTCTGCATTGGTTGAGGTAGCGCCTCTTCCAGAAGGTAACATGCTCGCTGGCAGATATTAGAACCTCTGCAACTAAGGACGTGCTTTCCTTCATTAGAGAAGTGGTACGCTTTTTAGAATAAAATTACACCCTACGATACAATAGATCTTTTACCATTTTTGGCAAAGTCTTCAGCCAAGTAAGACATTACGGAAGTATCTACAATGTTATGCGTTCAATTCTTAGTGACAGTACAGTGTAGACAGAATCAAAAAATTCAAAGAGCAGCTTGCAAAGTCACTGGCGTTTTAAAATACTGTCCAACGGGTGCTTTGAACGGTTACACATCATAGACACAGTCCTGTGCACATCGCCACAGTCAGGTCGAAACAGAACCATTCTAATACCCATAGAGGAGTGATGTGGCTGGGAATTTGGTTAGCAGTAGTCATACAAATATGTTTCCTATAGCCTACCAAACCATCCAGGAGGTTTCTTGTAGTTTAGGATGTCAATGACTAGGTCGTGGAAGAACTGTCGCCTAAGAAATTTAAATTTAAAAGACCTGGTCAGTTGACTTCCTCATCTTCACATGTCGCCTTGCGTTACTCCTAGTTTTTTCATTCATTTGGTACCGTGGAGTGTTATACCTCAGGGGATTCAAAATTCCTATACCATACTGTTCCTACTGTTATCAAAACAATGTCGTAAACTTCTTGTAGACACGCAAGTGCTTAGGGAAAACCATCTACTTTTGGCTTTTTTGTGGACCTTATTCCCTGCCTCTGGCTTCAGTGCGCAAGGCGGGAAGATCACCGAGGTGTCGATCTGTTCTGATGTAGATTCTGAACCTCTTCTAGCCATTTCTTCGGGTGGTATATTTTCGTGTTCAGCGTCCCAGTAGAGAGCAAACTTAAGCACTTCCTGACTGCACTTTACAAGCTTGGATTTTATCTCAGTAGCCGCAATCGATTTTCCTCCTGCTTGGCGGCCTATAAAAAAGGTGATACCTCCCTGTGGTATTGCCTTCAACGCAGTCTTACGGGCAGTTATTGTCCATTCTAGGACCTCCGGTGGGAAAATACTGCAATGGTTCGGAAGGCGGATTGATTTGGATATGCCGAGCCGTTCAGAAAATATGTCTGAGCATTGGCCTTTGAGCCATCTATGAAGGCAGAGATGGTACATGTAGTTGTAGACCGCTTTTCCATTCTTTTCTGGTTGGAAACCAGCTTGTTAAGGGTCTTCTGAAGTCTAGGTATATCATTTTATCCTAGTTGGTGGATCGCCCCTGAGCACTTTCTCTTCCAACACGAAGAAGCGCTTGTCCGTGCCTAAATCCGGTGGATGTTTGAAATAGTTCGAAGGAAATGAACTGGAATTGCAGATTGCGCCATTTGTTACCCAGTGTCACGGTTATTTTTACCGCGATCCCGAACTCGGCCGTTGCCTTGTCGAGATAAAGACGATGAGGGCTATCATATGCGGCTTTGAATTCGATGAAGAGATCATAAGTCTCGACTTGAAATTCGTTGGTCCTTTCAAGGATCGATCGTTGATTTGCTCGGCTGGAAGCCACACACTAGTAATAGCCGTATAGTGTGTTGCAAAAATGATTCAGAGGATCATATAGTACATTGGTTAGGAAAGGATGGAGTTCGACAGCTAAGCCTAGCTCGTTCCTTGAAACAACCAAGGCAATAAGTTATGTAATATGAGGTATCAAAACGGCGCACTGTGGGGCTGTCTTTTTAAAACGCCTTAGCTATCCTAGGTTGAAGGATACCGGTTATCCTTATCCAGTTTTATAATTGCCTCTCTGGCTCTTGACAGTCATTTGTGGTTTATAAGTGTTCGGATCCCCTATAAACCATTCGGATTTGTTAAGAAGTAGTTTCATCTTCCTCGACCAAGGGAACTATAAATGCAAGTGGTCAGTTCTTTTCTCCAAATTAAAAATAACTGCGACCTCATTGTTGCAATGAGTAGTTAAAATACTTACTTGTTCGTCATTGCATAACCTTGCATCCAAAGCAAAAGCCACCAGCAAATCTTTGAATTCCTTTTCTCTCCTTTATGGTACAACTTGACTGTTCTTAACTCAACTCGAGGCCATGCCAGTCAGTGCAGCAATGAAAAATTCCAAACCATTTTTTCCTTTACAAATTATTATTGTGGTACTCTGCCACTTTGACTCATTTCTCACAAAAGCGAGGCAAAAAAAAACCGAGAAATATTACCCGATGTACCCAATTAAATCCCAAACCCTATTTACATTGCAGGCAATCTCATTTACACGACACACTTCTCATTAGACAGCACGGTATCCACAGCAGAGGAATACAGAGGAAAGCAACAAGAAATCCCAGCCAAGTTTCCGCCTTGAATATAATTAAAGCAAGACGCAAAAGATTTGTCAACCAAGATGAGTGGGAAAAAAAAATAAATCCTCGTTTCCTTGATCCTCATGCCGCACGCCTATATTTCCATAAACAGGATAAGGAAAGGAAAAAAATGTCACCATGACATCAAAAATTCATGATTCTTTGCTTGCGAGAGCACACAGAAAACATCTGCTAGTCGTCATCGCCATGGTAGCACCCATCTCCCGTGCTTAGTCCGTCTTCTTCGACTCCCAACACTAGGATTGGCATCGGGCTAAGGTACCGTGTAGAGACAACTACAACGCAAGGACGGATAATAAATTTGAGATATTTCCATAAATCGAAAGAAATGAAAAATTGAAGCCAATTCAATACCCCCTCGCAGGTTGGCTCCTGCGTCTCCAGTATTGCCGCATCGTACGGATGCCTCCACCAAGAACAATGACGACGACATGTTACCAACATTGTGTTTACGTTTTGCGAGAGATTTTTCCGATGAAAAATTTAAGGCGCGCTACAAATAAATTTTGTGATTTCCTGTTTCGAGCAATGAGGGGGTGAATCATCCTTTTGCGGATCGTCTGACAAGGATGAAAGTGTAGGACACCGACTCGGTGTGTTTCTACATAAATAGAGACTAGGGTTGTGATGGTGTAAATTGTGTTCAAAGTAATGAGGAATTGGATATTGTGACATTGCTTCAAGATCCTTTTCTTTTTTTTCTTGAAGACCTATCCTTACGTGGTACATTAAGGTGTTCCAAGTTCCAACCCCAGATGGCACCACCACCTTTCGCGAGCGTCTGACAAACTGTCTTAAACAAGATTCTTATATAATAAGCAGAAGGTTCCTTCCATTCGTGTAAAGAATGTAACACGCCCAGTATGCCCAGCATATTTTCAATCGTTCAGCCGACAGCTTCGGGTGATAAGTTCCAGAGTTTGTGTCTTGTTCTCATAGGCCCATGACTTCAAAAAACTCAAAAAAAATTAGTCTTGAGCAGGCAAATGGGGTGCGAATCACCATTATAATACGCGGAATCGTTATGCGAGCTGTGTATGGTTGCACCTTCCTATTAGAACCACATGTCCTCCAGTCCCGATTCATCAATTTGCGGCAGTAAAAACTCCTTGATCATCATATGTAGTTCTGCACTACTCACTAGTCGTTGACGGCTCATCCGCAACATCTTCAGCCACAGCGGCGATACTCTAGTCGGAAGGAGTACTAGGAGACCTGCACGCTTGGCCACAATCACTGACGAATTATTCCGTAAAAAAGTTCTATGAGCCTGTTCACACAGGATTGTCGGACTGGATTTTATTTGAATCTAAAAAGTGAGAAATAAGATAGTAAACTAAATAGGTATAGCTGTGACAAGAATTCGATTTTTTGCAAAAAATCATTTTTCTGTTCAAACCTAACCAATTTCCTTTGGCGCTAATAAGTGATAAAAAATCCACGGAGGTGTTCAGAGAGGTAGGACTATCAAACTGAACACGCGAGTTTGAAAAAAAAAAACTCCAGTACGTGAATCATGTGTGAACATTTTGCATCTGTTTCCTTCGCAAATAGCAAAAACAAACTGACACTTACCGCCATTTCTAAAAGTTATAGCATCTTTTGTGGGTATTTGAAACAGTCGCATTCGGAGCGGTTGTCTAAATAGTCTTTCGTCTTCTCTAAATATCCCTAAAGCAGCTTAGACTTATTACCAGTAGCATACTTCTTTCTAATACTGAAAGGGAATGGTTGTTCAGAAATGCTTAGTCCTTTGCTCCTGTTAAAATGAACTAATAAAGATTTGGGAATATCCTTCCAGTACTCTAGGACTGTTTCTAATGGCTCCCTTTCCACTAATTTTCCAAATTCAGTGTAACGTCTTTGGTAGCATTTTTACCAAAGAATCAAATGACGTTTAGACCAGTTCTGCAAACAAAGAAGAGTTTCATGGGTCTGTCGATCCGTTCTTGCGTCGTTTTTAACTGACAGCTAGATATACATAATACACGCAACCTTATGGAAGGTGGCCCATAACCAACGAATATATGTGTGTATGAACATCGACGGATAAGGTAGGTTTACTTTCTATATTTTTAGTCCGTTGATACGTTAGCAGTTCACATATCCATAAATTAGCACGTTCGGTGGAGGCATTGAGAGAATACTGAGAAACTGTCATTGACTGACAGCTGTCAACGTATGAATGCGACGGATTTTATGGGACTGTTTTCTCCGACAATATATAAACGTCAACGTCAACTTTAAACGGAACGAAATCGACGAGTTCTATGGGTCGTGTTCGAAGAAATCTTGCACAGTGATTTTGTTGAAGGTGCAAGAATATGGAAAAAATCTTCTTTCCTTGACACAGAGAGCTACCGGCACGTGATTCTAACTTTGGAATGGATACTATTTCTTTATTTGAAAAATCCAACTTTTAACCATTGTTAGAATTTTAAAATATCCAAATTATTGGGAACATCTTGGACCAGTTTCTACATTTTTGGAATTAGTTTCATGGTACTTTTGAAAGACTTTACTGAAAAAGATTCAACCAGTTGTATTCTTATATGGGTGGCTATGAGAAAGTTGTTGAGTAGTGCGATGATATGTATGTACGGCCCTACAATACTCGGAAGTTGAAGGACGTTTTCCGAAATCAATTCGATTGGTGACTAAGAGGTGCTCCTAAGTTTGAATTTAAATCGGTTTTTGAAGCAGTTTGGTCTTTTGAACTTATTGGCAAAGAAGATTACAATTTTGTGGGATATTTGAAAAGAGAGAGCGAGAATTTGTTTAACAGATTTGTCCGTGGCAGGAGCAGCCCTTCTGGTCATGATTTTTAGGCTGGTTTCTGGTGACATGTAGCTATTTCGCTAAGATCCATCCTATACCTATACCAGCCTCTGCATAGGTTTGTGGTGCTGATTTTTATTCTCATAAGGTGGTGAAACATTGGGTTGGGCAGATACCAATGAGGTGGATCAACTCTCAAGAACTCAACTTTGGTCGTTTTTTTGAATTGGGCTCAAAGTAGTCTCCGAACGCAGTAGGAGAAGATTGGACTCCAAACTAGCATTGACCAGGTTGTGGTAATTCAGATGTGACGAGACTGATGGATATTGGGGCTGTATATCGTAATGCTGTGCCTTGAGGATTTGATATACTCTTTGCATCTTTTGACCAGTTTTAAATTGGTTGTGATGGGTTTGATGCCTGCTTGGCTGTCTATGTAGATGTCTAACTTCTAGTTACTGTTCAGAGCGGATAAATTCCTGTAGGCATCTGTGGTACAATATATTTCCGTTTGTAACACACTTGCGTGGTTTTATGGACCTGACAATTGGTAATTCCTCTGAGGATGGTGAGGGTGCTCAAGTTTGTGGCTTTTGCGGTAGACTAGGAAGCCGTATGTAAGAATAGGTCTAACGATGTATAGATAGATTCCCATTTTTCACTGATAATTGTACTGCATAAAGCTATCGGGATCTTCTTCGTGCGTTATAGTATATTGTCTTTCAAATTCAATCAATTAAGCAAGTCGAACGTAGGACCCTACAAGGGTCAGGATTTACCGTGCCTTATTGACAGCATTGATGTGTGGATGAGTTAAATCCTGCTGTGTTAGCTGTTGGGTATGCAAAGATCAATGATGAGAAATATGTGTTGATTAAGAAAAGAATGCTACAAATGGGATTTATGTAAGCTTAAAGGACTCCGGAGTGATTCCATTATTTCTGTTTTCATTTAGTCTTGGATAGTTGAACAGAATGGCTGATTGTGATTTAGGTTTCTAAATCCCTGGAGTACGTACTGTGCTTTCTCTAAGTTGTGCAATCTGCAGTATGTTCTTTCGCTTCTTCTTTGAACTACTGTGCTTATGTCCCCTGATTTGAGTTCAGGAGTAAAATCTTTAGGTCATACATAGTTCATGGTTGATGATCGCAATCCTTTTGCTTCTTTAG
The DNA here is from genome assembly GCA_963583995.1 of Xylota segnis. Taxonomy (NCBI): domain Eukaryota; kingdom Metazoa; phylum Arthropoda; class Insecta; order Diptera; family Syrphidae; genus Xylota; species Xylota segnis. The sequence continues at coordinate 5,755,243 of OY757237.1, forward strand.
GGTGACCATCAGCGTGTTCTTCACATTTTTGCGATCTTTTTTGTGTAAAGCTATTTAGATGTGTGACTCTATCAACTATCACCTTAGATGATTCGACTCCAGGTCACACGTTCCGAGGAATTCTGTTTGCTAGGGTTGCATGAGAGAGTTTCCTAGTTTTGCCTTAGAGTGGTAACTACGAGCGATATTATTGATGACTTCAGGATCATGTACAATGAATATAGCTTAGTTCTTAAAAAGTTAAAAAATAATCTCCACCTTAAAATGAGTTTCCATCAAATCTGTTAAGTTGTTGTGACGATGTTGGCTTCGGCTTCGTTTTAAGATCCGCTGTGACAAGTACTTGCTCTCTGCATTGAACTAGGACACGAGTAGAGTTGCACAGCATGCACCAATTATTTAACTGATTGATGGATGAGTTATACCCTCTTATACTGATATTTTGCACACTTCAGGACTGCAGCAAGTTGGTAACCCTATCTGTGGCGTCGAACCGATGTGGTTTCCAATTTTATACCTCAGTGAAGACACAGAACATTTTTGCAGGTAAATGCAGCAACACACAACGCTTGAGATTTGCAAGCGGGCACTCTAGATAAATAGACCGGCAGCGGTTGTCATCCTCCTGCCTCGGTTTGCAGTCGTTTGTATTCGCTCGCTCGAGCTAATTTAAATAGAAAGCATTTTGACCTGAATGATAGCTTCCCGTACCGTATCCCATTTTTCCATTTCCACCAGCAACAGCACAGCAGGAGTGCCTATCTATTCATCCATCAGCTCGAATCATGGTTCCGTGCCTCTTAACCACCCTTAATCTCAATCTCTATTTGTTTAACCTAGAATTCTAAATGTAATCTCTGCTTTCTCGATTTTTACGTTAATAGTTTCTCCTTTCTTTTTGTATCGCCCTCCGTTTTGGTGGCTTATTCGACCCCTTGGCTAGTGGGGGAAATGCTTCTAAATGATTCTGTTCTCAATTTCGTTTTTGCGCCTCTCGCCCCTCTGTGCTGCTGTTCAAGTGGTTCGGTGTTCTTCCCACGCTGGGCGCTGGGTTCATTCGAAACTGTTCAACGTAAGTAGAGCAGAACCTTGGAATGCAACAAGGGTCGGGGGCGAGATGGAGCAGTTCAAATTGACTATTACTGGGCGAAAGATTGTGGTGCTGCAGCTAAAGTTGAAACGGCTTCCTTCCGTCTTTTGGAGTTGTACAGCGCTCTTTGTCATCCAGATTGAGTTGTTGTTGGGTCTGGGAATTCACATCCATCTTGGAGTGAAGCGACCTCAAAGCGATAAGAGATTGTTGCCTCCACGGTCGATCTATCATCATCTTCAAAGGGGCTCTAATGGCCATCTACCTTTCTGTACACGCGCCACGCAAGTTTAGGTCACTCGGGCGGGTGAAGCGGGACATGGTAGGTACACATTGTGATTCGCAGCCTGGAGGCATAGAATGTGATTGAATCGAAGATGGGCTCCTTGAAAACATTCGAGAGCGGTGTGGAATTGTAAATAGCAACATCAAAGGCGGAAACACACACAGATAGAGGTGGAGAGCCTTGCGCAACATAGCCATCCTTTGAACGGTTTTTTTAGGGAATTTTTTCTCCGGAGCTTTTGGCAAACTTAAAATTTGTTTGTGCATGGTAAGGGTATCTCCCTGGTGGTGCTGGCTTTGTGTGCGTCTTTTTGCGTATACAGGTCTGCGGTTATACTCGTATTTTCCAGTTTTTGATTCTGACCATTGAAGTCGACTTGGCTTTGTTTGGACATTTATCGGTGCTTGGCCGTTGTTGATGGTCTCGAATGGTTTTTGCGTTGTGTTGTGTTCTGGGGGTGATTTGATTAGGGGCTGCCGAATCATTGGAAACTGGCAAAGTGATTGATGGGCATCAAATTGGTTTATAGATATACATTTGGGCTTTTGTGATTTCGATTCTGTTTTGGATGATTTACATAATTGATTGGAGGCGGGGACGGGTGTTTGTTTATATCGATTGGATGAGATTTGTTTGAACTTGAATATGGTGGAAAAGATAGCAGACGGTTGTTGCTTGGGTTGTTCTAATGAATGAACTCAATTATAATTGAGTGAAGTGCTTGGTGTTGTTTGAAGGACACGTTTGTGCTTTGAAGCGAGATGCCAAATTGCCGTATTTATCTGGCGCGTATGCCAATGATGGATGGAGTTATCTAGAATGGTTTGTTTTGTTGGTTGTTTGACCACACTTGAACAAAACATGTTTTTGTTCTCCTGGTTGAGTCGAATAAATCTTTTGGTAGCACAAGTATTGTACCTACGTACTGAGTTTTAATGAATACTAATTGGAATGAGTATTATACATACTTAATAGGTACTTAATAGGCTTTTGGCGATGAAGATTAGGTGGCAGAGAGGCAGAGAAGATGTATGGTGCTATAATTCTCTTTACTTTTGGAATTTCCAAAGTTTATTGTTTCTCAATGATATCTGCAAGCTCCAAGTATTTTCCCAGAATCTGCTTTCTTGATGTTGAAGCTGCAGAGAAATGAAATGCTGATTCTTACTCTTCTTTAAGTGTATAGCTGCGGTAGAAGTCATTAGCTGAAATTCGAAGCCTCAAGGGGTGCCTAAGACACCGATCAGTAGTCTGCTGTCACTCGCGATTCCACATATATATCAAGATTACCCTGGTCTACATTTGGCTAATGCAGAGCTAATGTGGAGATTTGGGATCTTACCGCTTCAATGAGTTGATGAAGCTGACTTTGCCAGTAGGGAGCTCCTTTTTAGTGCTATTTCTGGCCTCGGAATTGTCGTGGACTCCTGAGTGGCCAGAAACTCAGCACAGAGAACCATACTTGTATGTTTGATACCTCACTCAGAGATGCGGTAGAATGTCTTATAGATTTAGACCCTTGTTGGTGATTCGAGTGCTGGTTGACTGTCGGTATACATAATGATGTCTGCTTCATAAATAGCCAGGACTTCTACAAAAATAGCTTAGAGAGCACAAAGAAGTGATTTGGATCTGTAATCCATCAATAAAACTGACCTTGGAATCTGCATAGTAAACTTTCTCATAACGCAAAGGATACCAGATTCAATTCTTAGACAACACCTTAAATTATTTTCACGGTCCCACCTCTCATGAGCGTCTGACAAACATTCGAAAGTACAACTGTCATGGGAAAGTTTGTCAAAATTGCATTTTGGTTTGGCATTAAAGAGTAGATCCCTTCCATTGGTGTTAAGAATAAAACATCTACAACACGAACGATTGTGAGAAGCTAGACCCTAGATCACATAGACCTGTCGCGCCAATTTCACTATTTTGTATGAAATCGAAAGATTTTACGAAGACCAAATATTTAGAAATTCAAATTCTGTACAATTCGTCCGTACATCAGTTTTAGCCAGACTCTGGGATCCCTCATCTGTGTCTGGTCAACCAGATACGAGACTGCACATATTGGTTTATAATAAATCACACAATGTTGACATCTGTTCTACTTTCGCACCTGCTTACCGCCTTTCTCGTCTTTAAAGACGTTTGTAGCTGCACTGAGCTTCGAGTTTGGGCAACCAGAGTTAGAACAGTTTCTTTCGACTGATGTTGCACGAGAGCCCTGGATACTTACTTACTTAAGTCCTGCATTCCCTTGTGGGTCCTAGGGCCTCGCCATCGTATGCGGTTTCTGGAAATGAGTCTGAGTTCTCCCCAACTCTTTCCCAGTTGCCGTGCTTCATTCTCAACTGTTCTGCGCCACGTAGTCCTAGGACCGCCGTGTATCCTGCCATCCTGAGTAAACGGGTTCCATTGCATCGCGTGGTTAGCTATGGACCTGTCACCCCTTCGGAGAGTATGTCCAATCCACTGCCACTTTCGTTGTCTTATTGTTGTGCCTATAGGTTCATGGTCCGTTCTGTGGTAGAATTGTTCGTTAAAGATATGGTTTGGCCAGAAAATCCTAAAGATATAACGTAGGCACCTATACCTATTGACAAACGTTTGCAGCTTCCTCGTGATAGTGGCGGTCACCCTCCAGGTACCACATCCATATAGCAGCACGGATTCAACATTGGAGACAACGGTTGAGACAATATTCCCAAGGTATTGAAAACTCTCAACTCTCTCAACCGTTTGTCCAGCAATGCATACATGAGCTGATGAGCTCGGTCCTAGGCTGATCATTTTTGTTTTTGCTGAGTTAATTTTCAGCCCAACGAGCCCTGGATACATTAGATAGTGTTAATATTTTCTCAAAATATAAATATTATAAGCAAATGACCATATAACAGGGATTGTGCCAAACAAGTGGTTGGCATTGCAGAAGTTCACACATCTCTCGTGTTGTCACTCTCCACAGTGGAGTTGAAATCACCAATTAAATGAAAGAAGTTAAAGTGGTTACGAATAGATTTCAAAATCGTCGTTTTCATCCGGACCATAGCACAGAATTATGGTGAACTCTTTTACTCCACTGTGGAATCTAGTCGTTAATATCCATTCCATTTCTCTTTGATATGAAGGATTGAATGACCTTAACCTACAAGACAGTATAAAAGTGACAAAAGTTAGATCAATGAAGTTCGCTATCGTTTCACATTGGAACACTATTCTTCACTAGAATTGGATGGACTTGACATCAGTGATATGTGGTTCCAAGAAGATGGTGCCACATGCCAAACAATTGCTCTATTGAAAGGCGAAATTCTACCGAATCGTTTAATATCGAGTTATGGTCATTCGAGCAATTTGACGCCATTTTTTCTAGGAATATGTAAAGTTGCATGTCTACGCCGATAAACTAAAAAGAATTAACCACTTGAAATCCAATATTCCATGCTTTATTGCCTGATTTACTGCGAAGCATGATTGAAAATTTGGACTTTCAGATTACGCCGTAATTATATTCGAACAATAATGCCATAAAATTATCTGTCAAATGAAGATAGTGGATATTAGACATATTTCTGTGTTTCATTTCAATTTAAAGTTCTACGCACCTAAAAAACACTTTTTACAGGATATATGCCAGACAAGACTGTTCAAAGGCATAAGTATTGTAGACTGGCAGTATACAATTCTGTCTCAGTCTTCCATACTCACATTTTACTATAATCAACTTCACCATCCCCATCGAATTTTCTTTTACTATCTACGTTTGTCAATCAAATTTATTTTCTACATCTCTTTGATTTTGCCCTCGAGAAGTCTCTGTATCCAATCGCAAAGCATTTTAAGTACCAGAATAACGACATCCAACTAAAATATTCATCCTTTTCTCTGACACCTAATACCACTTAGCAGATAACAATACCCCGACCACTCATATACTTCTATCGTTCTGTATTCCATGCCATTAAACTTTATTGCACAGAGCTCCTCTCATCAATGCGCTTGTTGCATCTAGCTGTTGCATCATTCCTGATAAAAAAAATGATATCATCTTCATTTACACAAGTCATTCTGCTATAAATGTCAAAAAGCAGAAAACTCTTGAATGACATTCGTTCCACATTAATGGCATGAGCGTATGTTCTACTTAAATCTGAAATCCTTAAAGCAATTCCTTAACCCGGCCACCTTGTTCGCATCGAAAATAAGTTTCTGTTATTCAATTTCTAATGAAGTTTCCCTCTCGAGGTCTCGTTTTATTTGTGCACCTACAGGCGATACACACACACACACACACACACACGAAGAGCGACTGAAAAGACCTATCCTTAGTCCTTAGTCGCAATGAAGGAGCATTTTTGCTCTAATTAAACTTTTAACCCTTGACCTCATGTGTTATTCCATTAAATCCCGAAACGGATATGTTGTTACCAAATCAATGCCACAGCGACAGCAACAGAAATTCTAGGAAGGATTTACAGTAGCAACATCGTCGTCGTCGTCGTTGTCATCATCATCACCACCATCATCCACATGAAGGATACTAACCAAATCCGCACCGCAATTAGTTTCTTTGTTCGACATAGAGGTCATATGGCATACAAATATTGTAACAGTGGGGCTTAAAAGTTTCGCAATTTGTTTTTATTATGTTGAGACTAATTAGCAATGAAAACAGTGCTGACAAACACTTTTAAAAACAACGTCAAGTTTTGTATCTGGTACGAAGCTCAGACTTATGCTACCCCTTGGACTCATGTAGTGCAAAAGTCATCGAGGACGCAAGTAAGTTTTGACTGGATCGTACATATTTCAAGCAGTGTGTTCGAAATTGTATATTTAATCAATGCCCCATAGAGTTTGAAATAAACCTCAAGCCCGTCCAGTTCACTAGTGAATGAATGTCAAAACATGAACCTTACTCGCATAGCTGAAACCTTACATCAAAGCAAGACTCGTTCAATGAATTTAGTGTCCGCCATATTGTAGTGGAGATCTACATTGAAAGTTGAAACCAGTACCAAACAATATCTTCTTTTTTCTTTCATGAATTTCCATGGTCAGATCCTAAAATTTAGGTTGTTTTTGAATCCGTCATGATGGAAAGTGGCCTCGTCTGTAAAAACGATTTTTTTCAACAACATGGTGGCTCACTTCGTACAGAGAACTGCCAACCAACAGGTCAACTATCGGCGGTCCAAAACATGATGAGCCGGTTTTTTGAAACTTTGTCAGACAGTAGTAGTCAGTAATTTCACACGAAAAAGCAAATACAATCACGTACTGACGACAACTCTTGATTTTATCCACAGTTGGAGAGCTGCCGGTTAGGTACTCATGAGCATGTTGGGCTGAAAGCAATGGTGCTTTATAGATTTCGTGTAGATTCTCCGTTCTGCGCTAGAGAGTGCGAAATGGGCCTCCTCAGTCATCAAAATTTATGGAAACAAATGCAAATCGTCTTTCAAAATGCTCCCCAAGGTGGTTCCACTGACGACAAAATGCTGACCGTGGTGACGATACAACACATGTGGATTCTCGGCAATCTCTCTCTTACCGCTTCAACCAGTTCATTGGAATGCCTTGGGCGTTGATGAACGGAATGTCGACGATCTCCGTGTTGGCAACTTTAAGAGCGCTTTTGTCCCACCATACATGCTGTGTATGCTATAATGCATAGATTCGAGTGGATATCGCAGTCGTAAGGATTTCAGTTCATAATGACCCAAATCAGTCGGATCCACACCTTTCACAGGAAATGGGAATCTTACAGTTGACATTGCAACAAATTTTACTGGAAGATCTTGCCCTATACCGCTACCATGATCTTGATCATTTGAAGCCCTGAAACTTTTCCGATAGGGCTTTTCAAAAGTTTGAAGAAAATCATCTTCAGCGATCATTTCATTTATGAGTTAATGTCTTTGTCAATAAGCAACATATGCGTTTTTGGACAGCAAAAAACCTACATGTGCATCAAGAGACTCTATTGGATCCACAATTGCAGAGGTGGGATTCGCTATCTTGCCATGTTAGAAGACAATTTTTGGCTAGAATTCGATGGACTTGCCGTCTGTTTGATTCTAACAAGATGGTGCCACATGCTCCACAGCTGGTGAAACAATTGATTTTTTAAAGGGTAAGTTCGGCAATCGTGTGATCTCGAGAAATTGCCCAGTCGAATGGCCACCTCGGACATCCTTCAGCATATTATTTTCAAGTCATTTCAAGTCGTTCATATGTCAACAAGCCAACAACGTTAGAGGAGCATAGGAACTATTGCCTGGTATATGTGGAGGAGTGGTATATAGTTGCCTCCAAGCAGTTGATCATTATAAAGATCCCCTCGGTGTTTATTTCAACGAGATCAAATTGTGTACCTAAACTTACTATGTGTACTATATTTGGAGTAATTTTTAGTTCAATTTGTCAATTATTTTGAGATTTATTTAAATACAAAATTGTTATGGACTTATTGGAACATCATCACATTCATAAGTCATTTATTTATGATCCGCGATTCAGTATTTTAATGAACTCACTTCACGAACACAGCTGCGTCAAACAATCAAATGTGCCTATGTACCAACCCTGGAGGTATAAAAACTTAGCAGGCAACAGCCTGTTAGGAACCATCCAGATGAACTACTGACTGAAAAAAGTTATTCACTAGATCGGTCCCTTGGGTTATCAGGCCTAACGTCACTAAGACCTCATTTCAAATCTTCCTTGTTTTAGCTGTGAAATGTTACCAGGTTTGTTATTTAAAGGCCATCTTTCATATTTTTTTGGATCAGCATCAGAGAGTCGATGCAGTTTCGAGTGCTTGCGTGCTTGAGGTCGTAATAGAGGGTTTTACTACAAATCCGAGTCACAACTGTCATTCTCTAGACTATTACATTGTTAACCTAAAATTTTCAACTGGGTGGAATAGGCATATCCCTTGAGGACAGAGAGTTAAGTCAGAGTTATGATTTTGAATTTCAGTCAGATATGGGATTTTTGAAGCTTTGTGACTGTAAGCCAACAACTGTCCTGTAGAAGACGTTTTTTGAACAATTTTGTTGGCAGATGTCTTTAGAGAAAACTATCTTTGTTTTCACAAGGATTTACGTAATGCCCGAACAAATCATGGATAATAGTCGGAATACCATTCTCTGAACCAGTGGAACCAGTCCTCTCGGAAAGACGATTATGACCGTAAAATGGGCGAAGTGCGCTGAACGTTGCCCGAACAGAACACCAATCTTGATAAAATAATTTCATTATTTACACGTGTTGTTGTGCTTTATCCGTCCATGGTGGTTTAACAAAACAGACAGGCGTAGCGTCAACAATATGGCCGCTATCAACTGTCAAAATTCGAAAGTCCCTATTGGAAGACCAGCTATTTTCCATATGCATTTACTGGAACCTAAAGAAGAAATATGTTTAAATCACCCAAAATGACAGTTCCAGTTGACATATTATGGTGAAACAGAATGTTTTAGATTCCAGATGCAATGAGAAACGAAATTACCATTACAGACCCCACTCTTCCAAGCAAAATTCAAAGCGGTATTACAAAAGTAAGAAAACTTTAACCCCCCACTGTTCAATCATTGCCCGCTTACTGCACACTGCATTACTCACAGTCTCTAATGCTATTTCCATAGTTGTCACATGTGTATGTTCTCGAAGAATATCCTCTGTCGTGTATCTCTTCGCCTCCTCGGAAATTAAATAATGAAGCACACATTGATGCCACTACCATATGCATCGACATTTGCGGTTGTGCGGCCCTCTTCGAAGTGAAAATCGATACTCAAACGCAGAATGGGTATCACCTTTCGCCCTCACTCTCGCCCCCCAGCACTTATCCACTAGTATTTCGCAGCTCAGTAACGGAGAAAAGGAGCCGAACAATCTTTTGCACCACCACTAGGACTTTGAATACACCCGTACTGTATAACCGTTGTACGAGTATGAACTATAAGATCAGAGGATAATAGAGCTTCCTCGAATAGAGTGGATCCTTCGGCTCCCAACTACCCATTGAACTTGGTTCGAGGGCATCGCCGCTGTTGTGTTCTGTATAGTTCGGCGGGGCCATGTGTGCAAACACAGGAAATGGGAAAGTACATTAAATGGCGTTTTATGAAAATCATAAAATCATTTTTCAATCACAGTTCTCGCCAGCTTACATTAAAGTACCGCCATCCTGCCCACTCCCAATGGGAAATGATGTCATTATCCTCCATGTCCCCCCATGTGCTTTGCACAACACACGATGAAAATATCGAAGTCATTGTGGTTGTGTGGAAACATCCGATTACACTCATCATCATTTTATTTTTTCTACATACATACATACATATATAGGTATGTACGAGTACATTATTCGTTTACTTTGCTCGTCGTCCTTTGGCTGTTGTTTGGGCTCCTTTTGGCATACAATAGGTGTCGTTTTCGGGTGTGTTTGTGCGGATTGAACCCGGAGGAGAAAGTATATATACATAATATCGATGGAAAATTTCCTTTCAATTGCATTCGAAGTGTATTCGAAGTGGAATAAGTGCGGCACAAGGATGAGGAGCAGGAAGCAAGGAATTTCCACACATCTCTTGAGGTTTCAATCGAATAAACGAAAATTTTTACGAAGCCATTTGGTGAGATTGTATCCTTGTTTTGTAATAGGAATGCTTAGGTGAAAGGATATTTAAAATGTGTATGGAAGTATGTTGTTATGTTTTTTTTTTTTTCCTTTTTTTCTTTGAGGTTACAAAACAAAGTGGCGTAGTAGTGACGTGTTACAGGTGGGGAACACGCGCCGCTATTTTAACACTGATTGAATTAAATTTTTCTTTTCGATCGACTCTTATTTAACGGAAGTGGAAGAAGTGTTATACGTCCTTTCTAGAGTAATTCAATTGCGGTAAATGCTTTTTTTTTCTTTCTTTGTACAACTTTGTAGATCTTCGGAGACTTACAGCGCCGACTAAGACTCCACTGTCTAATAGACTCGGATGATGACAACCGATTATTCCCCCTACTAAGCCAAAGTATAGTATTGAGGTAACCTCAAAGAAAAGGATCGTAAAAATTAAATAAAACGTTTGTCCGCTAGTTCAATGCCTTGGGTGTCGGTGTGTCCAGATAGATGATGGAAAAGTAAAACCTGGCACGAACCTGAGGACATGCTTACAGTGCTATCATGAAGACCAGAAGTCCTTTCAATGTCTTTCAATGGTTCCATCTTTCTCACAAAAAAGAGAAAGACCGACGTCCCTAAGAATGTAAGGCCGGGAATTGCTGTAAGTGCTTTGGCAACTTTGGATGAGGTGGTCTGTATAGGGCTTGACTATCGATGTATCTGCGTCCATAAATGTCGATCCCCTTTCTGTTCCCTTAGAGTACACTACCGCGATGTGAAAGTCTAAATGAAGGTGCAATTTCGCGTTCAGTCAAGTATACCCCAACGTCTACACCTTCATCAATTTTTGACCCGTCAGTGAAAATTAAAACCATATTCTAGTTGATGGCTCTTCGATTTACTTTATCATTGAAGCTGAAGTCTTGAAGGATGGTGATATATACTATGTATTTGGAGTTTGCCTCGGTACCCAGGTGTGCCTATCTCACAAAAGTTTCAAAGGTAGGGAACTCTTTGTCAGTATCCTTTCAAAGGCTTCAATTGGTGTGCTTCTAATGGCGCTAGTAGTGCCATGCATATTAATCTTTGGATCACAGTCAGTTCTCTGATGTACATACATACATACATGACTATTTATATTGGGGGGAACTATCAAACTAGGCACCCATTCTATAAGATGGGTCTGACTAAGGCTGTGCGCATCCAGCAGATAATGGGTAGGGATTGAAGTAGTTCAGGGACAGTGGGCAGGAGTTTCCCTGTCGCCATGTTGATTGCATTATCCCCTTATGCAAATACTGGAACCCCACTGTGGTCCAGTTTAATTATTTTCTCCCAAAGAAGAGGAAACTCACTCTAGAGGTAAGTAGATTTACTTGGGTGTGTCTTCGTTTTTAGTTAATGTCTCTCGTCTGGAACATGCTTTCAATCCAGCTGGTCCTCCGAAATCAAATTCCATGTTATTACAGGTTGCTCTTCGGTATTGTAGCGTTTTTCAGGTGGAAATTTCGGCAATCAAGGAAGCCTTGTCCTAGTTGAACTGTATTGAAATATCTGCCAGGGATATTACAATTTTCATTGAAAATCAATTCTCTGGAATCGTTCTGTTTTACTTCATAGGCGCTTTAAACTGCAGGTTGTCTCTCCTGAGATGTCTGAGTAGTTCAACATTCATCTATGCTTGGTGCCGGGCCACAGAGACACTGTAAAAAATTGGCAGGCAGACAAGTCCCCCTGCAAGTTTTCAAGACAGATCTAGCCTAGGAGTGTAGTAGTTTGGTGTAGTGTAGTGTGGAATCATCGGGAGCGATGACAGATCAGCTACGTTATCGTTATCGGACACTGTTCTCCATGATTACAGAACATGCCAAAAATCTGAGACTCTTTTTACATGTAGAAGTTGTAGGCCGACTACGAGGTAAGACTACTCCATCTATGAGTTACTTTCATTGATAACCCAAGGCAAACTGGCGTCACAAGTCTTCTTCACTTTATTAAAAGCATCGGTTAGTTTAATTAGTCCCTGCTAGCTAAGAGGTGCGCTGCACGGCATCACAACGGACCAAAGGATGATGTATTTCTGGCAATGTTGCTAGCGTGAAGTCTTTGTAAGAGAGTTAACTCTTGATCTTTGCTACTTCATACTAGGGTGTGTCAACAGTGCCTTTTAAAGGCATATAGCTAACCTATGAACAGAGAATCATTATCGTAAATCTAATCTCAACATACAAGACCATCTAAAATGAAAAGCACTAAACTCCCATAAATCATTCAACTGCAAACCTCCATCTGAACTCCCTTCTACACAAATCACTGAGATTAAAGTTATCAAAACCATAATTTCATAATCTTCCCATGAAATTGAAAAAGGTCCTTGACGAGGTTATTGTTTTGACTCGCGGAATTGAGTCGAGCCCTATCGAAGGACAATATTTTCGCATTGGAGTAACAAGATCAATTGAAGCCTAGAATCTTAGGGTTATATGTACTACTTACGTTCTTGAAATCGAACATCTATGCCTAAATCACTAAGTAGCTTGGTCTAGACGTAAGTACATACAAACCTATGTACATCAATTCAAAATACATGGATGAAGCTCTCTAAAATTGACAACTTATTACACTCAATTAGTGATGCACTACTATGAACTCTGAGAGTACAAAAACCGAATTAATGAGCGTGTTTTCGACATCGCATTTAAGCAAGTAGTGATGCAACCAATGCGAATTACTGAAACCTCGGCGAGTTTAATAGTAACAAACTCCCCAAATGTAAACAAACAATTAAGAATCGACATTTAAATAACGTTTCTTGCATGAAAAGTAAATATGTACAACAAAAAGTTATTAAATCACTGGTTTTAAAGAAGACGGGTTTCGAAAGGAGTTTATTCTGTTTAAGGAATAATTGGAGTGATCGGCCTTGAGATGGCCTCAAGTAGGACCTCGACCTCAGAGAGGTCTTTCAGAACATAAAGTAGATTTGCGTACTATCTGAAATCAATTTCCTAAATGATGCTTAGGATTCTTTGAGCTCAGGAGGAGGTGACATCAAAAGGAGAATAAGGCGCAATGGCGGGACTGGGCGGTTTCAGTATTTTCTAGTAATACCAATTTTCTTGAGGTGATAGCCTATAGATAGATACTAAATCCGTCAAGACCTGATTTTAGGGGTTTCTTCTGGTATACTCACTAGGACAGAGCGCAATAGCCAAAGCCTTTTGAACGATTGAAGTAGATTGTGCCAATAAGGCAGGACAGTCAATTTCAGCTCCTACCCTGTTTAACATTTTGGAGCCTTTCAGTGTACCATTCAGATTGAGGGACTGTACAATAATTGCGACTCTGAATGACGCCCTCAAAGGGGTGCGAGAGATTCATTCTTCTAGAACATTAAGTCCGGATTGGTTACTCCCGGTGAGGATACCAGCGAAATTCTCTCAAAGATATTCATATGCCCAATAAGGGTGATTTTGTTGATGTTGCATCAGAGGTGGCCCTACATTTCATAGCACTTATTTGTAAGGGTAGACACTGCACCCGTAAGGTCAGTCTTTACACCTTTTGTGGGACGAAGTGGGAGGAAGCTTGATTAGCAATTTCCCGTCATACGATCGATGCTTATATTTTCGAAGGAAGTTGCCGAATAATAAAATTTCTACTTTAGGTTCCAATAATGACTGAAGTGAAACAAATGTAAAGAAGCAATATTTGGATTTCCTTTCGGATTCAAGTCATAACTCATGCAACTGTGCGCTGCTTGGATACCATGAAATTTTCAAATTCTATTCCAATTGATTGTCTTCCTAAAATTTATATTCATGCACCATATTCCCGACTACTTGATCAAAAATAGCTACGTACCAACTTATTTCACTAATTGGCGCCCAAGTTGAGGTCGTCACGGACTTTAAAATTTGAAATTGTTGCTTTCGCACAGACCTCCTCGAACTATTAATTCTAAATAACTAAAAGTGGAACGAAATTTTCCCCGAAACACTACACTTTCGAATCAAGAACTGTGAAACACATAATATCCTTAAATCGGATTTTTTAATAATTATTTTCTGTACAGCATTCATACAGAGTTCCAGGAAACGAAAACTTTTCCAAATTCAAGAACTTCAAGAGACCAAAAACGGAAAACGAAAAACGAAAAATAAAAACTGAAAATGCAATGCTTCGTGTGTAATTATTTTCGTGTTTCCATTCCACCGTCACCATCCTCTTGTGTTCTCCTTAATAACGGTGTGCTGCTGTTGAAATTTCCTTCCTTCTTTCTGAGAAAATATTTTTCTCATTTTTCCGCAAATGAGAATTTCTCTCTTCCGGTTCGAGCGTAGGGGCATGAGGATATTCGCCATGCATCGTGCCTCATAATCTTCATTATTTAACTTGGTCTGGTTTTAATTTGCGAAAGGCTCTCGCGAACACAGGACCCGGACTGCCGGAGGAGGAAGAGCTGTCGGAAAGTAAATTATTTCAAACACTAAAACAAGAAAATTCAATTTTATTGTTTAATCAGTTTTCCGTTGTCCTCTAATGGAAACAAAAAAAAAAAAAAGAAAACTGTCCGCAACGGCAGAGCAAGTCCTGCCTGGACCTCGAAAACGAGAAACACTCGACTTAAGGATTCGTATCGTTTTGTTCCGTTCAGTTGAATGGGAATAATTTTTCATGGTGCTGCCTCCTTTCAGAGGCTTTGCTCTCACTATCCGCATGCATTGAGCGGCGGCATTGCAAAGTAATGAATGAATCAAAGGAAAACTAGGATCTAAAGAAAATGAGAACAAATGACGAGTACCGCGTCGTCGACACGATGATGATGGATTTTACGGCTGAAAACCTCTGCTCATTTGCCTAATGTGTACGACCCTGGTTGTGTGCGATCCACATTGACATCTATTCAGTTCAACCTTGACCTATATACGTTTTTTTTTTTATGTCGACCATGTCAACATGGAGCTTTAGCTCACCCAGTTTGGTCTCTACCCCCAGCATCGCATCGATTTTACTTCCAATTTGAATAGCTATAAATATAAACACACTCTCCTCCCAGCAGGACAATATAGACTACATCGATTGCCGGGAAGGATAGTGCTCTGGCACTGGCACTGGCTGTGGCACACACAAAGCTTTTTCTATGTGTAGGGCGGGCCACATCTCCAGAGGCCGATAATAGATAATTTTTAGCGCGGCGGTGGCGATGGGGCAGTATCATCGAGCGTCTGCTTACGGTGGCAATAAATATCGAGCAGCGTCCTTGGATCAATTAAAATCTACATTGCCTGGGAAATATTTTGCGAACAACATTACGCCACCCGGCGCACTTAAAACCCATGCGATAAGGATAATCGGGCTTATTAACGTTGAACGAGATAAAAATTAATGTAAAACGATGGCTTGAATCTATGGATGTGGTTTGTGGAAATGGGGCGGCTGTTGGGACGGGCGCTGACGCAAATTGTGTCCTTGGTTGGTGCTGTGTCTTGAAGCAGTTTAAGATGAAAAGCGATTCTGCGAATGGCGGGGAATCAGATTTTCGAGTTTTACGACTGCTTAAGCGTTATTCTCGTGGATTTATATTTTTAAGATATTTGCCATAAAACTGGCGAAGAAGGTGTGCTTGTTTATGAGGTTGCTAATAGCATTGCTTATCGGGGTTTGTCGCCAAGGTTATTTGTATCATAAAAGTGGGAACTTTTTGGATAGTCAACTTAATGAACAGTTGGACTGTTAGCACTGTAGACAGTCCAAGTGAGTTCTTAAGTCTTTAGTATGATAATATGCTTGCGATTCATTCTTGGGTCTGAAACCTTCTGTAGGACTTGATCCGAAACTCAATTGAAAGCAGAATAAAGAACAGGGCCGTTGTGCGCCCAATTCCTATCTATGGGACCATCGTATAGTGGCCTGCCTTCAGCAAGAAGTACAATATCGATAAACTCACTCAAAAAAGTATAGAGATCGGTGCGTGTGGGCATCACAATAGGTTAGAGATCTTGATCTACAAATGCTCTAAGTTTGAACCTGCATCTAATCCCCCCGAACTTCATATAAAAGACTCAACTACATGTAGCGCTGTCGGGCTCAGAGAATTTCAATGCTCGACTGCTTAGCCCTATGGACGCTAGAGGACTTTGAAAACTATTCCTTCTAGTCTTCTAATCTTAAATTTTACGATATCCTTTCAACTTAAACTACTTTCTAGAGAGGAATGAAAGCGTTATCAGCGACTGCGGGATCGACGCTAGGATCTTTTCTGGGCAACTCAAAACGTATGTCGAAGTTTTCCACGATTCGGAAAGCCTGTCGCTTGCTGAACAATTTCCGGCCATAAGCCATTACCACAGGCCACTGTACATCAACTTTATCAGATGATACAAGAATACTAATGAGAAAAAATCTGTACATTTCTTCCTCTGCAGATGTCCGCCCGAAGCGTGGACCCAAGAAAACTGTTCTTCATGGATGTCGGGATGAATGGAATGGAATGGAAAAAATGATTGAAAAAATGGAACCATTATTTGAACTCCACGGGTTGGGTTTAATTTACATCATTTAGTTTTTGTACCTAGTTTTGCATCCCAGCTAAAACAGCAAGCGTCTGGCAAACATCTGAGAGTATAACTTGTCATGAGTAGGAGTTGCGCCTAATATTTTTTATGTCCAGTGAAGAATTCTATGACTATACGAATCTGACTTCTAATGAAACTTAGAACTTGTTTCGTTCTTGTGAGAAAGATGTTTCGCATAAACATTTGAACTCGTCTCATATCTTCAGTATTTGCGTAGTAATGGTGAGCTTGACCTCCTCCCTAGACAGATACTCAAAATCTGAATCCCCCGTGGTGCTCAAGCTGTTAAACTTGTACAAAAATGCCAGCAAACTTATTACGGTAAGTCGGACTAAAAAAATCATCCTGATGAAACTTTTGGAGCAAAATAAAATTCACCAAGGACACCGGTAGATAGTATTAAAAGTACCCACAGTTTCAGGGTTTATAAGAAATCCCTGATGAAGCCAGATCTTAGACTCAATTTTTAGGAGAGAAGCCACAAGGAATAATGCAACCAACCTGTCGGCTAGGTCGCCTATCGAAAATCAGTCTACTTTGAGGATACATTCCCGATGATGCTGTAATGCATCAAGAAACATGTCATTCATATGGACCTAAGGTGAATAGAGGAGGCAAGATTAAGGCCCCAATGATTTTTACACCGACAAGCTACAAGAGAAGTCTGCAGCTTATCGGGGAAGCTATGAAATCTGTCTTGCATGAAATGGTAGTACCAAAAGTTCAAAAATAGCACAGCCACCGACTTCAGCAAGGCTATTGATCAAATTTCCGACTCCACAGTCCTTTTCAAGCTTAAAGCTCTTGCCTTCCAGTTATTGTTTATTAAATGGATCATCTGATCCCATTATAGCCATCTTCGAAGTTCCTCAAGGTAGGCATTTAGGTCCACTGATTTTCATATTGGGAATTGCAGACTCTGACTGAGTCTTTGGTTAGTTGGTTGGTTAAGACCGGTATTCTGTGAGGTTACACTTTGGGGTGCCGACGTGTAAGGTGGGTGAATCACCGTCTCAGTCTGGGAACCATTTACTCTTTTGTATAAAAGTGCTAGTCTTATCCGTGCAGACGGTATCCATATAGTATAGCTTTCCTCGCCATCAGCTTTCCGGAGGGACCTGGGCCTCAACCAGAAAGCCTCTCCACCCAGCTCAATCTTTAGTCAGCTGTCTCCAGTTTCGCGGACTAAGTTGGTTGAGGTATGTTTCTTCAGCGGCCCACCTTATGCGAAGTCTTCCTTTACTAAGCCTTTCCGCCGGGGTGCGTTCAAAGACACTCCGGGTCGAAGCATTTTTCTCTATCCGTTCCATCCATAAGCTACTCACTGGAAATATTGGTGGCTTTGCGCTGCTGCAAACGATTTGCATTACCTCGAATCATTACAAGGTTAGATCAGTTCTACTCCTCTGCCTTAATATTATCCTCACCCATGTACCCATAGATCGACACTAAGCAGTACAGTTCACCTTTCTTCACGGTTAATGAACACTATGGTATCATTCAGGACGGTGTGCGTTTCTCACACTATTTCCGATATCCTTTTGTGGCCACAGTTGGCTGTGAACTAGAGTTACTCCACTTCGGTACTCCATAGATTTCTGTACTACAACTTCCAAATAGAATAAGAGAAACATTGGTCGGCCATACCCAACAGGACACGTCAACAGTTTCACCCATCCACGGTAGACAACAATGTTTCAACTTGCATCAACGTAATCTGCTTCCGATTGCGACTCCCACACAGTGGTCAGGACGAAAATACTCTCTCCTGAATCGTTAATGGAATTCTATATTCCAAAAACTTCTGAGCGTTGATGTCATGTCAACTTGACAGAAAATATTTCTATCGTAAAATCAGTTCAACAGAGCCAATCCACCCCCTTCCGCACACACAACATTTAAGTGGTCACGTCATTACCTTCCTCTGCTTCCAGCTATTGCGCTTAACCTGTCTGCTTGTCTTCCTTTCGAATAACTCCCTGGCAGCGCCTTTCAAATGATTACAGGATTTCTTCTTTTTATCCATTTAGCTACACACAAGCACTCTACAACAGGAGGCGATAGAGCCTTCGACGAAAGCCATTTCGGCAAAATGCCAGGGTGTCTATCAATCGCAGACTAGTTTTTATATCAACTTCCCCCACGCAAATATCCGTCGCTGATTATTTTAACCAAAAAGGACTTTCTTGTGAGTGTGTATGCGGGAACAAGGCCAATACCTCGGGCGCCAAAACCATTATTAAATGTCTGTTCAATCTGCGAGGGATTTTTACCACTTCGTAGATAGACAGTTAGAAATATACATACCCACTTCTACTGCGCGGAATTTGAGTTCTATTGTCGTGTTCATAATTCACACACATTTATGGCCGACCGAGGGTTATCCTGATGTGCAGAGCTTTGGTTGACTGCATCAATGGGAGAGGAGGAGGACCTTAGTTGGACATTTGAAAAGACACACTCGAGCAATTTTTTTCTCTTCGTATTATTACTGCTGCCAGCATTCCCACCATTGCAGTGACAAACGATAGAAAATGTCTCCAAGCATTTCCGGAATCCTATCCGTTTTTTTTTTTTGTCCCAAGTGATATCCTTTGGATAATCTGCCGGGTGGTCTCAAAAATATGAAAGGACACTGGCTGTGTATGCGCTGAGTCAGTAAAATTTTTGGTCCGACGTTCAGACGAATCTCAAATTAACACCAATGACAGCTAGGATTGGATCTAGCAAAACACACAAAAAAAAAAACAAAAAAACGAAAGGACATCTTCCTTCTGCCATCGAGAATGCATACAGAATGAGCGATGCTCATCACGATGACGATGGCGGCATCGAAGGAATGTGAGTTATGGCCAGCGAGTGAGAAATATATGTATTTATGTGTCCAGAATTCGAAATGAAACCGAATTGAGGTTATGTATCGTCCAGATGTCATGTGCCAATGTTGGATGCCTGTTAACGCTATGGAAACGTTTCTTATAAATCAATTAGTAGTGGAGATGATTCATGCGGCAATTTCGGTTCAGAATTCAGGATGAAATTTCTAGTCGAGCGGACATTCACACATACAAACGTAGTCGTAATGTTCGTTTGTGGGGTCTTGTGTTTGCGCCTCAATTACCTTTTTGAACAATTAGCAGAGACGTTTGATGCAGTCCTTGTTGGGTTTATTAGATTTTATTGATATGCAAAATGATTGAGGACTTGTATGAGGATGATGTCTGAAGTTTCATTGGATTAAAGAAAGTGACCATTCACAATTCATTGGCTGGAGGGAATGACTTAGGAGTACATATGTATCTGAGCACGATGTGTCAGGTTAGGGGATACACAAATTGTTCACAATTTGTAATTTCATAATCGCCATTATACGTATTCAAAGACTTAAGAGAGATCTAATTTAATAGTTCATCAGCAATCATTCAGGACGAGTTTATAGCAATTATGAAACGTGTTTAATAGGTACGTAGATCCTTTGCTTTATTGCCGAATATTGAATCGAAACAGTACTGAGTGACAGAAGATTGTAAAATGATTTTCATTATGGATACGAGTTCAACATACAGTCGATGTGGTTATTTCTAATCTGACGTTTGTATCGAAGTTTGGTACCACTTACATATGTCAATGCGAACATCTTCTTTGATGAACAGCCATGTATGACGAAAATATTTAGTAGTTTATATGATGATTTAACAAATACGTTACGATTTGTCCTTGTAAGAGCTTTGTGTCTACTAAAACTTTGACATATATATTGACAGCCAACTGACAGTGAATTGGCACCTTTCAATTGAATAAACTTTGACGCTTTTCTATAAAAGATTAGCCATACAAATTCTGATGAAGAAATACTAAAATGTGTTCTGTCTTAAAAGGAATTAAATTTGGTTAAGGGATGGGTACTCGGAAAAACTAATCCTTTTTACTTGGAACTACACCTATAGGAAACGAATATCCTAAAAAACTGAAGATTTTAGTCAAACTTACTTACAGGTGCTATAGTCCGGGGTGAACATGGGCCTCACCCAAAAATTTCTTTGCACTTAGCACGGTCTTTGACTAACACCACATCAAGTTGGTTGATGTTCTCTTCCACTTGTGCGGGCCCCCTAAGATGACGTCTTCTTACTACCGCTGCTTTGTTCCGAGTTAGAATCAAACACTATTTAAGCCGGACCGTTGATGTGCAGTAGCGTCACATGTCCTAGCCATCTCAGCCATCGCTGTGAAGTCCCCTCTCAGCATCTGAAGAAGTTGGTTTTGAAAGCAAATAAGGGTATCTTCGTTCGTCTTTGTTAACGTTCATGCTTCTGCGCAAAAAAGCAGAACTAAGATTATGAGGGTCTTATAGAGAGTTTCCTTGGTGTTTCTTGACAATACCTTGACTAGCATTTGCATTCTTAGGTCAAAGAAACATCGATTGACATGGGCAACTCTTTATTTTATCTCTGAAGTTATGTTGTTGTCAGACTTTATAGATGAAATCTGTAACTGCCTCATAGTTAAAACTGTCTATCGTGACAGTCTGTCCGATTTGTCAATATTGTGTGTTCCTTCTTGTTGACAGCATATACTTTGTTTTTAGCTGCTTCTGTTCCAATGTTGGTAAATGCACCAGGGACAGCTCTCAGTCTCCTGCCTGACTTTTGGAAAATTGTACCTCTGATGTTGCTGACTATTGCTGAAAATTTTGTACAATTTTCTCAGGAATGGTATTAAAAAAGTCACATGATATGGCATCACCTTGTTTTAATTCTATTTGACATCATTGGTGTTGATAAGGTTGTTTCCGCACTTTTTGGAGAACCAAGGGTTTTCTATCGTCATCCTGCGGAATCTGACGTGTTTGGCAGGGATGTCATAAGTAGTCATGGCCTTATATATCGATCGGCCTTAAAATCTATCTTGATTCTTGCATAAACTTAGTTGGTCTAAAAGAGCATCGGTCTTAGACGTTCACACAATACGGCCGACGGCATCTTGTATTAGTTAAGGAAACTGTATGGTTCGCGCAGTTTAGAGTTTCTCCCTAATGGTGGATGGGATACTGAAATTCCATTTATTGGACATACTCTCCTCTAACTAGATCTGGAAATGAGTTGATCTCCACCAAGTCATCCATGGATCCCTTAAACAGTTCGACCTTCTTTACGAAATTATGGTTGGTTGGAGGGAAGTCTGGGTATTCACCGACCAGGTGAAATGGTTCGTTCTACCTGACAGCGGAATTTGGGTCATCGTCGCCGTTGGGAACAGTCTGTAGGTCTCGGTTCGGGTTTAATGCTTTGATATGTTCTTTTTACCTTTTGATAAGACTTCCATACATTATTCTTGAAGTAGCTCATTTCTACCTTTTTCATGAAAGGCCAGGACAGATCTTTGGATAGAAAGGTCCAAACTGCTTATTCTCTAACTTATTTCGTGTTTCCTTCAATAACTGAGGACAAGCCTCCAAAAGACCTTTCCTCTGGCATATGGCCATCAAATATTAATGTGTAATGTATCCTTCGAGCCGGATTTGAACCAGCGACCTATGGATTTCTACGTGGCTATAAGATGTCGTAAAAGTACAATCTCGTCTACAGTCCACCGCTCTACCAACTGAGCTATCGAAGGCGTTGACAAACCCATGTAGACTCCCAGGCCGTATTCCATTACCAAGTTTCACAATCATTAATTCTTCACTTCCATTTGTTCGTTTCGTGATTGCCAATTTGTCATTAAACGCTTAAAGCACTTTCATTGAGTGGTGTCGTGAACGCTCTTGGAAAACTCTGTATCTATATTCTTTAAAATGGTCGGTATTTTGTTTTTTTGTGTGTAGGTTGTTGTTTTTTCTGCTGCCGACATGTTGTAATATAGAGTGTCGTTGTGTCTCACGGTGGGTGGTGGAATAAATGAACCAATTGTGTGCGCAAAAAAAATGTACTATTAGTTCAGTCATGTGTGCTTTTGGAATATCATAGTGTCCTTGGTAACGCAGGATACATTTTTGGGACATTTTTCTTTTGTAAGCAATGCTTTGTTGTATTGTGTAACATTTCGTTCGAAGGTTCCTCTAAATGTGATGAACTCTGTTTAATTGACGGTCAAGAAGTAGGTCAGTGCCTTTCGAAGTCTTTGTACACATTATGTGTACGAATGTCATAAACAGGAGACGTAATGACAGGATTGTGTAACGCTGGAAGCAGATATAGTTTCTAAAGTCAATAGTGGTTGATTCCACAGCTCATGAAATGCTAAGCTTTAATGTTTGAATCATCTGTCATCATAGTTCTCTCGTACTGGCTTATGAATTGTGGAAATGTCCTTCCACATCATGCTTCATTTGATCTATCTGTTGAATGTTTTGCTGGTATTGATCCTGTCACTGAATTTTGTTGAGGTATGCCGGCTTAATATCTGAAACTTACCCAAATGTTTCAATCTATTTGGAGCCAATGACGATGTTTTGTTGGATGGCTGTCCCAGCTAGGCAGGGGTGCACTTAGACGAGAGGAGGCTCCATTGTAAATACTGTAGGAAAAATAACCGGATTACTAGCGCCAGAGACCTACATAAAGACCAGGGTTACCAGTTTCGATGTGAACTCATCCCGAAGATGGCATCGCTGATCCGCTGTTTAAGCATTAAACCAGTTTGACTCGGTGATGAAGATTCTTATTCCGTTTAAGTCTAGTCTGGCCAGATTCCTGTGAGGAAGTAGAATTTTCCTTCTCAGAACCGATAGGGCAGGGCAGCTGCACAGGAGATTTGTCATGGTTTCATCCACTTTCTCGTCTCTATAGCTTCTACAGAAATCGTTGAAGGGAGCACTAAGCCTTCTGGGATGTCGTATTGACAGAGTTATACTAGTTTTCCTAAATTTCAGCTCTGGCCTGCAGCATTGCTTTACCAGCTTGGATCGAAATACTAGCGATTTCAAGGCCTTTATTGCAGCTTGACTATCTACATAGAAAATAATAGCGCTGCATTCCATTGAGGTAATCTTAAGCCTGGTCGCGGCTTAAGGGACTGCTGTGACTTCTGCTTCAAGTACGCTACAGTATTGTGCACTGTTCAGACACTTTGATCCATCTGTGAAGATTTCTGTCACAAATTTGTTTAGAATTTCACCCAATTCGCAAGTACTTCAACTAGTAGTTCTGGTTTTATACTTGAAGTTTGAGTCCATATAGGGGACAATATAGTCTGAATATAGTCTGAATTAGCAATAGTGTTATGGCCATTTAGGATGGCCCATATTACCACGAGCTAGTTGAAGGGATTCCCTAAGTCATAATGCTGCTTCAACCTCCCATAGATATCAATTACATTGCCAGGTGTCCAATAAAGGATCACTCTGTTATCTCTGTCCAATTAATTCAGTTTCTGTAGGCATTCTTAACCAGTTTGGATCAACCGCCGTTAATGGTGGGATACTTGATGGCTGCCGAACTTTCTGGCATTATTGGTATCTCGCAGGTATCTGCATTACCTCATATCTCGCAAAGGTATCTGCCGTTTATTACCCTGCTTTGGCATCGTTTTATTTGGATTCTCTTCAACCGCAAGGAGTAAGGGTCTTAGTTTCACAAATACTTCCATGGATGTGGTTGGGCAGGTTATTATTTCCCCCAGTTACACATATGACTGACAGTGTCCCCCCTATAGTAACTAAAAACGTTCATTTTGTCCTTGCATTGCTCCATAGGTGATCTCACAATGGCTACATACATCCATTTTAGAATGTGCGGAGTGGATTACCAAGTAATGTTCGTTAGACCCTTGTATATTGTAAAAGCTCTCTTGCTGGAGATTTTATCAGACTGTTTTTCCACCGGAGTTTACTGGTCAATGACTGGTGTCTTAATGACTGATAGCTTTCTTCCTGTCCTTGCTTTCTTGTCACAGATAGTATTTTTGTTTCGGGCGGGCTTATAGTGGGCGAGGGCCACCATTTCTGAGTCCCTTTTAGTTCCCTTTGTGTTAATTGACAAAGAGTTTCGTGAAACCTCCATTATGACTCTGTCAGCATAAGTTTGACATTTAATGGCTAAGTAGGTCGCCTTGCCAAGGAGTTCGCCCATTACCAGATCTTAGGTTAGTGGAGATACTACTCCTCCCTGAAGAAATCGTCTAGTTGTGCTAGATGAATAGGGATATCAACCATCTGCACACCAATTCACTAAATGATACAAGTTCATTTTCAAGATACATTCTCTGCAAAATCGGTCTTGAATTTCAAATTTTTCTTTAATGCCCTCTGCGAATCTTAGCACCCAATATTCCAAAACCAAATCCGCAAAAGGTCTCTCGGAATGATGTCTCTTTTATAGACCCACATAAATAAATGTTTTTGTTCCAAAATTTCTCCCATTTTTCAAAACTAATAACATTTTGGTCGCTCGCTCTGAATGTCCGACAAAAACTATTCCACAACAGAACTCCTACAAACTATTTATCACCCATGATATCCATCTGGGGACACATTATCCAACCACCATATTGGATTTGCAAGTAAAAAATGAATCCTTGGTTAGAGCCACATTCAAGGATACAAAAAAAAAAAAAAAATCGAAAAGATATGCTAAGGCCGCATAACAATTTCTAAAATAGTCTCGCCTAACCACTTGACGGGTGATTTCCTCATATGTATGTACATACATATGTGTTTAAGGGAAGAAAAAAAATTTAGGAAAAACCCCTCAATTCCGTTCCATATAACTGGTCAAAGGACCATGAATAACCGTTATCTAATGGTAACCCATTCCAGTGAGGGAACGAAAAAATCCATCCCTAGCTGTTGATGCTCCAGTTCAGTACAGAACAGTATACTGGGGCTGTTGCTATTGCTGGTGTGAATGATGCCTTTATTAGAGGGTCGGTTATAAAGTAATAACATTGGATTTATGATTGTAAAGAGGGGCCAACAGAGTTTCGGTTTCACGCGCTACCATTTTGTCACACACAGATGCGAATGAGTGTGTCCTCGAGGATGGGAATGAGAAGACACTACACGTGACAGCGGTTATAACGATAATCATCGATGCGGGATAAAAATCCGGGTCTAATGGGATCATTTAGGACAACTGGTGTGCGTGGTGGTGGACGAACGATACTGCGGATATCGCAGATCATTGATTTAAATTACGTGACCCCTGATCGATGGGGAAGGGTGGCGATGTTGACGGTCCGTATAGTGAAATTTATTGAAATTAAACCCGAGCTGGGGATTTATACATATTTGGGGAAATATGTGGGAAAATGTTTTTAATAAAAAAATATCCATTATGGTCGACGTTATTAGACTGGAATGGGTTGTGGTGGCAGGAACTAGATATACATGGTGGGATCGTTGCTCTTTAAATGGGGACTTTAAGCAGGAAACTGGGATCTGTCGCCGAACTGCATAAACATGGAAATGGAATGCATAGGGGAAGCAAATTGTATGCAAGAACTTCAAAGGTTTTGCTCCATACAGCAGGCAATGAAAATGAAAGTTTGCAGCCTAAAAACATGAAAGAATGGCATGAACAGGATCTGAAGAATGTTCGCTGAAACCGAATGAAGTTGGCTTGCAAAACACTATTTACTTATCCACCTATTTCAATAACGATCCTCCCATGATGTAGAACCTACTGCCCAGTCTTGGAATTTCTTTCGTGGGCAGTTGCATATGGTATCAGAGTAAATGGCTCTGATAGGGGTATAGGTATCAACTTTCTTTTAAATGCCTTTCTGACTGCAGGAAGGTATAGTCCTGGAGGACGTTATAGTAAACCAATATTTTTTTGATTAATTTTGCTAAAAAAATGTATTACTTCGCATTCCATCTTCAAATGTAATTTAAGTCGAGTTTAAGAGCTATTTGAGCCGGGCTTGAGCCTGTATCTTTTCTGTGATGCTGTATGTAAATCACCATACTAGCCAGCCACCCACTTATAGATAAGGATAGAACTGGGAAGTGTATATCCTCAGTGATTCCCCGCCTTTGAATACAAAGCATTTTACGATGTCCGAAATAAAGGAAAGGATGTTCGATTGATTGGTTTCAATTTAATCGGGCATTCATGACCTCGGTCACCCACGTTTGAGATGAAGTCATCTCCAAGTTTTCTCCATGCTTGGAGGATGCCGTTGACTCGTAAAGGAAGTCAGTATAATAAGAAAACAGAATCTTTTCCAAATGCTTTAACAGTGTTTTTGATTTGGAAACATCCCACGGTGTCCTATTCCATGGTCCATGGACCTGGGACAATGGGTGTCTCTAAGGAAGTCGAACGATTGTCCACCTGAATGCCTGAAGTCATGTGTTATGGGGATAGACTGACCATAGTCTGTTCACGTCTGTGTCCTGAGATTATTATTGGTGAAAGGTATTTCGTCCTACGACTTAGTGGTTTCTGTGTCTTTCACTATGGTTTCATGCAATTCGTTCTCTCATCCTAAAATTCCCCAGCAATTGTCCTCCAGGGGTTTATTTTTTTGCTTATCCTTGACAAGATCTGAATCTGAAATTGAGATTTAGGTCTGTGCGATAACTAGTACTTTGCCAGATATTCCACCTTCTTGTGGATCAATAGCTTCCTTTGACGTTGATGCCATACTCTGATCCTATATGGTTGCGGTTACCAAGAAGTTTCTGTTTCTAGCATTCCACAAGTTTCCATTCCATAGAATAGTTTAGGTCCTATAAAAGGTTCCAGTGGCTCCTGCTGCTATCTAATAAAGAGCCACATAGGTGGTGGATACATCGCTTTTTCTTGTTGACAGGAAATTCTGTCAAACTTAAGCTTCCTAGAGGTGTCATCTCTGGAGTAGGAGGAGGAGTAGGAGTTTTTTTAAAGGAGTAAATAGAATAGTTCTGACCATATGAACATCTCCTTATCTGTACCTTTTTGCCATCCTTAGGATTGTTTTATTTGTAGACTCCTCTACCACACGGTCAAAGGGAGTTAGTTCCAGGAACACTCTCATGTGTAAAGTTGTACAGGATCTTATTTCCCCAGTATTCTGTATTCAGACCAATCTTTGTACTTAATTGGGTTTCTTCCCTATAGTAGCTAGACTGGTTCGTTACATACTTAGATCCCTAGGTGATCATCGGTCTCACAATAGGAATCTCCAAGACTTGCCTGCCAGACTCCTGCACGTCATATGAGGCTAGCCCTCTGCAGATCTTATCCGTGTAGTGTCTTGGCCTTTAATATATTATTTTCCCAGAACTTGTGTGTGTAGCAGGTCATCTTGTAGTAAAACAGTGCCACAGTACGCATATGTTCGTCAAACATTAGGGATTTGACTTCTACTTGTAAAATTATTTGAAAGTCCAACACAATGGTACATACTAAGTACATATCCCAACTTGGACTAAAACAATCAATATGCTCCTCCGATGCAACGAAGTATTAATCAATCTGAAAATATTGCGCATACGCCAGAGTAAATCCTGACAATATTTTCTGACATATTTGTTTGCTTTGTCTATGGGACATGGAGGCTAAACAATTCGCTTCTTCAATGCAACAATACCTAATCCCATGTGGGGATAGCTAAGCCCAGATAAATTTCGTGACTTCACGCTTAGCCACGATGAAAACAATGATGCCAAACTCAAATATTCTTCGTAGTGTTATCGAAAACGTCAAGACTGTCAGTCAAATGATTTTTGTTGCCAGGAATTGTAGACATCTAATTGATTTTGCCTTTTTTTGTTAAAGTTATTATCCAGAATATTGGTCTTTTGTTGTTGTCGGTTGGTACGTTCCGCTTTGTTTTTATATCTAACAGCTGACGAGTTGAAATGTCAGTTCACTCGCAGTACTGCCAAGTTTCTCCAAAGAAACTGCTAAACCTAGATGGCAGCTATTACCTTTGACATGGAACTTCTGTAAAAAATGCAACTAACTCTATGTACAGGTGACATAAACCAGCAACAATTTTAGTTACATTTAAACCAACAGCGCCACGGGGGGGATAAATAATTTGTTCTATCCACTGACACTGTGACGTCAACTGACTGCTTATCGGATGTGGCAAAACAATTTCACGCCTTGTCAGAGAGGTGCATAAGTCGACGTAGCTAAGGCTCTTCGCCGAGCTCGTTATATATGACACATGTTGCTGCGCCTCCTTGCCTGCAAAATGTATCCTTTTCTCGACGACCTGACGCTGCTCTGTCTGTTGTATTATAATTTGGTCTGTGTATGTGTTATTTCCACATGACATATTCCACCATCCAGTAGCAGAGATGTTGAAACTCACCCAGTGTAAGGGGATTTTGGGTTAAGCCATTATCTTGCGCGGGAAAGTATCACAGGACTTTTGGGGCAATTACCTGCCCATTGTCACCCCCAAATCCACATTCGTTATATTGGATTTGACCTGTCGAGATAATAGGCTCGCCGCCCCGCCTTGAGCAAACTCCTCGCACGTCGAGTGAAAAGGATTCCAAAAGAGGCACTAGAAAGTGAATCAAAAAAGAAACCACTCAGAAAAAAAAAGTGTATTTGTCAAAGTGGGAGCATAGGTGATTTAAATTCGGAGTGTCCTTGACCGACATATCGGGCGTAGTTTCCACAGGGGACCAAGTTCAACAACAACTTTTCACCGCATCGAACCCTTTTGAGTTTCCCTCAACATTGGCCAATGTTTGTCCTTTGCCGACTCCTCCTGCAGGGTAATGGACAATGTTTGCCTGACTTTGTGTCCTTTGGCAGACTTCAGGAAATCCGATCTGATCACTCCATGATGCCGAAGTATTGATATTGGAATACACACAGGCCAGAGTACCTCAAGGCAACCCACATTCCCCGTTGAATTATGTCCAGATCTGAAAGTTACATTCCTTTGGACAGTGCACAAAATGATTTATCTGTATTGGAAAAGGATTAAAGGATGCGTAAACAATGTTGCCGGTGCTTGTTTGAACCCACGTTCCTCCGTCCAACTATCGACAAAAGCCATGTAGTCTACGAACGCTATAAGGTCGTAGGCAAAAGCAAATTACATGTGTTTAGGGAATACGTGACTGATTTTCCCAAAAAGGACTTAAAAGGGATTTTTTGCTTTTTGGAGAAGAATTTTTGTTGTTTTCTTCATCTTTCCGACATTTCTTCTTGTTTACACTTCTTTGTGAATCGAAGGAGCTGGAGGAGCAAGGCAGGAAGGATGGGTCGATGGCAGTGGCAGTCAAAAACA
The DNA here is from genome assembly GCA_963583995.1 of Xylota segnis. Classification (NCBI taxonomy): domain Eukaryota; kingdom Metazoa; phylum Arthropoda; class Insecta; order Diptera; family Syrphidae; genus Xylota; species Xylota segnis. The sequence continues at coordinate 5,785,017 of OY757237.1, forward strand.
CAGAGCCTTTTTGACATGAAGTTGTTAGAGTAATTTGTTTGGAATCTTATCCGAATGGTTGACTGGCGGAACGAGGGGAGGGGAGATTAGGGCGGGTAAGCTAGGACCGTAAATTTCTACAAACACAACCGTGACAGTCTTGTGTCGGCTCCACTTGTTGTGTATGTATTATTCTTTGGCGCTGGAAGTGGGAGGCGGGCGCAAAAACACATCAGATAATGGTGTGGATCCGACCTGTCTGGCACTGACAATCAATCAGCTCGAATCAATGAGCGGGATGTCAGGTTAATCCAGTCTGCGTCTTGAGTAATTGGAAACTTTCATTTGGGTTTCAGGATTTTTTTTTGTAATTTTTCTATTCATCATCGTTGCAGTGCTGTGAAGAATAGTCCTTTCATTTTCTAATTAAAAAATGGGAGGACCAGTGTGGAGGGGAATGGAATTTGTAGCGTAAAACTGGTGACTGGTGTGGGACGTTTCTGTGATCTATGGCTGAATGGCGAATTCTTTTGTAATTGCGTTTGTAAGGAAACTTTTTGAAGAATAGGAGCGTATTGCTTAAGTTTCAGTCGCAATTAGGGCTTCTTGCTACAGGGTCATGTCAGCAACTGTCCATGAGGGATTCTTTTTTTTCTTACATTCAATCTATTAATACCTGGGCATGCGGTTAGCTATTACAGTGACAGTAAAGGAGGAACATTTGCATTTTTTTTGAATAAAAGGTATTCTGTATCTCAGAGTCTATGTTGATGACCAGACAATGGAACATAATCCCTCTGTGATTATGGTATCCAGATCAAGATTTTTAATCACGTAACAGCCACGTTTCGATATGGAATCAGTGTGTGTCTGTACTATGTTACGTAATTACTCGAGTGAGAGTTTTCCCTTTGAAAGATGACTCCTTGGAAGGATGGATAAAAAATACTTATTGATGTCAGAAGCTTTGTTCACTGAATGACAGTACATTTGTCAGTAGAGAAAACCTTTGAGAAGTTGCGTCATTATTGACACGTCATTGTCCTGATTCGCGTTTTTTATCATCGTAACTCATCTTATGATCCATTTGAAATCCTTTCTCATTCAAATAACAGTAGGTTTTCTTTTTCCCCTGAACCCTAGCCCATATGGCTGATACTGCGACCTAAAAAGATATATTGTATCTTAGGGTGCATTTTACTCTGAGGAGAGTTTTTAATATCTGCTGGCGAGCATGTTACCTTCTAGAAAATGCGCCACCTCAACCAATGCCGAGCATTCACAGAGATTTGCCATCTTTTGAGCAGAAGCTACATTCCATCCCTAGACACATTTCAAGCCACAATGGCCTTTTAGAAAGCTCACCAGTTTCATAATACTATCTTCGTCTAAGCTACTAACTTCCTTGTAGAAATAAGACTCAAATCTGATACGGTTCACGGTGAGTAGGACTGTCAGAAGCAACCCTTGCAAAAGCGAGAGCGCTTTCTCTACTGTTGCCAATACTAAGCGCGTGTTTAAACCGCCTTATTTCTGTCAAATTCAGTTTAACAAATCAACCCTGTTGCTGCATGATCTGTAGACCATCAAGCATTTTCCCAATGGAAGAGCAACCGGATTTCTCCGAGATAATGCTACAGGCACCAACGAGATTGGACGCGTCCGAATCAGATGTGTCAGTTTCCACATCCCAGGTTCTGACACCAACGGAAGATTTAGAAGGTGGCCCCCTTCCAAGGTGGCAACGTCTTCCTAACTCTCAGGGGGCTTTCTGCTGCTCGACAACAGACCGAGAAGTAGAGGCCGTGATATAGTTGGCTGTCGAGTGCTCAGCACCGCCTCGAGAAAGAGTGGGTTGCTCAACAGCAGAGCCTAAGGTTGATGTGATTTGAGATACTAACAGTGGGAGGAAAGGTTTGCATTCTACTGAGGTGGGTTGCCAATGGGTAGTGGCCTGTGAGGACATCGTTGAGGAGGGTCAGCTGTATACTATTGAAAGATACGAGGTATTTGGTAATATTGGGACCAAAGTAGCCTCGAAACGCTGCACGGGAGAAGTGCTGTCTATCTAGCGCTGGCCATGTTGCGGAAGTCCTTCGAGATCTTGGAGGAGAGAAGGCTAATGGGCGGTAGTTGGGGTTATTCCGAGAATCAATAGAAAAACAAAACTTCCATTGCTCTCTCTCATAACAGATTGACAGTTCAAAATAAAATATAATTCTATTTTCCGAAAAATTTGAAGGTATTTTTTTGAATTTAGGTAAAAAGTGAAACTCCCACCAAAATGTTTTATTATCACACAAATCTCTTTTATTGGCTGACAATTAACTTAGCTTCAAATTGTCTTAGCTTCCGGCTTTAATATTTGTCCAGTCATTGAAATCCACTCAAAACAAGTAAAAACGAAAAGCATTTCCATTTCCGGATATTCAGCACTGTGCACAGATTTAGATTTCAAATATTTATTCCCAGGCGTACAACCAAATATGTACCTGAACAAAAAAATCGATTCCTCTTTTTATTTTTATCTTGTTGAAGCCAAATAAACACCAAAATCACCAAAATCCAAGAATAAATTCGGAAATTACTTGTCAAGCTCTGGTTTTAAAGAATTTAATGTTTTGAAAGTTCTAATTCCTAGAACATTCGGATTTTCTAATTGGTGAGCGTCCTCTGTACTGGTACCGATGTGTATGTACCAGAACAGTGTAGGGTGACCAGATGGCAGTGATACTTTTTCCAATTGCTAAAACAAATGTCAAAATTACCAATGACATCTAGCAGTCAAAAGGTTTGCCATTCCATCGTTTATTGTTTTACGCTTGCCAAAGTCGCGGAAATCTGAAAATATCGAAATTCCAGCTCAGCTGTAAATATGCAACCTAAATTTCGTTATGAGGTTGGTGGGCACCACGGAAAAATTTGAGCATTCGTACACTATTTTGATCCTTAAGCCACCAACCAGACAGAAATTGAAGCGAAATGAAGAGAATAAAGCCGCCGTAGTGGCCTGTATCGAAGAAGACACAGAAATGTCGATTGGGTTCCGATCAGCTGAATTGGGTATCTCCAGAGAGTCAAACCTGGGACCCAGGGAATAAGCTATTCACAATCATTTGTGTTGTGCGTGTTACGTTCTTTACACGAATGGAAGAGGCCGACTTTTTCATACCGTGTCCAAACGGCAATTGTCATTTGTTATTTGAGAAGCTTTTCAAGACAGTAATACTCTTGGATGTTTGTCAGACGCTCGCAAGATGTTCAAATGTTTTGGCTGGGATTCGAACTTCGAACACCTTGCTCTGTAGTCAAACGCATTAACAACTTGTGCCTCTGCGCTCACGAGTTCGCTAATTGGGCGCTGGAAATAGTTATCCGGACATCCGGATTTTGGCCAAAAAATTATCTTCTCGAACAAGGCCCATTTTTGGCTCAGCGGCAGCCATTATTGGAGTGAACACACTCCGCAAGTCTTCCACGAAGCATCAGTGCATTCACAAAGATTGTTTGTTTGGTGCTGTTGGCGACGTCATCAGATCTAATTTCTTTCGAAATGGGGAAGGAGACACCGCTACCGGTATTAGTCTCAGGGATAGAGCGATGTTAACCGACTTCCTGCAGCCAGAGCTGGATAACATCGATATATCTGAGCTATGATTCCAATAAAACGGCGCTATGTGCCACACAAGCGACGCAAGGCTCGAAGTTGTGAAGCCAAAATTTGGCGACATCTCACGGCGAGCGTTCATCAATTGGCCGCCGCCATCATGCGACTTGACACAACTCTACGCTAACAAGCCATCCACGTTCGATGCCAATATTCCAGAGGCTTTTGCCAGAATAACGTCACACATATTGGACCGAGTCATCAAAAATTGATTTGACTGTTTGAAGCGACGCTAGGACTGCCATTTGAATGATGTCCTTTTACACACATAAGCTGCGGTTTCTCTTAAAGTGTCTTCGATGTTTTACAGTGTAATGCGATGTATTAGAAGATACATTTTAACTTTGCTCTCTAGCCATGGTACATATGTCTGTCTTTCACCATGCTTTGTCTGCACAATTCATTACCCACCATCCTGCATTCAATTAACAACTTCTTAACCGAATTATTCCAATCTGGAGAGCAAAAACAACCCATCGCCTTAAATTAATTTTGAAAAACTCTCATTTCGCTTTCAATTAAAATTTCATATTAATTCCTCTTTAAGCAGAAGCGGTATACTACAGACCCAACCACAGTTAATGCCGCAAACGTGGCTTCATTAAACTGCTCCTTCATCTTCGTCTTCGTTTTATATGGTCGTCCCTTATTGCGTGCATCAAACCTTAACATTTCGCAAATCAACGAATAATTGCCTCAGAAACGCCAACAACAACAACAACAACAACAATAGCAACAACAAGAGGAAACAATTTATGTCTCATACGCTTGAACAAAATTGCCACTGATTGCCGCTCCTAATGGAAAAACTTCCACCGTCACCCCTGTTGGCATATCACTGCGGTGCGGTGCGGTTCCGTCGAATGCAAAACATGCCAAGCAGCACCAACATACAAATCATTCTGTTGAAATGCGTCCATGTATGCTGTATTCCAAAGGAGCAGTCGCCCCCAAACCAACCATCCAACCACTGGATAATAATGACGAATGTATCTCATTTCGCCTGGTGAATGGTTGGTCTGCGTTCACTGCTCACAATGCTCAGCCATGGCCGCCATTTGTATTTGCCGCACCCCCAACTAAAGGACCCATTCATGCGGCATACTTCGTTACATGCCAACTGCAAGTAACACACAAAACACGCCAAAGAAGTGTAATCAAAATCAAGTCTCGGCATTAAACACGCGCCAGCAGCCCCTATATCCTTGCATAACTCGCATCTCTGTAGCCATTCTCCTCTGTGCCAGCATTCCGGCCCAACAGTGGAACGGAGCTAGCTAGCTACTACTACCAACCACCCGAGATTGTCGGTTGTTTATTTAACGATACAACGATTGCCGGCAATATGCGCGCCTCCTCCGCTCCGGGCTCCATCTATAGTCGTGCGAACGTACCATTGGAAATGTTTATTATCCCGGATTAAGTTAAGTAGGGGAATAATAAGTAAGCGGTTCATTAAAAAAGGTTCAATTAGAATTTCTGGCGAATGGGCTTAAATCACTCCCGATGCTCTGAGACGATCATCGTGCTTGTTTGTCTGATGGCGAATCGAGTGCGGCCAAGCGAGTGCGAAGGATTTACAACGCTTGGTGTGGGCCTGGCCCCGGCCTTCCGCACAATCGATAAATAAGTTAAAAAAGTGAGTTCGCAGGAGATGAACGGAAATAAATAGAAGTCATACGAAACTGCGAACGGAGGGGTGAGTGATGCCAGCTAAGCCTGTTAAACTTTATGTGTGCGAGAGAGTGTTTACGATCTGAGAGTAATTTTAAATTTATGGATTTTTTTTTTTTATTTTTTCACCATGAAATGGTAAAATTTTCAAATGCCGCGAAAATCCCAGCGAAAAGTAATTCCTGGCTGGTTTACAGGAATTGGGGCAACCGTAAAACATCCGTTGCAACTATTCGGTTTTATTGATTCAGGAAGGATTTCATCGACGATATACATATGCAAATGGCTTGTGAAGAAGTTGAGAAGTTTTTTTTTTTTTTTGTATGTATCGAAGAGTGCTTTTGTCCTTAACGAAGGTAGGATCTGTTAAATTATGTACATGGGTGACGTTTGCGGTTCCATTTAGGCTAAATTATGCAGTGAAGGTATACCTCGATATGTATAGTCCTGTGACGATTGTGACGACTTGACGGAACTTTTCCAAGAAGGATTCAGTCACTATTGGACGAAATTTGATATAAGTAGGTCAGTTTCTAGTCACAGGAAACTGTTTGGTAGATAGGTAATGAAGGGTCATTAGGCACCATAGTGGGCCCATCGTGGTCCATAAACCTATACAGCCTCCTCCTTGCAAAACTTTACTATTTCTCATTGATTTGATTCACAGACCCAACTTCTTATAAGTTGTCAAAAAAATACTTTCCCAGGTGTTTAAGTCTACTTCGAGCTATGCCCTTGCATTCACAGAGTAGATAGGTGTTGTCCATCAAGACTTGAAGGTAGATCTTCTCTCATTTCCTCAAGATATCCATGTCTCAACAGCTTCTTGACTCATGCAAGCGTCTTCCAGTTGAAAGTTCTCACCACACGGAAGCTTTCTGTATACTTAATCGAAACACCATATCCCTTAACATTTTCGTATTGGTTACTACATACTCAAGACTAGTAGAACACTGCAATGAAGAACTGTCCTCTCTGAATTATCGGTTCAGAATCAGTCTCCTTTGGGTGTTGGGTGACAGTAATATTGACGGGAATGAGCAAATGGATGAGCTAGTGAGGCTGGAATCTGCCGTCCCGCTTGAGGCTCTTGAGGATAAAATTTTTGAGCACTATTCATTAAAAACTGATGGTAGATAGTAGAAGCAGAACTGTCTCATATTTACACAGTTGAGGTTCAAATACTCCAAGCACTATTGAATAGAAATCGGATAGATATTACTAGAGTTGCAGGCCACTAGCACATCGGGGTGTATGCCGTCAGAATAGTCCGGCATTTTACTCTATTCTACCTTTGATAAGTCTCAAGAGTAGTGACATTAAAATGGAGATATCGTACTAGTTGTGCTATAGCACAGCTTGGTGGTTAATGGACAGGTAATATTTTGGGATACATTTTGTTTGTCTGAAGTTGGTTAATTTCGTCTCGAAAACATTGAAGTTCAACAGGACGGTGTGACATGCTATAGAGCCAGAATAACTATTGAAAGGAAGAATCAGACATACACACAGTCCATGCCGAAGCTGCATGGATGAATAAGGAAATTAAATCATTCCCCACCTTTCTTGCTTCTGCCGAGTCCTCTTCCGCATCAGAAATTACACTTTGGAGCATTCGTCCTTAATGATCTAAGCGATCTGACCGATATGGACATACTTATGTACATAAATAGTCTCTTACGTTTCGTCAGAAGTCCAACATGGTTTTAACGAGTAGGTAGAAAGGGCCTTCCATTTGTTTGGTATAACGACGAACCTTTTCTTGATCTAAGTGTGCCAAACCATGAATCAGATATTTCAGGCATAGTCATGTCGAGATATGACTGTCTAACTTACACATAGTTTTACTATTTTAATTGAAATCAAAAAAAAAAATTATAACAAGTAAGTATTTTGACTATCCACGCCCACTTTTTGAAGGCGTTTTCATACAAAAACCGATTTTGCTAAAGTTTTGCATGAAAAATCTTCAAATGTTGAATGTTATGTTAGTAATTCTTAAAAAAAAGCTGTATTTCACGTCCACTATAGAGGAGTAATACATAATAAGAAAAATAGGGAATTATATGATTCGTTCCAGATGGATTGTAGCTTTTCTGTGTGTCCTAATCTGAGATTGAAGCCGTTGATGTCAGCCACACAATACAGCAAATGAAAGATCCATATCGTGTTTCCTGATAGACATCTGTGGCAGATACAGACCACTACTTTTGCTAATAATCACGGAACAGAAGGAGCTGTGACATGCAAGTAATAATGAAGGCACCAGTCATCTTGTGTTTACATTGGTGCCCTTAATTCCTTAAGGGTGCCCTTAATTTTAACCCCCACAATCAATGGTATGTACCTGTTCTCCTATCCAAAGTGTACCACAAGAACAATAGAAGGAAGTTGGATTTCCCATCTCACAGTAGTCTGAATCAATCTGTTCCAACTACCATAGCAACGTTTGTTCATTCAATGCTACGAATCATAACTTAGAGTGACGCTCATGGTTGTTGGACACTGCAACAATATCCTCAATTTGATTGAAAGCCCTACATTAATACTGATCCCAACTGCAGAGCACCCTCACCTACAGACATATGTATGCTTACTACCAACCCAATCACAGTAAGGGTCTCTAAATGTCTTCCTATGTCCAATCATCAAAAAGTTAATTTGGCATATGCTTGATATCCTGCACGAAGAAGGAAACCTGAAAAACTGGACTCATATTTCAAACTGAAAAGATATCATTTCTTATCCACCGCCCAACCCAACTGACCCCTCGATGTGCATCCATTGTTTTCTCCCCCAGAAAAGGGGTACATTACCCTTCCCCCAGCGCTCAGAAGGCAACGTAACAAAATGAATGAAATGTTTTACAAATATACTTGGATAACAGGGCACTAAAAAAGGAAAACAAAAAAAACTAAAAAAATCCTCGAAATGAAAAATAACGATTCCCATCTCGTTGCAAGGTTTTTTTTTTTTGTTTTGTTTGTTCCTTTCGTTACAGCAAACAACAAAAAAAAAAGAAAAGGAAAGCTGAAAACGCTCCACATTCGAACGAAAAGGAAATTCTTTGAAATGTTATCTTGTGTTCGTCCTTTTCATTGTTCTGGCAACCGTACATTCCCTCAACTCTGCTAACCAAGCACTCAACTCTACACCCTCTCTCCTTCCCTGCAGTTAGGAACGCGCTGAAAGCGAGTAGCACAGCTTGACCCTTGGGATAAGGATATGTAGCTACTCAGTTGGATTGAATGCGAACATCCGCGATATATTTTTCCAGCTCCACACCGGTTTCCACCCCCCATACTTGGGGGAGGAATAAAAACGTACTCCATAACCAGATTGAATGTTACACTAGACCATAGATAAAGAAGTATATAATGTTATTAAAAGTAATTCCTTTAGAGAGCAGGGGCTTATCCTTGGAGTGGGAATCTTACTTTTTGTTGAAGAAATGAAAATATTTCCCCGGCACAAGGACGGAGATGATGATTGCATGGGTGGGTGTGGGGGAGAGCGCGCAAGCCGTTTTATTACTCGTTGCCATTGTGACCCTTCGACATATTTTTCTTTTTTGTCTTTTTTCGGGGCCTTTTCTTTCCTTTCTTTTGAGGAAGGAATTTATCCCTGATGTCATCATCAGAAATGGCTGGGGAGATAGCTACCGATGAATTCACATGACATACCCATCATCATCATCATCCAATGGCTGATGGCAGCTACGTGGGCTATCGCTTAACAACCGTCCTGGGAAACAAACAACCTTTGTTCACAGGTTGGCTGCCTGGCCACCAGCACCACCCCTCGCACACCTCAGTCCTTTGCGAAACTATCTGGGCCAACTAATTTACTATGTAAATTAAATGGCAGCCAAGTGAACAACCTCTCATTCAATTTGCGGGCGGGGTTCAAATTTGTTTCCCTGGCAAAAGTTACAACATTTTTGGGCAAAGTGTTGGCTTTAATTGAAAACTATTCAACTCGGTCGGGCTATATATGTATGCTTGCTAGTACGACACGGTAGCGGATGAATTTTTAACCAAATTTGCGGCAGATAGGACAGGCAGTGGCGGAAATCAATTGAGGACAGAAGCACTGTTTCGAATTGTATTCCAGCGCCGTCGCTGTCGCTGTCGCCATTGCTGGTGGTGCTGGTGCTGGTGCTGGTAACAAGGATAAAGTAAACTGGGAGTTGTGACATGTGTTCGTTCTCCTTTGTCTCGTGTGAGAATTGAAAAACATCCTTTTGAATTGAATATTTTTGAAGATGTCACCTTGGAAAACGGTTCCTTAGAACAATTTCACTTCTCGTTGCTCCTTTAAGGGGCATGATACAAACAAAAAAATGAAAATGTAGGTAGGTAGGTACATTTTCCTTTTGTGCGCATTTAGCACATCATAAGGACGATGATTAGTTTCCTCCCAAAGGAACATTATGTAATATCCCTGTAGATGTTGGAACAAAGTTATTGTTTGTACTGAGCTGCAACTGCTGGGGAATACTCCCCCCATACGCCATTAAGTTTTCTTTTGAAGAGAATTCAAATTGTAGGCAGTGTAGCCTGACAGTATGAGAATCAAAAAGTAGAGCACTGCGTCGTACGTTCATTTGCATTTTTATGCTGACGTCCGTAGAGTATTCGTTATTTAAGTTCAAAAATAAAATATTTAGTTTTCGACAATAGTGTGAAGTGATAGGTAGGACATTCCATTTGCATGTACCTGAGTTCTGGTAAACTGAGTGTGGCGGTCCTTATTTTTGAGGACTCTACCGGGATAAATTTGAAGGGATGTTTCGTTAATTATTTTCTGGAACTATGGTCAATTGTACAAGTTCTACCAATGCATTTTTTAACATATTTCTTTTTAATTTCTAGACCAAAGTTTGAAAAAGTGGGCGTGGTTGTCGAAATATTCGAAGTTTTACAGGAAACTTGTACTTGTCCAGTAGGTAGGAGTAAAAACTGAGTTTGGAATTATCGCTGATGGTTCGATTCTGGATGCCTCTGCTGAATGGGTACTGTAAGTGACGAGGTGCGATAGGAAGAACCAAAGGAATTAGGCTACGTTCATTAGGTGCAAAGATGCCCAACCAGTTGAAAGTGCTGAACATAGTCCTCTAGCTGCTAACGAAAGGAAAGAGTGTGCAATCAGGGGAAGGTACTCCAACCGAATTCGATCAGCTGCTAGGTCCTGATGTTGTGTCCTACTATTTAGACTCAAACATGTCAAAACAGAGGATGTGGCCAGTCAGGAAACATGTGCTCGACTAAGGGCTACTTCCGAGCAAAATTACCTGCGTGTAGAATCCGACTTCATAAGTTTCTGGCACCAAGCTCGAGGGCAGGTTTATGGGACACAGAGTCTAGCTTCTCATGACCATTTGTGTTGTACTTCTTATACACTTCTTTACACAAATGGAAGGGGCCTACTGAGAAGCTTTCTCATGATTGTTGCACTTCCGGATGTTTATCAAACGGTCGCGAGAGGTGGGACTGTGAAAGAAATTTTAAGTGTTCTCTAGAGATTGCACCTGAAACCCCTTATTCTATAGTTCAACGCAGTAACCACTTGGGCTAAGGCGTTCACAAAACTCTTAGCATAGGTGAACAAAAATTGTCTGAAGCAGATAAAGCCAGTGGCAGGAGGGCAACTCTTGTGCACCATTCTGACAAGAAAACTGTTACTAGTAATTCGCTCAAACGCCGATAGTGAAGGCTCCACCACCAGTGGTCAGGGTTTCTGCCCTGACAATATGCAAACCACAAGATAATCAATGCGGAATACGAATACTGCGAAAGTCGTCTATCGGAGCTAGCGACGGCATCACATACTTGCATTCAAGTGGAGGGCTATGGTACCGAAAATTCCACTCATTCGGGCGACTTCCTCCATGGTCTTCATATTTCCAAGGAGGACGTGTGCCTTCTGCTGGATTCCGGAGAAACTGAGGAAGAGCATTGCTCAAACCAAATCAGTTCAAGTTTATATCTATACTGAGTCGAATTGCTCAAACCGCTTTTAAGGAATTGAAAACTCTCCAGAATTTTGCATAGTTCTAGAGTCATTCAAGGAGCACTAATGATGTTTTGATCTCTAGATAGCATAGCTATTTCACAGAAATCTTCTGCGCTGTTGGCGTGAATTAGAATTTCATTTACAGAGCACTGCACATCTAAGCAGAGTTTTTAAAGAACTTGAAATGAACCTGTCTCTACTAGGAAGTATGCTGAAGCAGCATGAATGCTGCATTCTCGCAGTGGTGTCGATGATTTCTTCTAGCGCTGCAAAGTCAATTAGTCCTGGTTTGTCAGCAGACATGTTGTAAGTGGGTCCATTAATTTTTTTCAACGTCTTGAAGCAATCTTGAAAAGTTATTGCTGAATGGGGGTTCAAATAAGTTTTCGTTCATATCTTATATTATTTCGAGCTTCTTTCTTCCATGTCTGTTCGAAAGTTGTATGGTATACTAAGAGTGGTCAATCGTCCGAAAACTCAGATTGTGTTCTCCTTGTAAGAAAAAGGATTAAGATTGGTCTACCTCAGTCTGTGCTATGGATTGTAAGTATCTTCGATGAAGCATCCTAACACCAGGTCGAACATAACTTACACATGCATAACTTATCACCGAGATCGGTTTGTTACTTGTAAGGGGCTGCAGACAGTTCCCACAACTCCAAGAAATGATCGACAATCTTGGTGTTTCTTAGCAGAAACAACTATAGACAGCTTTCTGGCTCCTAAAGATTTTGTGAGAGGGTGCCATCACATCAATAACATCTTTCTAATATTGACATGGAACACCCTATGTTGCCAAGTAATTTGTCAGTCATAAAGCAATGACCTCCACTTTATTACTTTCACCGCACGTATCTCAAGTCAAACCAACAATAGACTCAGTCTATTGAACCTCCAACAACTAACTGCAAAGAATCCATTAGATCCTACATCTCCATCACTGCTCATCAATTTTCTTTGGTAATGAAAATCGACAAAAGAAGAATTTATTACCAAAATGGATTACGATTCACCCTCATTTGGCTATCTTCAATAAGCCCAATTAATTTCCCAACAATTTATCCATTTGCAAGTCGATCAGTCATTCCAGTTGGACAAAACCAAGGAAAAAAAATAAGTAGTCTTACCCACAACCACCCACTGGAGCAGTTCGCAATTGTCCGTGGTAAAAGTCATTGAATCATCCATAGAGTACCATTAACACAGAATCAGCAGCAATGGGTCCATTCTTCATGGACAAAGATCGCAAATATGTCCATCGATTGTTCGGACTCACTTAGGCATAAAGGTCGGACGGGGCCGGGCCGGTCGATTTCAAAAGGATAATTTATGAAAAATTATTTCTTCCTCCATCCGTGCCGTCAAGCCTTATTATGGTTCTGGTAGTGAGAGACGGCCTGTTCTTTCATCGCTTTCCGCATAACTAACATGAAATATTTCACTGTATCTGATGGTTTGAATGCCCGAATCCTACGCCATTATTTGCGTTTCATTAATCCTCATTAGGCAGAGTCCTCTAGCCGCCCAGCATCTCGTCCTTTCGATTTGGCGTCGTCTTATGAATCGGCACTATGATGCGGCCACCCTCGTATCCTTCGCCATAATCCACTGGAGTTGCTTCATTTATCCCGTACAATCGCAATTAATCATTTTTCACTCCTTTTTGCTATTCGCCCCCCCATCCCTGTCAAGGATAAGAGAGTGAGAGCGGAAGAGATATCTTTTCAGGAGGATAACATTTTTGTCAGCTTACATAACTGCAAATAATAAATTACATCGAGCAAAACACTGAGCACTGCGAGAGGGATGAAGGAGGAGACCAAGATGAAAGGGACATACGAATCAATAATCGGGGCGGCAATGGTATATATCACCGAGGAGGCAAGAGACGGGAACCCAAGGAAACGAGGACGAGTTCGAGGTGCCTTTCCATTAATTGTGGGAGTAGCTAGCACAGCTCACAGCAGTGAGTGGCGCTTACGAGTCGGGAAAGTTTCTTTCTCTTCTCCGTTGGCGTGTCCTGTTTCTTTTTTTGTTTGTCCTGTTCCTTATACTCGCTGGCGAGGATTATACTCTTCTCTGACTTATGTGCATTTTATGTACGGAAAAATAACGACTTATTTTTTTTTTGCCCCCTTGCCGTTCCGGATTCCTATCGAGGGATGTGTGGGTTTCATGTGCTCTCCCATTGTGTCCTGGTGCTGACCCCCGCCGGTAGATTGTGTGTATTATAGCCCCATCATCATCATCATCATCTCGGGGAGAGAAAACAAAAATTGATACTTGGTCATAACAAAGGAAGATAAAAGCGTTCGGAGAATGGACAAAGGAACCCTGATGGCCATGGATGTCATGCTTTGCAAAGGCGAACGATGGAAACAATAATCGTAATAATAACAATTAATGCAGAGTCAAATTTTTTCTATTGATCGAATGACGGCCATGACAATGATGATCCAAATGATGACGATGCTGTGTATTGGCAGAGAGGGGGGAACGAAATCCTACCCTCGGGACATCGAAACATTGATTTCTGGGCTGAGAAAGATTTGGGGGTTTGTGAAAGGAAATGGAATAATCTTGGGTGTCCTGATGAGTTCCGTACTGATTCGCTGTGGGCGTGTGGGGAAATCGAAGAAGTTCGATGTGAAATTAATACATGGTCTACCATTTGAGCACAGATTCTCCATAATTCTGGCTCGCATGGCATATCCAGAATGGAAAAATCGGTAAAAATATTACGTATACGCCACTGAAATATTAAAATTCTTGCTATTCAGGGTTTGTAACGAGCCGATTCAGCTAAAAAAAATCAGGATATTTTCGGTTCTACCATTTGAGCACAGATTCTCTATAATTCTGGCTCGCATGGGATAGCCAGAAGGAAAAAAATGGAAAAAATCGTTAAAAAATGTTACGTATACGCCACCGAAATAGTTACATTCTTGCTATTCCTGGGTTGTACTGAGCCGATTCATCTCAAAAAAATTAGGGTATCCATGGATCTACGATTTAAGCATAAATTCTCTATAATCCTGGCTCGCATGGCATTGCCAGAATGAAAAATTGGGAAATTCGTTAAAAATTGTTACGTATACACCACCGAAATGGCCACATTGTTGCTATTCCTGGCATGTATTGGGTCGATTTAGCTCAAGAAAATCAGGGATTCTCCAAAATCCTTTCAACGTAGACGGGCTCAAATCTTTGCATCTTCATATGAACCATACCAGCTGTGACATAGCTATAATGTCAGATAGTCAAGCCACTATCATGGCACTCGGCTCCTAAGTCATTTAGTCTTCCTTAAGAAATTTAACGAACGAGTTAGGAGAAACAAAGGAACTCCCTACTGAATACATGGTCATATGAGAGTAGATGGTAATGAAATGGCTGACTCCCTAGCGAGAAAGAGAGCATCAGAAACCTTCATGGGTCCTAAACCATACTGCGGAATAGGTCATCATATCCAAAGAGGAAGTTTAGGACAAGAACCTAGAATAACCCTCGAGGCATGAGACAAGTCAAGAAGATTCGAACCATGTATTACAATGAGCAAGAACAACCTTCATATCCTAATGGGGTACTGTAAACTCAGCGAGCACCTAAAGAAGAATATCTGACGAAGGTCTCTGCAGAAATATGTTCTAGGATCTTGTGGAGCACTGACACACAATAGACAGATTCGTAAAGGAAACTGAATTAGAGAGAGTGGTCCAGGAAAGGTTTCTTCCGTCGAGGTCTATCAAGAGTACATACCGCTCAAACTAATTCCAAAAGAAGTCGGATGCGAGGGAGCATTCACCTTTCCAATGTAATAGGTTCAACTAACGCCACCTAGCTTTTCTACACCACATCTCACACATAGCCTTTGAACGTAGCAATTAGGCTGTCAACCTAAAATTATCGAATAAGGTATGGCGTAGAATTTCCGGTGGCATTCCTTCGGAGAGTGTATTCAAGATGAAAGCGTGTTTTTAAGAAAATAAATGAATCGTCTTGCAACAAGGTGTTAGTTAGGGACACAATAGATAATAAAGAGGCCGCAGTACAATGTACCCCTTATTCAAATAATAATGGTTATCAGTAGGCTGGACTTTGTTAATGACTCCTGTAAAGGCTGCACGGACAAAGAAACGGAGGAAAATATACGTTATAGCCTTTGTACATGTCAAGCTGTCTATGTTTTTTTGAGGATTATGCTTAGGTAACTACTTCCTCGAAAATTTAGGCTCACGCCGACACCAATAGCCTCCAGTGCTTTAAATTAAACTAGTGTCATGTAGAATAACTTACAACTTACCTACCTGTCATCGAAATAAACTTCTTTAAACGTTTTTTTAAAAACCTGAAGAGACAAGTAGGGGTTCTATTGTCTAGTTCAATGGTATCTGTTCAACCTTATTAGAGACTAGTGGGTTGAATTACTGACTAAAATTTAAACACTTTTTGCAAACGGTTGACAAACATTTAGGAGTGTTACTGCTTAAAAAAAAAACAGGATTTAATAAAAGCCGCCCACGTTTGAATGAAAATATCTCCACAATTGTGGAACCTCGGCTAATTTAAACGCAGACAGACTTCTTAGCCACTCCACAAGTTGTGCATAAACGTCGCCATTTAATCCTACGACGACGTTCTATTACTACCATGTTGATTTTGCGTTTCGTCCTTGTGTCGCCAGCAGTTTTGTTCTTTCATTTTTCATGGCTCTACTCAAAGTAACCCCGAACTACTACTACTGCACTTGACAGGAGCTTAAGACCTCAAAATATTTACAGCACTTAAGTGGAAGGCGACGACGGAAGGCGAACTATACACCGAATGACGCACAAATGAAAGGCCATCCACGACTGTTTGAGTGGTGTTTACGACGAATATAAATTCAGGATACATACACACTTATTTGTGAAACAACTTTTGTGCGAGTCCCTTATCCTTTGGTTCCTTTGCCATCATTCTAAGCGATGCCATCACTCTCAATAAATGAAAAATAGTAGGTTCGGGAAAGTTTCTCCAACTCTCTTGGAAAATTCTGTTTCAGATTTCTTCCTTTTCTCCCTTTTCTCCTCCTTTATGTCCTTTTTGACAGGAGGAGTAGCTAGGTAAGCGTGCGGATGGGTGCAGAGTGAAAAATCGTAGTTTTCCGCACTTGTATTTGAGTGAAAACATTTTCGAAAATTGTTCAAACATGCGTTTTTTTGATGAAACTTTATGATGTTCTACAACATGTGACTGTGTTCGTACAGAGTGTGGAGTTACATACCTATGCATGTACGAGAGGAGTGTGTGCTTGTTATTTACGTATATAATTTTGAAAAGGATATGTTATGCAAAAAGAACACATTCCTTTCGTTTGCATATGATTGGGCGAGGCGACCGGGGAAAACTTCATTCCTGGCAGCATCCAAATTAGAGATGATTTACGGTCTGTACTATACGTCTCTGCTTAAGCGTTAAAGTTATGAAATATGAGTCAAAACTTTTGCACAGAGCTATTGAAATTGTTTTTCTGTGAAGGCAAAAGGGTGAAATTTGCATTTAATGACGTAGCATTACAATTTTGATGGAAGGACGAAACAAAATGTGTGTATACTGATGCTACAAAGAATTGTTGCTCCTGGACGGAAATGTATGAACTAAGTTAGCCGTTTTGTTTCGAGTGCTTCGGAGGTATCTCTGTTTACAAAGGTACGCAGAACAAATGACTTAGTTAGAGAGAAAATTAATTTCTCGAAAGCCACATTGTTAAGCCAGTACCAACAAGCAGTCAAAGTTCGTAGTCTGGACAAATAGTCGTTGAGAAATTTTCCAGTTCTACTGAAGTGTAGTACATACAAATTGAGTCTATAGACGAAACCTTTTTTTTGCAACTCTTATAGAATTCAAATAGAAATTGAATTGGTTTTTCATTAAGTACAACACGACTGCTTTTATGCGACCTAAAAGATCTAAGGTACCAATGAAAGCGTGAAATATGTACCACCTCCCCAATGAAAGACCATTCTTCCGCATTTACAGAGGATGAAGTCGGATGAAGATGATTCGTCATCTTGCGAGCAGAACCCACATTCCGTATCTAAGTTTGTTAAGACCCTTAAGTCGCAGTGGCTTGTCCACCCTCTAAATTAAAGATTTCCTTGTAGAAAAACGGATTCATTTGTATTGTCTCATTCCAGGGACAACTTTCCGATAGGCACGACGAAGTTGGTGTTCCCAACCATAAATCGAAGTGACGGGAGCCCATTTGACAGTAAGGTTTATAAATGCATAAAATGCAGAGCCAACCATAGCTAGCTTATCCACTTTCCTCATAAAAAGTCACCAAAGAGATTGTAGAGCAGGGAAACAGGATGAGGCCATCACTCGAGCGCTTCGTGGCTATTTAATAAGATGTATACCCTAGTTCTCTTAATACCTTTACAGGGGTTCTGTCAGTTCAGACCTCAATGACATGGAGTACAGTCTGGAATACCGAGGGAAACTTTCCCATACCTATTGAGACGATGTCGACGCCAGTCGATGTTTAAATGATTTACGAACATAGGCTTTAGAGGGCTTGGGCCGCCGTCTGTTATGGTCATTATATTTTTTTTCCACTTATATAACGCTTCCACTTTTCGCGACAATTGTGCTCTTGAAAGTTTGTTAAATGTTCGCTAGAAGTGGAATGACCGACTCATGTTCAGTACTTCAAAGCATTGAGTTCTGAACCACTTCGTTCAAAATTCCTGGCTGCAAATTTATCAGCGTAAAGATGAAAGCTAAACCGAAATACAGGGCACTATGGACTATAGACATGCTGCATTGAAAAATGTTATGTATTTCAGTGCACAGTTCGGATCACCTTCGTTGCGCTCGGATTCTGCTATCTTGGAGTGGGAGCCATATTAAGCAGTATCCCAAAACATAGTTCAGAACCAACGACTGGATCAGGCAAAGCACTTCTCTCCGGCATGCAGTTCACCTTCGCGTCTCATCCTTGACAGATCAGATGTCAAAAAAACATTACATTTGTTCACGTGCATCATTAGAAAACCTAGGAGTGGTGATTTCTTTTGAATTTGATCAGTAATCACGGGCAAACCTGGAAGTCAAATGGTTACAGGCGGGACTATCTCCACAGAGCTTGATGATCTTCCTCGTAGGGAAATTCCTCAAGGTGGTGTCTTGTAACCTCTGCTGTAGAATCAGGCAGTTAATGAACTAGTGGTTGATCTAGACAAAATGCAAAGCCTATTACTGCTTCAGGTAAATGCAAGTACCCTCTTAGGGAAATCCTTAGGCACTAGTAATCCTTGGATTTCAGACGGAAATATCGCCGCTGTGTCTGGATGCCATGGGTTATACAATTACTGTTGCTGATGAGCGATGTTGAACCATTATCAATGCAAATGAAGAAACTGAAGGATATGTGGTTCCCACAAGACGGTGCATCCGCATACTCCTCGCACGACAATATGAGTTTGGAAGGATCCATTTCCGGGTTGCTTAATGCCTTATTTTGGGGATTTGGACTGGACGGCAAAATCGCCCGATTTGAGCAGTCCAAACTTCTTTCTCTGGGGTTTTTGGCAGTCACGGGTCTATGAGAAGAAGCCACTAATACTAATTTTAGAAAGCTATCAAAAAGAATAAAAAAAAAGTCCAAAGTGAAATTTTATTTGGTTCATTTTAAAGATCACAAAATACCATCCAGCCTGTACAGGACCTTTTTAACACCAATCTCTTTTAGTCTGCCAAACTTCTGGTGATTAAACAAACTTTTATCTGAAGTATTAAGCGATAGCTGTCATTGATATAAGCGGTAATCAAGTCTTTACATTAAAGCCTGTTTTAAACTTCCATTTTTCTCTCATACAGTTAATGGAGCAGTTTAACATTCATCTATACATGGCTAGGAAGACATTCCTGGTAACTGGAAGACTGATGACTTTCTTAGAAGGGGTACTCGAGTCCAAAGTATATCACGAGATCTGCCTGTCTGACTGTTGTATACTAAAAGGACCATGGATCAGCTAGTAGGGGTTCCTATTTGTTGTTGCCGAGCTAGACGAAAGACAGCCAGGACACCGGATTGTTTTCAAATGTTAGTCGTAATCAGTAAGAGGAAAGTTCTAGGAAAGTTTTAAAGGTGCTCTTAGTCCCATACATTTTCTTTCTTAAGGACCTTACTAGTTCCCTTTTAGGCGTCTCCTTAATCAATTTCTTCAACTAATGTTTAAAGCTCGAGCAGATTACAATTGGTTGTCTAAGGTTGGGTTAGGTTAGGTTAAGTAAGGTGACTATCCTGGCGGGAGCTAAGATACACGTAGAAGAGAATGTCAATTGTGGTACCACATTTTGGTAGACCGGAAGAATCACTCGGGAAATATATACCTACCCGGAGTGACTTAGTAGGTTGACTGACTTAATCAGCCTTAACTGTAGGATGGACAAAGTACGTAAGAGTAAGAGAAGAAACTGACTCAATCAACCTCTGTTACTGTTATGCAGTTGTAAGGTTTATGAAGTTACTTACTACTATCCTAGAATGTTCTGAGGTGACTGTTGCAGTACTATCGCTTTATGTGCTGTTTCTAGGCCATGTTTGACTAAAACTCGGATTCAAACTTTTGGCAACTTCCGGAAAAATCCATTTGTTAATGAAAGAAAAGCGGTCTGTAATAGTAGACGCAATCCAAAAGGCTTGACATCCTGAAGAACGATCCGGTTGACGATCTAAAGCACTCATTCGACACGACAACCTTTTAGGCTGCGATTGAGTCGAATTAAGACTTATTAGATTAAATTAACACGATTTTACTGAAAAAAACATTTTGTTGTTTTTGTTTTTACAAAGCACTGGTTGATTTAGAATGCATCTTGTGTCATTGTTTAGCTTAATGTAGGGTCGATGCCATGGGTTGTGATTGCTCCGGTGGTACCTAATCAGTCATCAAATGGGCCGCCTTATAGCGTTTCGTGTTACCACTAATTGTCGACCAAGCGTGGTTGAGCTTTTAACACAGAATCACTACTATTGCAATCACTGATGCTTTTCGCAGTGACTGTTCTCAAATACTAAAAAAACACACATCACCCAGATGACGGTACCACGCAATGTTTCTACCTCTCGATACCCATAACACTCAGCTCTAATTTATTCCAGACTCTCAGCAGAATGAGGATGCCTTAGACTTCATGTCTGCGTAACATGATTTCGGAAAAAATTAAATACCTCCCACGAACGTGCACCTGTTTTCATTACTTTTTGTTTTGTTTTCGGGCGTCATACAAATATTATCCTTAAAAGACGCACGAACATTCCTTCATCATTATGTAAAATCTGAGAAGTTGAAATAAACAAATTCGATTAAGTAACCCATGTACGTATCCTTGCCAAATCTGATTCACATGTGTCCCATGACGTTCTCAAACTTTAACAATTTTTACCTTTATTTGTTGAGTCCTTTCATTTCTGAAAACTTGAGTGTAATTTAATTTAAGCCAACACTTGCAGATAGTTTTTCTGCACAAAAAAGGAGAAAAAACCTCCACAGACACTTTGCCACAGATGCACCCTGTCTTAAATGAGTTTGGATACGAAATTTAAAGGACCTCGTTTATAATCCTCCCCCTGTATTCATATTCTTACTTTGGTCCATATGTCGCAACGTATTCTGGTTCCCTAACCCATCCGAGTCACAAGCATACAGAAGTTTTTTTTTTATATTTATAATCCGCACAGGATAAAACAGGATACACCAAAGAACCGGTTGGCGAAAAACTCCTTTAATCTCATAATTATTGAGGTTTGCAATTTTGGCAGTGTGTGCGGAATTCCTCGTTTATGACCAGGCCCATGAGGAACATCTGCTCTATGAATATATTATTGTGGCTGAGATAAAACACTGCAGTGGGAGACGACAACTAGACGACGACTGCGACGGCGACGAGTATTACATGGAGTCCAGAAAGTCATTAAGATAAGCACTAGCGAAACTGTTTTTACGTCCTTAAGTTACCGCAAAAAAAAAAAAAAAACTACCATCACATATCAGAGATTGGATATAAAATTGCTCTGATATCCTGTTTGCGATGTAGTGCCTTTGCGTCCTTTTTTATATGCTGCTGTTGAAATGGCTTTTCACCGACTTGGTACGAAGGGATCGAATCTGTTCATTGTTCTTGGCTTACATGGGATGCTGCTGTACATTAAAAAGTTCAAGAGATCTGCTGTGGTAGATACCATTGAAGGACGTATGAAGTGTCAACGGATTTTAGGAATTCCCTCCACCCTTAATGCTACAACCACATACATGCTATGTACATGTATTGATGGATTGGGACAGGACTCACCTCTCCGCAGAAAGTGTCAGTCATTTAGTCGAGCAAAACTTTGTGAGAGTCAATAACATTGCTGGTAGGATGGCACGATTGCTGGTGTGCTATCGCTTTTGGGTTGTTTTGGTGTCAATATTTGATTGATGTATCCTTTAGTAAGTCACTAACACTTACAAATGTTGTTTTTTATTTTTCGTTGGGGAATGAACATATCCATGTAGGGGATGAAGGTGGGCTACCGAGGCGGCATTGAAAGTTAATTGAATGGTCGTGTAGCATGTTACTAGTTCAGAGGTTATCTGTTGTGTTGGTTTTTTTTTTTTTGTGGTACTTGTGAAGGATAAGAATCTGTTAATATCCGCAGGAAAAACCCTTTTCTTATTTTTTGTTCGTTGTATGGAATTAATGATTATCCACAATTTAGCTGGAAGGCATTGTAGTCCCTTTTTAATAAGGCCAACCAACAACCCTCGTTTAAATTTATTTTTTGATCTCATCGAATCCATCTACAAAGTGGGGATATATCCTTGAGTTTTGTGCAATATTTTGAAATATTGTCTGTAAAATTGTCACACTTAATATACGAGAAAAGGGACATTCATTACTTGAGGAAGGATCATTGCCTGGAGGGGCCCATTTGACAACATGTTTATAGAGTGTCTTTCTGCGACAAGGATGTCGTACGGAAAACCGAGAAGATATTACAGATGGTCATGATGAAATTAGTCCTGGCAGGTATCGTCAGAAGAGTCCTATATTCGTAGACTTGAATGAAATTAGTTGCTTCATAGATTCGATTGGTATTAAGCAGATAAAAAAGGGTTTATTGCGAGTGCATATGTATATGTACGTCTGTAGAGATAAGGAAGTATTCCTGAGACAACCTAGAGTGATGTTGGATATAGGTCTAGGTAGGAAGGTACAAAGGAACGTATAAGAGCTGGCACTTGGAGCACCGATGAATCCATTGTGTACTCCTGTCACGGAGCAATCCTACACGAAGCAAAACAAAGTCTCAGTCGGTAACCAATCCAAAATTGTAGTACCTTGTGGGATGGTTCATGGGGGCTTTTTTGACAGGTCTTCGGAGTAATACTCACCTAGGAGCCCTTTTCGTTGATCTAGGCTTTGACATTTGGAAAGTAAGTGAGTTTTGCACTCACGGTGGAGGTAGTAGCCAAAGCCCTAGAGGAGTTGATGCAAATCTGCAACAAAGACTTGAAGATATGGCTTCG
Source organism: Xylota segnis (assembly GCA_963583995.1). Lineage (NCBI taxonomy): Eukaryota > Metazoa > Arthropoda > Insecta > Diptera > Syrphidae > Xylota > Xylota segnis. The sequence continues at coordinate 5,807,913 of OY757237.1, forward strand.
CTCACCAGGTCTGGAATTAGCAGACCACAAAACTGAAACTGTCTTCATAAGTAGCCGCGAAGAGGTTGAGGGTATGGTTATAGGGGTAGGAGAACACTCCATTGTGTCAAAGCCGTACATACATAGACCCAATTTCAGAGACCTGTTTAGAGTCGGTATCCAGGATAATGCCAAACATTGGACAACTATGCAATCTGCATGGCTCGTAGATGATAAGTAGAAACTCGGTGTTTAGAAGAGCATCGCTCAGAATATGCTGCGCATATAGAACAGTATCGGCGTATGCAACAAATGTGATACCAGCGGGAATGCCTATTGAGTTGGAGGTTCAAATAGCAATACAATGACGAAAACGCAGAGAAAACAGCCATGTGGACATACAAACTGCTTCCGAACTTTGAAGTGTGGACGAGAAGAAACCCAATTCTTCACGGGTCATGGAAGCTTTCGTGAATTCCTCCATGAGTATGATATAGTAAAAGATCCATTCTGTCGTCACTGTAAAGGAAAAGTGCAAAATGCAGGGCAAGTGCTACTGGAGTGAACAAAATTTGAATCAGCCAGGAATGCTTTAGGACAAGCCTTAGCCAATGCTATAACCCCAAGAAGACTGACATTGTTTATGCTATTAACTGGGGAAGCCAGTAACATTTTTGCAATGTTTTAACCCAGTAAACATGCAGGAGCCTGGAGTCGGGCATTATAGCACGGGCTACTGACTATCCATAAAGGATTTCACCCCTCCAGCCACAGCTTCTACAAAGGTCGTCTGTATTTTATTAGATTGTTCTTCGGTGGTTCGTTTTTGTTTTTAGAGAGTTTACCTTTGGTACAAGATGTGACCATTAGTGAGAGTATTGAGGGCTGATTGAAGTATTTCGGTGATGGTGGGAAAACCTGTTTATCATCATTAAAACGACATCATCCACATTTTCTGATTCAATTTGATCTGATTTCTTTGAAATTGAAGTCGTGACCAGTATTCCTAATAGAGGGGATAGGACCCCACGGCGGATCGTCTAGAACATGCACTTAACCAAATCTGAGATTTCTGGATTTTTGTTATGTTGGTGAAATGTTGTTCTTATAGATTTCGATTATACAATGTTGTGGGCTCCTTACACATACATATATCTAGGAACTCGGATATGCCACTTTTTTGACGTTTATACTGGCTATGGCGCCGTTCCCCCGGAGTAAATTCGAACTTACATTCTGCCTTTTGTGTGGTATTTGAACTCTTGTGACTGTTTTGTGTATCCTTTTTCCATTCATCATCTAGACATAAGAAACCGATGGTGACTTCGTCCACTCTCGATCCTCTGAGAAGGACTTTAATGATAAACGTTACTATATTGTCCTTATAGCAGGAACAGATTTAAACCAAAAAATGCTCATTGTGGTATCACTATGGAATAAACAGATTATCAGTAGAGCTACATGGAAACTTTCCTATTAGAACAGGAACCAGGATAACCAGTTTCAGTGTGAACTCATCCTGAAGAATAATGGTTTGCCATTTGGGCGTTAAACCAGTTTGGTCAGGTGACTAGAGTTTTTGTTTGGCTCTTCGAAGAAGTTCTCGTCTAGGGTGTTCCTTCTCATAACGGATAGTTTCCTCGCTTTCCTCGTCTCTATAGTTTCTACAGAAAACTGTAGAAGAAGCACCAAGCTTTTTTTCTGTCTAGTAAGTAGTTTAATGCAGCCTAACTACCCTAGCTGAACCGCATCGAGCTAATAGAAGATAATGCTGCATCAAACAATATATTTGAATTATACATCACAAGTTGAGACGACAAGAAAGGCCGATCTTCTTTTTTTAAGGATCAAACTATAGTGGTTTACAAAATATTTGGTTGCGATAACTGAAGGTAGCGTGCGTAAGATCAAATAGATAGATCTCAAAGGTTGACGCATCTCAGGTTGAGGCTCTTCACGTGTCGGGATCGGTATAGGGCCTTTATGCATGTATCTCAAACTCGAGACTTTTTCAAACTTACATCCGAATAGACGCTGTTTCGTCGCAGTCCCTTCCTTTCCCTGTTCGTTTAAGTCCATGTACGTACTTCGTAGTAAATAAATAAATACTTTGGCGGAACAAGGCGATGGGATCCAGGGCCGTGCATCTCAAAACCATTGGTCTTGTGCGTGTTATACTCTTAACACGAATGGAAGGGTCCTACTGTTTAATGCCGTGTTCGAAGGGCAGTTTGTAATTTGGGAAGCTTTCTCAGGACAGTTGTACTCTCGGATGTTTGTCAGACGCTCGCGAGAGGTGGGGCCGTGAAAAACTTTTAGGTGTTCCCGACTGGGATTTGAACCTCGAACCCCCTTGCTCCATAGTTCAACGCACTAACCACTAAGCCACATCGCGTGAAAGGCTTCATTGTAATGGTCAACACAAACCTAATATATAAGATCAACTTCCCTTAGGATTTGAAGCTAGCTTGGGCACTAGCCATTTGGACTACGTGGTATGCTACTAAACTTTAACTAATAAAGAATTTTTCAACAGGGACATAACAATTTTATATTTTAATGCAAACACATTCAAAGGTTTCGTTTTCCCCAAACAAGCAAAGTATTAAAAATTTTTACCGAAATTCTGAGAAGGTTGTCGCAACTTTAAGAGCACTAACTCTAATAATCTTTCAACCAAACAGACTGTGCGAGCTATGATGGATAAATTCGAGTCAACATATTCACTACTATTCATTCCTTTGACAGTGATACAACGCCATGGAGTGCTTAAATAAGCCAAATTAGATGATTCCAAGCCGATCACAGGAATTGGTAATCTCTCAGTTCACATTGTGGCGAATTTTTGCTAAGAATTTTAGCCTACACCCTCACAAGATCTCATTGACTCAAGAACTGAAGACTTCTCCTACTGGATCTACAAAATTTTGAACGCAATCTTGAATTCCACTTGGAAATCATCTTCAGCTATGAATCTCAATTTTTGGCTTTGAAACTTTCTCAATAAGCAAAATATAAATCATTCGAAGCAACAAACCCAGATGTGACTCCATTGCATCCGCACAAAGTGACCGTTTGGTGTGGATTTCATGTCGAAGGAGTGATAGGGTTTGGGTTTACAGTCAAGGGCTATCATGCCATGTTGGAATACTAATATATTTTTGGGCAGAATTGCAGTGATGTGTGGTTCCAAGAAGATCCTGCCACATATTTACCATTCAGCTGGTCAAACAATTGATCTACTGAAGGGCAAGTTAGGTGATCGTGGTCTGGTCGAATGGTCGTTAGATTTCTTTTCATGGGGTTATGTCAAGTTGTTGGCTAATGCAAAAAAGCCATTAAGTTAGAGGAGTCCAGAAACAATTTTGGCCGATTCGCGTGAACGAGTGGTGGACAATCGGCTCCAACGAATCGATCGCTGGGAACATTTTCGCTGTAGATATATGAACAAGACCGAGTTTCGTACTAAAATTCAATACTTGCACTACATTTGAAATTACATCTCGATGTCTTTATGATTCTGTGTTTTATTTAAGTACAAAATTGTTATGCCCTTATTGAAAACCCCTTTGGTTCATCTAAGATAAACATTATGTTAGCCCACCTTGGCACATTACGAATGCTAATTTCATTCCTAAAAAAGGAGATATTTTAAATATTCATCAGATCATCATTAGTCTAATAGAGGTATCCACGCGTCCTCACCTCCGCCACCACAAACGATTAAAACCTCTTTCCCACGAAGTCAGGTCAAACTTAAAAGGAAAAAAAATCATTATACCCTTTCCTCGCTGAAATGAATTTATTACCGGAGTGTACACCGCGCAACAAAAGATATACGACCACCAATCGTAACTTCGGTGTAAAAACCTCACGTAACCATAAATTTAACTTAATGTTCCGCAGAAAGCATTGCACAGCATAGCGTCTCTGAAGAGATCTCAACTCGCCAGGACGCACAACAAGAACAGGAGGTGAGGAACAGCTTTTGCCTTCTCAATTGTAACATATTCATTTAGAATACAAAAAAAAAGGAGCACAAACATCCACCCAACACGTAGATTCCTGAACTCCTCGGCTTCCACTTAAGGTGGCCCAACATCGTTTTAGAATCATTTCAAATTTATTGCACGGTTTAACGACTATAGAGCAGGTAAACGAGTGCGGGTTGAGTATTGAAACTATGCCAGCGAGCGTAGAAAATAAAACTGGAAATCGCTTCAGACCAGATTGCAACTCACTCGATATACGAGTATGTACAACACTGAAGCACTCACGGTTCGTAGTTACATTATGGATGTATCCATTAACCCCACACACGCAGAAAAAAAAAAACGGGAAACGTGTTAGAAACTTCCTGACCCAAATGCAGTCGCTAAACTTTCACAAAGTTGATTCGAAAGGAGTGAGTCTCCACCGAGAACCCACCAGCCCCGGGCATACCCTTGCATCCACACTGGGCGGGCGGTAATTTAAAACGAATTATTCACCGAAAATTATTTGCATAGTTTAGCTGAATAGAATTTTTAATTATCGCTCTCCTTGTGTGCCCGGGGTGAGGTCCTGTCCTTAATAAATAAACACACGGACACTATGTGCGCATAATCCTGTTTCCGACGACCCGTCTGTGTTTCAGGACAGAGTTATAAAGACTGATTGCCAACGAGGATAGATGTTTTTTTTTGGTCGGGTCGGGTTGGGCTTTGGGATAACTAGCGTTGTCGAGGATTGCGGTTCGGTTTGGTTGTCTGTTGCGTTTTTGGTGTCATTCTGTGCGATCGCAATGCGAAATGAATTTAATCAACTGACCGCATACAGATCAGACAGCACGCTTGACATGCCGTCGTTCAGGACACGGTGCGGCGCCGAGCTCATTACTATGGCAACGCAAAGGTAAGTAATCCCGGTCTGGGTCTGGCTGAATGAGTGCAACAGTGGATGAGTCCGTAAATAAAAAATGCGTCCTTGTGTGTCCTGAAAATTCTCTGTTGCACGAGGAGGCAGCAACAACATCGCGAACGGTTAAAATGTTTGCCCGTTTTGTGAAGACCAACAACCCAGATCCAATCAATTGCGTGATGTGGGGAATGCTCTGCATGGGACAGCTTGACATGTGAGGAGGGGTGACAGGCTGCGTGTCCCTCCATCAGTGGGTGACGAGCGGACAGAGTGTGTGTTCGGGCATAATCTACGGGTGCGAAACAGTTTACACTACGATAGACAGGCAATTCAATTAAAATGCAAAACCACTTCAAGTGAACACACAGTGTGGCCGAAAGGACACGTTTGTGAGAATAACTATTGAAAGTACAATCAAACACAGTGCAGTGCTGAAGTCAGTTTAGCCTTTTCTGGGAAACTGGGAACAATGAAAGGTTATGGTGGTTAATTGTTTAGTTTTTTCTACTGTCGGACTATCTGGAACTGGAGTGTCAGACTACACCTCTCGTAAACATGTGTCAAACAGCCGAGTGTAAAACTGGCACTTCAGGGAGCCCTTCGGGCATTACATTAAGCATTAAACGTTTTGCATTCGCACAGTACGAATGGTTGGGGAACTTGGTCCATGGATCACAGGAAACTCTCGCGCCAAATATTGATTGTTAAGATTGGAGGAAACTGGAAGGCTATGGTCAGAAAAGTTTTGGTCAGTAAAAAATAGATCTTTATGAGAGCATCGTATTACATTACTCAAGGAACTCTAAATAAATTTAATCAAAGCAAAGTCTTGAACTATCACCGGTTTTCTATGACAATGAACCTATCCTGTATAAATCGATAAAAATAGAAACTAAGAAGGTCGAGGTTAAAGTTTACAGTCCGAAATACTCGAGTCCAAGGCAAATATCAGAAATATCGGCAGACAGTAGCAGTAGCTTTTGATAAGATATCTCATCACCTGATCCTTTTTAAATTTCCTCCCCTCGGTTTCGAACCCATATTGTTGAAATGGAAAACTTCTTACCTGAAAGACCGTTTCTATAGTGTTCGCTTCAGATCCGTCTTATCGCTTCCTTTCTTAGCCACATCTGGAGTTCCACAAGGCAGTCATCTTCGATCTCGTTTCTTCATTCTGACTATAAACGATGTTGTTAGGGTTATAAACCACTCCTCACTTTCTCTCTACCCACTGGTGATCCAAAAATTGCTTGGAGCTCAAAATCGCCATCCTTATTACCTTATCTCATCAACGGCCACCCTATATCCATCGTTAAATCTCTTCGCGAACTTGGAATACTGTACGATTTAACGTTGTTTACTTCGTTTTGCCCTTTGTGGTCTTTCTTGGAACGATCCACTTATCTTGCCTCCCTATCAGGACCGCCTCAACCTCATCAATCTGAATTCCCTCGAGAAACGTAGAGATATTCTTCTCGTTCATCGACTGTTCCCAGGCTCCACCGATTGCACATCTCTTTACAACTTAATCTTCTTCAACACCAACCCACGTAACCTACGATGCCCTCGTCTGATCTATCTTCCGAGCCACCGCACCTTATACGGCTCCAATGAACCTATTTCCCGTATGCTGCGTAAGGTGAACTCAAACTCCACCTAGTTCACTTTTAACCGCTGCACTCCCAGCCTCAAATTCGATCCCCTTCAACTTCTCTTCTTAGCTTTCAGCAATAGTTGTTTAATCTTAGCTTTAAGTTAGTCGTAAACCTCAGTTTTAGCTTGTATTAAGCATAAATAAATGGGGGCTTTCACCTCCACCAAAATTAAAATGAAATTAAATTAATTCGTGTGAACCACTATCTGGTTAAGGCTTAGGAATCGTCCTTTTCAGAAAACCATACTGCAGGCAGTACAGATGTTATCGTTCGCACAACTAAAGTATCAGTATGGAGTAGTACTACTTTCGAACACATTTCTGGTACTTCTATTTCGAAATCCACAATCATGGTATATGCTCAGTCAAAGTACAAGCAGTACTCAGTCATTCAAATGGTACAGCTGTCATCTATTTTGACGCTAAATATGAGTGCGATCTGTCAACTAGTTTGTTGACAACAGCCAAAAACATTATTTAACCTCAATTGCTATGGCCGAGTTTCACTATGGAAGAAAATATTGAGCAAAGAAACACCGTAGGCTCTGTAATATGTAGCAAGAACAAGGGCATTTGAGTAGTAGAAAGAGATCAAAGAGGTAGTTGAAAACATGCCACATCTAAGACTGCCTTCAGTTATCACGTTATCGGTGATAGAAAGAACATAGAGCTTTCATCTGAACTATCCATCTCCCACGAACAAGTTCAGGTGATGCTTTTTAGATGATACGCGGCTTGTTCCAGTTCTTACAAATCCATCCCTCTCAGCAACATTTTAACCAAAAACCCTACCAATATGATCGATTGAGCACCTTATTCTCCACATACGGTATCCTGTGATTTATTTGCCTAGTCATTCTTCGTTTTGGCCTGCAATCAAATCGAGTTTGTCCTTACACTATACCTCCATTTTAGAAGATGATATAGCACTTGGACTATCAGTGAAGATGGTGATGGAATATAACTTACCAATTTTTCATTTCGTTAGCATTTTCATAGGCAATGCAATCAATTTTCGAACTAAAATTGAATTTTAAAAGACAAACCAAAGCATCAAGACTGACATCACAAGGATTGTGTGCCGATTTCCCAGGACTCTGGGCGTCGTGGCTCTAGTAGTTAATGGATTGGACTACGGAGCAAGGGGCTCCAGGATACAGAATTTAACGGTAGGTCCCACTCCTTTGTGTAAAAAAATATAACACGAGTGTTTTTGAGAAGCTAGACCCTGGATCCCAATTTGTGAGAGCCTGCTCAGTTAAACCAAATGGCTACATAGGCAAATCAGGATCGGGAGTCTCACCATGACCAGGAAATTTGTAAGATTGATTAACGACTAAAGGTGTGGAGTAACAGTGATTTCTTATACCATAGCAAATATTTTTTTATGTCAACGTCTCTTCAAAGAGAAACCTATTTCATTCCCATTTTCGGTCTGGGAAGCACTTCACGTTGCATAGAACTGATCGGATCTCAGTGTACTTTTAGAGGTCTCACTTGTAACCAGGTGTCCTTCCTTAAGTTCAATTATTTATGTGTTTCGTGGGGCCATTGGTAAATTTTGAGAAGTCGACTATAGTAAACCCTTTTTTGAAGATACTACCATATCAATCTAAAGGGTTTTTCAATAAGGACATAACAATTTTGCATTTAAAGATATAACTGAATAATTGTAATATCGAGCTGAAATTCATTTCAAATATAGTAGATATGTCAAATTTTTGTATAAATTTTGATCTCATTCATATGACCACCGCGAGCAGGTGTGCAGCAATCGATACTTTGGAACCAATTGTCCACCACTTTTCCACAAATATCAGTTGAAAAGTTAAACAATTTGTATACGATGGTGTGCCTTAGTTCCTCTAATGTTGCTGGCTTATTGGCACAAACTAACGACTTAACGTAATTCCATAATCTGATATCCAGTGGGGTTACCGGGGCATTTCTCGAGATTACACAATTACCCAGAATTCCCCATCAAGCTGTGTGGAATGTGGCACCATCTTTTTGGAACCACATATCACTAATATCCAGTCCATCAAATTGACGAATCATAAAAAAGGTTCAAAAGTGCGTTTGTATTTCAATACAAAATAGTTATCTTCCCACTGAAAAATCCTTTATAATTTGAAAAACGACAGAAGCGGAAGGGTTGTCCTCTACTGTCCTCTCTCTGTCACAGAGCGAAGGATGACATTAGTGGTGAATAATTAAGTACAAACTTTGAACCATATTTCAACGAACGAAGTGAAACTCTTCACTGAGTACCAGAGAAATTTGAAGCTGTACAAAGACAACATGATGTCCCTTGCTTGTGAATACGAAATATCCCTACAGGTTCTTGATATGTTCAACTTGAAAACACCCAATAAGTATAATTCTTTCCTTTTTTATAAGTTGTAGATGAAAAGGTAAATCCCCTCGAAGTACAGCTCTTCCATAAGTAGCCAATTCTTTAATTTTTTGCGTCCTTTTCCGAGATTTCGTATGTTTGCTCATGAAAAAGGCTTGTTGCTCACTTCCAGAACCGTTGGCTTTACGAAATTACCTCATTACGTAACCTTTATTCGAAGCTTACCGCGCTTAGGTATAAATCGGCCAAATACAACCAACTAATCCGCACAGTAACCAACAGTGGACCAATCCCACTCTCATCTACTAAACCGAGTCCCAATCCGTGCGTAATCCTTTGAATAGAACATGTCCTTTCTTGTATTCAACCGAAACGTAACGACTTTTCCTCACACACTGTCGAAGGATTCAGGCCTCCCCAAATCAAACATCACCATACGGTTATAACCTCACTCCTCGCCTATCATGTTCGTCTCATTATTTCGATTGATTCTACCGAAGTGAATTTAATTCGTAATCAGTTCTACCCTCCCAGGGGAGCTTAAGTTCATCATCATCGTAGGGACGCAAGGCGGTGGGGTTGCTCAGGAGCAACGAAAATCAAATCACTTTGTTGTATCGCACATCCGAGAGTAAGTGTTCAGGTGTTAATCCCAGATGGAGAATGCCAAGCACGCTTCTTCAAAATGATTATTCCAGGATTGAGTAATTCGTAATAATCCTATACCTGTGCCTTTGCCCGAATGACCTCTGTCGCTATGCCGAGTGTTCTTGTGTCCCAACTTCTGTTTCAGCAAAATTGATTATCAGTTAATAGTAAGTTTTGCCGTTATTAATTTATTCTATAAATAGGATGTGTTTCGGGTCGATGAAGGGGCAATCCAAGGACGATTTCCGGGACAGAGGTCCATCGGCATTGTAAAACTTAAAGTCGATGATCCATTAATTATTTTGAAATTGTATTTGGATTTGTGTTTGTGAGAGATGCGATATAATTTCGCAGGACGAAGGACTGGGCTCAAAGGGAATGCCTGCCTATACGCACACACATGTAGTTGGGGAATCGAATTATTTATTGGATTTGCTGTGAGTGATTGTGTTGATATTGATGTTGCTAATGGAATGCAAATTCTCTGCTAATTAATTTGATTGCTATTGGACGCGTGAAACTGCAGAACACAGAAAGTAATAAATATTTTCAACTTGCTCGAGGGCGTATACGCAACCTAGGCAACATTATTTTTGCGGATATTCAAGGGTGTAAGTCGGGGTACCTACCATATATTGGGATTAATAGGAAGGCCGGCAACATATACTATGTACTCATTGGGGCTACTATATCCAGTTTGGTGGAAGTACGGGGAATTGTGTTGCAGGCATTGTATGGAGCTGGAATGTCACGTTTTTTCGGGTTAACTTGAAATTTTTATTAATTTAAAGTTCTAACGAAAGTAGGAGATGTTTATCTGCGTTTACCCTTGTATTCACATCCAGCTTTTGACTTTGATCAGCGAGTATAATTTCGTAGATATAATCGTCATAATTGACTTTTGTTTTACATTGTCCTTCCCATATCAGAGTAAGGCTATGCACTCGTACCTTTAAAAAGAGTAGTCACACATTTCCTACTTTTCTACTTTATTCCAGTAAAAAGTCATCTATTCTATTCTACTAAAGGTTAGGCTAGGTTTTAAGTGGTTGACAGCTAACGCCAACATACTTGGATCAAAAATAGTTTTGTTCTTTCTATAACTTACTTACTTATGTCCTATATTCCCTTATGGGTCCTAGGGCCTCGACAATGCCTACGCGCCATCGTGTGCGATTTCTGGAAACATACTTACCTCAGTTCTCCCCAACTCTTTCCCAGTTGCCATGCTTCCTCCTCAACTGTTCTGCGGCACGTACTCCTAGGACCGCCGCGCATCCTGCCATCCTGAGTAATCGCGTGGTTAGCTATGGACTTGTCACCCTTTCGGAGAGTATGTCCAATCCACTGTCACTTTCGTCATCATGTTGTTGTGCCTATAGGTTCATGGTCCGTTCTCTGATAGAGTTGTTCGTTAGAGATATGGTTTGGCCACCAAATCCTAAAGATATATCGTAGGCACCTTTTGACGAACGTTTGCAGATTACTAGTGAATCTAATTTGAGCTTCTAGTGAAGTGTAGAAGACTCTTAGTGCTGTTTTAAAAGGTCAGCAAGACAATTGAAGAAGGAAGCTCTCAAATACTATTCTCTTTTGTCAAAGGGGAGGTGCCAATAGGGTCGATAATTGATTCCTCTTCATCTGTGTAACTTTGCGTTTGAATGCACACCAAGTTTTAATTTAAGTTTGCATGTAGGGATTCGAGTACCTAAAGTACCTTCATCAGGTAAGAGAGATACAGTACTGCTCTGCCATCTCTATGAGAGATGAAGTGTAGTTCCGAGCAATTATCTAGTTATTAGAAAAGAATTACAAGGATTTTATAGCTTCTTGGCTTCTGAAAAGAAAGTATCAGGTAGCCAAGATAGGACTTCTTTAATCTCCATTAATGCCGCCTGGAACACGCTACAATGATAAGGAAGACAGAAGGAAAAGCTGAGGTTAAGTCTATCAGAGAAAACCCTACCACCACCCCGTCGTTAGTTTTTGAAAGATCGGTAGAAACGTCCCAGAATCTCGTAGAAGTTAGGATTTTTTTGCCAAAGTTTGCCTCGGAAATAGTGATATATGTAGATTATGTTTTCGGAAAGTATTTCGAAGTTCTTGAGGACGGAAGCTTGACTGAATGACAACCATATTAATTTGAGACGAACTGTTGCTGTGACAGCCAGCTGCCTACCTATGCAGGGGTGACGTACTGCCGGCCTGGTTAGCTTATTTCAGGTCGTTTACTGGAGTTCTTTTGAAATGCTTAGATAATCTAGCCCATGACAGGCAACCATGAGCATTGTAATATACTGAGCGAGCATTCAACAAAACTGGAGGGGGCACAATAGAAAGGGCAATTAGTAACAGAGATATCGTGGATTCGACCAGCCAACGGATAAGGATCATGCTGAATGCTGAAAAGTCCTCCTCTGGAAGAGGAGTCTCTTTTGTTTCTGTGATCGCTAGTCATTGACAATCTTTATGTCAATCTTTGAAGATCAGGCTAGTTCTCCTTTGTGCTAAATACAGCACGATCAGTTCGAATTAATACCATGTATGGTCCTTACTACAAGTTTAAGAATTGTGCAACAGAGAAGGACTATCCATCAATCCTTGCGAGACCGTTCTATTACTTTTTACAAAAAGAATCTTGGACCAATGTGGGCAGCAGATGTCCCTACGGGACAACTTGGGATACCTGCGTATAGAACCTATACCTGACATTATATTCAGGGGTAGAAATTTGTTCTAATCGTTTTCCAGCATTGGACCCTAGAGATCTGATCTGGTTCACAGATGTATCGAAGATGAATTCTAGAGTTGGAGCTGACATCATTGGACTAAGTGCCAAAGTCTCAATACCAATGGGAATGTGTCCCACAATTTTCAAGTTCTCCAAGCTGTTGAGATCGGCGATAGATTAAATCTTAATAAATGTAGAAAAGGCGCTTGGAAATATCTCATTTCAGATTGATAGTTTGCACTTAAAGCGCTGTCGTCCGATTTACTAGGCTCTATGTAAGTTAAATGTTGTTATAGTGCACTACAATCTCTTCCTAGACACAGCAGGGTGAGACTCAGATGGATCCCTGGTCACAAATGAAACAAAAATACAACAAACTGCAACAAACCGCAGAATTTAACCTTTTACTAACAAGCCTCTCTAGTTAGCCCATTTCTCAGTTGACTGCTTGTGTAACTTGTACAGTTCGTCGTTAAATCTCCTTCCTTAAAGCCTGATAACCTAAATGGGACCGCGAACGGAATGAATAAATCTTATAGACAAACAAATAGTCCAGAAGAAGTTTCATCTGCTGACTAAACCCTTTGGACCTTCTCACACTATACATGGTAAAATGACGTGGAAAACGACTAAGTGGGGATGTAACGTGGTCATGCTTACCTCCAGGAAGATTGACGAAAAGTTAGATTCATAGGACATTAATATGTCTATTGAATGAAAGTAAAGTAAAGAACAGAATTGGTCTTCTGATCTTTTTGGGAAATCGAAGACTTAGAGTGACAAAGGCTGTTTGAATCCCTTCGAATGGTTTTTCCATGTCGTAGAATCAGCCGATGGCCACTTGGTGGTTCTGTCTGCCTTGACAGAACTTCATTATGGCCTGTGTCTGTTCCGGTCTGAAAGGGTGACAAGTGTTTAGTAATATTGTGCATACGTGAACTGAGTTGAATATAGTCAGGAAAATATCCAGCCAAAGAGGCTCTTGGAAACGTTGATCGAATGGTGGATCTAGTTTACATCCAGTGGACATATCTGGTTGCAGGTGGAAGTATTCACGTCGATGAGCCCACTCTTATGTTGGTTCATCAAGTCGTTGGAAAGTTGTACAGTAGATCGCAGTTTTCATTAGGTTTTTCCTTGCGTTGGCTTTTATGACAACAATGGTGACTTTTATTTTAGCCCTTGGGTCAGTGTAAATATCTGTACCTCTTCTGCCTCCTCTAAAGGTGTTGTGTTTTAGCAAATCCACTATCAGAACGCCATGCACAGTATCGCTCAACTTAGCCTCAAACTCTAATGAAGGCTTCTCTTCTGCAGCTCACCTTAGCCACAAACTCAAATGAAGGCTTATCTTCTGTATCGGGGCCTAGGCCAGGGCCTAGCCCGACAAACATTCTCTATTGTTTGTATTATTGCTCAAACATTTATAGCCTACCTTACACCTTGCTAAGCTACAAGCTATTCACTAAATTCATCAACCAAACCACCGCAGACAATATCAAGAAGCTATATCTCGCAAAGTGCTTGGCAAAAACAAATTACTCCCTTTACAGTATTAATTGTCAATTTATCGAACCCAGTTACTTCAAAACACATTCCCGCCACAATGTCTTCTTCCGGGAACCGAGCATACGGCCCTCCACCGTTGGCTGTGCACCCTCACAACCAAATTACTTAACCATGGCAATAAATTTTATCAAATTTATTATACTGCCATACTACCAGTTTACTAATTTATGGCCAATAGCAGATTTTTTTGCTGTTGTTGTTGTTGTTCAGCTAACGTCCTTAACATTGCCCTTCATTCTTCTGTCCGGCATAAATTTTACATCCTGCAGGACATTTTTATGAAATTCAAATTAAGTACGCACTCTTACTCCTTCTCTCTCTCTGCCCTTAGAATGCAATAATAAATGCCCACTCCTCCCCCTGTGCCGCCCTTGAGTTGTGTTTGAACAAACAATACACGAGAAGGAAGAAGGACAACGACAGATTCTTTTTTTTTTTTATCATTTTTTAAAGCATCTCATTATGAAGTAAGCCTGGCAATATACGGTTCCTTTATGGGCCAACAAAGGGAGATTTCCGAACAATGCCCCATAAAATGTTAATTCCGCCTCCTGCCACTTGCTTCTGTGTATGTGCAAGCAATAATAATAACTGTAAACAGTAAATTGAAGCCAATAGAAAGTTTATGGATACTTAATGCATGCATTGGAGATGAGCCAGCAGGACGACACACCCGACTGGAGTGGGATGTATGGAGTAGGTCATAAGGACTATGACAACAACTTTTGTGCCCCAAGAGAGACGATCAGGTGTGGGATGGGTCCAGTGCAAATACTGTAATTGGATTACTTCGTAACACGTACGTGCATAAGCTATCTTTTATTGTGCGAAGCGGCCCGTTAATGATGTCAACTTGATAGTCAGCCAGAGCGCCAGTGTCTGCCTTCCGAAGAAGAGGTGAGTTCATGCGGAAAGGACAGCGCATCAAAAAATCCGGGTGCTGTCGCATTGCTGATTGCGTCAGCGTCAACAGGACACTGTGCCACTATTCATCGCCGTCGTCGGAGGGAAATTTTGGTGCGTCCTCATTAATTTTTGTTGTTTTCCTGTGAGAGGACATTAAAGCTGGGTAATTAAACGAAAGACATACATATAATGCATGGGATTGACGTTCGGTAAAAATAAATATTATTCCTGTGCATATGTGGGTCGATGCCAATCCGAAGGAGCAAATAATGGCAATGAAAAGTCAATTAAGGTTTCGAGGCAGATTAAGGGTTTTGCGGTAGAGAGACAGATATATTGTTATTGCAGCTACACAGCTATTTTTAAACATCCTGCTATTCGTTTGATGGAATTTGAAAGAAAGGAGCTTTGGTCGCCAGGGCTGTGTACAGTATTCATTCCAACTCAATGCACGGAAGTCATTTGTTTAGTGAGTAGGTGTTTTCTGATGAAAAGAAAGTCATTTTGCAGAGACATGTAAACAAGGATTTACAATTTGCCTCCCACATATGGTACACACACGAGTATGTGATTAATGTTTCTTCTAGGAAGCGAGAGAACCTTATCGTGGGCAAACCACCGAAGGCATTTAATAATATGTCAGCAAAGCAACTGTAATTCATCTCATGATTCATAGACGTTCTGTAAGACCCTTCAAAGGCTCATTTGTAAAGGTTGCGAGGTTCATGTAACACCATCAATGCCAAGCGGTTAGGCTCGCCGCATTGTCTGAATGTACAAACCCTGACTCTGACATGCTTCCTTTCATGACAGAGGAGCTACGCGTCATTATGTGCATGGAAGACATGGTGGGCTATACACTAAGACCCATTTTACCATATGGGTTGATAGTCTGATGGATACGCGTCAGGAAGATCCAAAATGTGATCTGCCCGATGTGATCAATATATCTTTTGAGACAATATTGCATTACCTCCACTAGACATAAAGACTGGCTACTGGTCTCATTCTCGTATACACATTCTGTGAGCAATTAGGCATACTCTTCGGAGTTAGAGAACGTGACTTGTTGCAGGGAAGAAACTTTACATTAAAAGTGAAACAAATTCCCACAAAAAAGTGAAATTATTTCCCATTTTGAGTGAGAATTAACTTCACGTCATAAAAGTGTCCCACTTGAGGGGAAGTTATTTTCAGATGTTGCAGTGGGTTTCTAAAATACATCATCGAAATGGAGTGTTTGCAAATCAATAAGGTCGTTGGTCGACAATTATCCAAGCCCGTCTGTGTTGAGACAAATTCTAGGCAACGTTTTCTCAGGATGCTTGCACACATTTTGGTGATACTTTTTACGGCGGGAAATTTGTGATTCTTTCCAAAATTCCTTTAAACTCCTATCTTCCGTTGGTTTGTATATTGCTTTCGAAAGTTCAAGTTTTGGGTTTCTTTTAGGATTTTTCAATCTCTTTTTTCGGTTTTTTCAACATCGCTCTTGAAGGGATTGTGCAAAGTTCACAAGTCAACATCGGAGGCACAATTTTTTAAAAGTTCGTGGAACTGCTAACATTTGTCGACCATATTGATGAAGAGGGCTGTTCACTAGCAAGTAGAAGCTGTAAAAATTGACTAAGTAGTAGATGACGGCAGAATGAAATACGCTCTCAACAAGGAGGGCCTATCCTTAATTACTTTCTTCACGTCCGGTCTCCTATAAACTCTGACAACCACATTTCATCTCGAATCAAAAAAAGAATAACTCCTGCCAATCGCTTTTTCCTTTGGCTAAGTACAACTAAGGAGATTCTGTTCATTCCAGTCCTGAATATGACACCGAAGATTGGACTCTGTACAAAGCGGATGAAGACATCCTCGGTTGCTTCGAAAGAAAGATTTTTTTTGTAAAATTTTCGGTCCCGTTTGCATTGACGGGCTTTGGAGGAAGCTATACGAGTTCTACACCGACATCGACCTAGTCAAAAAGTTTCGCTTCACTCTTTTAAGATGGCTAGGACATATACCAAAACAGTAGGGGCAGATCTCGCCTTAGGTGTCCCCCACAAGTGAGAGGAGACGTCTACCGTCATGGAGTGCGCAATTAGAGGCAGCTAGCGAAACACAGCGCTGGTTAGAGAAGCTGGGCCCAGATTTGCGTCCAACTGTAGCACCACCTTAGTAAATAAGTAAGCTACCGTCGTAATCCTGGTTAGTTAAATTTTTGGGACACTTCGCTAATTCTGCATTCAAGAGTACACTTTTGCAGGCAGTATCACGTAGGGTTCACTTGCCAATAGAGAGTGAAGGATTCATCCACATGAGTCTGTAAAATCCGTTTTCAAACTACTGTACTGCTGTTTTCCGAACTCTTGGCCAGACCCACCATTATCCTTTATGATAGTATTCTCGAATTCACTTGATGGTATATACAGACGCACCTAAGGGTAATTTCATCAAATGGAAAAGCCCCTCCTTCCTTTCGCTGTTAGTTTAAGCACAGTCTGCTAAGTACGAAATAAAGACCCCCCAGCTTAAGAGGCAATAAAGAATTTACGTTTGAAAATTTAAAGAAATGATTTCATTGCCCACCCACCTCCAAACGTTAACTCATCGACTTTAGGTAAACTATACGCCAGGCATCCCCAGTCCCGATGCAGTAAAGTCACTCAGTCAATTCCACCTTTGTGGCTTTCATGGACACACAATTACCTCCCCCCAACTACGCACTTGAGAAATTTATGAACAATAAATTCTCCGACGCTGTTTGCATGCCTTGAAAGCGCAACATAGGGTTCGGATTCGGATCAGGAGGAACTACTCGCGTATGTGTGCGCGTGGCCTCGATTTGACTTATTCACCCTCAAATCTTCCCATTTATCCCCGTTTTATTAGCCCTATTCCCAGGGATCTCGAGCGTTTTACAAATGCTGCGGGAGGGTATATCCTTTTCTTTTTCTTTTTTCGTAGGTACATGTATATTCGTCATGGTGCCTTGTAAATGGATTACGCTTCGCTGGCTTTTTGCTTGGCGTGTTGTGTGTTTAGCGCCGGCATTATGCGAAAGCCAAACATGACTGACTGACACAGCCCCGTCAACGTATTTACATTTTCCCCAAGAGTTCCCAACTTATTTTGTGCGATGTTGACTCTTTTTTTTTTCTCTTCCTTTGCCTTTTGTCTTCGAAGGGTTTGTAGTCGCCCGCTTTTTTTGTTCACCAAACGTTATGCGTAGATCCTGCAGATGTGATGTGGAGAGAGGAGGAACAAATGGCAGCCTTCCCTGGGTTTACAAATTTCAAGTATTACACTTTAAGCTTGAGCGGCATCAGTGAAAATCTTCGAAATTGAAATCGACAATGTTGACGCGACACGGCAAGGGTGGGGGTGGGCCACCCTTCTAGGATATGTGGGTGGCGTCAGGAAAGGTGTGCTGGCATTTTTATTTCACTCTTGCTCTCTCTGTGTGTCTTTATTATTTGTTTCCCCCTTTTTTTGTGCCAAATGGATCTTTGATGTCTTTTGTGGTGCTGCGAACCGAAATCAGAGACGAAATAATGAAATAAAAATTCCTGACCTCTCTCTGCTGGAGGGGGGTCCGTGTGTGCATTAAATTATCTACTCGGATTAAACCTTTAAATGGAATACACTCGGCACTTTGGGATGACTCAGTGATTAAGTACACAACTGAATGGAAATTAGATTAACTTCGATTGTGAGCTGCATGGCCAGGATGCATGCGTTGTGTGCGTCGGTGGGTAAATCGATTTTAAATTTCCATAATGACTTCTGGGCTCGCGGATGAATCCTATCAGCTGAGCAAATATTTTGCTCTGAATCAGTCCGATAGACAGGATGTAGTTAATCCCGATTTCGTATGTAAAGTGAAGTGATTTTTTCTGGTAAACACAATACAGGTTTGGGTTGGTGTGATTCTGGTTTGGAGAGTTACAAATGAAATATATTTCGGTGTTGCCATGACGCTGAATGGCTCGAATGTGTGTACATAAATTAGTTAAACTGGAGGAGTTTTTTATGCGAAAAAAATTCATCGAATTTCGGAATAGTGATTGATTTCGGGAGAAAACCGAATCAACCGTCCAGGTCGATTGTTATTTGAATGTTTTTAGATACTTGACTGAGTTGCCTCAGAGTGGGATGCAATCATCGGAGGGGAGGCAGTGTAATAGCGCTTTCATCTAAAAAGGAAGTTCCATCAACTGAAAACTGTCGATGGGATAATTGAATATTGTATGTGGATAAGGCTTAGGGTGTTTCCAGAGTAATGCCCTGCTAGTAACTAATGTGTTCATGTAGTAACCATTACAAAAAAAATAGTCCTTTATACACTGATCAACTGGAGGGAAAGTTGGTAAGAGAAGGAAGTCCGGATTTCAGTTTGCAATCTAAAACCTGTTGTCAGACCAGGGCAACAAAGCTTTTACAATTATCACATCACATCAACAAGTTTTCGAATTCTATTATATAAAACAACGTCCTTTCCAATGTCCTATTATTTTTATTATTTGAAGGAAGGGTATGTTGGATATCTACCTTTTGATCTATTGTCCCTCTACTAAGACTTTAAGATTCTTAAGGTCATAAACTCCTACCTGTCCTACAGCACTCTCTCTAATCCAGTTTCCTTTCCTTGTCCAAGTATTTCAGTCTTTTGTGGGCCAGTGCTCCACAGGATCTCATCACATTTTTTGGGATTTCACTGCATTCATTGTCAATCTTCAAAACATTTAGAGGGTCAAATGTGAGCTGTGACAACTTTCCCGTTGCAGCCAAATTCAGAGATCAAATTGGATAAATGGGAAAAGTCTGCGAACCACCCAAAAAAAGACGTCGGAAACGTTACCATGACTGGATCCACAAACGCCAAAAATCTGTGGAACCAATATTCCGACGTCATCAAGAAGAGAGCCGAGCCCAACAGAAGCTACCAATCACCATCTAAGAAGAGCCCTTGGTATGATATTGAAAGCGAACGTCGGTAAAGGTGACGGAAAATTCTGACAAAAGCAAGGGAAGAGTATCGATCCAGAAGAAGGGAGAAGATAAAGATCCTGTTTAGAAAGAAAAGGGCCCTCGCAATCTCCTAGCTGAAGGATATCGAGGTCAAGCGTTAGGAACAAAATCCGAATGTTTATAGAGAAGTCAGGCAGCTAACAGCTGCCTTTAAGCCCGGAACGCACGCTCTTCTAAACATTGAGGGAAATCTAATCACCGAAGCGCAGGGAATAGCAGATGTATTTAAGGAGGATTTTAAGCAACCATGACCTAATGGGCATCAGGTAGAGAGAGTGATAGGCCAGGAAGAAAACCCGCATCCAGTAACCTCTCCTCCCGGTTTTGGCTATCAAAAAACTGAAGAACAACAAAACCGCCAATTCCAATGGCCTACCAACTGAACAAAATGCATTTTCTACAAAACATTGATTCTGCCGGCTATAATCCGGAAGGTGGAGCAGATTTTGAATACTTGATGTACCAAGATGTAGATTTACCTAAGTGTAAAGATTTGGCGGATGTCTGAGCGCTTGGTCTGGACAACTGGAATTAAGGTGCCCGGGATCGAAAGAAGTGGAAGGCTCAGGCTATCAGGCAGAGATTCTTCAGTACAGTACTGGCCAAAATAGGAATCACAGCGAAGAAAAACTTGACACATGAGAACGCTATTAAAAAGGTGAAAAAGTGGCTGCCAAAACTAGTGGAGCCTACATCATAGGGTCTGGTACTTTAGTACAAAGTACAAAGCTTTAGTTTATATGACAGATGGTACAGAACATGTCCCTTTTCATCCTTTCTTCTCCTCTACGCATGTATCCACTACAACATTCCAACATAATGGAATGTCTTGGGGCTCTCCACATGATTATACATACATATGTACGCCCCTTTGAATAATACACGAATCCAATCTAACCACGAGTATCTACGCAATGAAAACAGAAAATTTCAACAGCCTCAATAGAATCAAGGACGTGGAGAACCTAAAACCGTAAATTTCCTAAGATTTGTGTCTACTCATAACACAAACATGCTTCCGAATTCCAATGTCAGGAGTAGCTACTCCACCTACAACAGAGAAGAGTTATTCCCTCGTCAACCACTCAAGAGCTCAAGAGCACGTCTTGTTATACAAAATTTTAGCGAAACCTCGTCCCCGTCGTACTGCCCAAGAATTCGCTCCCCCGCCTCCCGCATAAATAGATCACATCAAGTAGACATCTCCCATTTGGATTGTGAATTCATTCCGATGTTTCATTTGGACATTATTCAGGACCATTATCCATCCTCATTATTGCTGCTCTGGTGGCCTATCTTCTACATTTAAATCCTTCGCCACGTTCTCTCACAATAAATCCACCTTACGGACCATAGTGTCCTGCGCCTCAGTACCTTTTAACCAGTAATCCATCGCAATGGTCCACTGCCTTCTTGCGTTCTTCCTTAGAGCATACCAAGGCATTACGTTTACAACCCATTAAGTCACTCTATTGTTTATAGTTTTTATTATGTTATTCATGGCACCGCTCCTTTCCAGTGTTTGTCTGTTAGTTTGTGGACTGGTTTTCCTTTCTTTTTTTTTTTGCATTCACAGAGTAGGGAGAACCAGGCTCATGATTTCATTTTGTATCTTCAAAGCAGTCGAGCGTAGAACAGAAAATTCAAAGCATTTGCTTTTTTTTTTTTTTCTTTTGCCTATTTCCTCCTTTTCTTCCGGAGATCCTTGTTGTTAGTCATTACAGCCATCCATCCCAATTCATATTGCCCGGGAATGTTTTATAATGTGCGCTATGTGGTGTTATTCTTTTTTTAGGGGCCTTTTGCCTGAAAGATATGCTAACCGCAAATTTGGATTTTTTTCTGGTTTTTTTTTTTCTTTCGTGTTTGTCCTTTCAGTAAAGGATCAAGAGGAATCTCATTCTGGAGAGCCATGGATACTTGATTATATTAAGATAAGTGGAACGACATCCACCTGAACATAAATTGTCCTCGCTGGCGTTGGTGAGGTCGTAAAACATTTCTATGTGGAAATGATAATGTATTACACTTGCCAACTGAGGATATTATTCTTGGGGTTCATTAAAGGACGAGCTGGAATTTTAATTTGCAATTAAAAATGATTTGCTGGCAGGGTGGGCGGTTGGGTTAAATATCTTCTGGGATACGGTTGATTTCGTAGTTACCACACAGATGGTTGCAGAGGTATGGATGGAAAATAAAATGGAAATGGAGCTCTTTATCCTGGAGCACTGGAATATTGTTAATTTACTAACTTCATCAGGACTCATCTCTATTCCGCTGTTTACAAACGACGCGTTGTCTTATCGTGGAATATAGCGATCCTGGTATTTTTAATCAACACTTTTAGACAGAATTATTAGCTTCACCAGGTTTGGAGGTGTGGAGTCCCATTGGCATTCATTATATTAGCGAAATCTGTAAAATTTAGGGCCATTACGTCGACAAGTTGTTGACTTCTTCGAGGGATCTTCGTGATCTTAATGATACCAACGTGTCTCCGTATCATCAGCTCCAGCATTAAGTTGAATGTGGTTTCTACTTATCTGGAATCGTTCTAAAAGCTTGCAAATGTCTTAGGTTTTTTATATCAGTTTCTTAAGGTTCCACAATTCTCTTTGTAGAGTTCCAAGCAATATTGTCCTCCACAGCCTTAAAAGTATAAAGATTTGGTCTATAGTCCATCTGCCATCTCACCCACATTGGTACGTTCGGATAAATCTAGTGAAGACTTTCACACAGTACTCTGGGGAAACTATTACTTGCAACAATTACCAAGGGCATACCTTGATAGTTGTTGCTCCATCCTGGTGCCCCTTTCTATCATAGACTCCTGCTGATGTTAAGCGTACTAAGAGAGAACATAAGAACATTCCGTCCATATTTGATAGTCCCAAAAGCAAGCTTAGTTTTTTAACTGCATAATGCCTAGTTATCCTTACCTCCTCCAAGCTGGGTGAGAAGACTCCTTTATCTACTGGGTTTGAAATTTCCTATACAGTAGTTGGTTCTTTAAATATATTTACAACTCGCTGCCCATCTGTTTGTTAAAGTGTTTCAAT
This sequence comes from Xylota segnis, assembly GCA_963583995.1. Taxonomy (NCBI): domain Eukaryota; kingdom Metazoa; phylum Arthropoda; class Insecta; order Diptera; family Syrphidae; genus Xylota; species Xylota segnis. The sequence goes on from OY757237.1 coordinate 5,830,742, forward strand.
GTTCCAGTTGTGAAGCTGGCAGCCTGTCATTGGCAGCCTCAGGGAACGAAAAATATTCAAAACATGTGCAGCATGACCAAAAATAATCCTCACGGAGCATTTTAAACTCAATGAGTTTATACCTAAAGAAACCAGGTATATCAGAAGAAGGTCTCTGTTTGAAAATCCAGAATTCTGGATCCGTGCCTTGGATCTATGAAGACGTGGTCGATTTGATTGGTCATTTGACCATTTAAAGAGAGCCGGGTTGCTGTCTGGATTCGTGCCTTTGAAACCTGGTGCTACGTAAACCCCAAAGTCGTTGTTTGGTGTTGTATCGTGGAGGTTGTGATTACCGATTAATCCATCGAAGATGTTTTCTTTACCGATTTTGCCTCCGAGTGTAATTTTGACATCACACTCCGGACAGACTCCGTAGGCTCCGTCCAGGAAGTCATAAAACTCCTCCTTGATAGGAGAGATTCAAGTTTTTCAGCAAGACTAGGGCTGCACAGTGTGCGTCTTATCGAGGTGCATACTCTTAATGCATAGTCCGTGAATGTTCCAAGTCGAAATCTTTAGTAAGGGGTTCATCTATCATCCGAGGTTCGTATCTCTCTCATAACTAGAATTTGTTTACGTGATAAGGAAGTTACCCCGACGGCACAACTCTCAACCTAGAGAGGCAGTTCCTTTGTTAGAAAATCCTAAGACGATGGGTCTTATCCTAACACGATATCGGTAATCTACTTCGGGGATTTGAGCGCTGCCGTTAGCCCATTAAGGGCTCATTTGCCTAAAAAGACCGGTAGAGGTCCCATCGACCTGTAGCGCCAAGTATTTTTTTTTTTTTAGTGGATGTGGCAAGTGGGATCAGTGCAGTTCTCATGTTTAGAGTCTACCCACACTTTAAAGAAACTCCAGCTTTAAGGGTAATAGCAGATGGCCATCTGCTGCAAAAACTAGGAGTACATAGCTGGAGGTTTTAACTATTAACTAATTGGTTTCATGGCTCTATATTCCACAACACAGTATGTAATGAACTGCAATATCCAAAACCAGAGATAAAAACATAAAATAACTAAAACGAGTGTTGTTCCACCAAACGAGAGTCCACACGGACCTGGCTTTTATATTTCGCATGGTTTCACTTCGCTTCCTGTTCAAATATTTTTCCATAAAATGCTTTGATGACTCCACCCACTGAGTATCGACAAAAGTCCATTTGCAATGGCAGACAAAAGCAGTTGTGCCCCTCGGACTAAAAATAAAATATACTTTTCAGCCATTCATCATAAAGGTCAATCATGACACTGACGTGGGTCGTCCTCATCAAAGCATATCGCCTCATCCTCACATCATGCAAATTTATTATTGAAACGGGTAGCAACTTCTACAACATTCATCATTTCATCCGGCGCCAAATTGCTTCCTAATTACTGTTCATTTGACCACAAACAAAACTTCTTCGTCCCGCGCCATCAGTGTCGAAAGGATATGCTTTCTCATTTCATTTTAAGGAGCTCCATCTCCACCGTCACAACCAAGGCAAATGTCTGATTATTTTTACACAAAGGACAACCCGCATTGCTAACTGCACAACTGGTTGTTGAGAATCTGTGGGTTTACTTCATTTTGGAATGGCAGCGCGTTCTCAATTCGCATTCCTTTCAACGGATTTCTTGCCAAAACCCTCCTCAGAGGACTCCCCCAATGAATCCAGCGAGATTCATCATTTTCAGGATTTCATTCATTTATTGCAGACATCAGCAGCAAGAAGGGGGACAGCAACACTGAAAAGCGTTATTATTTCGACTTTGTGTTATCAAAATTCCAATTCCAGGACGCAAGAGGGGTTTTGTGTTTCACATCATCGCCAAGTATAGGGTATATGACCCGTCGTTTCCTTATCCAAATGGACGAATAAACGTACACGTCCACGCCCTCTGCACACAATGAAAAGTGGAGCGCAATTCTTTTGCGACATAAATAAATTTGCATCAAAATGAAAATCTTATTATGTCCTTCCACTTAATCCCCGTTTTCCCAGTCCAAATCCAGGCATCAGGGTGTACCGTCCTGCTTGTCGGTGTGTGAACGAAACACGCTCTGAGATCGAGAGTAAATGATGCGCACACACAATCGGATGGGACATGCACAGAATGTGCAACTCTGTTGTAAGGATATCCTTGCAACACACACAAGGTTGGAGGGATGTGGATGAGGAAGCTGTCAGGACGAGTATAAATCTTCCGGGCAGGATGTGTTGCTGTGCCATCCCAAAGCTGCACTTTGGATAGATTATGTGCGAATAAGTGGCTGACGTTGCTAAAGAAAACAAATGCCAGGTTAGACGCCGGATAAGAGGACCTCCAATCAAGGATGGCAAGGTGCAGCAGCAGGAATAAATGATTGCAACATTCAATACGGGATTAGATGGGACATTTTTCGCTCCCACTTCATATGGGGTGGTGATGAGTGAAAGATTCCCGGTACGGATGGGATGTTGCATTCAGTACCACTATGTCTCCTAGCACAGGACACTAAGTTTGTTTGGCAGCTAAATCCATCGAGAGGAGTTGAGATTTCACGCCAGCCACATCAAGTCCACCCGAAGGCAGAATAATATCTTTAGCTGCTAAGCACTCGAGTATGGGTGGATTACCCCATCACATCAAATGCATGTTGCGTGAGCCAGTGTGGGTGTTAGCCAGCATAATACATGAACGACATGACTGGCTAGGACCCACCCCTTTTGTAATTAAGTTTTTGTTGCCATAATTATCTGTGTTGTGATGAAATTTCATATCTCCCCCTCCGGAAAATTAATTACTGCGCTCGACTGGCGACAATAAGGCGTTGACAGCGAGTGTGTACTTAAATTTCGGTCGCTGGGGAGATTGAAAAACAATGCGAACCACAGAATATTCGTAGGATGACAGAAGAGGCACGAATGGGGGTTTCTAGGGATAAGCTTGGAAAAATCTTCTTTTATGGCCAATGGGACATGTTCTATTTTTAGGCGGAAAGTGGCACGTGCATTTGACGACAACTCGTTGTTTTGTCTTTGGGAATAAACACAGACAAACACAATTATCCTGGATCCTTATTAATATTTTACTACGCTTTGATACTAAAGTGGGTTTCCTTTGCTGTGTTGGACTTGTGAAATTCCAATTTGCCATTAGTGACGTGGATTCGTAGATTTTAAATTGCGAAGAGTATTTTTAGGCGACGACGGAGGAGGTTGGGCAATGGCTGGAAAGCGTTTTATCTTGCTTTACACGAAATTTTCAACGAACCTACATTAAATTTGGTTATGGAATGGAGGACGAAAACATGAAATAAATTTTGTACCCAAAATTTGATGAAGATATATTGCTAGGTGGGCAACAACCCCGTCTGGTTTGATATCGAAATGTCGTGCTTTTAGGAATCTACCCACACTACACGTATCTTTAAGTAGTGCGTACTTATAAACTTTTGTTGTTAGCTTTTCTTTGTATGGTTCAGCCATGGGCTTTCATTTTGAAAAAAAGGTGCGACTAGTGATTTCTACGCCTTGAAACCAAATACGTGTACTTGCTGTGACACTGCATATCCAAAGGTTTAGAATGTTAACTTGAACATACACTTGGTTTGTGTGGAAGGAAAAATTGGGAAATAATAGATCCCTGAGGGATCGACCACTACTACGACCACTACGTGTACTCCACCATCCATGTCGGGTTGTATGTTTCAAGAAAACTGGGACAGAAGAGTCAATTCCGAGGTCAATGCAATGCTTTTGAGATATCGAACCAGTGCATGTGAATAGTAAGGCACAAATATTTTAGCGCAACAAGTCGATAAGACCCAGGGCCTAACTTCTCACAACCATTCGTCTTGTGCGTTTGATATTCTTTATGGTATGAATGGAAGGGTCCTACTGTTTAGTGCCGCGTCCGAAGGGCGACTTATTTTTTGAGAAGCTTTCTCATGACAAGTTATACTCTCGGATGTTTGTCAGATGCTCGCGAGAAATGGAGCCGGTAGGTGTTTTGGTTGGGATTCGTACCTCAATAGAAAGCACCCTTATGATTCTCAATTCATTGTCCAAAAAATTGCACCGGCACAAGGTAACTAAGATATCACGAAACCAAGGGGAGGCCTTTACGAAAAGATCTGTGAACTGAAGCCCAGGACGATTTACTTGTTGTATGACGCCATTATCAAACAGAAACAGTTGATTAGAATGCCTTGGGCATTATCGGGACATGGAAAGGTGGCAAAAGACAATTATAGAAGCGTTACACAGCAGTACAAAGACCCAGGTGCAAATATCAGATTTCGACTCTCCTTGTAAGTCTAAGTTTACCATAGAAAAAGGCAAAGGAAATCCTGGTGGACATATTGTAAAGAGTTTCAAAAACATAAGCAGGATTGAGCCTTAATGGTGTTTTCGAATGTTTAGAGTTCAATACATCAAACAGATCAATAACTCAAGTAAAATCATTTATTTAAGTATATTGTTCCAAAAGGAGAAACAAACGTGATCGCCTGACTGTCAGTATTGTCAGTAGAAACATAATAAAAAAAATGCTTCGACACTTTGCAACAAATAGTTTGAGCTATGGTTGAGGTATTAAGTCTGTGCACTAAAATACCTGCGGAGAAGAACCAAATGAAGAGTAAAGCGACACTAATGGCCCTTAAGTCCGACATGGTAGAGTCTAAACATATCTGGGACTGTACTATTCTCCTCAAATGCTTTTTAAAGTGAGTTTTTAAATCAGGACCTTGCATTATTCCAAAAGAGTATTTCAGATATATGTGAAGTTCACAGACAGCATAATAATTAATGAAGGTTTCAAAGTTATTAAATAAGTTGACAGACTGACTAGAACAACCACTTGGAGAAACAGGACACAATAACACAATTTAGAGGCACCTATGGGAAATACAAAGTGTATTAATCCCAATCAAACTAAAGTCAAAATATAACTCGAACTCAACAAGGAATATCTATAAATGGATATCAACTAACAGAACCTAAAGCTACAAATATAAAATAGTTAAATGGTTCACTGTTTTGATGTGCCTTTTTAAGGCTGCTAAATTCTTGGATATTGGTCAGACTTTTACCAGAGGTAGGGCTATACACTAACTCTGTGTAGTCTGGGAATCGAACACAGACCTCTGTATAAGTTGCGGATAAATATAATATAAGGGGCTCGTCTGGGATATGATTTTCAGATTTGAATTCGAATTCTCAGGAATATGGAGAATCTTCTTGACATTTTAAGGGACTCTAACCTCTAAAACGTTCTAGTCTACAAAGTGCCATCGATCTATGGCAATCCTACGTTTATTTATTTGTGCTAGCAAAGCATTATTGAAGCTTCACTGTTTGTTCCTTTTCTGTCTCATTATCCTGGATTTTTTATTTTTTTCCTATGGTTGCTATGCATTTCATGGTTACGTCTTATACCTTATGACTTCTAGCCATTTCATCCACGATATTTTAGGAAGTCGGTTACTTGCTGGCTGCCTGAACGTGTTAGGGATTTCCTACGAAGTCAGTTGTTCTTCGTGATTACCTTTGTATGACAGGTATTAAACAAAGCGACCATATTCTGTAAGGAGTTACAATTATAAAGGTTTTCTTCAACATACAGAGACTTTGTATTTTGAAACTGTCATTCCATTTGCATTGGGAATGCCAACTTTCAGATCTGGATGTCAGGCTTAACCATCAATACAATCTCCACACTTGATGTTATTTGGCACGAAATGCCGTTTGTTACACCATCTGATTAATTTTTCTTTCATCAAATTACGTTTAAAGGCTGATGTTGAATTTTATATGTGATTCCCATTAAATATTGACCATTGCTACTTGAAATGTCTTTGAAAACAGTTCTCAACTTTTCTTTAATGACATTTCTCTGGATTTGATTTGGATATCAGACGGTATTGCTTCAAAAATTCTAAAAAGATATTCTCTCTTGGCTTTGGAAAGAAACCTTTATCACATCAATATCCAAAGAGGTAATTGAATGGAGCAGCATTATCAACTCTTGACATGTTTCCAAAAAACCTTGCTCTTTATAGCATTCATCTCTGACCATTCATGTGTCATATGGATAAAGGAGCAAAGATTCGTTAGAACTGGTCACACGGTGACCAACATGGTAAGTTTTTAGCATAAATGTTCTACTGCACTAGAAAGTGGTCAAGAAGTTGGTTGTGTATACAAAGACGTTCCTAAGCCATAAGGCATTGGATCAACTTGTTTACAATAATATTGTACGTGTACTCAACGCATATGGTTTTCCCCAAAAATGTATTTAATGTAAAATTCTTATTAAAGTATGAGATCTTACCGAGTCAAGATTAAAGTTAAGTTATCAAATTTTTTTACAGCTTATTATGGTGTTCCATACGGTAGACATTTAGGGCCAGTTTTCTTTATACTGATTATTAACTATATCATATCAAACCTGAAACGTCATGACTCTCTTTTATATATACTGGCGACGTGAACAATCGTACAAATTTAAATTTTATAAGAAGTGGGTCTAGGTTACTTAGGTATGTGGGTAGGCGACTAGGTCACGTCGCCATACTCAGGTCAATACAGACAAATTGTGATACCCAAAGGGGAAAACGTCCCTTGCCCATTGGTAAACCCTAGTACTGATTTGTATCTTGTGGATCACCAAACCACCCTGTTGATTTGATGAACCTAAAAATTTCATTTATTGGTCTGTTTGCTAACTCTTCAAGGTCACGGATAAGCCCAGGTGGATAAGCCCAGGACAGTGATAGAGATTTATGTCCACATCCCCGACATAAATCTTTATCCGTGAGTCTTAACTTTCTCATGTGGTACCGAAGAGAGTTATGCCCCGTAATAATTCCTATAAGGACAGAAAGAGACTTCTTATCCTTTAGCATGATTCGGTCGGTCCTACTCTTGTCAAAGCAAGGCCATAGGCTTCTGGTGATCACACAGGTGTCCAGGGAGGTCCATCTACTATTGGCCTCACTTCTGGCCAAGATCCATGCCTTTTGCTTCAATGTGCAAGGCGGGATGAACACCGAGGTGTCTACCTGTTGTGATGTAGATTCAGAGCCTTTTCTTGCCAGTTCGTCTGCCTTCTCATTGCCTGGAATATCTTCGTGTCCAGGGACCCAGCGGAGTGTAACCTTGTGCTGTGTTCCAAGAACCCTGAGTTCTTCGCGACAGCACTTCACAAGCTTGGATTTTATTTCGTTTGCACTAATCCCTTTTATTGCCGCCTGGCTGTCGATGAAAAAGGTGATACCTTCCGGTGGTATTACCTTCATCGCAGTCTCACGGGCAGCTATTGTCACTGCCAGGACCTCTAGATATCCCCAGCGGTTCAGAAAAAATGACAGACTCCTACATCCTTCTCCAGCTCTTACCTTAGTATGAGATCTTAACAAATCAAGCTTACAGGTATGTTATCAAAATCTTTCAGAGTTCATTATGGTGTTCCATACGGTAGTCACTTAGGGCCAGTTTTCTTTATATTTACTTGCTATTAGTTACGTTATATCAAACCTGAACCATAATGACTATCTTAAATATATACAAGAAGGTGTAAGAAGGTGGTTTAAATAGTTCGTCAATCCTCACATCACTCAATTAGTTCCTGACCATGTATTCCGCTCATCCACATCTAGAGTAAGCTTCTCAGGTATGGGCACAATTTTACGAAATTAAAATTAATCAGTGAAATTGCATCCATCCGGGATCCATAGGAACATCCATTTATTCTTGCCCCATACGTCGATTGTTAATTAAATTTTTATTTTATTAAAAAATTACAAAGGCAAGCCACCACACAATTTACAATAACAGAGAGAGGGTATGCATATCTTTCTACTGAAATATTCTCAAATAATTTAATTACATATTTAATAGATTTAAATTTATAAAAAAAAGTAAAATAAAAAAGTTGAAATGGTAATTAATTTTAATATTAAATTAAAGTTAATTAAATAAATAAATAAAATACTGAATAAGTCAGTTAACAAAAAAAAAAATATATATTCGTAGGTAGGTAGGTAGAACAGGGTGGCTACATATGTGGCCAACAGTCGGATCACTGGTGGATCTATTGCGAACCCCTTGTCATGGGTTTACCTGAAAACAAATACAATGTTGGCTTTGGGCTAGCTACAAGGCCTCCCTGAACCACCCCGAAGTTGTTATAAATTTCAGAATGCTTGATGGTGGCTTTCTTAACAGTTCGCCCAGTCCTGCGTATTGGTATTCAACTTTTCATTCACAGAGGAAGTGAAAACTGCATTCTACTGCATCTCTCCACAGTCTGTGAAATCAATTTCTATTTGCATTCGATTCCAATGTTCCGCCATGAGGTTGGACCAGTGATGAGTGCTAAGGTGACTATGTTAAGTGCCAGGTTCTGTTTGGTTTTTGCGAAATCATGCTTTAAGTTTTCTGGAGACACAGCAAGATGGGAGTACGTTCCACTTCTTGTTAGCCAGTTTCGCAAAGATTTTCTCTATATTCACCAGTCCTGGGACCTAAAGGAGTGAGATGTCATGGTTTACCGTGGGTGCTGCGAGTTCTTCACGACATCGTTTAAGCAGTTTTGATTTCACGACTGTGGTTGAGATAGTCTTGGCTGTCAATATAAATGGCGATCGTCTTTCTGGAGTATAGTTCCGTGGATATACATATCTCATGCTGCTTCTGCTATTGTTGGTACTTCCGCTTGAGACACACTGCCGTGGTTTAGCAGTCTCATGATACGGGATCTGATGAATATATGCCACAACTTATTCCTTCGTGATTTTTTGTCTGTGAAAAACGAGATATTATTCGGGTGTGTGGCCCTGATGTTAATTTATTCGTCTCCTTGAGGCGGGGATTGGTTTAAGGGTTTGAATGAAGTCTTGGGTTGATGATATATATGTAATCTGTCGTTGGGTCAACCTCTTTCCACAAGTTAAATTGATTCAATCGTATGATACTTTTCGCGTCTATATTCTTTAGTTATAGGTCTAGCAGGCTTAGGGCAAGTATGGTTTCAAGCGCTGGTAGTCCCTATGCGAGCTAGTCTTTGTATCCTGGTCAGTGCTCGGAGCTACGTGATATTGTCTCCTGCGGGCTACCAAAACTAGCCAGCCAGAGGAAAGAATGGGTCTATCATCTATCATCCTTCCAGTGGATGATGGCGGGCTTGGGCCCCAAACATTTTTGGGAAGATTTTGTTGCATGCGTCTTGATTTCTTTCCTAGTCTGCTTACTATCGAGTATATAACCCAGGCGTGGCCAGGTATCCCTTATCTGAAATTTGGAGGCGTGGTCCGTTGACGCGTAGGTGTTCGATTTGTGGGAAAGTTCTCTTGTTTGGGAGGAGGATTACCTCTGTCTTTAGGGGGTTAACGTTTAGTCCACATTTTATCGCCCACTTATGTACGGTATTGGGAGCGGATTGGAGTGCTTTCTGTGATGCTGGGTAGGAACTTACCTGTCGCCATTATGACAACATCATCCGGGTATGCGTCAAATTTGACCCCACTTCGTTCTGCTGTCTTTAAAATGCTGTTTACGACCAGTATCCACAGTAGAGAGGATAAGACCCCATATTGGGAGGTGCCTCTAGAGGCCAGTGCATGTACTTGACAGTCAGCTAGTTCCGAGTTCTGTCTCGTCTTGAGCATTCATTCAACCTGGCCTGGAATTACTGGGTCTATGTTTTGTTGGTCCAATACTAGTCTTTTCGATTCGGATTGCACATTTTTTTTTAATAAAAGTACAGTGGAAGTCGTTTATAACTTCCATTTTCCTTTCGTTTGATTGGTTTTGTTGTCCTCGGTCCCTCCATCGACGTTATAAACGACTTCCACTGCATGCCTCCCAGGTATAACGACTGCTTTACGAAATTCACATCCATCGAGAGGCTATTTAGGTCTTCCATTCAATGTCTGCTCAGGGTAACCATTTGCATTAACCAGTCCTAGACACAAATCTGATAGTGTTTTACTCTACTTTACTATTTCAATCACTGAAGACATGAACCCTCATATGCAGATGAACGCAAGACCTGGAAAAATGTAAAAGCAGATTCACCTGCCCGATAAGTTACCCCCAAACGACTGTAATCGTACGTGAACTCACATCGCTTCCCCAATTCATCATCCTCCTCCCAGATAAAGCCACCAAAAGTATTTGCATATTCTTACAAAGAACCCCGATGACTTTTCCCCACCCACTCGCAACCCCTACAGCCTCGTCGGTTCTTTGCAATTGAAACAATCTCTTATCGCCAAACCCGCATCTCGCATTCACCCCTACGACTCGCATGAGTATTCAAAAGTTCATCCTTAACACTTGAGCAAGCGTGGAGCTGACGCTATCAGCTTAAAATTGAATTCAATCATCTGCTTAATTAATCATTAAGAAGCAAAACACTTGAGGCCAACCACACTTGCTCATCAATATTGCACGCGTCCTCCTTTCGATGCGCATTTCGACAAAAAACAAATACCCACACACGCAACACTAAGAGACAAAAATTCTGTTCTCTGGTTTTATGCATGCACAGGGAAAGTTTGATCCTGATTAATAATTTCCATCTCATGCATGATTCATGCACAGGAATGTCACTCATACGCCCCCTCCGCCGCCCATTCGGCTCGAATTCAAATCATCTTAGTTTGTAGTCCGCCACAAAGCCAAAGCGATAAAAGCCCAGGAAGACCCTAAAACTTTTTCTCGCCACAATGGAAGAAAAACGCTCCTGATTGTTATCCTGGGCAATAAAAGTGGAACATCACCACCACCCCCTTTCACGAGTGGGGTAAGATTAATGTGGATAGGCTGTGTGGAAGGATCCACTTCGAATTTGGGTTTTCCCTTCGAGTGTTCGAGTATGCACCCCTTTTTGGGGTGCAATTGGAATTTATTCAAAATTTCATTTCCATTTGTCATCGGCGGCAGGCTTTCGGTGTATGTATGCATAAAGGATGTGAAATTTTTGTTTTCTCCTTTCCTTGTTGTTGCAATAAGTTAATTTATTGTCAAAGGCCAACAGGATGTGAAATGCCAGAAATACTTGAGATTGAGCCTGACACGCGGGTGCTGTATGTGCAAAGTGTCGGCCACGGAATAATTTGGTCACGTTTTGTGTGTGCCCAAACCTGGCTCCCTCTCGCTGACGGGTTATGGTTAGCAAATGCGTGTAATATTGGTGTATCCTGCCACACAATATTCAGCTAAGGTGGTAGAAAACCGACGCGCGAGCCGTGTCCTGTTGAATAATAAATCATTCGGGAGAATGGTCGAACCGACGGAATCCTTCTCGCCCAGCTGAAGTGAAGGCATAAATCATTTCCAATGACAGGTGGCTAAAATATATATGTATGCATGGGAATAAATTAAAGCGGATTGGGTTGGCAGCGAGAGAGAAAAAACAGGGGCAACCAAGAGGAAACAAAAACAAAAAGAAAAAAAAAGGAATCTGCTTCGACACAAGTGACAATGGTCGCGTAATTAAGTGAGAGTCAGCATTCGCTTTGGCGCTTAATAAATCGCAGAACCGTAGCCCCCCACCCCCCTACACAGACACAGTCTAGGTCTAGGATCTAGGATCTAGGAAGGGCATAAATCGGTTTTAATTGCTTCGAGTCGAGCGCAAAATACAGATGTTGATGGTGGTGGGCATCGATTTGCGGGATTGCTGCGATGCGCCTGTTGGATGGGAGCATGTGTGGATACTTAGCCGGCACTGAGTGTGTGGGTATTTAGTTTTATGGCCTTTTGATGGCGAAACAACGATAACGCGAAGTTTCTATAGACAGGAAAGTGGACTATATTAATTTTACGTTGTGCGGAGGAAGACTCTCATACTTTGGGGTGTGCTCTTGCGAAAGTTATTTCCAGTTGTGTAGTGTTTAGGTTGAGATAACTTTCGGCAGGGGGGGTGGACGAAATTCGTGCAATTAACTGCCATCGTTTATGGGTGACAGTATGCCTGTTCTAGGAAGCACTTGGCCCTCGCACATATGTCACGTAATAACTCCCTTATTGTTGACTTAATTAAACTTGAGATGATTAAGTGGTTCTGCTTGTGGAGTCATTCTTAGAACGATGTGAGCTATTATCTGAAAAATAAAAACCTTCATCTGGCATTAGGTTGCATTATGTTTGGAAGTTTCATTCTCAATGCGAACAAGGAATACCAATTATTCGAACGGCTTCCAAAAATTGGTCCTATTTATGCTGATTGCAATTAGTAAAGCTAAGAGTTAGGATGAAGTATGTAGTTCCTGTGGTCGATATCCAGGATAGGAAACATGCTATAGAAAGAAGTCCAACAGGAGTTCCATAAATTTCACAACAGAAAAACGAACTGAAACCTGTTATTCAAAAGTTTTTCGTTCTGATCTTCCAGAATGGACTCTTCATGCTGAAGAATCACAGACAAAATCTAGCAAAGGTCGACAACTACATATTTCGGACATCAGCTTAACTATTCAGATATTGCCAGGTCATGTTGGAGTTGACTGAGATAAAGAAGACGGAAATCTGGTTAAAGATCATTCTTCTGCTGCGCAAGATAGGATCTTCTTCTTCTGAGGGATATGTGTATGTACCAACCGATTGACAACCAACATTCTTACCGTCGAAAATATTCTGGCCATCAAGAACTGGCCCACCCAGATCTCCAGATTTGATCCGTCCGGATAGTGCTATTTAAAAAGCAAAGTGTATGCCAACAAGGCTCAGACTATTGACGACATAAAGGCAAACTTTCGTGCCAAAATCAAAGCCATACCGCCCGAGACACTCAATGGAAAACGCAGCAAAAAGGGCACATTTTGCTTTGGTCAATAGCGGCAACTACAGGGTTGGCCAAATACAAGTTTATTTTTAGAAATGCAATAGTATTCCCATTAATTACGTAACACAACGTCGTTCAAGTGACTACCTCGGCTGGCTTTAGCACATTAACTTCGACCCTACGAAGTGGCCAATTGACATCGCCAAGACGGCTGATAACACGATTTGGCAATTTGGTGCGCAAAAGATCGATTGTGACATGGCCTTTGTATGAACCAGAGGTCGTCCAAATTCATGTATTCAATTTCAGTAAAAAAAAAAGTCGGTTAACATGGCTCTGTACCGCCCACTGTTGACCGAAACTTTGTTCCCAGCCTCATTTTCGAAGAGAAATGGTCCAATGATGCCAACACTCCACAATCCGCACCAAACTGTCACTCTAGGTAGATGCGTCGGCTCTCGATAATAACGTGCAGGTTTTCCGAGCCTCAGATGTGGCAATTTTGTTTGTTAACGTAACCGCCGAGATGAAAATGCGTCTCGTCAGAAAAGATGATTTTTCGCCCCAAATCGTTGTCCAATTGGGAAGCAATAACGCAGCGGATGGTCATGCGCCTTCAATTGCTGAGTCAATTGGATCTTGTAAAGTCTCATACTTTTAGCTACAGCAGCCAGCAGACAGCGTACGACGACAGGGACCATTAATGTTGTCCACTAGCATACCAGTCTCATGAACTTTTTGCACAAACTTGCGTACAGTGGATGCTTTATTTCGGCCAAAACGTTTGTCCAGTAATACACTGTTTGGGCTACACAGCACTCACTTTGGAAATAAGTTTTCAATATTTCCCAACGTTGTTCAAGCGTAAAGCGATTTTCTGTCAAGATTTCGAGCGGGAAACAGCTGTCAGTGTCAAAATAATCTATGTTTTAAAAATAAACCACTAGATGGCTCACCCTTTATTATGTGGCTTTAAAGTCAATGAAGAGAGTATAAGTCTCGACTTGAAATTTGTTGGTCTTTTTTAGTACAAAAATTTGGTCGATCGTCGATCTGCCGGACGTTCCCATTAGTGTTACACAATACGTTGGATAGGATCTTATATCCGACAAAAGGCAGGAATATACCTAGATAGTTCTTACAAGACATGCCTTTTGCACAAATAGAACTGATAGTCCTGTCATCGGGCATGACCTCCACACATACTTGGTTGATGACTTGATGCAGCCTACCAAACATCACCACATCAAGTTTGAATACCTCTGCTGGTATACATCAACTTTTTGACGACTGATCCAATCTCTTCAAAACTGGGAAAGGGAATGGCTTCTTCATTGATTGGATGCAGGGTCTCTTCTTGCCCTATCACTTTCTCTACTTGATGACCATTAATAAGCTACTGGAAATGCTCCTCAAATACATCTAGTAATTCCTACGCTTCTCTGACTAGGTTTCCTTCACTGCTATGACAGCAAGGGCTATAAAATGACACAGAGTCAAGATCCTCATTGATCTCGTCACCAAAAAACTAACCAGTGGCAATATGCCAGCTATTGCATCATAGGCTATAGCTTATAGCCAGAGCCAGGGCCAGAGTTGATGTATTCATGGGGAGGTGTACTTCGATAATCATATCTAAACGAAAAGAACAAGAAAGACCTATTGGACATCCATTATGCTACTCCTCATAGTCATAATTGGTAGTCATAATTGGTCAAGCAGAAGAGTGGACCTGGGCTTTCTTTCCATTTAACCCAAACTAACCCTGGCTATCTTGTGTGAATTCTCAGTGTCTACGATGCATACTAAAATTCCAAGCCTTCAGTGGCTAAGATTTGATTGGTCCACCTTTCAGACAAGAGCTGCCATCGTATGTCACTGTAACAGATACAGTTCCCGTAGAATCGATTTCCAAAGCCCGTTCTTCATTTCCGGATACAGCTTTCCGACTCCATACCATGTTAGCACTTGCAATAATAAGAGGATACCATTCACTGCACATATCACTAATCTCTTCAGCTCGGCACAAACAATTTACGCCACATTTGCATGGATATTTCTTGATTAAATAACTCTCGAGTGCACTCACGAACAACAATGATGAAAACCCCTTCCGAAAGCGATCACCATGTTAAATGGCCCGGCACGAGCTGAAGTATCCTTCACCGTTCGTTGCTGCTAAATTGCAATCTCTATTTTTCAATTCCATTTCCATGAGAACTTGTTGATATCTCTTGTTCCTCCACTGGTACCCCATTCAATTGATACTCGCTGGCAAAAGCGGATGTTTGGCACAATTTCATGCGATACCTACCTCCCTTGTTAACTCTATGGCTGCATCTACCTATGTATCTGTGTATCTGTCATTGTTGCCACTCCAGTGTAATGAAAAATCCGAGTGCAACTAACCCCCCCCAGCAGTGGCAGAGAACACACACAAGTGCTGCGCCAACAACAATCTGCTTCCATTTATTTATACCAACGAAATTTTAATAACAAATCTCTCCACTTACTTAGCTCAGATTTTGGCCTAGTTTCTACCATGTCGGAGCGGTCCCAACCCCTTACGTAGTTCGCATTGTTTTCGGTCCTTGTTCGGGTGTGTAAAAATACGTTCAATGCTTAACTTGAAGAATGGGATTATGTCCCCTTGTAACCAGGAAGAAACATGCAACTCGAGAGGGACACCTCAGCATTGTGTTCAGGTTTCCTTCTCGAAGGAGAATGCGCCATAATCCATCACTACAGTAAATCTCATTAATTTGAATTGTCCGAAATGGGGTTTCCTTGTTGTTTTCGTCTAGGGCAGGAGAAATCCTTTTCTTAGACAGGATTACCATGTGCTTTATTGCTGCAGATGGGAGCATTCTTGAGCATTAATCCTTCCTCAATACGAAATACTTGTTGGTGTAATTATACGGTAGCCCGGTAGCGAGGATGGGGTGAAGTGTCCTAACCACTGTGCTTCAGACGAGATTGAGTTATATTCTTGCACAAGTAAGCACATCAGGTGTGCCTTCGACTGATCGTCATTTATTTCGTTTCGAAATAAGAGCCCTCAACCGGGCGCCACTTAAATCGGTTTCACTCTAAGGACGAGGAGGAAAAATAACTTCAACTGATGCTTTGTTCTATAATTACTTAAAACTTTCGGTCGTCGACACGAGGACGACAAATATTTCTCTGTAAAGGATGTTTGACATCCGATTTGGCTTTCAATTTGCACACCTCAGCCTCAGACCGGGAATAACTCCTGCATAACACCTACCATGCGAGCAGAGTACTGGCACTTTTGTCCTTATGTCCTGACCCATCATCAAAGGGACTATTGAACTGAGTACTAATGGACAAAATGCAATTTTCGTTAAAAGCCTCCTACAAAGAACCTAACGAAGGACACAATCTGACAGGGCCTCTACACCGATTCCCCAGACAGCAGGGCGACCAAAGTTTCCTCTCTAATGCCCTCAACGATAGGATTGTAAACTTCACAGATGCAATCGCAATCAAAGTTGGTTTGACCATTCCATTACCAATTCCACAGAAACTGGCCCCGGAACCAGCTCCTGCTATGCGCCTTGTTAATTGAAGTTGTGGGCTTCATCCAGCAGCCAGCACAAGCTCCCCCTCCTCCCCAATGGATACATCAAAGAAGTTTCTCTCGATTTTTGTCTGACTTTTAATAGCACGCGCATCATTTCCTTGGTCGGTGCCTTGCCAAAAATGGAAAATAAAAGGCAAAGTTGTTTGACGTGATGGCGCTACTAAGTACAGCGCAGCGCGGTGGACCGAAGTGGGAGTGAAGGAACAACTTCCTTCAAAGTTTTTTGAGAAACTTTTAAACACCAGTCATAAATCGCCTTCGTGATAGCAAAAGCGGATGGGGAATCAATAATCCTTCGAAGGAAAGCCATTTATGGTTTTTCTGCTTAGAACGGCGAGCGAACTAAACCAGAAATAAAATTGGACGTCCTGCGGTGGACCGGGTTGTGGGGGAGGTACGAAAAAAGAGCTGTAATCCGACCATATTTCAAAATATTTGCGATAACAAATGGGGGTATTATGTATGTGCACTTATTCACACGATTGAGTGCTCGGGTAGTTTCTTTTCGGGGATTACAAAGGCGGATGAATGGCAGACGAATTCGGCGATAAATTGGGTCAGCATGGCCGTCTGCGGGTATGTGTACGTATATGGGTCATCCTTTTTGCAGCTTAACCGTGGCATAACATATTTTACGTCGAAAGGAAGACAAACAATGGCGGGAAAATCTGAAAAAATCCGCCATGTACATCGTACGAGTTATAGATACGAGTAGTTTGTAGCTCTGAGACAGTGGCAAGGTGGTTGGTTTCATCGATTATGGCATCTGGTTTAAGGAGATGGAGGGGCGAAATTTAAAGTTGAACCGAAGGTGTCATGCTTTAAGATCTAAGTCCGTCCAACATCCTCATACATCAATCATATGAAGGGCAAGTTGAAGTCTTGAAAGACTTTGGTCCCGATTATACTCTAAGCTCGTTTATCTGGAGTTTCACGAGTCATCCCAGTTAAGCAAATTTTAACACTTCCTAGAGAGTAAAGACGTTGTAAAAAGTTTTATAAACCAATAGCTTTGGTTATTGAAGAACGATCTGCATCTTTCAATGAAATTATCTCATAGACTCACAGTGTTTGAGGCCCAAAGTACCTGACGGACTACGAAGTACTTTACTTAATCAACTTAAAACACTGACTTTAAATACCGCGAGTTCCACTACAAGATCCAGTATCTTGATAAAATGATCAAAGAAAGGGTTAAGTTAGAACTCAATAATGCTTCTCAGTCAAGAATAGAGAAAATAAAGCGTTCTCCAAGCATGTAGATCAGTGCCCTTTTCGGAACAAGAGAAACATCTAAAAGTAGCTCGGACGTATTAACCACCAGATCAAGGCAAGAAGTCTTGAGCTTTCGGCACGTGAGTGAGCGTCTATGAGATCCTTGACAGAATCTACGAGGAATGTTCTAAATACGACGTTAATATCATATTGGGTGATTTTAAAGCCAAATTAGGAAAGGAGGACTGCTTAGGTAGGATAATCGGTAAGTACATCCTTCATGACACCAGGTCCGAAAACGGATTTAGGCTTATAGTCTTCGCTGCGGAGCGAAATTCCATTATACCAAGCACACAATTTCCTTATATCAATATGCACAAGGAAACGTGGTGGTCTCCTGATCGTGTATCCCGAAATCTCGAATCGAAAAGACTCCTATGCCGCCATCGTCAAATGCTGAAGACCAGTGGCAACGCTGAAAACATGTCTTCAGAAATGTCACTCCTGATGCGCTGGGTGTCAACCGACTACCGTCAAGAAACCCCTGGTTTGGAGAGGAATGACGGCAAGCACATGCTGCTAAGAAAGATGCATACAAAGCGGCGCTGCAACTCAACATAGACAGTGATAGCCAAAATGTCCATCCACCTGACCAAAACGAAGTGAGGATAGCATGATCCAAGCTCAAAAGAAATAGGGCTGCCCTACAGACCGAGTTGTTCAAAACAGCTGCAGACGACTGGGTGAAGAGCATGCACCAACTCATCTCTAAAATTTGGTCAGATGCATGATGAATCTCAGCATCATTTGTCCAATCCACCTTTGATTTGTGCCACTTTCAGGAGGATTAGTCTCTTGAACATCGATTCAAGATACACGATTCTATCTGTCATACTGTGCCTGATAACCTTCGTCAACTCTCTAATGGGCCGCTATCAGTGTGGATTCAGACCAGAGAAGTCCACAAACAATCAACTGCGACAGATCCTGTGAAAAACCAAATCGATACCCACCACTTTGTTATCGATTTCAAGATTCCATGTAGCAGGATCTATAGAGACGAGCTATACAGAGCGATGTCTAGTTTTGGTATCCCTGCCAAAATCGTTTCATTATGAAGGATGCCGATGGAGAACGCTCGCTGTCCACCAAGATCAATAACGATCTCACCGAGTCATTTGATGTAAAAAAAGGATTTAGACAAGGTGACGAGCTGTCATGTGATATCTCTAACATCATGCTTAAAAGGATTTATCAAAACTCACAAACCAACACCAGAGACACAGTCTTTCAAAAGTCGGTCCAACTACTGGGTGAACACATCGGGCTGTCGCTGGTTCGCTCGCTAGAATTGGAACAGAAGCTGCAGAAATGGGTTTAATGATAGATGAGGGCAACACCAAGTACTATATGCTGTCAACAAAAAGGGACATACCACATCGACGAATTGGACAGAACGTCACAATCGACAGCTATAACTTTGAGCTAGCAATGGACCTATCTACCTCGGCTCTGTTACCAATTCGGAAAACAACACCTCAGGAGAAATTAACGAAGAATAACTCTTGCCAATCGCTGCGAAGAAGTAAGAACTAAGGAGATTCTGCATATGACCTTGATCAGTCCTGCCCTATGGCGATGAAGCTTAAACTCTATTGACGTCTTCCTCAGTCACTTCGAGAGGAAACTTCTTCGTAAAATATTTGGTCCTATTTCCGTTGACGGGCTTTGGAGGAGGAGATTCACCGACGAGCCACATTGACCTAGTCAAAAAAATTGGGTACCAGTCGTTTAAGATGGTTAGGATATGTACAGCGGATGGATACTAATGTCAGCTGCATACATCTTTGCAATCTTTGAGGGATGTCCAGTCAATGAGATTGAGGCAGTCTTGATGACATTGAGAGACATGGCAAGAGGGTCATTCCAGGGTAGACTTCGAAGGACAAAATGCAAAAAATGACATTAAATGTTTTTTTTTTATTCTGGAAACGTCAAGTCTCTGAAAGGGGAAACAAGTTTAGCTAACTTACTCAAGGAAAGGACGAACGAAGACAGTGTAGAGTGACTTCGTTATGCAAGGGCTGGAGAATTCTTTGGACCATCGTTTGACATTGCATAGTTATGAGGTATGTAGCTTTAAGAATAGTCTTGCTAGTAGACATAAAGACTTACACTGAAAGCTTAGGGCTTCGTACACGTTCGAAGAGCATGTGCGAAGCTTACCATTGGGACAGTAAGGTCTAAGCCCAAAACGCATATGAACAAACGGATGGACGGACATCTACATACTGTCGAAGTTGCCACTGTAACTCAATCTGTTTACAGTTTCGGTCATCTCATGGAACGCAGCACAATCCTTCGCTATAGTGCTCACTTCGTGGTAAATTTCCAAAATTTCAATCTCTGCCTAGGCTGTCGATTTATACCAATAACGTTCTTCCATTGCTATGGCTTCCACTTGCAAGAAACTATCATCGTTTGACAAAAAGGATCCCGAGCCTATTCTTTCATCAGGTTTTTAACTCTACGTTAAGATCGCGAATCTATTTGGCTTCTTTGAGTTTAAGTACCACGTATGTATGTACTTAATGAAAAACCAGACTACAAAAAAACCCACCTACAAATGGATGTAAGGATGTCTTCATCCATCCTTAATCGCGACAAGCTTAAGGCGTTGACACTCCAGTCGCTACATCGCCACCTATCCTCCACTAGGTACTTCAAACCAATTCTATACATATTAGAGCGTCCTTCTTGGGCAAAACTTAATCCATGCAAATGCGCTCCCTTTGAATTGGAAATCCTTTCACCAGGGCGTATGCACATGAATCTATTGCAGCGGCACAAGCTAATTCTATTCATTAAAACCCTTTACCAATATATCCAGATTCAGTTATCTTCTTTGTAACCTTTTCATATTTCACATTTCAGCGATTCCACGCATTCATCCAGTCGTCCTCTTACCCAACGAGGTTAGGGCTTACGCCCTCTTGCAATTAGGAATGCACTTCATTGATTCGTTTCACTTTGATCACGTGCACATCCTCCTCTTCCAACTCCACTCTACAGCGAGTATCACTGCTGAATACCAAATGATTACTGGATGTGCTCTCTCGTTCGTTTTGCCTTCACCAGGACGACGACGATGATGCCTTGTGACAACGGGTGTCGATACAAATCTATGTACCCCATACCCCATCTACGTGTAGGTGAGTAGTAAATGGATTATTATCCTGAATGAGAGGATATAAATGTTCTGCTTTCGCCATAACCCTGTTAGAATTATTGAAGCGAAGCTTACACGCCAAAATGGGATATATGTGGACCCCTGGCGTTGTGTTCCGGATTTTAAAGTGGCTTAGCACCGCAAGTAACCATGTTCATCCTTAATTCAAATTCAATTAAATTTCCAATGGCATAGGTAACGCGCCCGCATTTATTGGCTATTATTGGTTCCGTTATTGTAACTAATTCCAATATCAACCTTTTTCGTCCGAGGAGCACAACAAAAAAGGAAACGAAAATGTGTTTTGGTCCTTCGGAGTAGGTACTGACGTCGAACCGGAAATAATGTAATTATGATGAGCAATCGGATTATGTTTCCTATTTTCTGTGTCTATTTGCTTTTTCCATTTATTTTCAAGGACTCTCCCCGTCCGTGCGTCGTCACTACTCAGAAATCCAATCGGGCAACCCAAAGCAATTATAATGAGCCTGTAAGTTCCGGACGACGACGACGACGAGGAGAAGGACGACTCCACAATAACGATGGTGTGGTGACTAGGTGATATCAAAAATTCAGTAGTATCAATTTCGTAATTCCACTCCCACTCCTTGTAGCTGGTGGTGGTAGTGCTGCTGCTGCTGTAGGGATGATAATTCTAGACTCTTTAATAAAACAAACGAAGACAGGAACTCTCAGATACAAGAACACCCTCCCAAAACAAATAAACATGTTTTTTGAAGGTACCTACCAGGAGCCACTGCCAGCGCCTGGTAAGTCCCAAAGGGGCTGTGTCAAATTACCATATATATTAATGTGGGTGTGCCTGTAGGTCGAGAGAGCAGGTCTCGGCGGACACACTACACATTCGCACGTCGAGCTACTGAGGTGGAATGAAGACAGGCTGCCAAGGAATAATGTTTAGGCAAACATAATCCTCCAGAAGGCACAGACAGACACACACTCCGACCGTCGGAGTCATCGTCGTCGTCGTGTGGAGTCATATTAATAAATTTCATCCAGGTTGAGCTTTACTGTGTGTATTTCTGGAATTATATTCCTGGAGATGAAGGCCGACCATCCCATGAAAGTGGGAACTTAAGAATGCGGCGGGGAATGCGTTCTGGGGGTCTTCGGGCCAGCCACCTATCATCGGCTGTAAATGCAAATTAATACCAAATAACCGTAGATTCCAATTATTTAGTGCCACATAGGATCCATTACTGTTAGTGTTAGCCGGTTTGTGAGGATGTATCTGTGGGTGTGTGTTTGCGTAAAGTAGGCCTTGGGTGTGATTTGATACTAAGCACAGCGCAGAGTGATGTAAATTAGAGACAACATTTGGTGACATGTTGCTTCAACAGCCCACAGGTTTGCAGGGATCCCATGAATTACGTAGGCAAACTTACACCGCAATCTATTTATAAGACTGACATTGGCACTGGAACGGGGAGTGTACATGGGATAACTACTACGAATGGATGATGACTTTAATGATGGCCAACAACATGCAGGTGGTGTAAATTTGTAGTGGGCACAGGTGCTCTCAGCTAATAACCATTTTGAAAACCAAACAAACAAGTGTCCTCTGTAAGTATAAATTTGTTTCAAGTCTCAACAAGGCGCCAATTCGTTCAAAGTAGATGTTTCGGGCCTGGTCAGGCCTGGTAAAATTCATGTACATACATCTTACTGATCCTTTCAGAATTGATACATACTTGTCATGGGACTTCTGAATTGCTGTCTTGACAACGAGCAACATTGGCTACACGGATTAAGGCGGAGGTAGAAACGATATCGAACTCAGTGAGTCTGCTCTCAGATTTAGGACTCAAATGCTAGCTAAGTCCTTGCTTACTTACAGTCACGCTTAGTAGATAAAAAGAGGAGTTTGTGCTTGAACATGATTTAATTTCATGAGGGTTGTGTAGTTCACGAATGAACTAGTTCAAGAAAAGGTCTAACAAGTGACCTGAGTGAACTAATTCACAGTGTCATTTAGTTCAGTAAATTATTTCGTTTAGTAGTTGAACAAGCTCAGGTATAGTCTCAATATACATATGTAGTTCGTAAGAGAAACAGAACTACATATATTGATCTAAATGAACTAGAAGAACGAACTAGTTAATTTAACAGATTCGAACTAAACTGAGCGCTCTCTGAACTGAACCAAAATGTACAATCCTACTCTCCATACTCAAGTAGAGTCACTCAAACTCAACCTATCCAAACCTGGTAATATTTCACGACATATTTAGTTTTTGGAAGATCGGAGCTCATGGTTCATATGTTGGACCAGATCAGTTATTTGGTCATATTCTCGGCACCAACTCAATGAGTGTGGACGGTATCCTTAAGATTCAAAATAGTAGTCTAGTAGTATTCCCCGGTCACTACTAGCACTTGCAGCTCTCATATTCCCCAGCTCTTTGCTAATAAATCTCATTAAAAGTTTGAGCCCAAAAAAAAGTGGGCGTTTCGTATTTTTGATGGAGTGTTGTTCATAAGTAGGTCTGTACACTTAGTCTTAATAATTTTGCTCAATTTCAAGGAAAAATACTGCGAAATCTGAACTTATGAAAATGTGGGCGTGCCTGATGGCTAATTTTAATACTAACCCCATTTTCTAGAAAATCTATTTTTAGTGAAACGAGCCTTAATTTCTATTTTTTTTCGAGTTCCACGTTATCCTCAAACGGTACACACAGACTGAACTATTGCAGTAATGTCAAGTGTGGTTAAGTTCCAGGTCATCTCGGATGTTATTGATATGTGAGCGGAAATTAAGTTTTGTGTCACAGATAACATCTACGGGAACGGGTTCACTAAGTATCAGATAGCTACGATGTGTAGTTGGAGCACGCTTACGAGAGTATTGCTTAACACTTATTAACTTATTGCTGAGCCACCAAGTACAGAATCTATCCGAGTCTTCCAGTAATAGAAGACAGGAGGAGAAGGATGATATGGGCCTGAATATTTTCATATCATCAGCAGATACGTCTAAATGTACAGTGACAGAGTCAACATCATTAATTGTCAAAAAAAAATAGCAAGGGACCAAGATGGCTGCCCTGAGGTACTCCAGAGGAGGCTTTTATTGGGACGGAAATCATTGACCTAAACAGAAGATTGTAAACTGTCGAGTTTTAAATTTTTCACGAGATTTCCGGAGGTAGAGGGTTATTTTATCGCATCCTTGTATTGCTCCTACCTTGTATTGCATATACTATCGCACATATGTATACTATCAGATATAGATACTATGTTTCTAAAGTCACACCCTACTATTGAAAGTTTTAATCTGAGAAAACAACTCCTGTTTAAACATCTAACTATGCTGAGAATCATAATTAAGGTACATGCATGGTAAATGCTTTAAAAGCATCACACAGGTACTCAGAACACACGCACATATGTACAAAATGCTTCCATTATTTAAATTATCAGTATCAACAGAATCACCATCCCTTTAGCAGCCTAGTTAAATCCGTTCTTCCTGTGAACTGATTTCCTGACCTGCCTTTTTGTGTGGACTCTCAATGTAAAAATAATACACGTGAACGGGTTCCAGGAATTCACTCTCAACTGAATGCGGTCTCCAACAGAAATTCCTATAAATATCTCAATTAATGCATAAAAGTCTGTAACAGACAACAGTCCCTTTATAGGGAACCTTCATTCGAAATTCGAGGAAATAAAAACACCAATTTATTCAAATAAATTTGACTTTTAAAATTTAATTTATTTTATTTTATTAATTTTTATTTACTTTTTTTTTTTTTGTTTTTTATATAATAACAATCACATTTACTTCTCAAATTTTTATTACCTATGTAGCTTTAATATTCACAACTTCTCACCGTATGTATGTGGTTTAATTTTTCTTTAAATTTTTCACTTATTTAAGCTTAACTTACAATTAAATTTAATTTAATCTTTCATTTAAATTTTTTATTTTTTTCTTAAATTGAATCATTTTTATCAATTTTCTTCATTTTATGCAAAAATCTCTGTAAAAATTCTACACAAGTCCGTGTCAGTGGCGCACCGTGCGTTTGTGTCGTCTAACGTTTATATGTCACGTTTGCGCTTAAATATATAATTATATATGTACGTGTATGTATGTGTGTTTATATAGCTTGGCCAACAGGAGAAAAGACATCATTATATTATATATATGTATATAGAATAAAGAGGGACAGTTAATGGGGAGTAGGTTTGTATGCTTAGGTTGGTTTAGACCTTTGCAATAATATATAGAATGAGAAACATCTACGTACATTCTATAATCCATTATTATTTTGTGAATATATAAGTATAATTGAATTATTATTATTATTATGTTTTCTTTTATTTTTTATAAGACATCTAACATTGTATTAGTTTTAAAAATTCTTATTTTATTTTTCATTACGTGTTCGGGGTGTTTATTAGTTTTTAGAAGATTTTCTCTAAATCTTTGCTTAGTATCTAGTTTTAAAATATTTTATTTTTAATTTATACCTATTTGTGTATATATTGACACATTCGCTTAAGTTTTTTTCTTTATTTATTTATTTATTTTGCTTGGCCGTTTCGTTTAAGAAAAATAAACGAAAAAAACCTTAAGTTTGACACTTTTTTTCTTTAAGGGTAGTAGGTATACAATGTTGTGGTTTGGTAAATATAAAGTTTTCATTTTTAATATTTTTTCTTTAATATATAGAGAGTAAATATTATGTATAATATTGGTACACATCTAAATGCTTACTTTCGCTGTGGTAGGACAATGTTCTTACTGAGAAAAAGAAAATTTATTTTCAAGTTTTTATTTCCTTAAGAGCACATTTTTATATTAATTTTTTTATTTTACTTAATTCTATAGAAAGATTCTATAAATTTTTATATTTTCATTTACATATTTTCTTAGTATTTGTGTGTTTATTTTTTTTTTTTGATTTCTTGTATTTGTAATTTTCATAGTGTAAAAAGTTTTTCTTGTATAAAAATAACATAACAACAATATAATGGGCCATAAAAAAATATTGTTTCTTCCTTGTGACAGGAGGAAAGAAAGGAAAAAAAAATGGAAACATTTCCGCCACATTGTGGATTCATTTTCGTTAACATAAATATGCAACATTTGTCATACGTGTTATAGTGTAGCAACCCTTGTAGCCACATCCTTGTCCGAGAAGACAATAAAAAGAATCTGTGACCATGCATTATTCAGATACAAAATATTTCCATCCGGTTGCATACATTCATATACCTATAGTTTTCTTTGTGGTAAGGATGTTCCGTTTTTTTTTTTGTTTTTCATTTTTACATACTACAGTCAGTCAGAGTTGAATTATGGGAGCAAGGCAGAGGATGTTTTTTTTTTCGTTCGTTTTCCAAACAAAACGGATTTTGGCCGTAGGGCTTAACCATTGTAGGAGTAGTGGGCAGGACAATGGATTTATTGGAAAAAGGAAAGAATGGGTTCAAAGGGGAAGTAGTGAATGGAATTGCTTTGATACAGGTCTAAACTTTGTTTGACACACGCTTTCTATGGGAATTTTACGGATTTTCAAAACAGACGTGACATATTGGAAAATTAGAACTCGAATGTTGTTTCAAACGTAGTTCTGAACTTTAAGGATTGACATGGAATGGGTTTGACAAGTTTCTCAATTGTCACTATATTTGGTCTGAAAAAATATTCCTTCAAATCCTGGCTTGTAGATGAGTACTGGAATGCTTCAAGTTAGTAAGGAAGTTGGGAATAGTATGGCTTTTGAACTGTATGTATTATGGCTCGGCAGTAGAAGAGAAAACTAAAAAAGTTGACGTAACGAGAAGAAGTACAATCAATTGTTATGAAGAGATTTAGTCTATTGGGATATCAACATGCTTGGCATGTATGTATGTACATATATGAAACAAGGAACATGATAAATGAATTCGAATGGTCAAAATGGAGAAGAACTGTCGGTTTAGAACCTTATAGCGAAGGAATTGAAAATATGCGATGAAAAAACTAGAATTATTTGTCTGGATACACTTAATGCAACTAAGTTGTATTGAGGAGATTGAAGGGTTCTGTTTACGTTTTTAGAAAACTTTACTTTTCGCATTATTACTAATATTAGCGGCCTAACACTGTTGGAAGCGTGTTCTATGTGTCTTTCAATTCGTCCAATTCGTGGTGCAGATTTGACATCCCTGCTTCAATCACATACGTCAAACCGAAATGTCATCGGAGACTGTTTATGTTTTTTTTTTTTCAAGAGATTAATTCTGTTACAAATGTCTTAGGGCCAATCCATCATCGAAATGCACTCTCTACAGAAAATTTGTTCTTGCTATGAGGATCACGTAGAAAACGTCGAAAAAAATCATTCAGTCATCATGTTTGAAACTTTCATTTTGTGCAGCTGACTTATGTGCGGTTTCCTGGATATTCTGCATCACGAAAAATGACCCGGAAAAGATGTTTATGAACATCTGACTCAAAGCAAACTGAGTTGCCGAACACTGCTAATGCAGTCCTACTCTGATGATGGGATCGAACACATGACTTTGACATGACAAACAAAATTGTCTTATATGGAGAATAGAAAACCCACCTGTAACTGGCGAAAGGCTGCACTTTATGGTGTGCCATTGGTTCATATTTTTTTGAAAATGAGGTATAATTGACACCGTCAATTCTTATCGCTATAGCCTGATGTTAACCGATTTTGTTTATCCTCAAATCGATGACATGAATGTGGACGATGTGTGGTTTCAACATGGCGGTACCACATCTGACATAATACCATCCGGTTTGGCTTTATTGCAAGAACAAATTATTTCGCTTTTGAGTGACGTGAACTGGCCAACAAGATTGTATGAATGGTCACTGTTGAATTTTTTTTTGAGGAGCTATACAGGGTTGATATTTATGCACACACTTCGCAAAGTTTTGACGCTTTGAAATATTCATCAAGTTATAGCCGAGTTATTGCCCGATATGTGTCGAAAAGTCATCGAAAACGATGTTATATTCCACTCGAGATGGCAAGATCCAAACAATACATTTATTCAAAAATGTTTTATTTAAGTTTAACTTCGGAACCACAAGATGGTAGACGGTATATTTAGGTATATTGGCACAACATGTTGGTGCAGGAGCCAGTATCTTTCTTTTGAAGCAATTCATCTGCGTATGATATTCTTTCCACGAAATGAAGGGCTCTTCTGGCAATTTTTATTTGAAAAGCTTCATACTCTCCAATGTTTGTCAGATGTTCGTGAGAAATACGATCGTGAACGAATTTTTTTTTGTTGTCTAGGAATCGATTCTCGAACCCATCGCTCAGTACTCCGACAAATTAATCACTGAGCTACAGTGTCCACATCCAACCCTGTCAAAGAAAGTATTGAAAAACAAGTTGTCTCCTAAGAAGCATTGTGAGCGAAGAAACACCAACAGTCTTTGGAATCCTTTCTTAGAATTAGAAAGGAACTGAACTTTATTACTGCCTTGGATCAGCAGTATTCACTGAAGTTTCATTTACTGTCAAAATCTGTTCATATTTCTAACTATTGGAGCATAGTCAAAAAAAGTTGACTAAAGATTGAACTGTATAGTTGTAGACGTTAATTATTTGAACTCAATTTTTGAAATTACTGACAAGCAGGAATGCCCACAAAAAAGGACTTGCACGAGCTAGGACGTATTCGTTTACTATTCGGAGTTTGTGGTCCATCAAACGAAACTAAAGTTTATTCGATAAGAAGCCACGGCTTCAGATGTTATAACTTGAAATTCAAGCTCAAGTGAATGGTATTCAATCCGTATACTAAGCCATTCTTTTCGAAAATCCTTGCTCCCCGAAATGTCGATTACTTTTCTTTTAAAAACTTTGTATTGTATCCGTACTGCTTCCTTTTCATACAACCACTGCGATACAAGAACCAAACATACGTATTTCGAAACGGAGTACCAAAGTGTGTCCCTAACGATTGTTAGCTTAAGTCAATATGCTACTTCGTCTCCTATTTGACTTTGCAGTGCTAAAGGTGCCATTGATGTGTCTAAACTTTCTTGTACCAGATAGGAGCACTTCCCATTCCCATATACAGGAGACCTCTCGTAGCAAACTAAAACTAATATAAAATTACCGTTATACGACTTGGTTCCTTTCAACCTCAAATATGAAAATTGAATTGAACTATTAAACTGTAAAATTTATGGACAATTACAAACTTTCCAGTACACCTCCAGAAGCGCTCACAAATTCAATTGCACCGATTCAACTCTGAGTGACTGTACGTACAGGAGTGTCCTTCCATTTAATCCACATTTAAATGCATTCATAACTTGACATTACACCAAATGGACACTGCTAGTAGCTTGGTGTGGGTGAGTAGGTGAGTAGTAGTAGGATGACTACTTAGACTTAATTTTAAAAGTAGGTATCCTTGTGTGTCCTTTTTTAATGCTTCCAGTCTGGTATGTGTACAGCATCCGTTTGACATCCCTACCGCCTACCGCCTACCGCCTTCACTGTTGCCAGGGCCAGTGGAGATGTAATCAATCTCAGATTTTATGGCCCTCTTCCACCTCTCGTGTATGCGCCGGTATCCTTTCCTTTATGATTATTTCAAAAGCATTCCAGAGGGAATGTTATACTCATAAGAGATAGGGAAATTCAAAAAAAAATGAAAAGAAGAGAGAAACATGAAAACAGAGACGTCGACGACGACTGTGGAATGAGAAAAACGGGCGAAAGGACAAAAATGCTTGGATGTTGCTTGGATGTTGGTTTCGGTTGGTTTATGTAGTTATGAAGGGTTTTTGGCTTTTTGGTCATTATCTGGTGTCACGTTTGGGGCAGCTTCCTTCTTCTGTGCATACTTTGGGATGTTTAGTGGTGGATGCATACGGCTGGTGGGGGTCTGTAGCATTAACTGCTGCCAGACACCTCGACCACGGCTGCAGTTGACGGTGTTGTGTGTCCCGTCATGCAGTTGCCGTTGGTGTGTGGGATGTCAGTTGGTGCCGACGCCACCGTTATCGTCGGTGGTGATAGAATTTTCGTAGGCGTATTCATAGGCGACGTGGCCGATACCATCGAATGGCTGTCGCCATTTTCGGTATCCTCTGGTGCAATACCATTTCCATTATGGTGCTGATGGTTGTCTGCGCCCGGTGGTGGTGGCGGCGGCAGGGAGTCTAATTGATTCGTCTCCATTAGGATAATGTCATTCATTTGCTTCATCTCCTCGGTAGACGGTGGATCTGGAAGGCTGATTATACTGTCGAATCCGTTTTCGGTGTCGCCATAAACAGTGCTGGATGTTTCTGTAATCGGACCCACTCCGTTGGTTAGTTTGAGTGGAGTTAGCTCATCATCATTCTCGTCGTCATTCCCGTTGTGGTTTAGACCATTTGTCATCTCGTTGACAATAACAGTGTCTTGTTTCAACAGTGCAGCGGTAATTTTCGGTTTCGACTCGACGCCATTGTGACCATTTACGTCGGAGTCCGTGTCAGCCGGATAGATCGAGTCGCAGTTCGGTGCGGATGGTTGACCATTTTCCAAGAATTGTCCATTCTCCGAATGGCCATTGTCATCGTTGTGGTTCTCTGGCTGGGGGGGCTGTGGATCGACGTTTGGATGGGGCGCCTTGGTAGCGGCCGGGGACGGAGTTGTGTAGTCTTGTTGTTCGATGGTGTAGAGTTCTTGATTGCCATACGAGTATCGTTTGTTTGAGTCCACGGACGAGGATGAGCTCAGGTCGGACTGTGACAGCCCGGTGTTGGAGTGTTTGGTGATTTTTGTTCCTTCTTCGAATTCGTCAACTTCATCGATTTGGTGCAGGTGATTTGACTCGATTTCATCAAGAACGTTAACATTATCTGCGGGTGGTGGGTGAATCTGCACCTCTTCATGACTTGACAGCAGTTTGTCCTCCTCGATGATTTTGGCGCTTGCATCTATGTTGAAGAAACGCTTCTCATCTGGGTCGGCAACTGGGCTGCCGGGCATGATTTTTGAGTCAGCTCCTCGTGACACTTCCACCACGAAGACACCGTCCTTCTCCGAGTTGTTGTAGTGCATCTTGGTTTCCCTGGCATCCCTGGATATATCCTAGAAGAGAGAGAGAAAAAGAGATACTAATTCAAAACGGATGCAAACTAAGAGACTTTAAATGAATGAAAAGAGCTTGTATTTACCTACTTAGGAGACAAAGTAAGAGAAAATATTATTATTTACAGCAAAGAGAAAAACAACAAAATTAAATAATTAAAAATGTTAATACAGAGTTACAACACCGAGATTTTTTTTTTTTGTTTTCAAACAGATGCATATCCTTTATATAGTATGTACAACACAAGCACAGGCACACAAACAACATACATATACTCGTATGTACAGAGTACAACACTCAACTTACATTTCGCTCTTCAGTCTCAACAATGAGGTGATTATTTTTAAGGGTCATCGTGGTAATTGAACCGTTTGCCCCGGAATAATTGCATTGCATTGTTCCAGCAGTCGGAGTGGCGGCAGCATTCGTGGTGATGGCGGAGGAGGATTGTGGCTGAATTTCTGGTGGTGATGCCGTGGCGGGCTGGCTTTCAATGTTGCAATTAACGATGAATATAGCATTTTCTTCCTGAAAATCGTCGGGTATAATTGCCTGAATGCAATCGACGTCCATATCTGATGCGGCCCTACCATTTGCAACACTACCAGTACAATCTCGACCATCACCATTGCTAGCCTTGCCGTCTACCTCGTTGGAACTCGTAATGATATCTAGACTTGGAGAGTCTGTAGTGGCGCCAAATGCAAGTGAGGATGCACGCAACTGAAATTGCAAAAAAAAAAAAAAAACAAGAATAAGGAGTAGAACAAGGGGTTGTATCTGTGTGGCCGGATGAAAAACAAACAAAAAGGGAAAGTCATTGATTGATTTAAAAAGCTTCCAACGTGGCATGAAGGGAGGATCATTACGACTCCATTGTTTTTATTGATATTTCGACAGGAAATCGTTCCTCTTTCGCGCAGATATGAGAGGGTTTAGGTTGCTTTTAAATGGTAATCAGCTTCGGTTCTTGACGAAAAGGATGCATTAACAGGTAAGTACCACCCACGTTGAACGATTTGAGAAGAAGTTGTTAGCAAGGATTACAGATTCGAGAACAGATAGTATACACTACTAATGGGACTGTTTTGGTACATAGAAGTAAATAAAAAGCCATAAGGAAGCGTCTAGAGATTTTCATTCCTTTTGGAAATCATCAAAACGACGCGAAAACTTTTCTGGTTAGGAAAGATGGTCTAAAATTTCAAAATGATTGAAAATTGGATTAAATCCTTTTTGGTTGCATACAATCTCACATTCGTACAGTTGCAATCGTTTATTAAGCATAAATTTAAGTAAATTGGTGGTCAAGCGCACAAAGATTCCGCTGACCGGAACCGCTACAGGGAAAGCAAAGGTCTAAGGAATAAGTTCTTCAGTGAAATAGAATCCAGAAAAGACACGGTCACACTACGGAAATTCTAGTCAAAGCCACCAACAGTCCCAGGCTTGGTAAAGAAAACAAACTAATACTCCGAGACCCTAGAATGCCTTTTTAGAACACAAGATTTTTAGGATTAAAACTCCGAACACTGCAGCTGAGTCTTATAACAGAACAGACAACATAAGTCACCTCCTGATCAACCAGATCGTAGACGTAATGAAGATCAACTGAACCATTGCCACGTTCGCATCTTACAGAGCACCAAGTTCTGATAATATCCTCCCCATGATGCTACAAAGCAATACGGACCCCAGAAGTCCGTGCGTGCCAGCAAATATCTTTTGTGGATGCCTAAACTGCTCATAGATATATGTATTCCTCAAGACTGGTGAGAAGTCAAAGTGACACTAGCACAAAAGACTTAAGGCCGATCAGCCCTACCGACTTAAGAAATTTGAAAGATTCAGAGATTTACACATTCACTCCAAACTAAATTCAGATGATATGTCCTCAATCCAACATGCCTATACTAAAGGCCGATCTTCCGAGACTGCCCTGCATGAGATGGTAATACGAATTGAAGGCTAGCGGCCTTCCTGGATATAGAAGTACCCTTCAACAAATCTGAATCGAAAGGACTAGCATTATACCAATAAAACCAAGTAATCTCAGACTGGGTTGAAGTCATATCCAAGACGAGACACTACGGGACTGCCAAGTATATGAAATGGGCTCTAGAGCTACCCCCAAGGTAAGGTCTTATCCCCTCTACTATGGATACTGGTCGAATCGTAAAGAAATTAGAAAGAAATGGCGTCGTCAAAGTTGTCGCAAAGATGCCGATGACAGGAAAGCTGGTACCCACCATCATCGAACTACTCCAATCTGCTAAAAATACTTTTAACAAGTGGCCGATAGAATGTGGATTAAACAGAGGTGGTCTTCTTCACAAACAGGTGAACAATCTCACAGATCAGGCACTTGCAACTCAACGGGACACTCCTCCAAATCTCTGGATATATCTGGTATACTCGACCGTAAGGATATATAGCCTTCTACAATCCTGTAGGTAGCACGCAGAACAAAGCAGCATTCAAGGCCATGAACTCGCGGACGAACTAGCAAGAAAGGAGTCCGAACAAAACCTGGCAATATATAGAGAAAACCTTTGTGAGACTGACTAAGGAGGGATGGACCAAAGTCCCATCTTGTTATGTCTCTTAAACTTTCAAAATATGATAACGCCAAAACTGAACAGATCCTGGACCCAACTTAGAGTAAGTTATATGAATAGTAAGTCTACATTCAGATTGTGAACTTGAGAGTCACCCAAGTGGTACGTATAAGTGATGTAATCTATTACTAGATAATACCTACTCAGCCCTGATTCTTAAGTCACGCGAAGAGAAGATCAAATCCCTAAACCCAAGGCAAAGCATAAAGATCTGCTGTACCCCCGGACATATGGAGCTCTGCGACAGTGAAATGACCCATTATCAAGGAAAAGCTAAGAATCATAGAAGCTACAAGTATACCACTCGGTCCTAATGCCCATCAGTCTTACATTTTCCAAATTAATTCGAGAATTTTTCACAACATGGCTTATGCAAGGTGGTGCACTCTCAAAGCATGCCGCTCTTTCAGCTCATGCCACCCACTTTAGGTCAAATTGGCACATTGCTGGACGGGCTACTGTCACTGGCCTATACTTCTTCAACATAGTTACAGTAGATGTAGACCATCAATAAGTATTTTTGAAATCAATTGAAAGATGATGACTTGCGGCGCATGTGGTTTCAACAAGACGGTGCCACATGCTCAAAGCTGGCCCTAAAATGGAGTTATTGAACTCGAAGTCCGTCTCGTTCGTGTGTGGTCTTACCTTTTGGACTTTTTCTTTGAGTTTATGTCAAGTCCATGATCCATGCTAATAAACCAGAGCACAAAAATGACCTGAAGGACCAACATCAAATGCCAAATCCTTACCATATCACACAATATTTTCGAAAAAGTCATGGTCCGTGCAGGAGTTTCGCTAACATGATGTCGTATTTCATAATTAATGTCAAACTGGGCCGCTGCTTATGAATAACCCTTCATCTCAGCATAGGTAGCAACTGCCTTACTTATGTTACTAGTTGTGGGGACAATTCGTGGAGAATCATTTGATTTGTGTTCGCATCATCACTGAACACCGGTTTCCTGCAAGCAGGAAGCAGACCACCGTGGCCACTTCCTCAAACAATATGTTTTTTTTTCCAAAAAATGAGCTTTTGGGTAAAAATCGATTTCATAAAGGACCTCATTCCTCATTCCAACTCGATATTCACGAAACCGTGAGGTACTGTCCTTGTACAATAAAAGAAATAATAACATACCCCACGACTTAAATTTTCCCTTAAAACCCGAACCTACACAAAAATCCAGCAGACTGTAAAAAAGGATGATCGTATGGGCAATTTTTCGGCATCAAAATACTTTTCAAATTCACCTACTTTAGGTCTGGATGATTTTAGCTTAGCCTCCTGCATCTCTACTGTACTTATAAGCCACTTTTCTACTCCACTGATCACGAATTACATTCACCGAACAAAATTTTGATTATAAAATCAGTTTCTTTCCTATTTGAATTTGACAATAATAAAAAAAAAAGTCCTTTAAATTATTCCGCAGTCAATAGACTGCGTCCTTTTCCAAAGGACCGTCGATAAGAAAAAAAAAAAAAATAAACAAAGAAAAGAAAACTCTAGAACGGTGGCCATAAACACATCCCTGTGGCAAAGAGTTTCTATCCAACTAAAATGTCAACTACACCTACTGCTGCTGGAAAATTTCCAACACAGAGGAGTCCTGTGAATTGAATTACAAAAAAAAAAAACAACAACTCCTACCATTCCTTTGACACAACGCGAGCCTTGTTGCGCTCGATATAAATAACCTTTAGCCAATGTGTACATTTGAAGGACTCACCTAGAGCGACGCATTGAACACATGCGGCACACATCCTCGTCGAACAAGGACATTCGATGAATATTTTTTTTTTTGGCATTTTTTTGTGCGAGTAAATATCGACGACGAAATTCCATTGAAATTCTGAACTTTTGTCCACCGATACAGGATGATAGAGCACAAAGAGGGTAAACTCTTCACCCCCTACAGCTGCAAACTTCAGTGAACACAATCGGTATGTGGGGATAGATTCAGGCACAGATTCAGGTTCAATTCACGAACTCAATTGATGCGCGGTGTTTCCCATCAAATGCTGTCACGTTGCGTAACATGAAACCCCTTTTGTCGATTGTATTCGAGCAATGTTCACGTTCATATCCTGCTGCTGTTACCCGTACGAGTACGAGTACGAGTACGTCCCTGCTATCCAGCGACACAGAACAGTAACAGATAAATGAAGATGGCTGGGGGTTGGATGGAAACTTTGTATCCGGCACTGTTGCCGCCTTTTTGTGAAAATTATTGTGTGCGGACGAACTTTTTGCGGAAATTTCTGGTTCGCGCGAGGTCCTGTCGGGATACATCGAATTATTGAAAAGTTTTCCCCCTTTTTCTGTTGTACTTCGCATCCTGATAGAAAATTTCATTTATGAGTAAATATTGTTTCAACACTTCAAACTCCCATCCCTCTAATCGAAGGACACCCTCTCATCGATTCTTCTGTGCGTATGTGCGGCAAGACGTCCTCGCTCGGTCGTCCTCATGAGTGGGGGGCTCTCATGTGTCAGGTTATTGAGTTTGTTCTTCCTTGGGCACCTTACACTCGTACGTATGTGAGTGCTGCTGTTTTAGTTGTTGATTATGAAATACTCAAACACACATAGACACACGGGTGGCACGTCGTCGTCCAAAGGGTTTATTGGACGGTTTATCATTTTCCTACGAAGTGAACAGTTGGAAACGTGCGGTAATATTGGATTTTTATGTCGAAAAAAACGAAAGAAAACCGAAATATATGAACGTGCTGCAGGTAAATCAAATCAATATGATATAGGAGACGCACACACACACGATGGCATATGGCAGGCCCATAACTGTTGGCAATCCAATAAAACATTTTACGACCGAATGACATAGTACCCATTAAACCTGAGATCGGAGATGTGACAAAACGTTTATGTTGTAGGCTCAAAGTGAAAAACATTCGACGGGCTAGTGAATTGAGGTGGATTCTGGGATGCGGATAGCCTGTTAATGGCGCAATATATATCTTTACACGCCGCGTCGATGGCAATAGTTCAGATTAAAAGCTTTTGCCCCCGGAAATGCTGCTGAGTAGTGTTGTTGACAAAGCTATTCATTTCTTGATAGCTTTCTGTGCACTTGAACTTCTGTGTGGGAGTTGGGGTCGAAGGGATCTTTTCGAGATGAAAAGATTTATTGGTTTTGTTGTTTTGAAAATGAAGTTAGTTTCAAAAATACTTCAATTAAATGAAAATGGAACTTTTTAAGGCTGCAAGGACGAAATTCTGTCAAGAAATGTAAACCATTCTTGTATTCTTACAGAACTTTTGAATACCTTTCGAGTGAAATTCACTTAATAGTTTGTAAATGGTTCTAAAATCCTGGACAATGCCTGTGATATTCAACAAAGTCATCGTTGCCTGCATGGGACAAATTCTTTTCATTACTTCATGGCTAAAATTTTTTCACGGCCCTGCCTCTCGTGAGCGTCTGACAAACATCCGAGAGTACAACTGTCCAGAGAAAGCTTTTCGAATAACACGGCATTAAACAGTAGGCCCCTTCCATTCGTGTAAAGAATATAACACGCACAACACGAATGGTTGTAAGAAGCTAGGCCCTGGGTCTCATCGACCTGTTACGCCAAGTATTTTTTATTTTTTTTCATCGTTGCCTGGGGAGGACATGCTTTTATTCCCACTTTTATGAACTTGAATTTTGATTTCGACTACCTTTACGGGAAACGATAACCTCGCTGATAACTGAAGGAATTTTGAAGATCTGAGACAAGGGAATAAAGCATAAAGCATAAGCCCGTCGAACTTATGCTTCAAGTCATATCATTCCACTTTTTATCAAGAATCGACCCAAGAAAGATTAGAAAAATTCCTTAAAAGCCTTAACCCCGAGAACCCTGACAACATTTGGCTTGTTTAGAGACCAGCCACCTTTACCCTTGAAGGCATGGAGAGGTTTTGCTTACGGGATTTCTTCATATAAGGAATGGTGGCAACAAATCCGCTTCATCTACGGCAAACCGGAATGTGAGGAAGCTATCATATCAGAAACGTCACCGTTACATGTAGTCAAAACATGTTTCGACTAGATCACCCTTTAAACAGATCACCCAAATCTCCCTCTAGAGAGAGGAGCTAAGGTCTTCAACCCCGCCTCTGTCTCCAAGGACATGTTTAAAAGTGACGAAGGCACTGACTCAGGAATATTCTCCAAACGTCGTGGGGGATTTATATATGATATCACCGAGGTCGTAATAACCGATGTAGCTCGTTCGCGATCAAATGACATACGAACAGATCACTCAGCCCTTACGTCTATCAAGTTCCTCACATCCGAAATTACCTTGAACTTTCCCAACATTGCCAAAATAAGGAGAACACTCTCCTCACACCGCTTTTCGTGACTAATTTGGTCCCAATACAATAAAAACAGGACCAATAGTGGTCCATCTTAAAAGAATAATAATAAGGATCGCAGACTTATGGAGAAGTAGCGGAAACAACAACACACTTACTGTGCGAATGCCCACGCCTCAGCAGTACTAGACACTCAACCCTCGAAAAAGTATCTCTTAACGACTTCAGCGAAATAGCTAGCACGCTCCTTAAAACCACCCTAAGATTCATCATGAAAATGGAGTGCTTCAGGAGGGCTCCCGTCGTGGGCTAATCTGATGGACTAATTCTTGTTCCCCCTTTTTTTATTTATCCCACAACAAGGAACACAATAGAGCCGTTGAGATCCGAGTGATGTTGCATCGAAAACCAACCTTCCTACCTACCGTCTAGTCAGAAAAAATTAAGTCACTTGAATGTTCCACAGCAAATTTGAGACTATACCCCATGAAATCCCACAAGGGTCACATCTTGGCTAGGTACTATTCCTTTCATATTTCTGGATGTGCTCCCGTTAAGGATACGATGAGTGTGTTGGTATACCATGATTATCAACAAACTCCTGCAATGAAAGGAATCATTTTAATAGAACTAGGATTAACGTAAGGCCAAAAGGCATCACTCCCTTATGAGTATCACAACAGCTCTGAATTGACATTTAATTGATCCCCAAACCTAGTTAAGAACAGAGGTTTGAGTCGGTGTTTAATTTTTAGGTGGCACTACAAACTTGTTAGCATCAACCAAAAAAGACTTTGCAGCTAGTTTAAGATATTCCTCTGGGATAGATTCGAAGAGTCTTTAGACTATCTTGGTAGTACCTTCTCTTTCACTTACTGTCTATAGTCGAGCCGAGCATAAATTAAACGAAGTATTTTGGTCTCATCACGACCAAGAGTGATCTCATCATCATTGTCAGTCATTGTCTGAATGTATAGCGAATCCTAAATACACATAATATAGTCCTTGGGTTTGGTGTCCAAGCAACAAATATTAAGTCAAAACGAAGCAGTTGCAATCGCTTGAATTGTGTGATCTTACAAAAAATTACAAGAGTAGTGAAACAGGCTATCTACCCTTCTTTTAAGGATAAGCAGAATATTAAAAATTCCTTCCTCTGTACTATGAAATGGAGGAAGAAATTTTCTTGATTGTCAACTAGCCTACTCAACACTCTAACTGGTGGCTCCATCTTCAACCATTCGTCTTAAAAGCGGTCCTTAGCAAGGAGTATTGACTGAGTAGTCTGCTACAGAATCTTGACAGAATAAACCTGAAGCGGATTAGGTCTCCTGGAACCCCATGTGAACTTTTCGAAATCAAGACTTCTTTCTTATTAAAAGAACCGAAAGAGTTGCTTTTTTAGCAGCCAATCCTTGAGAAACACATTCCAGTAAGGGTGCATTGCCCCGAAATCCTCTTCCTCCCACTCACCTCTATATTAGACCATTTTTTTGCTGATAGGTGGCAGAGTACTTTGCATAAATTTCATAGTTTTGTCGTATATCCCCAGAGAAATGCAATAGAAAATTAGCAGTCGCATTACGTAACTCCACTTAGCACAAACACAACGTGTTAAGTAGCGGAATTATAGCATTCGACCATAAACACTATATTACCAAAGTGGTTAAGTTTGGCTAATGGATTGGCGCAAGCAATTAAGTCCTGGTCACATCGTTGGAGACCAATAAAACAACCAAAGGCGAACATCAATTTCATCTATAAATATGGCACTCTCCAAGCGAAGAGGATAATTAAAGCCAAATCCTTGCTAAGTCCACACCATCCTTTCCCCAAAATCATCCGCCTTGCCGTTGGACCCCACTGTCCGACATTAAACACCAATTCGCGCTGACAAATGCAAAACCAGAAATAAATAAACATCTCGAATATTCACTCGAAAATTTATACTTGCCCAACCAGGCCCAAACAGGCCCACCACTCCACAGTCTCTCTCTCTCTCTCTCTCGCTCGTGGTTGAATTTATGGGGGCTGAATTTATGTTATCTGTTGCAAGGACATTTGCGAGCAATGTTCACTCGTAGTAATAAATTTCTAAGTCATTTGAAATGATATATATCTCGCTCTCTTTAGAAATGGCGCCCAACGGAAGCGGAAAGAGCAGCCCACCCCGAGAACAGAGACAAACCAGGAAGAGAGTGATAGCTCGATAGCTGGATGGGATAACTGCTCCAAAGCACTGCTGCATTTAATGGAGCGGTAAATTTGTGAATTTGCCAGGAAAAGCGACATGCATCCGGCATTCATGCTGCTACGTCCGTATTATAATGAGGACTACGATGCGAGCAATTTTAATGGTCCCCCTCTTCATTTTAATTAAAATGTTGATCAAAGCGATAGCAGAAAACATTTCTCCGCCATGTCGCGTCGCATCGCCGGCACCACCTACCATTTGTAACAAATACAAGTGCATTTAATTAAGTGCATTTAACGGTAACTAATCCTTTAAGTGGCAGTTTGCACTTTGGCACACATTTAATTCGAGAACAATAGACGCAAAGGCACACAACTATCTGGCCAGGTGAGTGAGTTCACACACACACACAGATTCGTGTAATTGTATTTCGAGCATTGGGGATGGGCTATTCCATTGGATGATTGGCCACAGTAGAGTGTTAAATAGTCCTCGATTTCAATACTCCTATACCTCTGCCTGGAAAAGTGTGCGTATGTGTGCGGCCATTAGAAGAACCAAGGACAAACAGGAATGGCAATTAAAATACTTCCTCTTGCCCTTTTGTTTTTATTCTACACAACTGCAGGGGAAGGGTGTGAAAGGACTATGTGTATGTGTAATCTCTGTTGGGACGTCGTGTCAATGATGTCTCTACAAGGACGATAGGAGATTGACTGAAGGGTACCTACTCACAAAGCTCATCAGAAAACTTATTGCAAATGTTAATTAAGTTTTCCGGGAGAATGTCCTTTGTAGGGCAGCCTGCCTCCAGAAACCAGAAACAGGACTTTGCACTAAATTAATTCCGCAAAAAGGAGTAAGAAAAAGCAAAGCAAAAAATAAAATTCTGGAACAAGGGCTGTTGAACTAAGCTGGGAAAATGGAAAAAACTAAATGAAATCTGCTTTCGAATCACATTATACTGAGAGCGTTAAACAGCTCAACGTTCGCACTTTTTTACTCATTTTTTTTTCATGTTGTTTTTAACTAGACGTACAGAAGTAAAGAACACAAAAAAAAAAAGCCAGGTCCATTGTAAAAATGGTTTCTATGCAGGTTTGTCTTGCAGTTTTAATTAAAGTTTTTCCCTACTTTGTTGGGATGAAATATTATCCAGAAAAAGAAAAAAAAACGTAGACACGAGTTGGGAAAACTGCATTAACGAAACTAACGAAACCTTGTGATGCCACAAGCTGAAGAGCAGCTTAGCCAAAGGATTGCATAAGTGATTCATATGGCTTGGCAGCGAAATAATTTGGACAGTCATTGAGTTTGTTAAAGTTTAATGAATTTAGAGGAAGTCTTGGTTTACGATATGGCTTATGGCAGCAGGCAACAAACCATGTAAGTCTCTTTATGAATTCCTAATAAAAATGGCCAAGAATTTGAATATTGAAAAGCCACGAACTACGACGTATCCTAGCTGCAGTCGAACAATAGGAATTAAGAAACCTTGGAGATGGTAGAATATTTTAAATAAACCAATGTCCATACTACGGCTTAATCAGATACAAGTCTAGCTTACTGCGCGAACGCAAGAAGTCCAAGGAGCACATAGGGCATGTCGATTTGTAGCCTGGCTCTAGGGAACTCAGTCACCATGGAGCGTTTCTCGGACGAGGACCGTGCCTTGTGCGTGGCAGAGTGTTGCAAAAACGATGATTCGAATAAGATTCTGCAATATCCGAGGCTTGCTCCAGGCATACCTTTCATTCGAAATAGTTCAAAAAATTTATAGAGACCGGTATCACACTGGAAGAACCAAAATCCAAGATCATCAAGCTAGAAAACGTGGAGAGTGTTAATCAGCCTGTTTTTGACGATCCGAACCTTTCAATTCGTAAACGTAATGTGGAGTATTAGACAACTTCTTGGTCACTGAACTGTAAACCTTACATGGCTATAGCCTAAAAACATGGTTCCAGCAGGACGGCGCAATGTCACACACGTCTAATACTTCTCTCCCACGAGTTCGTGAAATTGTCCATGGCAAAATGATCTCTAGGAGAGGTGACATAAATTTGCGTCCACGCAGTCCTGATTTAACCCCGTATGGACGTTTTCTTGTGGGGTTATCTCAAATCCAAAGTTTGTACCATTAAACCGACTTCCTTGGTTCATCACGGAGTCTACCACTATCCAGCCGTCATAAGAAATTTTTCTTACATTTCAAAATTATTTTTAAGAAATACTTTACTTTTTTCAATCGATCCACTAAATGGTAACTTTTTTTTTGAGACACCTTGTATAAGGATTCCTTTTAGTTATATTAAGCGGAGAGAACTATAGGGGTGACTGAATATTTCTCCTCTGATACTAGTTAAGGATTGTGTCTCTGCATTGTTCTTGGATTCATTGGATTATCAAATTTAGTTAAGTTTCTCTATCTTTCGGGGACAAAGTGGTTTTCATAATCCTCTAACAAGGACATAATGCTTAACTCTTAGAAGATCTGTTCATTGAAACTAATTTTCTTATAAAATTAAAAGGTAAATGGATAATGGATATTCGTAAGTGTGGATTAGTTAAAGGAATTTTTCTATTATCTCTTTGGTGAACTGATTGGAAAATGCATTATCCTTAAACCTGAACTTAACCCCAGCTAGGCCGAGGTAGAAGATTCATTTTCAGACATGTTTCTGGAGAGGAGTGCAGTCATAAACAATACTTTTTGGCAAAACCGAATCATTTTATTCAAAATAGTTTCCTTTTGACACAATATAGCTGTGTATACAGTCTGAAAGCATGTCGCATGAACGTTTCAGAACATTGGCCATCAGGATGTCGGTACAAGATATCAGGATGGAGTCTACTTACGTAATGCTTTCCTTTCATCGGGAATTGCATTTTTCCAAAAAGATAAGAGTTAAACGATGCCAAATTAGGCGAATACGGAGAGTGATTAATAGTTAAAATGGAACTCTAAGTCAAATAGAAATACCTATTTTTAAAAAGTCCTGTTTTCTTCGGATAGATAGTTGTAGACAGATGGTGGGTATTGATTGAACGACTTTCATATGGATATAGACAGCATCCTGTACCTGTTGCCACGGCTTGACTTTATAACTCCGAGATTAAAGCTTAGATGTCATGGCTAGAGTCTTAACCAGGGCGGAGTAAAAAATAGGTAGAGTGACAAAAATGAGTTCGAAACAACAATTTTCGCCGATGGTTCAAAAATAGACTGCGGGGTTGGGACGGAATCTCCTCTGATTCCCTCCATGTCTTACCGGATTCCTGACTCATGCGGCATCATGCAGGCGGAGGTTCTCTCTGTGCGGATATTCGACCGTGTACTTAAGGGAACCACCATACTAATTTGTAGCCATGCAGCAATCAAGGCTATTGTGTCGATCACTACATCCTTGAAACTAGTAGAAGAGTGTAAAGAAGAACATTCCTCGTTGGGTCATCGGTTCAGAGTCAGTTTCCTTTGGGTGCCGCGTCACAGTAATACACAAAATGAGCAAGCGGATAAACTAGCAAAGCGGTGATTCTCTTCGGATGGCTCCCTAGCTGAGGGGGTGAACATCTTGAGTCCTATCATGGGGTTGACCATGGATTTCAGATATTTAAAAAATATGGCAGTTATGATCTT
This sequence comes from Xylota segnis, assembly GCA_963583995.1. Classification (NCBI taxonomy): domain Eukaryota; kingdom Metazoa; phylum Arthropoda; class Insecta; order Diptera; family Syrphidae; genus Xylota; species Xylota segnis. The sequence goes on from OY757237.1 coordinate 5,874,482, forward strand.
ATACTCGATGTTAGGGACACTGATTCTCTACCAGACATCATTGCTATCTCCACCTTATTTTGATCGAGGGGACGGGAGTTATAGCTATTATCATTTATGTTGGACAGTCTCTGTCGTACGGAAAAAAAGATCATACACTCTGCGCACATGCTGGAAGTGTAGACGATTTCCCTCTTCATTGCTACAGACGTATGTACATATGAAGAGCTTTGCTGTTAGACTATAGTACATTGTCCCTAAAGTAAATGCTAACCTTACGTCAAACACAGTATGATCATTTTCTTTAATTGGGTTGAAGAAACCATGTGGCTGCTGTTCGCACAGCCTCTAATTCATTATTCTTAAGCGTATTGTCAAATACAGCTTCATGTAGCCTGTGCTTGCTAAGCGTCCTACTAACGACGTCCACCTTTTCTATCTTGTGGTTAAAATCGCAAACTCCGGTCTTAACGTCGTGTTTAGGACATTGCTTTTATTATTTGTCGAGGTCCTTCTAAAAACATTCTTTGTTGGTGGTGTCGTTCTTATCCTCTTTTACAGTATGAGGACATTTTAGGCTTATGTTGGAAAATTTCGATGTATGTGGACTGTTATAAGACGTATGCTTGCTTTATTTCTCGAAAGTTCAATGATTCTTCCGTATTCGACTACACGCTGAAGTCCAGAGATAAAGCTAAGAGCAGACGACTTATGAATATAGTATCTGCGCTTATGTTACATTGGTTTTTATTCGATCGTGTGTTAACGTACATTCAACTAGTTCATAAAAGTAGGAAGCATTTCTGTAGAACTATCTTGTGAGCTCAACGACATCTGCAGCTGAGTTCAAACTTGAGCCCCACGCTTCATAAAACATCAACGCATGTTGGTACGTCAAGCTTCTAGAGTATCGGAGATCAATATTGATGAGCATACTCAAGCCTATAGGTTGATTTAGACAGGATACATGCATAAAGTAATCAGACAAGATTTGGCAAAACATTACCACTGCAGACCTCATTGTAAAAAGACAAGAACTATTAGAAAAGATCTTATCCAACTTATTTAGAGAACAATCCAGTAGAAATCTTAGTCTGGCCTGCATATTGGGTATCCTAAACAGAGTCACCAGGTGTACAAATCAAAGTAGGAGCATCTAGTGCCACTCTTCAAGGTAGTGAACTCTCACCCCTAGCCGCAAACTGCAAAGCTTTTAGAGGACTTTAGACTAGCATAGAATAACTAGCGATCACCTTAAAAAACTGAGTTGTTACTCGTTTGGTGGTATTCTCTCAGACTAATAGGAATGACAATTAGTGAAAAATTTAGTAAACAGTCTTTCAACAGTTTTAGTAGTACAACGAAACTATTGCCTATGCGTCCAGTGGACTGTATTACGACTGACTGACTGCTGCAAACAGTATCGGGTAATGGTCTTAACCCTGTGGCACACCAGCATGTACCTGAAGGAAAACCTTGCGGATGTGTCTATTTATTACAAAAAAATTATTCTCCAGATGCATGTTGATATTTATATAGTTTTCTGAACATAAATATTACCTTTGTCGTAGTACTAAACTAAACTTATTTGGCTGTTGCTGGTTCGAGTTACATATTTACAAAAGGTTTTCATATTTCATTTTAAAAGCAAACGTATCCATGTTTTGTACAAATCTACCTACGAACTGGAGTAGTTCACAGAAGAACCACAATGTTAAACACCAGCCTACTGCAAATGAAATTTCGAGAAGGTTTTCTTCGAACCGAAAATGCAATTCATCGGATGCCTATGGTAACCCATGGATACTCAGGACGATATGAAAACTTTTGTAATTCAGTTAGGATACACTCTGTGTACACATGCAATTCGGTACATAATGATATTTATCCGCACCAAAGGAAGTACTCGAACCCGGCCTTCTTTGAGTGAACTTGTTTGTACATCGGCACTAGACTGTAAATAAACTTGGACCTGAATTAAGTTCCTTCTTTCGATTGCTGTTCCTGAAAGGGGTTCACACAAATAGATGTAATCCACAAAAACAAGCAAAATCGCCTCCAAGTCTAAGACATTGCCTTGACTACTCGCATCTTGTTGGTTGGGTTCCGTTTGGCTTTCAACTTTAATTAAACTTCCTTGACTACAAACAAAGCTGCGAGAGAGAAAAAACCAGAAAAATATTCCTTGCGGCTATTCGATCAAAAACACAAATCAAAGGGCGTAATCTCGACCAACATTTAACAATCGCCTTCGGGGTCGACTATGCTTGGCATGCGGTTTCGGACCGTTTTCCTCGTGCCCTCCTCGTCCTCCTCCTCCGGCCGGTAGTCTGTTGATTTGGCTTCGATGACAAAGCCGATTGATCCCCGAAATTGGAAATCAACAGACCGTAAATTTGCCAACAGCAAAAAGGCTCTCCAGCCCATCCAACCCATCCTGCGTCCCCGCCGCCCGCTTCCGATGAACACAGTCCAAATGGCCATACGCAACCACTATGTGCGTAAGATAATTGGCCTTTTCACACCAAAATCAAGATACCGGGTAAATACCGTCGACTGAAAGGAATACAGTTACATTTCCCGGCCAAATCCAAATTTATGTATCCTTGCCCGAACAAAAAAAAACCCGAAACAAAACAGAGGGAAGAATACCCTTATAATCCCTCGGTAAAAATTGGTTGGATTTGTGTTGTGGCTGCGAAATCGTACCCGACAACCGTACTCACCTCTTCAGGCGTCTCGGCTCCGTCGCCGCCGTCGCCGCCGTCACCATTGCCCTTCTCGGCGTCCAGAGGATCTGTGCTGCTGTTGCGACCCATAACATTGAACGGGTTGGTTTGATACTTCCGGTAAAGGTGTCTGCAAAAAAAACAAGAAACACACAAAACCAAAGGTTAATGTAAATATTGTATGTTATGCGGAATAAAGAGAAGCGACAAGAGCGAACCACAAACTAATTGGTCATTGCAAGTGGCGACGACCGAAAAACACCAAACGACACACCTCCCAGCTGCCACCTCCCTACACCCATCGACTGAGAAATGTAATTACATGTCCTTGAAGGGAATTTTTAATTGCTTCCTATCCGGACAACGGTGGCAGAGTCAGTGGTGGCTGTGATGTTTCCCCGAGTAACCGCCTCAAATTTTAATTAAATGAGATTGGTTTACTCTTTCCTCTCTGTCCCCATCCAGGGAGAGAGCACAAGCACGAGCGGCGGATATTGGATAGCAACCCTTGCGGCAACGCCATTTCGAAATTGAATATCCTTCTCCGACAGTTGGTGTGCGCTATGTATGTATAGATGCAGGATATAACATCAAAGGATATGCGGTAGAAGACATTTTCTCGCCCCAATAGCCGTGCTACGGGCATCCAAAAAAAAACCTCAAAAATAATTGAGAAAACTCTGGAGAATGAAGGTGGTGGTTCCGGATGCGCGGGCGGGTCTGAACACTTCGATTTTCCCGTGTTTGTTGCTCGTGTCCCTGGACACGAATTGAATTTTCCACTAATCGGGGATAAGCCAATCGAGGAGATCTTTTTTTTTTTCTCTACTTTTGCGGTTCACTGTTAATAAAAATCAGAAATTATTGCATGCAAATTGGCTTAGCTTCGCGTCGGTCGTTCTCGGTGTTAGCCTGACAGACGGCAGAGCAGTGCGTTGTGGTGAATTTCATTAAAGAAAGAATTCTTATCCTTGAAAGTATTTTTTTTTCTCCTTCTTTTTGGTTATATTTGCGTTCACTTCTGACAAACTTATTACAGAAGAAAAACACAAATGGAAACAACGGGATTATTTCGGATGGAAGTCGCATGGCGTCGCCGCCGGTTGGAAGGATACTTTGTGGATCTTGGAGCGAACAAAAGGATTATAAATTCTGCGAGTAAATTGTGTCGAAGCGGATTGCTCTTGAAAGGAGTTTATGTATATCTTGAACCTCTCTCTGTGTGACAACTGGGGTCCTGTTCTTATAAAGATTACTGTGAACCTTACCACCTTTTTCGAGGGCGTTCTGGTATTTAGTCATAAAAGGTTTAGAGGGACTTTTTTCGAAAGTAAAAAAAGCTATTTCATCGGGTTGTCTTTATCATAAAACAAAAGAAACATTCTTGACATTTATTTTTCAACTTAAATGTTGGCCGTCACTGCGGGTTAACATGGCCCATTCTGACGTTTAAATTGAAGATGACGCGTCTGAGGATTTAGAGTGGTAGGTATTTGGCGAATAACACGAGGAATGTTGGTTTCCAATTCCTCGATCGTACCCGGCTTATCGCTGTAGACTTTGGACTTACATTGCTCAAAGGACAAAGTCTAGGCGGCTAGTTCACCGATTCGAACAGCGGAATTAAGTGTTCACCGAATTGTTCTCGCAATAAAGTCAGTCTGTATGGCAAGTAGAGCCGTTTTGTTGGTACTAGGTAGACTGTATATCACAGACTTTAATTTAAGGCAGCATTTGAAGCATTGACATTTAAATACGTTCTGGCCGACCTTGTTTTTGAAGAAATATACACCTATGATTCCACTAGCCCATGAACCACACCAAACCGTTGAGTTGTCAGGATCCAATCGCAGCTCTTCAGTCTCTTCGGGTTGTTCTTCAGCCCAAATATGGAAATTTTGCTTATTAAGCCAAAAATCTGCTTCATCGTTGAACAGAATTTTTAGTCGGAAACAAAGGGATTTTTTCTAACTTTTCAAGCCATCCCCAGGCTTTGCGTGCCATTTATAGACTTGCCAGACAGTTTCTCTAGGCCATGGAGAAGTTATCTTCCAAGTATCTGTAGAGTCCTGGGTGGCAAGAATGAAGGTGTGGGGTACGCTCATGTACATCCTCATCACCACATCCTCTGTGTTGGGCATTTTCTGGTTATAACACAGGAGTTGAGCTTTCTCCACCTTTAATTTGTTCCTTCAAGTTCTCCACCTTTTGTTTAATTTTCCAGGGTTTCTGCCTATTTTATCATTTTCTTCACAGTTCATCAGGTTTTTCATTTCTCGTTGTCCCTCGATGTCCGTGGACCTAGCAGAATCTTAAGTTGTGGGTCTTAAGTAAGAAGACCCGTAACTCTTCGTAACAATGACAAACAAGCTTCGATTTTAGTTCAATGGCAGGAAGTGCTGTATTGGTAGTGGGGTAGTGCCTTCATTGGATCGTGCTGAGCAGTTGTCACTGCCAGGACTTCTGATTGGAAAACGTTGCTGTAGTCAAGCAATCTGATAGTCCGAGTATTTTGGAGTAGGTTCTCGTGCCTATATCAGTGTCCATCTGGGAGCCCTCTATTTAGATGGGTACTGTTGCTACGTACCTCTGCTGAGAAAGTAAGTGACGAATGGTCTAATAAAGTCTAGATGAAGGCTTGTGAAGTATGTACATTCATTGTTACTCGAACATTTTTGTGCAATGTCCTCTCGCCTCTTCTCTGGCTTATGGTAGTTAAGTAAATCCTGTGCAGATTTGAGAGAGACGGAATCAAGGTCGTCGCGTATAATGCGGATAATGCGGTAATAATGGGATGTATCCTTCAGTGATCAATGAGATTATGGAAGGTGTTACCTCCGAATTTGGTGGGCAATCTCAGATTGAAGTTCAGTAATGATGTCATAGCCAGATTGTCAACTAGGATAGAGTGGGAAATATACAGTTACACCGACGGCGGTGCTAAAACAGGCTGTGGAATAGGGACAAGAATTTTCTCTGAATTTCTTAACATTTCCAGTTCTTTTCGAAATCCTGACTCAGCGTCTTCCAGGCGGAGTTTCTCACTGTACGGGAAGCCTGTCGTATACTTAAGCGAATCCATGCACCCCGTAGTACCATCATCTAGTCGGCTATCAAGGCTATGGTATCGTTCACTAAACTTGTGCAAAGACGAAGTTCCGCCTTGGGTTGTCGGTTCAGAATCAGTCTCCTTTGGGTTTTGTGTCACAGCAATATCCCCTCCGTTGCAGAGACGGTTAACACTCATATAGGGGTCCTTAAAGGCAGAATCTTTGAGGATGCTGATATCAAATCACAGGAGGGGCGTTACTATATTATATTTAGGCAGGTGTGGCCAGAATACTGCAAAAGCAAAACACAAGAACTACTAAATAGAAACCAGTCGGATATAGCTAGAGTTCTGGCAATTAGTACTGGTCGGGATTAATGCAACCAGAATAGGTATTTCATATGTTTACATTGCCTCTGCAGGAATATCTCAAACGAAAGGGAAACAGTTCTACACTTCCTTTTACAAATGCCTAGCCCTAGACAATGCCTTGGTCAGACAACCTACACCAGGGAAACCCATTTTCGACGAGCCTGCAGAGTTATAGGAGATCATCAAATTCTCAAATGGTGGCTTTGAACAGATGTCACTTATCGTATGTCAGTCAACACCATGTCACATGAGTCGTGGTATTAAATCGGCAGCTTTTGCGCTACTTATGTTTTCAGCGTGTTTTACTACCAACAACCTACCTACCATGGCTGGCTTCTTTATAAATAATGAAAATAAAAAAAAAACCAAACCCATTCAGCCAATTGCCAACCTATTGAAACAATTGCTATCGCATATTAAAGTATGGAATTAATCTGCAATTATTTTTCAAAAACATATTGTTGTAAGGGTTGTGGATAATTCATGATATTAGGTTCATTAAAAGGATAACGAATGCATGAACACTGATTTTCATCTAATATTTGCAATATTTTATAATTGAATTTCCGGAAAACCGTTAAGGGCGCACGTATCACGTATCAGATAAAAGGGACCAACAATAGTAATTATATCTTGATATGTACTTTATGAATTTTTTTTAATGATCATTCTGCTTATATCGAGTTCAAGTTTCAGGTTCTATTGCGTTTGTATCGCAACAATTTATGTATATTTCCGGCTTCGAATATATTTCATTGATACTCGATTGATTGGTGTGAGTATAATTATTTATTTAATTAGCGCGTATCGGTATGGTGGTGTAAATTATCCTAAGGCTGCTAGGTTGGGGGTCCTCGTAAGGGAATTTTTTCATAACTTTTTCCAATTAACAATGTTTGAGGAAATGAGTATGTACACTCCGATCTTCGACACTGACTAGAACGAATTTTTGGCGACTCTACGCTCAACGAATATCTGCTTTTCGTACTAAGTGAGTTTAATCTGTCTGTAGATTCTCTCCACTTCCAAAGAGGACTCAAAACACACCTTCTTTTATTGGTTTCCATTTATTTAGAGTGTAAAGCCAGTTTCAAAGCTATACAGATTCAAAAGCCCGATATAGAAATCTTGGAAAGTGTGGTTCGGTGAGTTAAATTATTGATATCCAGTCCTGGCCAATCGCTAGATATTAAAGGCAATTCTATAGCAAAACCCTCTCTAACTAACATAACCTCTACAAATTCCTGATCATGCCAGCCCTGGTCTAGGGCGCAGAGGTATGGACTACATGAAGAATGGATAAAGCCCTTTGATATGAGAGAAAAATATTCGGAGTCAATTTTGATCTCGTCTACATAGACGGTGAGTAGAAAAGATGATAAAAACATGGACTCTAGTTTATATTGTGAAATCGACCTATACAGTCAAGTTCAAATATTTACAATGACTGGGAGAGGCAAAGGAAGCAAGGAGATCCCATGACCTGGGCCAATTACAGAGGTATTAGTTTCTTGAACATCGCACACATGATATAATCTGTCATTTTGTGTGAACGGTTCCTATCAATGTGGTTTCAGGCTAGAAAAGTTCACAGTCGAGCAAATTTTCTCACTCCGACAGATCCCGAAAAATACCCAAGAAGGCCAAATCGATATCCACCACCTTTTCGTCACATATGACAGCACCTATAGAGATGAGATATGCAAAGTCATGTCTAGTTTTGACATGCCTGCCAAACTCGTTCGCTTATATAGGATGACGACAAAGAACCCTAACTATTCCATCAAGGTCGTGCGAAACTCACAAATCAACACCGGAACCTCAATCTTCAAAAGTCTGTGCACTTACTAGCGTATGCCTACGATATTGACATTATTAGCAGAACACAGGAGCCTGTCACTTTGGTTCGGTGTCAACAAAAATGAACACACAACATCGGCGAAGTGAATAGGACGTCACAATCGATTGCTCTACTGTGAGTTCTGACAATGAAACCCCAGCAGAAATTAAGCGAAGAATAACTCTTGTCAATCGCTGTTTTTTTGGCCTCAGAAGGCAATTGCGTAGTACAGCCTTATCTCGAACAACTAAGGTGATTCTGAATAAGATCTCGATGATGCCAATTATGCTCGATCTTCAACGGATGAAGACATCCTCGGCCACTTTGTAAAAAGTTTGGTTCCGTTCGTTGACGAGTTGACACGTTTTGCAGGAGAAATCAGTAGTTGAAGATTAGCAAGACGTTTGGAGTGGATGAATACAAATTCTCCGGCTCATAGAGTCTTCGAATTCAACACAAGTAGACGGGTACGTCAGTCGGCTTGAAAGGCCAGATTTACCCCAAACTGTGGCACCATTTAAGTAAAATTATATAAAAGGATGCCAACCATCAATTTGTACAAAACGTATCCTCTTTAAGATCGGAGATAGCCCTTTGGTTTGGTTTGTAGTCTATCTACGTTTTAACAGCATATCTACCAGCAGTCTTCAAAATGATGTTTTGTACAAGTCTAATGCTGCAATAAAGCCAAAGTAGGTAATCCTAGCTCTTTTTGATTTGAACTTGTCATTATCCTTTCAAGAACACCAAATAACGACCGCGTACGAGATAATATGTATGTAGGTCGAACAAACCAATCAATTCAACACTAACCGGCACGTACCAGTGTGGCTTCCGTCTCGCAGAACGACTATCGACCAAATTTTCAAACTAAGGCAAATCCTGGTACCAATGAAGTTCAAGCCGAGACTCACCATCGACTTTAAAGTCGCATACGACATCGTTTGGAGCTCTACAAGATGATGGCTGAATTCGGGTTCCCGGTAAAAATGATCCAGCTGATTTAATGGCAATTTGGGAATAGTTCCCGTGAAGAACAGGCGCAAACGAGTTGACGTTCAAGTGAATGGGGGAAAAACCAAGTACCTGTTGCCAACAAACATAGAAGCCTGAACGAAACGTCACTGTTGGCAATTTCAAAATAGTTAGGAGGTTTTCTAAGTCGGACTGAATACCAACTCCAAGAACGACACCTAAAAATGCATGCTCTACAAGACATTGATCCTGTCAGTTCTGGTATATGGAGCCGCGTCCTGGACGATAAGCAGGAAAGCAGAGCAGATTTTGACCACTTTCTATTGAAGTTTCGGTCCCATATGCGAGCAGGGCGAATGGATGAAAAGATGTAACCGCGAACTCTATGAGCTGCACCAAGATGCGGATATAGTCCAAAAATCCAAAACACGTCGACTATACTGCAACTATACTGCGACTAACAGAGTCTTCAAATCATAGCCCTCAGGTTCGAGACCACAAGGAAGACCCGATCTCCGTTTTAAGGATCAAGCAATCGCGGATACCAGAGCTCTTGGTCTGGGCAACTGGGCCTAGCGTGGCCAGGATCGAAGAGAGTGGAAGGCGGCCGTGTCCCGTTAAAGGAAAGGAATGGGTGCATGAAATACTATAGCTCGACGGTAAAGATAGTTCGCCTTTTTTAGTAACCCTACACCATTTGAACCCAACCTTGCACCTCAACGAGATTTTCTCAATATTTTCTGCATTATTATGTCACAGCCTCGTAAAGTGTTAACAAGCTAGATAAACTGGAGCAGAAGTTCGCAACTATTTCACCTGTCAATGCTGAGTTCTAAATCCACTTCACTCAACTGCTGCAACTTCCCAGCTCTATCATGTCCTTGCAGCTTCAATTGAATGTTTTTTTGGTGAAACTCTTTCAGTTTCGTTGAGGGTTAACTAAAGTTTCCTTCTCCATCTATGCCCCGACGACCCCTACAGACTCAGCAGGGTGACAAATTTACATGTTTCCTGCGAATAATTTGCTAGCAAATGGAGAAAAACAGGAAGGAACTCCATCGCGAGGAAAAGTCGAAACTTTCTTCGGTTCACCAAGAGATGTGCCTTGATTACAATTCCTTGTGGTTGGCCCGCTTACTCACACTTCCTATGGAAGTGTAAGTGTGTGTTTGCTATTTATATTGAATTTATTGCGGCTTCAGGGGTGAATGCCTTCCAAGGGTGAGAAGGTAGCAAACAAAACAGAATAGAAAAGAAGGGGGGAAAGAAAAAACTCGCTTTTTAGCCAAACCTAGAGCCGGAGGACTAATGACAAAGAATGTCGGGCGAGACACTGACAAATGTAAATCTCTAATTATGTTGATGAGTTGTTTCTCAGGGCGGAGATGATGATGATGACGACGAGGACGACGAAGAAGGATGACAGAAAACTGTTTTGTTGCAGTTGATGTGTTGAACGGATAGATGCTTGCCGTAAATGAATATGAAAACCAGACGATGCCGAAAATCACGTTTTCGGTTGGTTGACTGTGCATATACTCTCGTACAAGCGTAGTCTGAAAGTTTTTCATGTAAACAATGAGACGAAATGACTCCGTGATGAAGTGTCTCGTAGGCGAGTTTTCTTTGAAAAGGCAGTCAGTCCCCCAGTGAAATGGGAGCAATTTTCAATGGAAATGAGGATGTCTTGTGTTTGCGTTTCTGTGGCAGGCGGCGGGACCGGGGGACAATAGTGTCTGGGGAGACACAAGTCAAAAGTTTTCGTTAAGCTTAGTTATGTGCTGTTAATGCAGCAAGGGATTCTTATTTCTTATTAACACTAAAACTAAAATGCGAAAACTTAGTGGCAAGTTGTTTGGATAGTTGCTGTGCAGACTTTTTAGCTTAAGCGGTTGTTTGAGTGGCAATGATGGTTAGTATGGTAAGACACAATTTACAAGCACAGCGAGGATGTTGTCGGGCTGTGTCCTAGATTGCGACAATTATTCATAGTTTAGAGACAAGACTTTTTATGTGAGGGATTTTTATCGCACTTTTAAGGCTCTTTTGAGAATTTTCCACACCATTGTAACATGGTTAATGCAGAATTAGGTCAGTTTGGCATTATCTTTAATGTCACTTACATTTCTAATATGTTGAGGATTTAAAAATAATGTCATGTGAAAATATCACTACAAATTGACGTCAGGCGAACCCTTTGAGTGGCTTTACTGTACAAATCCTTTCACTATTTTCATTATAAACAAATGAACAAGCCTGCATTGGATATGCCAATGTTTTGTTTGACATCAATTGGTATCTCTCTAATTAGTGGACAGAGCCGGATGCGTTTAGGTGTCTATCTGAACACATCCGACAACCAATGCGGTTTTTGTGTTTTTTGAACGAAATCGCTGTCAATAATGTCACATTGAGTATAGGTCTGTTCACACACTCCTCCAAAACAGAGAACTTTTACGAAATTCGTAAGAAATTTCTCCATACTACGAATTTTAGTGCAAAAAGTTTTAAATCTGTCAAATTGTTGTTGTTTGTGTGCTTGAATACATTTTAATTTGACGTTTAACAAAATTCGTGTACCTTTCTCTAAGAGCTTATCCACTCAAGATTGGTTTTTTTTTGACATTCAGTGTTCAGTTCTGTCGGAACACTTTCGCCGATTTGTTGACATTTGAGTAGTTGGGGCCAAATGAAATTTGTTGACCAATTCCAATTCTGTGCATCATAAGCACATACGAGCTCAGCTTCCATTCGTGGAATGGAAGGAGAACATTTTTGACCCAAAAATTAATAACAAAATGGGTTACGCATACGCCACCGAATCAGAAACGCACATCTCCAGTCTGTGGTTGCGAATTTCTTAGTTTTAACATATTTTTTCATACTTTTGTCGAGTGAGAGCGATTGCCATTTCCAAAGGTCAAAAACAATTTAGAAAATTTTAAAAAAATCTGTCCTCTAATGACACTATTACAATTACTATTGCCCTGAAAGTCCTTTTCTTTCTAACCACAGAGTTGGTATGTTTTTGATCCAGCATAGGCCAGATCTGTCCGGAGATGAGACACGTAACGCCATTTGTCAATCGAAGATTGGTTGAGTCTACGACGTTGAGCTTGAGTAGTAGATTAACTGTAGTGAGAGGCATACCAACCCCGATCTTATCAGATGAGATTGGGACGGGTTGTACCCCGCTCGACGCCCATACGATTCCTTGGAATTTGGCGGTGCCTAGACACCCAAATAGGGTGACTATTGAATTGCTCAGCCATCTGGTTAAGAGATAGGCATTTGCTTTAGCCCCGATAAGGCCATCTTCGCATGACCTCTACCTGGAAGGAGCTACAGTGATTAGGAAGACGGAGGAATATATTTAAGCTTAGATCGTTAGAGAAGCCACTTTCTCCTGCTCTCCAGACGGTGTTCTGCGACAGGAATTCAAGATTGTTCAGAATAGAGGAGTGTCCTGTTCTAAGACTCTAGAGAAATTCGAGTCAACATATTTACTATTAAATGTTGCTGTCCCAGGGAGTCAACCAAAATATTGCTTCAGTTCTTCAGTGCTTCAGTTCAAATTAAGCCAAACCAGTGAAATGCACCCTATTTACAGGGATTGGGAATCTCTCAGTTCTCATCTTATCCTACACGCTTACAAGTTCATGGTCATTACAAGTGCTGAAACTTCTCCAATTGGGGTTTGTAAAAGTTTGAAGAAATCCTGAACTTCATCGGAAACTCATATTTTGCGAAGAAGCTTATTTTTGGCTTAATGGCTTTGTCAATAAGCATGACACGCGTTATTAGACACCAACTTGACATCAGTGATATGTGGTTTCAATAAGATGGTGCCACACGTCATACAACTGCTCAAACAAGTGATCTATAGACGAGTAAGTTCAATAATCGTGTAATCTCGAGAAATGGTCCTGTTGAAAGGCTTTCAATGGGGTTATGTTAAACTTGTTGGATTGTCCTTAATTTTGTCTTTCCTCTGGCTTGTGAGCTTTGTAAAAAAAGATTATGGTTCGATTTATGTACATTGCACATTTTTGAGGGCAATATTGGGAGAAGTCTTAGTAAAGGATTATTAAAAGAAATATTTTAAAAGTGGGCGTGGTCCTATATAAAACATGAGAAACTTTTACAACTAGTACATTTTTTTGAAGCAAGACATTTCGGTCTTATTTTGTATGAGAAGTTAGGCCCGAAACCTAATATTCAATAAAGAGTCGAATAGGCTACTGTTGCGCTTTTCTCTTGAAATGAGCCTTGCAATCTCGTTTAACTAACTGGGTGTACGTCTCGGTCATAAAGGGTGGTTGTCTGGTGGACTGCTTTAAAAAAAGTCATAAGCCGATATCATCTAAGTAAAGTTTAACAATCAGCTTGGTCGGGCATAATAAGACCGCTTCGTATGACACTTTCCAGTAATGAACATTCTGTTTCATTTGACAGCCCCTTGACATTTGTGGCAAATTGCTGCTAGTGCAACTGTTAGTGTCAAAATAACATCTTAGGCCGCGCTTCCACTCCGAATAACTGCGAAATAGCTTCCCAAGTTAAGTTTTGACAAAAACGTCCCCGTAACTATCATTAATACGACATTCCTCTTGGAAAAAGTACTCATTGAGGTGTTTTCTCTGATAAACTTATCTCAAGCTGTGTTTCTGTGTTTCTGTGTTCCGGTTGAAGTTAGTGGCGAATAAAGAAGCCCTATCTTGGGTCAAGAAAAACAGATATACGCATTAAAATCTGTATGCGCGGAAACAAGGTGTGACCATTCAAATCCATTTTTTATATTCGAAGGACCCAAACCAACGTTCAAATGTAGCTGACATTCTATTAAAATGCTCAGACAAACAACTGACATTAAATAGGTCAGTCAAAAGCAATTCATTAACATTCTCTGATGACATTTTGAATAAATTTCACTTAGAATAACATCCAGCAACCAGTGGGTCTGTTTATCTAGCCCCAAGGGTGCAACAGTACTTATTACCTAAATGAAAGCTTCCCTGAAATTCAAATGCCCTAAGCGGCTATTTCTTGCATGTTGAACGCAACCGAATGGCTTTATTGTCTGGTTGGTCCCTCGACAACTTGTCAACTTCACCTGTGACAAGTTTTACAATATGCCTCACCTTCAGGCCTTCCCCTTTAGTAAACATAACCTTCAAGCTACCACCATTAGCCTAATTAGTGAGTGCAAACAGAACAAGGACAAAACATGTTAATCTTCGTTTTATCGCACTCCTAATGGTGATGGTCCCAAAAAAGTATGTAAACAACTGCTTAAAGCCCCATAAGGGAGTATCAATTATGGCACAAAACTACCATGACACATCACTCCTGTCAGCAGATAAATGGGTATGTGCCTTCCGGTATCCTGCGAGGTGAATAAATGAATTTTCACTTTGTGGACTTTTAATTGAATACAATTCCTGCTCATTTGTCCACAGCTGGGCAGCGTTGACAACTTGTACCCCTCGAAGACTTGTCATACCCGGTCACACTTCCAAATCCTCCATTCAACTTAAATAAACCATTTAGTAACGGTCCGTAAGTTTCGACACGGTCACCCCGAAAAACTTTCTCGGGTAACTAATCCTTTCTACGACCTTTTGCTACGGCTGCTACTCGTAGTGTAAATCTAAAGTCTCATCACGTCCGCGCTCGGAACACCAGAACGGGGGAAGACTATTGGTACTTTGGGAAACTTTCGTCCGTCGCAGGACTTATCCAGGACGTGTCGGTGTGAGTGGGAAAACTAAGTCCATTGCTAATTAATGGCGCCCGGAATGGGGTTATTATTATTAATTGATGCGATGTTTGCCATGTTGCATCTAATAGTTGTTGCAACTTTCAAAATGGCCAACCGTCCTCGCTCGAGGCGGCGCGGGACGACACGGGCCAAACTTTTTAAGTAATTTAAAACGCTGTAACTCTGTGCAGCTTGTAAAAAAGTTTTCACAACTCGAACGAATGGAATTTTAATTCGGTTCTCCGTCATACCAGCCGACCGGGCGTACTACACATAATGGGAGCCGGTAGGTGTAAGTGGGATAAGTGTTTGCCATTTGCGTCGAAAGTTCAAGATTTACGATTAAAAAGGCTTTCTGCTCTGACGATGTGGGTTAAGTGATTACTTGCATCATGAAAAGGATATATAGAGGAAATCTACTCAGTCGTCGGCTTATGCCCGGAAATTGCACACCATCAAGCGTATCCGGTAAGTCGTCGCAACCATTCGTTCGTAGGTACTCCTCATCATCACCATTATGCTGCTCCATCACCGTTGTCGTCATCATCATCATTACGATGTCGTACCCAGTTTCACGGATTCACCAATGGAATATTTTATTTCCCAAACGAAGCAGAAACATAATTTCGCAGCACACCGCACACAGCAGCACCTGGTGGCAGAGGCAATAGTTGCACAGTCATTGAATTGAAATGAAAAAAAAAAACCAAGGAACAGGCAGTGGCTTACTGCTCTAACGAGTCATCCTCGGCGTTGCAGGATGAATAGGCAGCGGCGGCAGCAGTGAGTTTTATAGCTTTCGCAGGGGAACCAGAGCATTGAGACTCCTTTAGGGTAATTTCCCTTCTGGAGGCGACTCGACTCCTTTGTATGCCGGCAATGGCTTTCACTTCATTTGGCATTGTCGAAGGACATTCAAAACGAATTTCTCTGGGGCTATCGGTTGTGTTTTGGGGATTCTTGTTTTTTTTTGTTTAATTCGCTGCAGATGGTCACGAATCCATCGTCGTTGTCGTTATCTTTGAAATTTTTAACCTGCTCTGCGAGACCCCTTTTTGGTCGATTTAATTTTTCTCGGCCATTGGCTTTCGGTAAACTGATGCCTGATTCATGGCCTTGGGGCGTGGTTGGGATACTGAATAAGAAATTAAATGCGCGATAATAAATGTGTAACGGGGAGTTTTTGTGTCCTTTTTCGAATTCGGCAGGCTATGGTGGGGAAGAGGGGGAGGCAGCGCTGGTAATCAAAGTTAGAAGGTTCGAATTAATGAGGGAGAAATTAGATAATCGTGATGATGCTGAATTTATGTAAAAGACGATAAGGCATGCTTCAGGAATAGAGCGATAAATAAAGACTGCCGTTCGTGACGAATGAGGCTGTAAATACAACCTGGTGGAGATAGGTCAACCGTTGGCTAAAATTGATGTAAAAACGGGCAGACAAATGGGTCAGGAAAATACATAAAATGCCAGGAGTTATCCAATGGATTTACAGAAGCAAATTCGGCCCAACAATTTTATGTCACGGTATGCCATTATCCTGGTTGTGGAAGATGGAAGAACAGAAGCCAGGTTCACAAAGGTACTAAATCACGCCCTCACGAAATATGTGATGTTTTCTCGAGAACTTCTCATATACGATTTATTTTTATAAGGAAATTGGTCTACACAAACCCTTTAGGTTTCTGTAGAGAATTTGCCGAAAAATGATGGGTTGAGTCTGTTCAAATGGAGGGCTCTAAAGTTGCTTGAGCTACACTGAAATAAGTTCCAATACCAAGTTCAGTTTTTGTTTTTTGTTTGCCGGAGAGATTCTCAGACACAAATGGTCCGTTGTATTATTTACTAGGAAGCAAGACTCAACTATAGCGAACTTCATTACATCACCTCGGTACAAGGGCAGAGGAATAACATAAGAAATATCTTGCTTTCTCCACAAATATCGGAATTTCAATAAGTTGTTCACATTATTTTCTGTTATGAGACGACAAGGATACTGCAGATTTCTTGCAGACGTTCGAGATCCCAAGCAGGATCTGTACATGCTTGGTGATGTCTTCCCCGCAATCACAGTGTAACCTAAAACAGACAAGAGGCAAAGAGTTTTTTTTAAAGGATCAAATGATGACAAACGTCTGAACAGCAGCTTAACTATCGCTACAGACGTAGATATTCCAAGTTTCCACTTAATTTGTAACATAAACCTTGCTTCTTTGTAAATAGAGACTTAATTCCCTAACGAGTAATGATGTTGTTGTTTGGTTCAAAAGCCCAATCTGGGCTCAGACTTTTTGGATACTTTCGAGTGGCTGCCTATAGTGAAATACTTACGGTAGACGTAAATATATTGGGCAATGTGTGCATCTCAAACTCAAACTACATCTTTGTATTTATTTCCTGGTCCATCACGTGTTCAAATATAACCAGTGGTGATATAGTAATCTCCATATCTCTTGAACACTAGGTATGCATATATGTATTTCATCACCCAGGCAGTAATTCATTAGAACGCACACGTTTTTTCAAACCAACAAATGGCCTATAAAGTTGGTCGCGGCTTTAGTAGACATTCTCTGATATCGATATCATGCCCTCATAGTAATAGCATGTGACATTCGACAAAAGATGTAAGTTTCCCCATGCCAACAACCAAAAAATTGACAAAAATATTTCTGCTCCATTACAGTGAATGGTGAAACTAATTTAGGTTTCTTATTTAGTTTCGGTTGATAGCAAGAATTTCAAAGATCGATTCTCAGACAATTCTGATGGTGTTTTTTATGATTCGATCTCTCAAGAACGTCTGACAAACGTCCTAAGGTA
The DNA here is from genome assembly GCA_963583995.1 of Xylota segnis. NCBI lineage: Eukaryota > Metazoa > Arthropoda > Insecta > Diptera > Syrphidae > Xylota > Xylota segnis. The sequence goes on from OY757237.1 coordinate 5,892,010, forward strand.
TCCCTGTCACTACTTATTATGTCACTCCAAAAGAAAATGGTCTTCGCATAAGGTAGGTATTTTTATAGAGAATGTGTAACGTAGGAAGCTAGACTGCGGATCTCACTGTAATTTGTACTCACAAGGCTTGAACGATCTACTTCTACTTTTCTGTCATATTGCCCATAAACTCTCTACGTACATGCAAGTAAATTTTGCACAACTAGTGTTCCATCAAAGGCATTGCTAGTCATTGATGATCTCACTTTAATTTTTTGTTTAGTATAAATTACATAATCAAACATATATGAGGAAGGCAAGTGTTGTTCTATTTGAATTCACTGACAGGATGACATAGAATGACAGATGTATTCTTTCCTACCTACTTAGATGTATCGCATAAAGGCTATCGGATTTTTGAATTGAATTCAACTTAACCATTTAAAGTCTCAAAAGTTTCTTCATCACCATACATTCTATTGCTTCTTGCTTCCTTTTATAAAGGCTTTAGTGCTCTATTCAGCAATGCCTTTAATTTAGTTTTTCATTTAAGCTTCTACATTTCACTTCACTTCATGCTTCTGTTTGACTCGAGTCTTTAGCTACGTAGCCAAACTTTCTAAAAAAAAAAGTGTTTCTTATCACCTAGCTCAGTCTTAACACTGCTCAAAGGAATCTGGTAAAAGAGAATCTAATTCTCACAATATCTAGCATCGAAAGATTGTTGCAATCTTCAAAAACTTCTTGCACAACTATACATATAGACAGTGAATGACGACATGACTTCTACTTCTACGCGTCTGACGTTACATTAAATCATGGAATTGAACAAAATTAAATCTTGGGTTTTTTGAAAAGAAATCTGTAAATAGATAAATCAATAAGAATTTCTGGGCTAAAACACAACCTTCACACCGAAACTTATAAACCTAAGGCTGTGTTCGTTGTTTTCGTCAATTTCGTACGACTTCCGGTGAAAACCCATCGCGTCACGCGACCCGAATTCGCTTGACCGTGAACACAGCCTAATGCTAAACATCTTCATGTTCGTTCTCGTATTCGATACCGATAAATAAACCGGATTTTAGAAAAATACATTTTACAAAGTAAAAATATGAACGTTTTCTTCCTTTTCTTGGAAATATGTAGGACGAAAATTGTTTCGCATCATACAGGGCTTTGTGTCCCACGTGTATGGAAGAAAACGTGTCCTGAAGAATGTAGGAGGTGGAATAGAAAAGTAGTCTTTTACCTAAAATAGCATAGCTTCTCAGCGATAAGACAAAACACTTTGACAATTGGTAGGTAAGCTTCCAATAAAAAAAAGACAGTAGATAACAAAAACTTAAATAAAATCCATGGCACAGATTTTGAAAAACAGTTACGCAAACCTTTAGTTTTGTTTTTTTTTTTTCGAAACTATGTCAAGGGCGTACAGGGTAAAACAATTTTTAAGCGACGATGAGTTACGATGTGAACTTCTAAAACTTAAGGATTTCGTGAATTGCAGAATAACATTAATACACGAAGGAGCTCAGCTCATTACAGGTACTTTCTGCAACCAATCATCAGTATTCGGTGAACGGGAAAAGTTCACTAAAACCTAATTTTACGAAGTACATATTCCTCAAATTGTTCAGATACTTTGTGCATACTTTCCATCATACTGTCTTCCTTAAATATTCCCCAACCCTCTACCCTTACAACATAAGTACACACACATACCCGGCAATCATCCACGTTGACTTGGTTAAATTGCCTTCTCAAGCCTGCTTCATCGGTCGCAACACATTCCCAAAAAAAAAAAAAAAACAAGAAATAATATCCAATTCCTCTTCCCCCACAGTAACCATATGGCTCGTCAAAGAAGGCACCCTGAAATTATCATGAGAAATCCCCCAAAACTGGGACGGGTTGCCACACATTCGATGGAGCGGCACCCTGACACATGTTGGAGGAAAAAAAAAATATGCAAATTCGCTCAAAAATTTCCTCCACATGCCTACAGAAATCCAAAGGCACAAAGGATTCCTTTTGCTGCTCGTGTCCATACGGCGCGCCGCGCAGCGCAATTCATTTTCAGCAAACGTAAACGAAAAGGAAAATCCTAATTTGAATTTCAAATTGCAGGACCGACGGCGACACCGCACAACTATACCTACCCACCGACAACCGCCAGGATTAATGGTGCTAAATGCCACAAATGTGCTTTGCCACCAGTTTCCGGAGAAAGTCGCCCAGCTTAGGCATATGGAAAACGAAAACAATATGTCCCGACCGACAACTTTGAGAAGGATTAACTCAGCTCCTAGGGATTATGTGTCCAAACTAGAAAGTTGCTGCGGTTTCTTTAACAGTCCTATCTCTACTCTTCTCATTAACGCGGCCATATTAATTCCATTAATTAAAACCGACCATGTTTTGGGTTATTATTTCGTGTAATATCAACCGGGATACTTACCGCAGTCCGAATGCCATGGCAACTGATAGAACCAGTGGCAGCAAGGTCGCAAGGCACGCTGTGAGCAGGGTATGAAAGTCTGTGAAGTCTGTGAGAGAGAGAGAGATGAAGAAGAAAAACCCGATTAGGTTTGTGGTTAGGCGTGTACCCTTCGTTTACTTACGTAATTCTCCATCGCCAGCTGGTGGTTCCTCCATGACGGAGTATGCGGTTGCGTTGCCCATCTTTTCACCAATTACGGTTCCATTTACCGAGTCGTTGGACCGATGAAGTAAGTCATTACCATCAGTGGTTTCCGAGGAGCCAGCTAAATCCGCCGAGAGTTCGTCCTTTTTTAAGTGATTCACCCGATGGTTGAGGACCATTTGGGACGAAATCGCATCATTTCTCGGACCCATCCCCAAGTTGCCAAGGGGATATGAGTCCATGTCAAACCCTGCACCCATGGCGCCACCCTCATCGATGAGATCTCCTCCATATTGGATGGATGATTCCTCCTTGTTTCCATCAAAATTCGGCATAAAGTCGATTTCCTTCAGTTCTATCTGGGGTGGCAGCTCTCCAATAACCGGTACTCCAATTGCCATTTCGGGGAGCACTGCTGGTTGTATGATGACATCTGGTGTAGATCCGGTGATAGGAGGAGCAATGGTTGTGGTTACTGTGACCTGCTCCACCTCCATGACAGACTCGCCGACGTAGCTAATGTCGAGAGGTCCCCGCACCACCTTCAGTGGATCCAGTACCCTATTCTTTAGAGGTGACAGTATGATGTCCTCTTCATACCGCTGGGGAGCTGATTTCTTCCGTTCTTCATAGTTAGCCGGGAAAAATTGACTCTCGAGGCGCGATTTCTTCAGCTGGGCGTCGTAGGTGTTCGTCGTCGGAAGGGACTCGCCGACCTTGACTTCAGTGTTCGAAATATAGAATATCGTGTCGGAGTCCCTATCCATCATTGGTTTGCTGGCGCCTAATGGCGGTTGGCCAACGTGCGGTACAAAGAAGTCGTCTGTAGATTTTTTTCCCTCCTTAGGCCTGTCCTCTGGGTAATACTTGACATTCTTGAGTTCAACTTGGGAGTCGTCATCGGATCGGAATGTAAAGATGGGATTCACGTTCAGATTCTCTCTGCTCGCCGAGTTCTCGGTGCTATTCGAGCTGCTGTCGATGATCTCGACTACAATCTCTTCGGCTGCCTCATTGCTGGTCTCATTCTGTGGCACCGCATCGAACGGCTTGAGTGTGATGAAGTTTGTGTTCGCCGGCTTTTTGGACGTGACTTTTCGGTAGTCTGCTTGTCGGTAGGAGAACTCCAGGTCTTCACTTTCGTTGCCAAACCCTTCTGAGACGTTGATGTGGATTTCTATGGCCGCCGGCTCGGGCTTGCCTGATGCCTTGGCAACCGAGTTCGAGTCTTGAGTCGCAAAGTCAGTGGCTTTATCGACGACATACTGGGTAAAACGCTCCTGAGGACCGCTGTTGCTTGAAGCCTGCTTGGTAGTGGCATGTGATGATGGATAGTGGCCACCAGAGTTATGCTTAAAGTTAGTAGAGGCTAAAATGGGTTCTAATGTGGAGTCGTATACCTCGATTTGGATGTCAGATATCTTGGACTCGGTTTGTTCACTGTCGTGAGTTGGTTTGAGGGATTGTTGGTGCTTAGTGGACGAGCTGATGTACGAATCGGTAGTGATCGTTGCAAATGTTGGGCTTGGATCGGATACTCTGGCTGTGCTCGGAAAATATGTGGAAGTGCCCATCTCAGTGATGGAGGAAGATGTGGAGCTGGGTCCAGCTGAGGAATCATGATGGGCTACTGGCGAAGTTGTGGAACTATGGTCAGTACTCGATGAGATGCTATCTGTGATCGCTGAGGTGCCTGTAAAATTAGAATCCAAATTGTGAGTTGTGATCGTAGATGCGATTTCGGTGATCGGTGACTGATCTTGCATGGGAATAGTTTGAGTGGAGTGTATGGGAATGTGATCAGTGATCCTCGCCTGATCTTCATTCGGAAGCGTTTGAGTTGACTTATCATGGCGATCAATGGAAGAGTGTGTGGGAATGTGATCAGTGATCCTCGATTCGGTAATCGGGGTCGTTTTCTCAAGTTTTATCGAGGTTGCATATACATGATCAGCGCCACTTGGACTTGGAGTTGAGATGTCAGGGTTAATCATTGAACTGCGATCAGTAGTGGTTGGAAGATCATCAGATGTCGAAGACAATCTGCTGGTTGATCGCGGTGTCGCCGACCTGTGATCAGTGGTCGTCGAGGCATCAATGCTGACTGTAGATAGTTTCCCACTTCCGGTAGGGAAGGACGGAATTTGAGTAGATGAGCCGTGGTAAGTTACCGGAAATGAAGTCGATTCTTGCGTACCTAATTGGGTAGTTGGCTGCGAACTGTGATAAGTTACTCGATCAGTGGCTGTAACCGTCAAGCGAGGAGATGTTACATGATCAATGATCAAAGTATCTACAGAATCAGTAGCTAATGGTGTAATAGAAGAAAGAACACGATCAGTAGTTGTAGATAGTGCTTCATCGGACTCTGGTTCTAACGTTTCTCCGGGATCAGTAGTGTAACTAGGTGTGGATAACAAATGATGGGTATCAGTTACAGTTTTTCCAGTCGTTTTGGGAGTTTCCGTGGTTGTCGACTTCTTTTTCGATGCTCCCTCCATTGCATTGAGCACTTCTGTGTAAATTTCCCTCAGCGTTGTCTCAATCTCCCCAGGGTTCATTGGTTGCATTTCTGTGTCAGAAGAGGACTTTCCGGTAATTTCCTTCGAGGAAGTCTTACTATCCGGTGTAACCACTAAAAAATATGTGGTGGCTGTTTCGGATTCGATCTCCTCCTCCTTACTCGTAGCAACCGTGGGTACTGGAGGCGAATTCGTTGGAACACTAGGACCCTCTGTTGTCGTAGTCGTCGTTGATGACGGTGACGTTACCGATGATGATGTACTATCAATGGCGATAAACTCCGGTGGTGGTATGGAACTTTTAACCTTTATTGTCGGTTCCATTAACGCCGTGGGAGCGATAATTTCCACCAGCTTCTTATCTCTCAGCTGGTCCGCAATTGATGGCTTTGGTTTCTTGCCATGATGCGATACCGAAAATGTTTTCTCCTTCATCATAATCGGTCCCAAGTATCCATTTGGGACTTCCATTAACTTTTTTCCGCTTTTGGTTGGTTTATTCTTTGACAGCGGCCACGGATTATCCTTAGTTATCGGAAGATGCAATGAACCAAAAGGAACCGTGGAAGGAGCCGGTGCTGCAATAAAATGTTTATCGAACAGCTGTTTCTTTTTTGTTATTTTTACACCATCATGCCCAACGTCTAGCCTTGGTGGAACAGTCGTTGTTACACTAGATTGTGAGAACGACAAGGACAACGATGAACTCACCGATGCATTCATTGGTAATGACTTGCCGCTTACTGGTGTGGGTGGGACAGCGGGGGACGATATCGATTTTATATCCTTTGCATGAGGAGGACTTTTCGTCGACATCTTTGCAATGGGTTCCGCATAGAAATTGGGATTTTCCACGAGACCGGTTTGCATTGTTGTGGTAGTTGATGCTTCTGCTTTGGCATGATATCCTTTGGTTGGTGTAGCTGTTGCATAAGTCTCATCCGATTTTGTTGTAGCAGCAACGGATATAAAGTCAATATCCTTGCCAGCGCCGTCAACAACATCGTCATCATCATCATCCGCATTTGTGGAGATACTCTGTGTTCTATCACTGTGCGGCGGGATGGATTGCTGCAGGGCGGTGGAGTTAGTATGCGTTTTGTTTGTGTAATCTTTCGGGCCATTGACGTTGTCAACAACAGTGCCAGTCGATGGTGCTTCCTTGTGGCGGCTTAAATTATCCTTTTCCACATCATAACCTGTCGAGACTAATGTTGAGGAATAAAAAGGTTTCTCCCCAGTTCCCTTGGTCCTGCCGCTCTTATCCTTTGTTGGCTTTTTATAGAGATTTGATTTTATTATATGCTTGCTGCTGCGAGACGGTTTTTGTGGTGGCCAAAGTTTGGCATCGTTCGATGGTGCCGGCACTATTGTTGTTGCTCTTGGATAGGCGCCATCCTTTGCAGACTCTGTGCTCGTGGTGAGTTCGGTAGGCGCGGTGTTGCCTAGCCCAGCGCTATACATAAGAATCGCACCGATGACGATGATGAGCGATCCTGGCGCCACCATATTAGAGAGTTTGGTTTTCATCCTGAAAACGGAAGAAAGCGAATTCTTTTGCTATATGCCGAGAGGTCAAATGGATCAAATTCCCATTGGAATGAAAGGAGATTCCTGGACAACCCTGTATGTGTTGGTGTAACTATATATGTGTGTGGCTGGATGCTCAGTTAACTTTTACGGTCCAACAGCATTATTGTCCCCATTTCTCTATTTCAATGGACACAAATAAAGGGAATGTGTTGCACTTAAGTCCACTTTATGTACAGCTTGGGGAAAAAACCACACAACAGTTGTCTTGTCCTTGTGAAAGTTTTCTTTATTTTAAAAGTTTTCTTCCTCCGAACACAGACACACCGGGTAAAGAGTATCTAAATCGAGTCTCAACGAAGTTCCTTCTCTGATGCACTCTCTGATGCAAGAAGGTAAAGGAATATAAAAAGTATTTTTCTTTTTTTTCTTTTCTTCCTTTTTGTTACCGTCGGTCGTCCTAGTTGGATTGGAGTCTGTTGCTAGTTGCGAAGGTGGATACCGGATGTCCGTATTGTTTAGGTGGGTTGGTTGGTACTCGTATTCCTGACTTTTCGTTCGTTCGGTGGTGGTGTTGGTGGTGCACTCTGAAATGAGGTAAAAGAGAAAAATTCAAATTAAGTACAAAAGTGAGTGAAACTCACGCTGAAAGAAAATTCAATTTAACGGTATTGTGCGAAGTTATATATAATTTTTTTTTTTTTTTTGCATACTTATGCAAAGGAAGAGCACTAGGTATGCAAATCTATACACAGCTACACATATGCACCTGAATAAATATCCTTATGCGATATAAATTTGTAGTGGTACCCATAAATCTGGACGCGCGGGGAATTGAATCGCATGCGGTGACTCTTTAACAGAAACAGGAACAGGATTGGGGTGGTGGGGGTGTGGGTGGGGGATTGAAGTATATTGCTGTTTGCTGGTTTTCTTTTTATTAAAATCAGCAGGACCTGTCGTGGGAGGTGGTTGGAAAAAGGGAGTTAGGAGCAATTCAATGGTTGGCTGCTCTGGGATAACGGTTATCATAACGAATATTTAATATTGTGTTTTCTGTAGCGGAAGGAAAGATTAAATTAGTATTAGATGCTGAAAGAGGATATTATGTTCTGTTGGTGGTTGGGAAGTGTTGGGTGGATGTTGGATTTCCTTTTTCCTTTCAGTAATTTTTTTTTCTTTACCGCGTTGCTAGGAGAAAAGTTAGCGAGCCAGTTAAGGGTATTTCTTAGGTTTCTGAAATAATATTGTGTTGTTCGTTTAATTTAGTTTGCTGGAGTTCTATTATTGGCTTCGTTTTCCACGACAGTTGCTATGAATAGGAAACTGAAGTGGGTTGTGCGCATTATAATGGATTTCAGTCTATTGTTAGATGCCATGGCTATCAATAGGTATTTTGAATTGAAAAAAGCTTATGTACCAGACTAGTAATGAATCACGTAATAAATCGAACTGAGATTGTATTCATAATATGTATGTATTTATGCATCTCTGTAGATTTGTTCTGAATTAAGTTGGCTTCCTTCAGTTGGAAATTTATTCAAAAATTCAAGTGAGACTGCGACAAAAAATCAATGCAACGACATAACATATGCATGCAGCTTCCCAAACGAAGGGGGTTTGCTGATTTAAAATGTATCTGTATGTATGCATTCGGAATATTCTGGGAACGTACTCCTTCAGAGGTTGTTCACATAGCAGAAAAGGAGATTATATTTGTGCATTGCTGAAATTTTATTAGTTTTGTGTATCTGGTTTTTATTTTATCTTAAAGTTTACCTTTTCTTGTTGTTTAACATGAGACTTGGGGTAGTGGAATTTTGAATTATGTATGACATGAACAATTATGTTTACAGTGCGGTTGTTATGTTCTCGCCTAACATTGTTTGGCCGATATTTCGGTTTGGATGACATTTCTCAGTTTGACAGTCATAGAGTACCATTTTTGTCACAAAATCATTAGGAGCATATTGCGACTCGGCTAGTTTGGTTGATAAACAGAAAAGTCGGTCCCTCAATTGATACCCTCAGCGAGATCATTGGGACATATTTCCTTGAAAATGATGAATCAGTTACTGTATCAATCATGCCTACAGAACATGTGGCTCCAACAAGTCGTTGCCGTATCACTTTTTCTTTCTTTGGCTGACAATTCGACCTAAAAAGATCAATTGTGTCTTAGGGTGTTTATTTGTTCTAAGAGTCGTACCACCGTCTGAATGAAGACGCACTATCGGTGAACTTGACTTTCCTGTATGCAAATTAGCTTGAGTGCTGAGGGGTAGCCAGATCTAGTCAGGACTTAACATGAACGTCAATAAGTTTCTCCATAGTTTCAGGACAAATGATGTTAGATTAATAGGTCCATAAAATTTCGGCAGCACCTATTGCCTGGTTTTGTATCTTGCTGGCTTTGTAGCGGGCTCTAAATAAAGCAATTAGTATCGGCAGGATGAGGTCAATTGTCTTCTGTAGAAGTGCTGGAAAGATCCTATCACCGCCTGGGACTTTGAAGGGTTTAAAGGAGCCCACAGCCCATCAAACCTTATCCGGACCTGAATATTTTTCCAGGCAAAATGTCAACTCTACTGGCGATACAAACTCTATGGTCAGATATGGTAGAGTTCGTGTAAAATGCCCGAGTAGTTGATCCTATGAAGTGATCCTGAGGTAGGATTCCAAGTGTGTCAATTCGGTCCGACGCAACGTATAGGTGTCCTCAGTCTTTTTAAGAAATCCTACACGATTTTCGTAACCTTTTACGACTCTTCTGAGAACGAACCCATATTCGTCTCAACTCTTCTTCCTAAGCTTAGTAACCTCGTCAGTCCACCAGGAAACCTTCGCTTGCATAAACTGGTTTGGGGACATTTCTTAGGCATTGTTTGGGAAAAGATGTTTTGTTGTCTTCACATCCATGTTATAAACATTTTGCTTATTATCCTTTTCTTTATTATCAATGACTCGAGCCGTTATCCAATCTGCGTGTGTAATGGTCGGTTCTTAAAGGAATCTCCGATATTGAACGTTCGCTTGCAACCATGTCCAAAACTGGTGTTGAAATTGCTGTACCTGGAACCAGAGTTTTTTAATTCGGACGCCTTATGATGGATAAGCATCGGTTGCAGAGTTCTTGAAACTTGTGTGATTAAATGGCATGGTGTAATTAGAAAGGATCTACTTTTAGATCCGACAAATCGACACCAAGTGCTCTAAATGCTCTGAAGTGATGCCAGGATAGACTGGATAGTTTTGACCTTCCATCTTTCCATCACTAGTGATGTTTCGATTCAGAATTTTTCTGTTACCAGATACTTAGTCAAGGCGTTTCCACTGTGTGTCTGGTGTACAATCAAGTTAACTAGATGGGATTTGGTTAAGTTATAGAATTTTTTTCTCTCAGTGCTATACAAGGAAATGTGCTATGTGCTATGGACATCATGCAAATTCACAGGATTGGTCAGGTTCCAAGCAATCATACAGGATCAGCGATGAAGGGCCTATGCTCCAAGAAAGAAGTAAGATAAGCATTAGTCACGTAAATATGTAAAATCACCTTGGATAGGAAAGCAATCAACACTGACTGAAGAGGGTTGGCCGTGACTCAAGTTGTTAGTCCATGGAACTACGCATCGAGGAGTTCGAGGTTCGATTCCAAACAACTCTTTGATCCCTGGCACGTTGTCTAGATTAAACGCTCTGGTATCCGGGATACCTTGATCCTTAAAGCGAAGATCCGTTTTGTTTTCTATTATCTCGAGCCTGGGTTCTGTGATTCGAAGATCCCTTGACAAGAGCATTGTTATCTATTTGCCCTATATGGCGACGTTATTTGGCCTTTAAGACTACACCCAGATCCGCTCAGAGAGTTTTCGGTTGTATCATCCCCTTCCTCATGAAAGGATTTCGTCTTCGGATTTAAATTTCGAGAAGGATTATTATTCTTGTAGTACGCAATGTGAAGATTTGACTGTGTTGGCCTTTTTCTATGTTATACTGACAGTGAATACGATTCAAACACTGAAACACAATATTAGTCGAGTTTTTTTTTTTTTGTTCTTGAAAGATTCTTGAAAGCGCAGCCTGACTGTCGCTACAGACCCAAATACTCGTATCCCTCGATGTAGATCATCGTTTACAAAACAGAGGCGTACTAGTGAAGAATAGTGCAGTCGGTCTCCAAGCCCAGCACTAGATTCTTGAATAGATTTCAAACCATGTGTGAAAATATGATTATAGCCTAGTCCAGGCTAAACCTCTTGACGAAGCAAGTTCTGAAATTCTCTAAATTTGCACAGCAGCCAAAGTTTTGTATTCGTTCGGTCATATGGTCAATGATATTTATATTCAAGTCTTCGAAAGTATTTTGTATTGAGTCAATGTCCCAACATGATTTTCTTAAAGGTAGGTCGACAACCATAAACCATATTTGTCTCAAAGGCTTTGCGTGCATTTGAAGATGGCAAAGACATCGATGTGATAGCCAGGGACTTCAGCAAGGCATTTAATAAAATTTCGCACCCACTCAACTAAAATCCTTCGATTTTCAAACGAATTTAATCAAATGTCCCCCAGCCTTCTTTTTACGTGAATTATGTATGTGCTATCTGCGATAGGGAGCTTATTTTTCGTTCCCACAACAACAATATAAGAGCCATTTTTGAATGCAACCCATTTTTGAATACCCAAGTTAGGTGTAGTTCGTCTACTACGCCGTCCATATTCGTCGTATTGAAACTGTGCAGCGGAGGTTTCTGCGCTTTGCCCTTCGCGACTTCACCTCGATTAACACAAACAATTTGCCTCTCCACACGGATCGCCCAAAGCTTATCCGTCTGCAGTCCCTAGAAAACCGTCCCGAAATCGCCGATTTACTCTTCGTTGATCAGTTAATTACCGTTCACACTGATTATCCCTAGCTTCTCGAATCGGTCATCTGTAGTACTAACCCCCGGAACCTAAGGTCCATCTCTTCCGTATTAGTTCTCATCGGAATGTTGTGCCCGTTTAATAATGCAGCATGCTAAAAACTTCTGCATTCATAATTTCTTTCACTTCCTATGCACCCGAAAGAAAGAACTTCATCTAGGAGCTCTTCTCTCGTCACAAGCATATTTAACTTTATAAGAAGCTTTGATTAGTTCGGGGACTAGATAGAGTAGAACCATGGTGACACAAACTACTTCTTCTAGTCTACGAGTAAGTTCGTCCGTACTCTCGCAGAAATAGCCAAACTACCTCAACCTTAACCATAGTTGATATTTGGTGGCTTATGACCGTCTTGTGTCCAATCTGTCAACTGCATCAAGTTCTCGCATCTGTCAAACAATTTCTGACAGCTAAGGCGATTAGTTCGTAAGAGAGGCTTTATTTAAGTGAACTGTCAGTTCATGAAAATTCAAAGAAAACTTCCCGCAAAGCCCTTTACTGCCGAAATTATTGAGAAAACCCAAGTTAGCACTATTACTTGTGCATGCAAAAAGTTATCTGTAGTCCTTATTACTTCACAAAGCTCCTCTAAGTTGGCAGCCTTGGTTTTCACTAAAATCTGTCATAGCAACTGAGAAAGTAGTTCGCGAACTTTTCTTAGCAACGCCATTACTCACTCTCTCCGGCCACTCCATTAACTTTCTAAATATTCAAAGGATCTTTTCACGAATCCATTAAGGAATTCCTACATACACACACAATCAATGTCACCGATTCGCAGGAATTAGCTTCAACAGTAAATATTGACCATTATAATTATTTGCCCACGCTTGACTGCTCAATCGAGAAACTTCTTACAAAGTTAAACTTTCCCCGAAAAGAAAAATGAAACTTAATTAGAAATCTCGTCGATTGATTGAGGAATTCTTGAAGGACGAAACAGAAACGAAAAAACCATTTCTTTTTCTACGTACTCCCTAATTCTATCCCAAGAATTTGCTTTTATGAATTTCCCTGAAACATAAAGAAATAAAAACAAACAAACAGGCATAAAGGGAAAGGTGAACCCAAAGATCGGTCTCACTGCCGACCACCCCAGAAAGGACATCAACAATTTCATCGATTTTCGAAAGTGTATACATAATTCCTTCCGGCCATAACCTTTAATAACTTTTTATTTCCCGTTTTCATCTTTGGGGCGTCCAGGACGAAGAACTCGAAATGGACACCAGACCCAACCACCGCTGGTTATCAAAACTTTTTATTACACGCTTCGTTAATTTCGCTCCTCGTCCATCGATGGACACGAAAAAGGAAAAAGCGTTTTCGTTTTTCAAAGCAAAACTCGACACGCAAAACAACCCATCAATGAGGATTTTCATTGATCTCTGGGTGACCTAGTTGGGGAAGGACTCCTGAATCCCGAAAGTAATTAGTGCGTCGTCGTCTTGAGAAAACATACCGCGACACGTGTAATGCAGAAACCGACCGCCTTGACACAAATAATCAATGCCCTGGAATACATAATCGCAGAGTAAGCGGCAAGGCACATACACGTTCTAAAGCCTAACCAATCTGCATACGGGTTTTAGGGAGGCAGCAGCAGCAGCAGCAGCAGCAGTATTTCAAACGTAACGCATTCGCCGTAAAATATTAATTTCTGAGAACACATCCCGAGTGTCCTTGTTACACAAACACAAACGCAGGCACACAGAGGAATGCTTCAATTTCAAATTCAAACCCTTGAGTCGTATAGCATAGGTATAGTGGAGTAGAACACGCTGCTATTCGGAGCAAGGTTGGAATCTGGTCTATCTGTGTGTGTATGTATTTGTTAGCGAGTTAGTCTCCGAGCGGAACATTTCTCTAGGATTATCTCGAGCGACGAGCGGAAGTGCTTCGCGGCGTCAATTGTATGGTAAAGTGCTCGTGCATATGCATGAGCCATTAGGTGAGCGTTTGGGGTGTGATACACTCCACAGAATGTTTAAGGCACGAGGAGGAGGCTGATTGCGGAGCACGTATACGAAAGATATTTGTCCTCCGGAGAGAATCGCATTTGAATTTAATATTTCTTTTCCTGCGTGCGGTATGTACTCTGTGTGTATAGACTTCACTTTTGGTGAAATTTGCAATTTCATGTTCTCTCCGGATGCGAGGAATAGGACTTCCGTCATCCTAATGACGTTGCCGGATGGGAACTTCGACTCAAAAGTGGAATATCTTGTGAGTGAGTGATGTTTCGGAGACCGCTTTAAAATGATGGGCCCAAGGGTGTTGGCAACATATTTGCCAATCAACGACTGGTTTCGGGTTTCGGGGAACAACCAAGGGGGCTTATTATGTATGTATGTGTTTGACACGAATACCATTTCAATCCATGGGAGAGTGGTTAAACCACATGTACAATTGGTTTTTGGGGGGAAATTACCAACAGAGTGGGAGAAGATTATGGAATATTCAAAACAATTATACTTGAAGTGGTAGGTGGCTGTTTGGGTGTATCCGAAGTGGTGGAGGTATTTTCGCTGTGAGATTATGTAGACTCTCTTCGGGATACAATTCTCACACTTTGAAGTCATCGACGCAGTACGAACAAGTGGTTTTAGAGATTTCAGCACTCTCACATACATATTTGATGCCAATAGAGTAACAACTTGTGCTGGAACTCATTTCAATAACTTTTCAAAGTTTCAAGTGACACAGATATTACAGCCAATTTGGGCTGGGTATCTTCATCCTAAGACGAGCGTATACGTCCTCTAAGACAAAAGAGATGTTTGTCACAAGTAAATACAACACAATACAGCATGACAAGTATTTGGCCCAGCTTAGTGGTCAGAGGCAGACTTTGGCAACAAATCTTGACGTGGAGCATGTAGTCGATAATGTAAGGGCGATAATCCGTATCAATTCCATTGAATCATCATTATTCGTTCTCACGGATGAGAAAGCCGATAGCATCACATATTGTTTCTATGACATCCACGATATCGACACAACCTACAAGTACTACTTGTGACGTCGATCATCCTTGTAGATTCAAATACCAATATCCGAAGGCCATCTCCATACCCTTAGATGCATTCACTTCCATCGATTTTATGAGGAATACGAGTATAGGACTGCCGTAAACAAATGTGGCAATCATATGGTCTTCACACTTTGACCTCTTGCCATTGAGGTGAGGAGTCCCTATTATATTTATTATTAGGTATTATGCTGTAAGAGGCATTATGTCTGTCGACAGCAATGTATTTGTTATTCTTCAGTTAATTTTTTATGTAGGTGCTCTCAGGAGATTCATTTACTCTTGGGTACACGTTTTCTGTCTACTAGTGGCTTTCTTAAGTGGCTTTAGGCAGAGTCTAGCAAAGTTTACACCCACAGGTGGGTTCAATTGACCAATCTGTCTACGAGAAAACAGAAATGGTTGACAGACAATAAGGGGCTTATTACGAGAGTCTATTCGAAATAAAACAAATATTGGTATCGGATATGAAGTGGATATTCTGAAATAAAAATATTGAAAATAAGGACTTGTATGTGGTGTGGTGCATTTAAGGAAGGATTAGAGGGTGAATAACGAGCTCTAAGTCGCAACCACACTGCGACGAAGCAACAATTTCAGAGCGCAATCCAAGCTTTCAAATATGGATGACAGTATGTTGTGAGATTTCGAAATAAAATTGCAAAGCTAATTGTAAAAACTGTTTTCTTTGGTTTAAAAAGAATTTTAGATAAACAAAGGCAAAGCCAAAACTGAAAAGGTGTGAAAGGTCTTCATTGACTTCCACTTTGTGTTCTAAAACTCTCATTTAAGATTCTGTGCTATATTAACTATATTGGGAATGTTAACGACCTTTCCTTGGGCAGTATCTGTTCTGTTTACTGAACCAGTTCGTTCCTCTAGTTCATTTAGTTCAATTTGGTTCACTGCTCAGTGAATTCGATCTTGTGGGACTCGGATACATACATTTTCCTTGACATTGGGAACTGGTTCAATTAGCTCAGTTGTTAGAACTCTCTTTTGAACTAGTTCTTTCTTGAACTACGCGAGCTTATCATCGATGTAGTTGGGTTGGGTTGTTCCTCTTCAGCAGGGACGCACCTAGAGAAATGCCCACCACTGTGGGAAATAACTGGATCAACAGCAACAGAGACCTACATGGAGACTCGATTGGGATAGGAGGCAGGTCAACCGGTTTCGGGATAGACCCATGCCGGAAACGCATGTTTCGGTGTTTAGGCCCAGGGACGAAGGTTTTCATTCTGTTTAACTCTAGTCTGGCTAGATAGTTGAGAGATGTAAAGTTGTACTCGCCCAGGGTTCTCCTTCTCAGAATTGAAGTAGTTAAAGGATTCAATATGTTTGGATCAGGTTTCACGACACCCGAAAACAGAAAGGAGAGGCCAAATTGTCCTTTTTTTGAGAAGATTACATTTTCGAGCATTATTGTTTGTAGAATGATAGACATATCAACATAAAAGGACTAGGTAGCATTTTTCATACCAATTTCTCCATTTGCCGCTGTTTTTAAAGAAACAATTTACGAATAGGAACAATTTTCAATAGGAACATAACAATTTTGATTTTTAATACAAAACTTCGCTTAAATTATTTTTATGATCTGATAATGTCAGATTATCAGTCAAGATTTACATTTTTATCATAAATATGATCACAAACGAACAACGATCGGAAATTATTGGAAATGACTACCAAAAATCTAGGTCGATGGTTCTGAGTCCTTACTGCAATTTTAGGTCGAAATAATCATCCCATAGGACGACGACTTCAGTTCGAAATGAGCCAAAACAGTCGATTTCACGCTGTTCACAGGAATTGGGAATCTCTTAGTCAACATTGTGGCGAATTTTGCTGAAAGATCCTTGCCTGCAACAAGATGGTGTCACGCGCTACAAAGCTGATCAAACAATTGATCTATTGAAGGGTGCTTCGATAATCGTGTAATCTCGAGTTCGAATGGCCACCTCGTTGATGCAATTTAACGCTGACAAAGGATTCCTTTTCATGGGATTATGTTAAGTCATTGGTTAATGCCAACAAGCCAATTACGTTTAAGGAGGTGAAGAACAATATCGAACACGAAATTACCTGATATGTAGGGAACAGTGTTGGAAAATTGACTCCAAAGAACCGATCGTTACGAACATTCTCTCGCCAGTCAGATGAACAAAGTTGAGAGATTCGAACATAAATATGATATTTATGTGTGTTATGACTGGAATGAATAAAGCCTAAAATCATAATTATTCTGTGTTTTATTTAATTACAAAATTGTTATGTTCTTACTGAAAAATCTTTTATAACCAACGCAGTAAGACACAACCTTGAATGATCATCGAACCGAAGTAAACCGAAGAGTCCTACAAAAACATGGGAAGGAGATTCTGAAGGCTCCGAAGTCTTTTACAAGACAAACTATCTTCCAAGTCGAGGTACATATTTGTAGTTGAAATTTACATAATTAAAATGAAACGTTATTTCCACTTCCAAGTGTTTTTGGCGAGTCATTCCAGCGATAAGTCGAAACGAGACCTTCCGGCATCTCTTCCGGCACGTGATGTTACAGTCTGTTCGGGGCGACCATTTGGTATAGGACGTCCGGGAAATTGTGGCGAAATTCAAGCCAAAATCAATGAGGAAATACATATTCCGTAACAAATACTCAGATAGAGTAATCCCCGATCCTCTCGACCGTTCCAAACATGCACTGGATTTCGGCAAGGAGATACGCTGTAGTGTGATTTCTTTAATCTTGTGCTAGAGCAGGGCATGCGTTTGATGCACTATCTTCAACAAATCTTTCCAGATGCTGGGATACGCAGAGGACATCAGCGGTCGCTCCCAGTACATCGTTACGGCAATTGAAGAACAGGCCCAAACAGTTGGCCTTGAGGTCAAAACCAAGTGCCTACTGTCAACAAACAAATAAGCATCGGCCCACCGACCAAATATGACTGTTGCCAACAGTAACTTCGAGGTGATTAAAGAGTTTACCTACATACCTGAGAGTAGATATGAACTTCACGAATAATACCCTAGAGGAGTTTCGGAAGACGAAATGCATGCTCTAGAAAACATTGATCCTGCCAGTTCTGCTTTTTTGGAGGTGGGTGCTAGACGATAAGCAGGAAAGCAGAGCAGAATTTATAAGAACTTTTTCGTAGAATTTTCGGTCCTGTATGCCAGGAGAACGAATAGGGGAGAATATGCCGAGTTGTGGATGTATGTAGTTCAAAAACAACCAAAAACTTGGACTACATCAAATAGGATCTTCGAATCACAGCCCCTGACTACGAGATGACAAGGAAGACCGAACCTCCATTTTAAGGATCAAGCCATCTCGAGCGCTAGAGCGCGTGATCTGGACAACTGGGATTCCCCAGGTTTCTAGTTATGAATTAGTTAGTTAGGTAGGATTAGCTAGTTAGTTTGGAACAGAAGGATTCCCCCCATAGAGGGTAGGCCATCGTGGCGATTCTTTTACATTTCTCGCGATTAGTTAGTTAGGGATCAGTGAGTAGGGTGCCCGAGATCAACGGGAGTGAAAGGCTTCCTTTTCTCAAACAAAGACTCTCCTCGTACTTCTAGTACTTTTGAAAAGTATAACATTTTACATGGTTCATTGGAACCTCTTTAAGAATCTCACCAAAATGTGCAATGAAGCACAGACCTTAAGCAGAATATATATGGCTTTTAGGACCTTTAATTAAACCGAGAACAAAATTCGGTAAAGCACCGACATCGTAATGAACATGCCTTCAATTTCATGAGACAAAGTTGTAGAAACAACTCCCACTACCATTTCACAAGAACCCATCATCCTTCACCAAATCGAAGCCATCTGACTGAGCACCGAGCTGAAGAGGTTATTTCTGGATGGAGCTCAGCTAAAGCATTTGTTTTCCCCGTTTTGACTACCTTACTGAAAAATTTTTAATAAAAGCTCACATTACATTCGAATCCATGCAATTTGCTTACATCCTTCGGTAATCCTTTCATTCCTTTCAAAATTATAATCCAAGTGGAAAGCACCACTCATTATACCACATTCGAGCAGTAATTTAAATTCAAATCCAAATTCTCCGCTTCACAACAATCTCCTGGTAGATTTCCCTTACAGACTTCCTTGAATTAAGATCCTGAGGTTCCTAAAAATTAATTTCGATCGCTTATTCGCCTTAATTCTACCAGAGGTAGCTATGTATACGTGTGTACGAGTACAATAAAAGGAAAAACACGTATTTTACAATTTAAGCAGGCCTATAACCAACAAAACGGTATACTCACTTGAGACATCCATTACTGTCAACAGAAAATCCGCGTAATGAATGCACTTCCTGCATCCGGCTTCTAACCGCCTCACTGAATCCTTTCGCTTCGTGTGGCATTGTTAGGAAATAATTTTCCACGAAACACAATCCCGCTGTGAAGTCGTTCCGCCATTTTCGGAATACTCGTGCGAGTAGTGCTGGAATGCAATCCATAACCAATCATCCCACCTACCCCCCCTCCAACCGCCAACTAACAGTGAAAGAGCGTACACGCTCAACTACAGCACGTTCGAATGAGAAACCAAGGATTCGTGGAGTTTTTTTTGTTTTGTTTTGTGCTTTCACATAGTACATACATAGGTATCTACAGAGCAATTCCTGTGGGAAAGTCAGAGAAAAAAGGGATTCCTCCGTGTACTCCATTTATTTACAATCATACAGCAATAAGCCATCGTCATCGTCATCGTCGTTGTCATTCCTCCTCGGGCGTCTTCCCAGCGTCGTCGTCGTTGTCATCGTTGTCGTTCCTCAGGTGGTACACGGAAAGCGAACAGCTGCTGTGGTGGCCTTAAGGATGAAATGCATTTGGAACGCAGGATGCGCTCCAATATGCCATTTGCCAAGTCCCCGCAGGTAGGATGAGCGAACAGTTGGAGCAAATCATAGTCCCACAACGCATATTAGGGGAAATGCTTTTAATCCGCACATCTCAAGGCACACCGAGTACCTACCTCATACCGTTGCATTCACAGAAGAATCCATTGACAGTTCCATTAAGTATAGCCTTTTGTTCCCGCGGCATGGGACAAAGCCGGGCGGAATATTTAAAAGCTAAAAGCAAACGGATACCTCTACGAAACTGGGTTGAGAAGTGCAAAATATACTTCAAAGACAGCTCGGATGTCGGGAAAAGGAGATAAATAGCGGACCGCGAAAAGTTTGTCCTCATTATCGGGTTCTCTCTGCGTTTTATTCTACTTTTTGCCCTTTTGCCACATGCACTGCGATGAGGGTGGATGAAATGATGTTGGACAATAATTTCCAGTTGCTCCCCGAAGGACGATGACAACCGGAGCACAGTACTCCTGGACTTGTTGTTGTCGCATATAATTAAGTTGGGAATAAGTTGCTAAAGGACTTCCTAGGAACAAACAACTGCAACTCTGTTAATATTTATTCCGAGATATGAGGGTCATCTTCCTGATGGCTAACCATTCACCATCCTGTCCGGCAACTAGTTAACTTTATTAGATGAAGTAATTACCCGTGTAATTAGCTTTTGTCATCGATCATCGAAGTAAACGGTTGACTCTATAAGTGGTCTGCAAGTGAAATTAAAATTCAATAGTTAAATATAAATTTGTTTCAAAGAAATAAATAAAACAACCAAATTAAGATAGTGACTTTTCGAATTTTATTAAAAAATTTAAGAATTACAGTGTTTTCTATTAAATACAAACTAATTTTTTGTTTTTATTAAAAACAATTAAAACTGTCCGACTGCCTTTGTGTGTGTGCATCGCTGTCTTCACCGCTTTCATCGCTGTTCCTAACACAGTAAGTACAATGCCTGTGTGTGATAACTGCAAAGACGAACTGCCTCCAGTGGGCGACTTCGTCACTTGTTTTTTGTGCTCCCGCAAGCTGCACTACCAATGTACCACGGTGACAGAGAGATCTTGGCGGTCAATGGGCTCAAAAAGGGATTCTTGGAGGTGCCAATTTTGCCGAAACGCTAGCGAAAATGCTTGCAACACTCCATTCGACTCCTCCTCGCGTCCTCCTACACCTACAATGCGACCACAAACACCTGAAATGCAATCAAACAAAAGGAATCGTACAGAAACTTACAGTCCACAAAGTAACAATAACATAAACAACCTTTCAGACACTAACACCAACAACATCATGGCCGAATTTAAAAACATAAAAACAGAAATCAAAGGCATCGCTGATTTCTGTAACTTCGTGTCACAGAAATTTGATGAAATCAACAAAAACCTGGAAAAAAATAATACCTTCATGGATACACTTATGGATGAAATTACAAAACTAAAAGATTCACAAAAAGAAAAAGACGAACAAATATCTAACATGCAAGCACAAATAAACAAACTAGAACAACAACAACTCAAACACTGCGTGGAGATAAAAAACATTCCACCAAAACAAAATGAAAACTTACTTGAAGTAGTCAAATCAGTAGGAAAGACTATAAATCACGAAATCGAAAACGCGGATATCACTGATATTTATCGCACCAAAACTAAAAACACCGAAAAATCATCCATAATTGCCACCTTCCACAACTATTTAGTTAAAACGAAATTCATGCAAAACGCGCGCGTAACCCGTCCGCTGACAGTTGCCAAACTCAACCAACATATGGAAGATAGTGCAAAAGTTAGCGAGATTTACAACAACAACAACATATTCATTAATAACCAGCTGACAAATGTAAACAAACAATTGCTTTGGCAAGCCAAGAAGAAAGCAAAAGAGGAAAACTGGAAATTTGTTTGGGAAAACACCGGAAAAATTTTCGCTAGGAGAGAAGAGAGAGCAGAATCTGTATTCATTCAATCAGTTAGCGACATTGATAAAATTAAACGTCACTAACCGTTTAGTTACATAAATACATACTTATATGAAGAATAATTTAACTATATTAATATGATGGATGAAAATATAGAAAATATGTTTGATTTGAACTACATGGAGTTTAATGATTTCAATCAAGCAAAGGAAGAATTGAAGAAAATGAACTTTCGATGTTTATGTTTAAATATAAGATCGTTAAGAAAAAATTGGGATGTTTTTTGTGCTCGTGTTTGTCCAATTGTGGATCATGTTGATGTAATTGTCCTGGTCGAAATTAATATAAAAACAAAAGAAAATAGTCTTTATCACTTAGATGGCTTCCGCGCTGAATTTGCCAATAGGATAAATAAAAGAGGTGGAGGCATCGTAATTTTTATTAAAAATAACATAAATTATGAGAGAATGACTATAGAAACAACAGCTTGTGAAAACCTGACGGTGAAAATCCTGTCCTCTAAGGAAACAAAAATAATAAGTGGCGTATATAGACCTCCGAAGCAAGACCCGGTTCGATTCATAGAGGACTTTATTACAATAACCAATACAAAAGCAGGGAATAACGACATAATAATTTTGGGCGATATTAATATAAACATGAAAGACAATTTAAGTACATTGGCCCTTAATTATCAGGATATGTTGGCTTCGAGGGGGCTTCTTAATGTCATCAAAGGGTCTACCAGGGTGGACTTAAATATAGGCAGCTACACTCTTATTGATCACATTTTGGTCAGTATTAAAGAAGTCAAAATGTTTTCAGCTGTAGTAGAAAATGACATATCCGATCATTACGGCACTATGTATGGAATCTATGAAGAGCTTATAACCGAAAGTCACACGCCCATAGGCTCCACAATAATTTCATCAAAAGTAAATGGTTTAATCCGAGCTACTGATTGGACCTCCATTCTAGAAGAAACAGATCCAGAAAATCTTCTGTCCTCTCTAATAGCTAAGATGGATGCCATATACTCAAACTCGAAAGCAGTGTACAATGTTAAAAGTCGTCGTACAAAAGCAACATGGATTACCAGAGACATCCTCGAGATTTGCAAAGAAAGAGACAGACTATACCGCAGATGGAAAAACAATCGCAGAAACCTGGCCTACGAATCGGAGTACAGATTGTTTCGTAACCAAGTAAACAAAAAAATTTCTCAGACCAGGAACCAACATTACAAAGAAAAATTTGAACAGACAAGAGGTGATCCGAAAAAAACATGGAGCGTAATAAATGAAGTTTTAGGACGAAGAAAAATATCCTTGGATGATACAATATCAAAACATTTCTTGGATGTCAGGAACGCAGATGAGTTAGCTGATGAATTTGCAATCTTTTTCTCGAGACAGGCAGAGTCTATCATTCATAAGTGTAATGTTTTAACCTCCAGTCATCAAAATGATAGATTAAGCAGGTCTATGTACTTTGGAGGAACAGACTATGCAGAGGTAGAACGTCTGGTGCATCGCCTAAACATCCGGAAAGCGCCTGGAGCAGATGGTATTAGAGTCACAGATATTAAGTTGAATGCTGACATCTTTGTCCCCATTATAACGAAGTTCATCAACCTTAGCTTCGATATGCTTACGATCCCTAAAAAACTAAAACAGGCAGTTGTGCGTCCCATATATAAAGGAGGGACTAAAACTAATATCGCTAACTATAGGCCAATAGCAATTTTACCGGCCATAGAAAAAATCATGGAGCAAATCGTTTCGGACCGTATATGGGATTTCGTAAAAAAACACAAATTGATCAGCAAAAGTCAATACGGATTTCAAAAGGGAAAGAGCACCAACAAACTTCTTGGCGATTTCGCAAACGTAATTAATACTGCCCTAAGCAAGCGGCACCATATACTTGTCCTGTTTTTGGATTTTAGTAAGGCATTCGACACACTTAACCACGAAAAGCTTATCAGCGCTTTGGAAAAGGTAGGAATTAGAGGCAAGCTGTCGGATTGGTTGCGTAATTATCTTGCAGAAAGAACTTTTAGTGTACAAATTAAGAATCGCTGTAGTGTTGAGCATAAAGTACAATATGGAGTGCCACAAGGCTCGAAGCTTGGCCCTCTACTTTTTATTTTGTACACAAATGAAATGCTAAAATGTTTGAAACGAAGTACACCATTCGCATTTGCTGATGATACGGCAATCATTGTATGTAATAAATCGTTGGAAGAAGCAACAAAGGTGATGCAGGAGGAGTTCGATGAAGCTGCTAAATGGTGTCATGACAATGGGCTTATAATAAATGAATCAAAAACTAAGCTCATGCATATTCGAAGCCCGAAGTTCCAAGCACCGCAAATTGTCCTGAAGACATATAAATGTGACAGCTCGTTTGAGTCCGAACAAATTGAAGTCGTGAATACCTACAGGTATCTTGGTATCATCATTGACTGCCATTTTCTTTGGGAGCCTCACATAAACCACTTACGGAATAAGCTGAGAGGATCCTTGTTTGCGCTCGCTTGTCTGCAGTACAAAGCTCCGATAAGTATACAAAAACAAGTGTACTACGCGCTTATAGAGTCGAGGCTACGTTATGGTGTACTAGCATGGGGAGGTGCAGCGCAAACACACATAGAAAAACTGCAAAATATTCAAAACAGTGCAGCCAAAATTCTATCGAGAAGGAACGTCTCTAACATAAGTATGCTAAGAGTAAAACAAATATTCAATATGACTGTGGCCTTGGAGTACTATGAAGATGCAAATTTTCGCAGACCAATTACTCATCCGTTTGGTACTAGAAGACAAGTCGAAGGAATGTATCAACTCCCAGCACTTATCAACGAATACGGCAGAAGACGATTGATGTACACCGTGCCGAATGTGCTAAATAATCTTCCTCAAGACTTGAGAAACATCCACCAAGTAAATGCCCGAAAACAAAGATTAAAACAATTTTTTTTAGAAGAAATAACATAACTTTTACTTCAAACTTAAAACTTCAACTTAATTAATAATATTTAAATTCAAAAGCATTCTTTAAAAATCTGAATTATAAAAACTAAATTACATAAAATTTTTTTTAAAATGTTTACGTAGATGATTGAGTCTTAAATAATTTTTGAAAATAATCTCCTGCAGATAAGCCACTGGGCTTCGCAGGTCAAGGCATATGATACATATATTTGTAAACTTAGTGAAATAATAAAATAATAAAATAATAATAAAAATAGTGTTACGCTCTACTCGAGGCACTTCTGCCAAAACCAAAGTTCCCCCCAGAGGTGTTGTGTGAATGACTTTGTTCGGCCTTTCTCGCAGGATGATTAATTTTGGAAGAACCCTCTTCATCCACACACACACACCCTGTTACCTACTCGTATCCTTACAAAGGAACAAGATTGCAGGATAAGGAAAATGTTGAAGTTGTTTGACTTTAGTGTTGGCTGGTGGTGGGGGTATATTACACAATCTTGTGAGGCTGTACCCCAGCTTCACCCCATGGGGATTGTGCAGGGAACAATCCCATTTTCGGTGAAAGGTCATCCATTATACAACACGGGGGTAATGTCAATTTTTCTTTTTGTTTCCTTTGTCTTCTTCTTGTTTCTTTGTTTTCACTTTGTCTCGGTGATTGTGAAGAGCGAAAATTAATTCCCATTAACACTGAGGATTTCCTACGTTTTGACAGGTGGCGTGGGCCGGCCCATGTTGGATTGATTTTATCCACCGAGTGCGGTGCTCTAGAACAGGAGATCTTCTTTAAATTACTTCGAGGAGGATCCTTGAGAAAAGTTGTGGAGTAAGTAAACAAGGGTTGTCCCGCAGTGAGTGGGTCTACTATATTTTAGGGGGGAACACAGAGCACTCGTGCCAATTGGCAAATTGGGTTCAAGCCTGTAATTACTTTGGTAATTAATTGATAAGACGAAACTGATTGTGGAATGGGGTGGACTTGACGCCATCAGATACGGTACATTGGGTAGTTTCATGTTTTCGAAACTAAATCTGTGAGGACAGGTCTTGAATAATGAATGCTTGCTCAGCTAAAAAATGAGTTAAAATCGCAAAGTGGGTTTGGCGGAGAACGCTTCAGTCAACTGTGCTGGATAAACTAATTTGCGTAGGAGCCCAGCCAACGCCGTCTTTATAATTAACCTTGAGCCCGTCGGGACTGAACCATTGTCTGCTGGAAACCGTACGGAGTTTGAAAACAAAAATAGAGTAGCACTTCGTAGGGTAAGGACGAAGTTGGGGTAAAACAAGCACCAAATTATATTATCGAATCTATTGGCATGGATCTCTCTGCCTAGACTTGCACTCGTCCATACATCAAGACTAATTCTTCGGATTCTTTGCAGAGTGTTTGCTTAACACTCCAATTTTGGGGCAGACAACCATGTTATTCTGATGGGGATTGGATTAAATTCGATGAATGCAAGGAAAAACCTTGGCAACCTTAATGGGATACCTCTGATTACTAGGATATAAGAGGCAACAAAGAGACAGATTAAGGGTTCGAGAAACGTCTCAAATGGTTACAACTTACAACTGGAAAGTACTGCCAAACTCTTGACTGAAAGCCATTTCCATCATCAGGCGAACAAGATGCTAGATCTACCCAGGAGAAAATTAATGCAGATGGTCGGTCTAAAGACCAGACACAACAACCCGAACAAACAAGCTTATGGTCTGGAACTAGTAATATTTACCACTTACTTGAGATACGAAGAAGAGGAAGAACCCTCGAGTACTTTCTCTGCGAATGCCCTGCATAAGGGGCGCTAAGCTACAAAAACCTGGGAAGGCACGTCTTGCCTACTATTTTGGATAGATCATAGAACAGTGAGCCCAATCAAACTCTCCCTAAATCAAATCATTCTTCACCTACATCTTATTCTTAATACATTTTTCTATCAGACAGTATCTCTAGAGGGGTACGTGATGAGGATATCCTTCCCCTTCCAAACTACCCAACCCTGAGTAAAATTTTTGTAATCAGCCTCTTAATTCGTCGTAAACGTTTGGGCTACGCACTTTGACCAATCTCTAAATATAACCAAAATCCTTAGTGAAAGTCATAAGAAAGTTCCAACAGTCAAAGTAGGGCTCGCATCCACAGAATTCAAATAGCAAACTTTGTGAAAAACACTAACTTTTATGTGACAGATGCTACATCTTTCAGCCGAAGTTCATTGTCGAAACTCCACGATCACCTTCATCTCTTCTGACAAGTAAGGATTAACAGAAAAATCAGAGAGGATTAGAGAAAGTCATGAGGGCAGACTAAAATGGGCCATCAATTCGTTTAATCCATTTAAAGCCCCTGGAATCATGCAAAGGAATCTCACTTATAACCTCTCTTATATTCAGCCCTTTTAGAACAATCTAGTCCTTGGGTGTCGTTTGGGCGCCATGCCTCAAGTGGTTGGACTACGGAACAAGGCATTCGAGGATCCAAAACACCTAAAGTTTTTTTCACAGTCCCACCTCTCGCGAACATCTGACAAAGGTGAGAAGGTAGGCCCTGAGTCCCATAGACCTGTTGTGTTGTTGTCAGCGATATCTCTGCGTCCTTGATATCACAAAAACGTTAGACAGTACTGAGCAAGCCTAGGTACACAGATGCATCCAGAAGCAAGGAGCAGACAATACTATATGCAACTGGATAGAGGACATCCTTAATGGTAAAAATATGTAGGTACTCGTATCAATTGCACATTAGGCAGTCACAGAGTCAAGGTTTTTTTCTCTCCCTTCACTTTGACTCAACATAGTGTACGTACAGCTTAAGTTAAGCTCTTGGTGAAATGTCAATTAGAACAATCATCTCGCGAGAGGCATAGTCATAGCGAAGACCTTCTTAAAGAGTAGAAACTTTATTGGTAAAAGGTGGGCTATCGCCAAAATGAGCATTTGCCTTACACAGCTATGACCAACCCAAATAGTAGGGTTAGCAGGACCGATACGTAGCCAGGACCGACTTAGTGGCAATAAGCTAACAAAAGTCTGCACAAGGACTAACTTGCATTTAGCTTCTATGGTACGGAAATGAATCAAAAACATTAGGAACAGACCCTATGATACCCTATCCGTTCTATTGTGTAGACCTTATGAAATGGGCGTGGCCGTATGGCTTTTTTTGTCGAATTACAAAGATATCTTCGAATGTTTGCTGACAATTTATGTAAAACTCCATCGAAATCGGTTTTTTGATAAAAAAAAAAACGCCCCTTAAAACCAGGCGTGGCCAGAACTGATTTGAATTTTTCGATTTCATAGGAAATAGTGAGTTTACGTCAAAGTACGCCTGGCTTGGTGTGGATTTCAAAACTCTCTACACTTCTGCTGCTTCCATTTCTCAGAATCCCAGTTGAAAATTGAAGGCCCATAAACTGGTGCCATACGTACAGACGGACGGACATGGCTCATTCGCTTCCAGTATTGATGCTGCTGATCATAAACATACATCAATGCTTTACGTCCTTTGCAAACTATCACAGTGCTTAAAGCAAAGAGGACTTTGACAGGATTAAACACTCATGGTAGCAGTGACTCCATGTAATCTTGAGCTGAAACTAAGCATACAAACCTTGTGTACCGAAAGGATGTTTGTCCCATTTGCTATTCTCCGCATAGAACATTTATTTAGGTCAAATTAATCGGTGACAAACAGAATACTTAATGATCCTGTTCCTTTGAATTCACACCCCGTGTAGTCACACAGCATGTACGAGTGTGCACAATTGAAATAGGGATACATGAGTGGCAAAGGAAATGTTAGTCTGTAAAGAGTATTTGGAAAGCAGTGACGACCTTTTAACTGATGCACTGATGCATCTCATTTATACAAATCACACACCGTATTGAGAAAAATAAAAAAAATTATTCAAAAAGCCTTTGAGAGATCCCATTGCAAACGAACTAAAGTGGAGGATGTGTGAAAGGACGGGGTAATGTTCTCTGGAGTGACATTTAAGCCAAAAGGCGACGATTATATCCAGTAACCTGGTTTTAATACTTTCAGTCCTTATCTCGGGATCGTTTTTAGGAGTTGCTTAAACTTCGGCAACACCCCTAGATCCTGGAGGAAAGGTAAAGTAGTCATTATACTGTAAGATATCCCACGCTTCCCTAAACACTTCCATTCCAACGTTGGTAGGAATAATTGAGAAATCTTTTGAAAACAAGAATTTCGCTTCCTTGATATTGAAGGAGCTTTGAACATTTGATCGGGTGCACCTACTGACTTGAATATGCTGAGTTGGAATGCGATTTAGTAGGGAGACAAACCAGAAGGCTTGGACGGTTCGGGATGAAACCATGGCACATCTTCTCTATACCAGTCCTGCCCTATCTTCTTAACTAGACTGGCTAGACTGGTCTTAAACAAAACAGAAAACCTTCATGCTTTCACGTAGGGCTCCGGTTCTCCGGTATTCAGGTTCTTTTTTTCAATGAACCTTCCTTTCATCTAAGTTGTCGCTGCTGAGCGGGAAGAACCACAAAACCAATCCCAAACCTAGGTTTAATGCGAGACTAAAAGTTCTATACCACCATATGCCATGTGATCATGACAGACCATCAGCCAGTTTGATTAAAGGAAAGACGACTTTCAATTATGTTCACATTAACCCCCCGCGGAGCAGAACAAGGACATAGAACTAGAAGACATATTTGAAGAGAATAAGTCCTGCCTGCAAGTATAAATGAAGGAGGCTTTTCAACGTAAGAAAGTCTAGCAAGCCCCTCAATATTCAGAATTTCATGACATCTGCAGGAAAACGGAGCAACTTTACCCTAGATCAAACGATCTTGCTTGGAACTATGAAATAAATGTAGTACCGGTACCACCTTTATAAAGTAATCAAGGGAATAGGCGCTAATGAAGAAGTAGTAGTACTCCAACCTAGATTAGAAAAGATTGGTATTTAAGAAGTACATGAAATCAACCAGCTGGGATGGAATAACAAAGGAGCTTTATCTAGCTGTACTAAGACGTCGATTTCGTCCGAAAAACTTAGCCGAACACGCAACGACCTTAAGCGAATGAAGGAAGAAGTCACAGTTCAGAAAATCTGTGAGTTCTATCTTCCAGGATCATGGCGCTAGATGTGCCCAAGCTAATGTATCCCATATATTAATAGATTTTATTTGGACAAGATTGGGGTGGATGCAAGGCTCTCCATAGAAGGCATTGGAAGCCGGTAAAGTATTCTAACTTTCCGAACCAAAATCTACCGAGATCGTTCTTTTGCCAGTCACTATATGCAATCCATACATGACACATCACACCAATAGTGAGTACTACTGAATGTGTCCAGATCAGTGTCCAACTTTACAATAATTTGGAAAAAATAGATAACGCATTTTATGTTAAAGGACCTCTTCTTCTCTAAGAGTATGTATTTTCATACAAATAGTCACCTTAACCTAAACTAAGCTAGAGGATAACATGTCATTAAACCTAACATTAATCGATATTATCATTCTCACATTATGGTACGACTGTGCTTGAAGTTAGCTGCGGTTTGTTTCAAAGTCTCAACTCATCTGTATATGCGATTGAGTCTTGGAAAAGTATATGTTTCAACAATATTTGCAAGTTATCCAAATGTTGTGTCAAAGTAGTGTCAACACAAAAATTATTTTCCCTCAAAGGTTTGTTTAGAACCGAAAATGTCATATTTCAGCTATTCAGCAACCTGAAGACTTTCACAAAATACCATAACACCCGAAAATTTTTCACTTTTTCTTCTTCAATGATGCTGGCAACATAGGCACAGTTATTGGAGATCACTATCAGACTATGTTGACTGACATAGGAAGATGATGGCGTAAAGTACATGTGGTTTCAACAAGACGGCGCCACATGCAACGAAATCGAAGTTTCGTGACTGGGTTACCTCCAGATAATGCAATAAGTCAGAAACTTACAAGTTCCGCAAAGTCAAACACTATAAAACGGTTTTGATGGCTATTAACTGATCAAAAATTTGAATCTTAAGACAAAGCTCCACCTAAAAGAGGATTCCTTCAGTGAGCCACGACATCGTGTTCCGTTTTCATTGATAAAGCCTTTAACTGGAATCGCTCGAGGGACATTTGCGTGTTACAGCACTTAACCAAAGTACATCCTTACTCGTCGAATTAAATTGGAATTTAAATCAAAATCAACCATTACCAACTTCAAAGGGACTCGGTCGTATTCCAAAAACCACCTCCAACCCAATACAGACCACTACCGAGAATTTAAGGCTCAAACTACACCACCTCCCCCACTAGCAGAGCGAACCTTTTAATGCCTTTCCTCTGAATTGCAGAGATCACCGAAAAATTCAAAAACCCAATTCATCCTTAATGACGGGCGACTGCCCGTCACGCTCTGATTGCGAATTGTATGGGAAACATAATTACTTCCTAGAAGGACACCCACACCCACACCCATACCCGACCAACCTTATTCATTTCATTTCATTTGATTCAATACAAACGCAATTTAATGATGGAGTCAAGTTTATTTATTCCATTCCAATTACATACCTCTGTCCTGCACTGTGAAATCTGTATCCTTCTCTCGTCAGTAATCCACAAAAAAATATGTATTAACGTTGCGCACACTTGTGTACTACCACTCCACTCGGTAAAAACGCACTAAATGCACTCGGTTCTCTCGAATTTTCCGTTGTTTTTCTTTCTTCCTCTATTTAAGGACTTTATTTAAGAAAAATATATAAAAACAACTCGCACTCAAACATTTCACCGAAAGCACATTGTATGTACATCCAAGTACGATCCCCGGTTCCTCGACGGAACACAGCAGCACTCCTCGTCTTGACCTACTCTAGCTAGTAAAGTGCACAGCGATGCATTCCTTCGTTTAACGAAACAACAACAATACTCGTACAAAAACAACAACACAACACATCCCGAAATGGAAATGGAAAACGGGAAACAATTTTCTTTTCCCTTTTTTTTTGATTTCTTTTTTGTGGGAGAAAACTCACATCCTTACTCTATCGACATCGACACTCTCTTCTCGGTACGGCACCGCAGCAAGGATAAAAGGATAGAGCGTAAAATTTAAGCAAAGACAGCAAAGGACAACAAAGCGCGAGCACAAACAAAACAGTTATGATGAACTTTTGCGTCCTTTATGCAACGCACGACAATAAACGAAAATTAATTATCCCTTCAGAGGACTGTTCCTTGAATGACATTAAACTCTGTCAGAGGTCCTCTTTGTCTGTGGAGTGGAGGAAGCAAAGCACGATTTCGAATGCAAAATGGCCCGAGACTGTGAGATTACTTTCTGCTACTTGCGAACGCTTCAAGTACCGAAT
Source organism: Xylota segnis (assembly GCA_963583995.1). Lineage (NCBI taxonomy): Eukaryota > Metazoa > Arthropoda > Insecta > Diptera > Syrphidae > Xylota > Xylota segnis. The sequence goes on from OY757237.1 coordinate 5,923,818, forward strand.
GGGAACTAATATTGGAACGGACAGCGGTGCCACGGTGGTCCTTGTGGTACAGACGCAGTCACAGACGATGTGAGAAGAGCGAAAGTTCACGATGGAACAGGAGATGGGCGCTTCTGTGATGTAACCATGGAGAAAGGAGCTTTTCCTGGAACACCGTACAAAGGATGCTGTTACGCAGGATATTTTCGCGCAGTTTTTATTCACACACTTCCAGTGGGTGATGACGAGCGAAAAAGCTCGTGGTCATGTTTTGTGTGTTCGGTGTGGATTTGCCTGCCGCAACCAACCCTGCTGTCAGTCAACACGGACCGAGGATTGATTTGTTTATTTGCTGTTGCAGCTGATGCTGTAGGACTTGCAGTCGGCATGCCAGGAAGTCATCGTTCTTCGTCGTCTTTGATGTTCGGCTCGTTCAATTCTCTGTTCTGGAATGTACTCCTGTTTCTGGGGCGCGACATAGTGTCGCTCGACACGACACGGGTGCAAGGTCAACTTGTCGGTGGCAAACACTCAGGTAGACATTTGTTGAAGTCGCTCTCTTGAATGGCAAGGATATGCACGATTTTTTGTGAGCTTTAGAAGTAAGTTGTTTCATTTTCTATGTACCTACAACCCACAGTGTTCGCCACAATTTAATTAGAATTAAAATGTTCCAGGACATGCAATGCGACATGTGAACGCACCCACTCATCCATCCATCTAAATGGATCTTGTGTTCGCTTGGCTTTAATTCGACAGCGTAAATTTGCGATAATTAAATGCGGCAAAACAGGGAATATGAGGACTTAAGCCCCTTTTACTTCGTCCTTAAGCCGTCTAAATGTTGTTGAATAGGCATGAAATGGAGGAATCCTGTGGGGATGGAAAAAGGCTGCAAAATTGACACTTTAAGTGTCGTCCATATTGTTTCGCCGATAAGGGATTGAGAGCACCGGCAGCAGTTAGCCGTCCATAAAGATAAGGACGATTGTGTACGCGAACTCTAGCGAAGGCGGCGGCGGCGGCGGGGAGGATGAAAAAGTGATTCGGTTCGGTGGTGCAAAGTGGACATAAAGCTGTGTAAATAAAGGGAGCTAATATCGCTGGGTGCGGTTAATGTAGGTGTTGTTGGTGCTGTTGGTGTTGGCACATTCATTGGGGTAATACTTTCAGAATCAAAGTTTTTACTACGGATCATTGTTAAGTTAGATAGAGAGCGCCATCACGCAGCCCCGTCCAATGGAGTAGGTTCATTGGATGTACTTAAGAGGGTTGAGTCGCGGGTAATGTCTTTATTTTAATTGAAAGTAAAAAGAGATTTAGTGCTTGCCCCTTACGTGGTGAACTATGCTAGTTAATGTACACTATACGTGGATAGAGAATCGTTTCGGATCTTATCCTTGTTGATGGTTCAAGGATTTTTGTTGTATTTTTTTTTTTTGCAGGATGACAACAAATGAGAGTATTATGAGCTTTGTATCGTTTTTAAGATGACTTTCATCTCGTTACTGAAATAATCCGAAAGTTGTAAGCTATTGCTTCTACATACACTAATGGTTGAGTTTGAAGGAGCAACAAAGAAGGGAAGCAAAGCAATGGTTTTAAATTTCTGAACGACGAAAGGATATCCGATTTGTTTTATGCAAATGCAAGAGTAAAGGTGAGAGTCCTCCAGAAGTAATCCCTGAGCTCCCTATACTCTATACTCTATCTGATGATGCAACACCGTCCCATAGTACTCCAAATGCAAAAGGGATAACTCTGACTTCTTAGAATGAAGGAGAATCGAACAAATAGAGATGCGATGTTGCTGAAGTTTTACCGGAAGATGAAAAAAACATGGCATCTACACAGAGGCATGATTGGAGTACGAGAGCCAGACTGCTTTCCGATGTCAAATAAAGGTGCTGGAACTAAAGGTGTAACTGCTATGATATTAAAAATTGTAGATGACTTGGTAAGGATGTACGATCGTTGAAAGTATGAGTGATGAAGAAAGGAGACACTCGAATGGGATCCTCACATATGAATTATATGAAGTTCCAGCATATTTTCATATATATCTTCAACTATCTTGATCCATTTTAGAACAGCTTTAGATCCGTCTATCACAGGCTAAATCTACACTACTTTACGCCTTTGATTAAGCATATACCCTCATTATATATTATAACTATCAGCCCCTTACTCGTTTTGGTGAATTTCTAGCTATTACAATCGTGTAGATACGTTAAGCTAGAAATGCAGAATGCGCATAACTTTATTAAGGCCGGTAGAAACATCGTTTAGACCTTTCATTTCCAAAACGATTGAAAAAAAGTATCGTTATGCCTTTGAAACTGTCACGTGAACATAAATTCTCTGCGAGTTTTCAGCAGGAAAAAGAATAAATGACAGACATACTGTCAAAACTAAACAATTCTGACAGGTTAAATTTGGAGAATAACTCCAATGCTAACACTATGATCAAAGCCTCACCAATTGCATTTAATTTGAATAAAGATGGGAATTGAGTGTACTATATATGTAAGACTCTCTCGAGCCCAAGTTCTCGACTATGACTTAGAAGTACAAAGCTCGCCGTCGGTTGGTCTTAGCTGGAAATATAGCTTGGATATATAAAACGCCATGTGAATGATACATACACACATACATATGTTCCTACTACAAGTAAATTAGTATCTTTGTTAAATAGGAGCTTGCTTTCGATCAAATTGGTTGGAGTTTAAGGCTCACCTTGGATGGTGCTAACACAGGTATTGTTTAAATGAAAAAATCTACTCAGAATAATATTCCATATGATATCACCAAAAAGGCGCACATCTGCAATGATAGCAAAGGATTGATTGGTTTAGACCAGCCCTCGATAAGGATGCACTTAGACCAGAGAAGGTCTCCTTTTTATGAAAGAGTCAATTCCAGCCGTGCAGGCGGTGTTCAGATCATTGAGATCAGTGAAAAGGTATTTACCTAGTGTGGCCTTTCTGATATTGACAAGTGCAGAGCATGTGCATAGGAGGTGACAGATGGTCTCCTCTTCTTCCTCATATCTACAGCTTCTGCAAAAGTCATTGTAGGGGATGCCCAGTCTTTGAGCATGCCTGCCTAAAGCACAGTGGCCGGTTAGAGTATTAACTATCATAGAGAGGGCTCCTCTCGTGTGTTTTAGGAGACCCGTGGTCCTACTTTCGTTTCAGATTGGCCATACTAGTCTGGCAGTGTTACACCTATGGTTGGCCACCCTTACTGCGTCGGCGTTGATCCGGTAATTAGCATACGACATAGGCGCTTCGATGTCGATGACGTACATAGGATTACTGTCAATCTATTTTAGAGTTCATTTTTCTCTATACTAAACGACTAGGATTTGAACCCCTTGCTCCATAGTCCAACGCACTAACCACTGAGCCACGGCGCCCACAGTTTAAGTAAAATAGTAATCTTTTTATACATACCTTGTACAGTAGGCATGACATATCTTGTATGTTACCGTGATAACTTCTAACAGATATTGAGAGGCGTGCCGTTTCAAAACTTTGCTGGGCCATGTTCGAATACTGCTCAGGGCGAACCTGGGACTGAATCAATAAGCCTCTTCACTTAGCCCGGCCCCAATTGAGCACCCCTTTTCTTGTGTGGGCCACCTAAGACGATGTCTTCATATACTGCGTACATATACTGAGTTTGATTCGACGACTCTCCACGGCGGAGTGCTGATCGAGGCGCTCTACATATTCTGCACTCAAACAACTGATGCAATTTTTTTTTAATTAGGTCGATGTCGCTATACATCTTCATTCGATCTCCTCCTCTAAAAACAATCAACGCAAACGGCAATCAATGACGACTTATTTTTCTCATATATTACTTTTGAACCCATTCGTCAATTAACAAATTAAGAACCTGAGTTAGTTAAGTTAAGTTAAGAGGATATGTTCAAGTTACCCCAAATAAAAAATTTGAGAGCCGTTTTCCACAAACCGATTGTCTTATACGAGTATACGAGGTAAAGTACCCTTTAGTTTGAGTTTAGAATGTAAATTTTGTTTTTCCCCGGAACCTGATGCCACAGACCCCAGATATGAAGTTTGAAGCAAATCAGTCGTGCTATGGCGGACGTACTTCTTGCACTTCTCTGTTATATTAATGTCAACATATGATAATAACACGAGTTCGAAATTTTATATGAAACCAAGCAAAACTCGTATTAATTTATAATCTGAAGTTATTCTGGTTATGGCACTCGTTTATCGCACGTTGGTCACACTAATATACGAGAATGATTTGAACCTGAAACATTGGTTGATGTCTCGAAAAACATGAGAAAAAATCCTGGGGAATGTTTATCTCCTAATAGTCAATATCCACACCGGGTGGTATTCTGTGACTGAACCAATAATCCTATAAAACCATAATTTTGAATGAACAAATTTTCCCATAAACTATTTCTTGGTCTATCTCACCCACCAACCACGGTTGACTGAAAGCTCAGGAAATTATTTTTGCGAAATCGTTCAAGCTTTAGGAAACTTTGGTAACGAATCTCCGAGCCGTTAATATGCAAAACTTCTAAAAGCTTAATGGATACTTCATTGGTTTAAGCCTTAAATGAATTCAAATAAATAGTTTCCCCACTTTCGCTCGATTCCTCTAGATGTCGCAATGAGTCGAAATTTAAATTTGAAAATATATTCAAATTCGGATCTCTTGCCAGTTGGCTTTGGTATCAACTCGAATTGATCCCGCAGACTTTAAGGTGCAGCCTAGACTAGTTAGTGATAAAACAACAGATGATCTGAACGCTGCTCGTGTACTCCCTGCATAGGCCTAATCCGCACTCAAAGTGTAACATGTAGACTTCGTTTCCACATCATCAAGCAAGACATTGCTCTTTCTATCAGTTCTTAACAAACAGCGGTTAAATTTCGTTTCCATCCTTTAGGTTTGTCAATATCTCGGCGTCATCCTTGACAAACGGCTAAGCTGGAGTTATCATATCAAGTACGCCATCGAGCGCGCCACTAAGGTGGGCGGTGTAGACCGCTTTAGGGCAGAACTTGTGGTCTAAATCCAAAAATGATACATTGGTTGTAGACAATATTGGTGAGGCTCATTATCATATACACGGTTATCCTATAGTGGCCGAAAGTTCTTCAACGGACATTGCTAACTAAGATTCTCGTTATTTCAGGTGCCAAACGTACTTACTCTACAGAAGGATTAGAAGCCAGCTTTAGACTTACACCCCTTCGTTAGAAAAACGGCTCCTCGATGTGCTATCAACTTGGAGCTAGTATACAAGCATAAACCTGGTCACCATGTGGGACACTGGAAAATTCTTGATTCAAGTCCAAAATGAGACATGTTCTGCATCACTGACCTTAAGATCAGGGAATACTGTTTCAGTAAGTAATTTAAGGCAGAAATATTAGACCCTGCAGACTGGTTTAATGGTGTTGGCGGACTGAATCCCAGGGGTCTGGTCTGGTTCGCGGACGGATGAAAAATGGACTCAGGAGTTGGAACTGATTTCTATGGACCCCACACCAAAGTCTCGATACCTATGAGAATGTATTCCCCAATTGTCCAGGGTGAACTCCATGCCATTGAGTTCTTAGTAAAGGTATCAAATGCGCTGTAATCTACATCTCTTTAGGTAGTCAGGCAGTACCTAGAGCTCTATGATCCAATTTAGTGGACTCTGTATCAGGTAAATGCTGTTACGATGCATTACAATCTCTTGCTAGACATAACAGAGTGGTGCGCAGATGGATCCCAGTTCATAGGAAGAAATTGTGGGCAACGAATCTCCAGATGAACCAACAAAGGCTGGCCCAGGAGCTACTCCCATAGGACCTGAACTCTACAGTGGTGTGAACTGGGATGCCGCCATAGCGCCGTGTAATGAGTGGGTGAACAAACTTCGTCTGGCCCACTGGAAAAATGTCCTTGGGTAAGGACAATCCAAACGATTAATCAAGCCTTGTTCCTTCAAGGAAATTCTTAGCTTAGACAAGGATAGTAGTAGCTTTCTAACAGGAAGCTGTGACCTGAAGTATCATCTCAACAAACTTAATCTGTGTCCAGACATAGAATGTAGGTTCTGCTCGAGAGATTACCAAGCACAAGGTGGCTCGTCAGCAGACATTAAAAGTTGTCTTCATCAAACCCTTAGACAAGGGCAAGGGTCTTCGGAAAAAAGTTCGAATCACAAGTAAAACAATGTATTTGCAACAACTACAGAGGCTTATTCCAGCTAAAACATACTCAGTTGCCTGGAGTCCTTTTGTAGAAACATTTCCGTATCGTTTCACGTCATCAGACTACCAACTATGCAAAGACATTACTTGATTCATAGTCACCGCATCCTTCCGCCATTACACTTGCATCTCCTCCTCCAACCCCTTAAAAAAGGAAGAAAAAAATGCGGGTGACTTTTTCAAGAACCCATTAGCAAACCACCTCACCCCCATGCATCCGGTTTGCGCTCTAATTAAAGTTATACATCAATCCATCATCCCCTGGCCTCTAATACTCAAGCTCGCACACAATCTCATCACTTACCCACACAGGCAACACGCCACCCTTTGACAAGAGTGTCTGAGCTGAATGCCCAGCTCACACTTTTCGTAGAGCAAATCTTAACCACGGTCGCCGCGCCGCCTTTCAGGAGTAGTCACATGGAAAGTGTTTCCATTCAAAAAAATCGCTCGCTTGCTCTTCAGTCCACCTCAGCCCTGCACATTCGGGATCTCCTTTAGCTAGACACCTTCATAGACGACGAGATGCACTGATGATAATGAGGAGACGGAGAGGGAGAAGGAGAGGGAGGGCAAAAATGCACCCCTTCGACCCTCAATGCTCGAAACAGCCAGCAGTCTATTAGTAGTGCACAATAGCAGCACAATTTCACTTTCGTTGCCGGTGTGGAGCACGAGCATTAGGGTTGGCTGCTGCCGCTGCTACTACTGGGAGCAGCACACACACATACACCACCCTCAGTCGGGCGCTGCACTTGACTCTCTAATGCACTAAGCAGAGCACTGCTGGGGCTGGGTGGGTTGACTGCGACCGGCGATGGGGAGGCAGGTACGAAGCGAAAGTGTTGTCTGTTGATTCAAGTGGCGAATGTTGTGTACGTGGCGATGTGTCCCCCAGATAATGTTAGACGAGAAGCCGGCAAACACATACACACGTGTGCCGCACCCCCCACACAGGATATGTTGGAAGTGCTTCCAGCTGGATGGTGAACAGGATGCAGTCGGGTAGGATATGGCGACATGTACTCGTACATATATGTGGCTGACTGGCTGGTTAGCATGGTGGTTGATTGTTGTTGTCGTCATCGTCATCAACATATCGCCACCAGAGATGCAAGGATTGGAGCATATCCCACCCCCCAACCCCAATGTGACCCATGTGCAGGGGAGAGAATAGAACTGCAATCCTGCCGTATGTTGGACTTCTTGAAGGGGGACTACGACTACGACTACGACGATGACGACTTCGTGTAGTAGACACAACACGGCGCACGACGAATGTGCACGTACGACATTGACATTGGTTAAGTGGAAGTGGGTAGGCGTGGGGGAATTTCCCGCTTTCACTGACTCACCCACTTAAGGATCTCGTATTTTTTGTTCTCCTCTCCTTTTCATCCTGCTCTCTGTACATTGTGTTGCGAAAATTCTTTTCTTCCGCTTGAGATTCCTAAATTATTTTTTTTTTCGCTTCTCGACGAATATACAAGTCCAGGGGTGGAAAAAAAAAGAGAAAAAAAGATGAAAAGGATGCTTAGCAGGATGTTACGGACAAAGGCAATGAATGTTTAAGATTTTCCTTTTTTTTTATTTCATAGCATACTTAATAGTTAGTTGAAGATGGGGGTGTGTTGTGTGCCTGCCCCCTCTCACGTGTCCTTAGCGTTGTTGAGATAAGTTTTTATTTCGTCCTTTGAGTCACTTTTCCTTCTTCGGTTTCATATACTCGTATATTAAAAGTGAAATGATTTGCAAAAGGAGAGACTTTTGTTCGTTGGAGGCGCGCTCATTTCTTTCGTTCTAATGCGGGGATGTATGCGAATTCTTGGTATCGCTGTGGCTCTTGAGCTTAGCTGGATGGTTGGGTGGTTGAGTGTATGAATAGAGATCGGGATTCCTTTTGTGCGTGACGGCCGCTTTAAAGATTTCTGTTCTTGTCCTCGTATTGTCGACTGGGACTTGCCTATCGGCCGTGCCATTTCAATAATCCATTGTGTTCGTACTCTTTGGGGGTGTGAGGTGGTGCTTGTTGTAAACAACGAGAAGCAAACTCATTTATGGGGTTGTTAGAATTTGTCGTATGCATTTGTCACAATTAACGGTTTTTAGATGATGTTTCTGCTGGAACTGTCATCCCAAGTGAGTAATTGGATGGAATCAGTGCGACCTTAGGGTTGTGTGAATGGATCTTTGCTGAAACAAATCTTGAGTGGTTGAGAAATGATGATGGGGTCAGAAGGAAGGAAAGAAAGAAAGAAATTGTTTATAGGATTTGTATTGTCTATCGACCCTCTCAGGTTCTACTGTCATACTCACACCGTTAAACGATCCAATGCGAGGAAATAATTGTACGGCTTTCTGTTCAGGCCTGCAGACCTTTGCTAGTTGTAGGTATAGCAGAATTTCCAAGCCCTGCTATGTGGCATTCGACCTCTGGACTAGTCTGTCGATCCTACTGTGGTTCAATCTTCATAGCAGCAAACGAAGAAGGATTCCTCGTTATAGCAATCAGTACTATTTAGCAGCCAAGATCTCTCTGATGGAAGCAAATACCACTCCTATGAGTTGGAAATACTAGAGGGTGCAGGCAGTCTCGATGAATTTCGTATTCTGCGTAATAAGAGCTATGATCTGAACCTGAGAAGGCTACCCATTAAGGATACAGCATGGAACCAAACCGAAGTTCAAATCCAATGAAGAGAGATGCTCTTGCTGCAAATACTATTAAATAACTTCAGAAAGATCTTGGTGTGGGATGTAAGGATTTACTGAGTAGGGTGCTCGGTGCATCGGAAGGGTACTCGTCGGTTAGTCTGATTGTAACGTAGAAATGGATTGTCAAAACTGGTAAGGATTTCCCCATTCATCTAAGACTGTAGAACATTTCGCAGACCTAGTTTTTTTTATGGCGCGTTGGGCTTAGAAGGATATTACAACCCTTACCATGTTTTGAGATAGCGCCTGTTGTCTATTTTTGGCTTACGTCTAAAAGTATGTACTTCATAATGGTGAAACGTGTACTTTCAGATTGGTGTGTGCAGTGAGAGGTGGGACATTTTTGGATTCAAATCTTAGGAAAACAGATTAACATCTTAACGTTACATGGTGTTAACACGAGCAAACCTTAAGCAATTCAAATACTGAACTGACTTTTAAGAGACAACAAATGAGAGTAAAATTTAAGGAAGAGGTAGTACAGAGAAATAAGGCGTTTGGTAAAGAGGCCTTGTTGCTGTTTTAATGAGGTTCGGAGGACTTGAGTTAAAAGGCATTATTTTCAGAAGAACCGCGCAAGAACAGCTGATGAACAGCTGGTGGTCAGACTCAGGAATCGGACCTTCAAAGACTCTATTCTCTTGAAAAAGATTTTGCCAAAGGATAACCATACTTGGTCGAGAAAGTGTTTAATGGTAGCAATGTACAGGGGACTCAGTAATCTGAGAACTAGCTGAAAAGTTGGCTGGTCTAGCAAAGGGAATAGAAAGTAATAGAGTGACATTTATTTACGTTGAGTTGTAAGAAATATTTCCGACAACCGATACAGAAACTAGTTAGATCAGTCTTCAGTTAATAGATAGAACAGAGTGCCTTATAACACGTTCAATGTTATTAAGGGAAGGGAAAAGATCAATGATCCCATGTGAATGCCTTAGGGGACTCCAGTCATTCTTATGAGATAAACAGGGTTTGAAAACCAAGAGAGCTAGACTTATGACAGCTCAAATCCGGGGCAATCACATAGACTTGCACATCGTCACGGCTGAGGGAATAATCAGCCTTAAGGTTGCTATAGGTTCTCAAGAATCGTAGATGATGTCAAGTCCACAGAGTTCAACCACTTTGTGGTTCGTTTTGACTTCTTTGCACAGGCTTTAAGAAAAAAAAAATAGGCTTAGAGATAGGGTCCTATTAAAGAAGGATTCTACCTCATGTTTTCATACTTACACGGTCATAGGTTACTACAAGTGTGAGAAGGAGCAGTTTAAGCGCACCAAGGTATACCAAGAAAGGAGAGTTCTGAGAAATTGGCAGAAAAGGGCTGTCAACAAGAAATTATATTCCGAAAGGAGGATCAAAACAGGTATAACTTAGAGAATCCACCGAAACTTCAAAATGTACTGGGAAGACCTCACAAATGGCGATGTGGGCACGTCAATCGCTATTAATTAAGTGACCTCTAGGCTCCAATAGAATGGAAATAAGACTGATGGTGTGATTCATAACAAGGCACGATAATCTGCATCAACTGGAAAAAAGGGGAAGAGCAGCTAAAACACAAGCAACACCAAGTCTGTGGCACAAAGTATCGGGACCCTCACTGATACCAGAGTAGTAAATGTAGTCCGGGTGCAATGCGTACCTCCTTAAGCTTCACCTCTGATCCAACATCAAAACTATTAACTTAATTGGAAATATGAAGATCTTTAAAAGAATGCACCTGCTATCCTCAACACCAGTATGAACCTCGATCTTTATGCCGAGAAGAATCAATCTCTATCGCGCCTTTAACACCATCATTCGGAATCATAGTTATTAGAATAATCCTCAAGTGCCTCAAGTGATACTTCAACGTGAATGGTACACTGATGGTTCAGACATGTCAAATGGGGTAGGAGTTGAAATTTTTGGTCCAAACTACGAATTGCGTCATTAGGACACTTCTTTCAAACAGGGGTTTTCGCTATTCAGCTCTATGCCAGAGAGTGCATCAGAATGTTCCTCCGAAGATCATATGTTAATACCTTATCGGATAGCCAAGCAGCCCCAAAACCCTCATGTCCTTTGATTTAAGTCTAGGCTGGGTTAGAATTGTCTTCAGACCCTCCTACAGGTACACAATAAAATCACATTAACATACAAATGTACAGGTATCCCTGGGAATGAGGCTGCTGAAAGCCAGACTTGGTACTCAATGCCCATATGTTGGTTCTGAATCCTTCTGTAGTACCTGGCACCCAGGCACAGATAGAGCTAAATCACTGCGCCTGTACAACGAAAATAAGGCTGAAACTCTCAAAATAGCTTGAGACATGCCAAGAAATTCATTGGTTTCTCGAACAAAATAAATAACAGATTCCAGGAATGACCAAATATAACGTATTCCGGGCTCCCTATCTCAAATATCATTTCAAAAAAATTGGCATTAGATATGTAAGTGTAGAGAACATATTTCCGGACATATTTTACATGAATGTCCTGCTATTACTCGGCTAAGTCATCATCCGTTCCACATAATCTTACCTCGACTTCTGAACCTAAACCTTCTCCTAGACTTCAGTCAAGAACTCCACACAAGAATTCTCTACGAGGACGTGGTGCTTCGTCTTCTTCTTCTTTTTCTTAAAAAAAGGATAAAACAATGGATAACCTGAAGAGCCTCCTGGCTAAAAAAAACAATGGGAGGAAGATGGAATATCTATTGCGCGTTCTATTACACATTTTTCTTACAAACCTCTGCGGAAAACTCAACATTCCTGTTTAGTTTAGTACATGAGTGTGTATCCTGAGTAACGCTGCAATTAACAGCCTCATTTCGTTAAGCCATAAAAGAATGAATTAAAAATCTCCAAGTCACATTTGCACTTATTCGTAATAACAAAAATGAATGATTGCTTCACTTCCCTCGAATTAGTTTTAGGCCATATCCCCAGGCTCTCGTAGCCAAGCCATTTGCTAAAATTACTCATCTACAACATAAACAGCACGAGTCCTCTGCACATTCCACGTAAACGCATCACTTGCTTCCACAAACACGTACATATGTATATGTGTACAAACACCCATTCCAGCGGCCACTAATATCCTTTTGTAATGAAACTTAACACACACCGAAACGTATGCAAACTAGACGAACTCATTCATTATCATCACAACCCCCGCGTTTAGTGGACCCAACTGGCTCCACAGCCTCAACCTCAGATTTCCATCATTTTCATCTAAAACAACCCTATCTGTGTGCATCTATCTCTAAGGCTATTATAAAAGTAATATACAACCCTGTCCAGTTTACAATGAGGGAAGAAGCAAAAAAAAAAACACAACCAACCCACATGTAGCCTTAGCGTATTTGACCAAACAGTTTTCACTGTCGGTTATCCTGGCTCGGTTATTATTGCTGTTTGCTTTGCTCGCATATCCTGCAAAGAGACCCTTTTTTTTTTTTGCTATGTCCGCCCCGAACTACACACAACTACAAGGCTCTGGTATACATCAATCATGGCAGTCTCCATTGTCACCCTATCTTCGAATGCTTAGACTCATTATTTTAGAGAGTTTAGAGGGCGAACCCCACGGATCTGCCCATGGTGGCTAGGGTGTCTTGCTTTTCATTTCGTATTCACATCGGCTCGTAGGCAAAGTACTAGAGAAGTGCCACTCGGAGCTTGGGATGCACACACATTCGCATGAAAATCATGTGTGTGTGTGTGTGTGTTGGGGTGGTGGAGGGTATACCGGGCAATTAGGGTCTAATGACGGCAGCAGGTTGGAATGGTGGTATGAATCTTTGTCACGACTCTCACTACTAGTGTTGGTGAATACTCGTAGAACCAACGCGAGGATGGCATATCTCTCCGCAGGCGAATGGTTTTTATTTTTTTAGCCATCGACAAGGTACTGCGATGGCACTTCTTGCTGAACACGGACAATGGCAGTGGCCGACCCAAGTGGAAGTTGGCAATAATGACGGCGGCTGTGGCGGTGGCAGTGTTTCTACTAAATGGGGGTGGCAGCTGATAGAAAAGCAAATCCACCCTTCACGAGATTAGGGATTTGTGAGTAGCGCTGTTGGGTCAGTTTGGATTTCAATCTGACGCAACTAGCCCTGGGTTCATAAATCTGTCAGGACAACGGAGGGTTGATAGTACCGCTTTACAATCAAGATAACTACACGAAGGGGTTTAGGTCATTAAAAGCGGTTACGAAGCTCCACCTGGTTACATAAAACTGCCTGTACACACAAGTGTATCTGTGTGTGTGTGTGTGTGTGTAACAGATAAATCAACTGTGCAAACTTAGAAGAAGAAAAAAAAAAAAGGCACTTATCCACGTCACATCTCTCACACAAGCCCTTAAGTTAGCGGCCCCCTGTTCGCCGCGGCGGCGGCGGCGGCGTATGTGCAACTTTATCTCATTGTGACACGTACTCGAGCCATTATAGGTTTTTATAACTTGTACACATCGATACGCATTAAATTTTAACATCGTTTCAATAGCGCACGCACACCTCTTCCCCCGCGACCGGGAGCATTTCTCCCGAGTGTGCCACTCGACTTGAATGTCCTGAACAATGGCAGCGCCGAAGAAGTCCTCCCCGACGAAGACGACGACGAGGACGATGTTGGGGTTGGAGGCACGATGGCTAAGGGGTAGTATTAGTAGTAGTAGAAAGAATCGACCTTCGCGCTTCCTTACGCTGCTGTGGGTAAATTTGAAATTTTCATTTATGCGCGCGGCAAAAAGTGCGTGCTGCGTCGTAGAGGCTGTGAAAGAATAGCTACGACTTGGAGTTGGAGGGTCATAAATGTACATAGAATCCTTTTTTTAATGGCACTCTCGGATGTACGAGGGCGCATTAGTGCGTGTTCTTAGAATACACATTTGCCAGCACCGACAGTAGTAGTGTTGGTGGTCGTTTTGCTGTGGGCGGGAGGGGGCGTACATATCTCTAAGGACATTCTGAATCGTTTATGATGCTCCGCTCGCATTGGCACTGTATGTGGCGAATGGCCCCATCTGGCCTAGCTACAAAACTACCATAAAAATCCCATTTAAAATATATGTAAGAATTTATATGCACGCAGTGACATACATGGTAGGAGGTAGGCACTCAAGGAGGAGGAGGATGCCAGGGCAGGGCTGGGCTGGGGTATGTACATATGTATGGAGTGGTAAATAACATGAATAGATATCATTTTAAAATTGATATGGATGGGCCTGGGGATAATCGCATTTTTGTTTAGAAGGATGATGTGTGGCTTATCTAGATATGACGGATATGGAAGGACTTCCATTCAAAAGAAACCCAGACGCAATTACTGCTTATTCATATCAGTCAGCCACCGAAATTAAAACGGCTAGTGTGCGTGAATGGCACTCCTGTGTATATCGTTAGAAAGGACATGACACAAAGGGGGGCTTTTCCTCAATTGGATTAAAATGCATTTTATGAGATTGACGTATGAAATCAGTTTGGTTGACCCTTGCGGGGATTGTGTCTGGCATAGCGTTCTCTAAACTCCTGCAAGCATTGTTTGACAGGGAAGGGTGGTTTTATAATTACTTTGCGCTATTGTGTTCTATTCCTAGCAACCCCTGTCTCATGTAGCAAATATGAAGCCATGTCTGAGACGGAGATGCATTTTCCATTTAATGCTCTTCATTGTCATGTGTATATCTATTGTGGTTTGACATTCTATAATCATCAGTGGGTGCATAGAAATGTCGTTTTATCATTGCTCTCCAGACAGAACGAAATAAGTGATCTGCGTTTTGATGTTTTTGAATCTTAGTTCAAAGCTTCTGAATAATGAACACCTCCCACATGCGCTACATATAATAATTGGGAGCCAACTACTGTATATATTACATAACGAACTGATAAATCTTCCCAATAAACAAGAAAAGAACTTTTGTGCGAGTTTCTTTAGTAAGATTGTGCGGAAAAAACCGACATTGGGGTTAGGTAAGGTCATCATAGAAATTTGGCAGCACTGCGTACTGAACTGACACTCCAACTCCTCAGCTGGAAGGTAAACAAACAAAACAAATATTATGAACACAACACACAATATAAATATGGCAATAACTCCAGCAACTCAATGGAAAATGTAGTCAAATCACAAGATTCTTGGATGACAGCAAACTACGTCAGTTTTGACGTTTTCATACAAATTATCGATAACACAAGGAAAGTCTAAATTGGCAACACTGTTGTATATCGGGTTTAAGAGTTTAGTTATAAAATTCGTCAATGCTTAGCTAGGTTAGGTTAGAAAAGGTGGTTATCCTGCCGAAAGTCAGGGCACACTTAGACCAAGAGAAGGTCCATTGCGATACCACATATTTGGTAGGCCAGACGAAGAAGAAGGTTGGTATGAATACTTTTGAAGTCTTCGGGAATACAACTCTAAATGTAGAAATCATGATGTACAAATGATTAAATTCAAAACTTCATACCTCGACACACTAACTGCTCAGTTTGTGGCCTCTTGTGGGACCTTAGGATTTAAAAAAAAGTAGTCATTGCGAAGAGTTCTTCCCAGCTGCTGTGATTCAACTCATCTCTTGCCCCCAAAGTTAGCAGACTTATTGCATGACAAGAAGACGTAGCCTTTTCAGAATGTATACCCGATCGACAGCCTCCTCTGCCAAAAATATCCAGAACCTATCCGAGTTTCATAAATAATGATAACAATAACGTTCTCATAAGTTCTGGACACTTATAGACCACTGTACCAAGACTTCAAGATACCCTTTGCAAGCTCGTACTCGAGCAAAGAAAAATGGAAAAGCAGTCAGTCTTCTAGTACACATACTATCTCTGTCTTCACAAATTGATCAAAGATGGATGTAGGCATGGGCTCCGACATATTTTTGAACCAGTAGCCGCCCATGAGACTGTGTTGAGGGTCATATAACAAGAAGATATCACCTTTTTCATTGCAGCCATAGAAATAAAATCCAAGCTTGTGAAGTGCTGCGGTAAAAAGTTTAAGGTTCTTGGAACCTAGGAACAGGTTGGTCTCTGCTGGGTTCTTGAACTCAAAAAAATACCAGATTGGCCAGAAGAGGTTCGAATTCTATATCAAAACAGTTCAACACCTCGGTGTATATCGTTCCATTCACACTGAAGCAAGTAGTAGGGATTAAGGCTCGTAGAAAAGCTAACAGCAGATGGTCCCCCCCTTTTTCATCACAAGAACTTTATGGCCATATTTTCATAACAGTAGGGTCGATAGAATTCTGCAAAAAGATAGGAAAATCCATCTCTACACTAAACATGGGGGTCAATGAAAATACCTTTCGCTGTCCGTTCTTCAACAATACCTACACCGTAGCATCGTACTGGTGCTGCAAAAAATTGTTAATATCGTCAAGTGCCAATCTACAAATTACCTTATTATATTAGCATAACATATCACCCTATATACATATATTGTTCAATCCCTTCGCTACCTTGCTAACTCATCTCTTGCCCTTGCCAAGCGATGGTCTAAGGAATTCTCTGACCCGTACGTGTCTAGACTACATTACCTGTGTTGGTTCCTTACTTAAAATTGCCCATCAAACGTACATGTGTCAAAAATCAGGAATATTCAACGTCGTTTTCTCCGATTTACGCTTCGAGCTCTACCTTGGAACGACCCACTTATCTTGCCTTAACATCTTTAAGCTGAATACACTTTAGAAACGCAATCATCGACTGATCTTAGACTCCATGGATTGCACTGAAGTGCACCCTTTGCAGAGATTAAAATATGTTTGAAAATGTCTGAAACTGATTACTTTTGATATGACGTTTACTTTTGATAAACAGAACTGGCTCTAAATGTCTTCCCTGAAAAACACCAGAATGGACTGTTGAAGAGATGCTAGAATCCATTCGAGATGTGTGTCTATATCCAATCAAGTTCTTGACCTCTTTCTACTGAAGTCCAATACATACATACAACTAAACAAGTTCGTGATTACCGAGACCTTTTCTAAAGAATCGATGCTGATTTTTGGAAATGCCATTGCGACAGATGAAGGTTATCCTATCGGAGACAATTTGTTCAATTTGAAGTCCAAGATATTCGACGGCAATTGATTAAGACTCCATTCCACCTTTCATTTGATAGAGATTCATTTTCCTACGTATGAAGACTTTAAAAGCTTAGGCGAGATATGAGTTCCAGTTTTCCTTGATGATGATGTGGCTTATTCCACTGATTTTTTTTTTTTTAATCTTGGTCTGTCGATATGTACATATCTTTGGTGAGCCAACTAGGAAAGGAAGACCATTGAGTAGGGATCTACTCATCGTGTTTTCAATTACTTTTCTATGTGCGTATCAACATTCTAGGGAATCCACAACTGGATCGAGTCGAAATAAATGCTAAAAATAAATCGAGAAGAGCCAGGTGCTCAAGAGTTCTTATCCAGGATAGAGAACTGGATGAGGATGAAGAAGTAAGAGTAACGCACTTGGTCGTAGATTTGGTAGTGAATGTGTCTACATTGTACGGTGAATTGGTAAAAAATTCAAATGTACGTAGTTTTAGAATTATTTACTATTGTTGCAATCTTCTTTTGCAGAGTGTGATCCTTTTAAACCTATGTGAGACTGCAGTTTTAAAATGTCCCGAATGAGGTAAGGATTTCGGTAGACCCTGCAACTCAATTTTGCTCCAATCTTCGAATTTCATCAAAAAGCAACTTCTCTCGTTGACTGGCATATGGATCTCAATAGGTCTACCAGCTTTAGGTTCTCCAACTCAGTAAATAAATGACTTCCAAGAATTCGGAGTAGAGTAGTAGTAGGCTGTAGAGTCGCACACTAAATGGTGGATAGCACAGGATCATCATGTCGGTTTTAGATATCTTATTTTACCGATTATACTTCCAAAGATGGTTTAAGATGTTGTAGGATAGCTATAGACTTGTCTTGAATGACACTCCAGTTGCAACTTATTCTAAAAGAGTAAACCACAGACTAACTCTATTTGAAACCATCAGTGTAGAGCATCAGCTCTACTTTGTTAGTGACACGTTCGAAGATTCAACTTCAACTGATAAGTTTCAGTACTTTTATTTATCAGCATTTAGTGTGTCTATTTGTAGTCCATGGTGATGGTAACCAGAATCCTTCAATCTAAGGTCTCCGTTTCTTTTTTGGTGTCATTCTCAAGATTCCCAATTCAGAGCTTCCTTTGATCGTCAATGATACTAGAAAGATGATATTTCTTCTCAAGTCCTTCCGACGTATAGTACGTATACATATATATGTCTGAAATGGTCTCAGTTAGGTCAGATAAGGTTCCGGTCTTATGTACACATGTACTTATGAAGAGGATTGGCAAAGAGCGGCGACTTGCATTACCCAGACACACCACTTGGACACTTAAAACAGAAGTGAATGTCTAGGTCATTTGGCCGAATTCCAGAACCGACTCCCCCATTATAAAGCTGCTTGCAATGAAATGGCTTTACCCTCAGGGGCATCTGGGAATATGGAAAATATTTTGGTGCAGTGTTTCTCCCAGTCCTTGAGCTGGTCAGTCTCTATCTGATTATGCTTGCCAGACTGACCTCTTCCTTCAAATGATCCAATTAGTATTTGACGTATAAATTTGCCGCCCCACTTGATTTGCATTGATTACGATAACCAATATTGGTAACGATTCATAAAAGTGGCCATATTACGAGTATACAGCTACCATAAACCAAAATGATCAAAGTTTGCTAATATGGGGATATTTGAAACTCTAATAGGACATCCTACATCCTTGTAGGTCGTCTAAACACAGAGAGAAACCTGCATATGAGGGAAAGAGTACCCACCCTCTCTCATAACGCAACGATTTGATGATTCCCCTTACAGGTCAAAGGAACCCAAATACATCTACACAGTCTGACTGCACTTCTTGTGACACTATTTCTTGTTTGCGTACAGCTTTGTCCACATCATAATCGTTGTGACATTTTAATAACTGCTCCACCAAGAAACCACTTCATCTCATTTCACTGACTGCACTGCCAGTGTACGAGTATTGTGGTGAAAGAATAAACACCAAAAACAAGGAAAAAACCATTCTCAACTAGAATCCATTTCGGGCTCGCGCGAGAATCCTTTGTCCCACATTAAACGATACTGTTCCGGTGCCGTTTGCATTTTGTCAACTGTTTCACAGCACAAAGCGTTCTAACATGATTTTAATTACAAAAAATCACCCTTGAGCTTACACACAAAAACACATTTCAACTGACACACAGAGGCACATCAGCTCTAAGCCACCCCCTAAGCCTCACCACTACCACAGTGCCGACCGACCACCTCAGCACATCCTCAAAGCGGATCCACATAATAATGATGAAAATTTCGTTGATGACTCTGTATTTTCTTTGCCATTTCCAGAGTCGGCTTCAAGGGAGGCTGGTGGTGGTGGTGGTGGTTCTTTTTTTATATGTGTAGAGTTTTATTTTTTAGGTTTTAATTTAAATCCTTTCCACTTTGTGTAAGTGAGTGAGTAAGTATGTATGAGCAACACAGTGCCTGGCAAAACAATTTTTTGTTTTGCTTCTTCTCCCATAGAAGTGTAGGAACGAACACGTCGTCTAAAAGCTTTTGTGGTTTCATACGTCCCTTCCAAGTCTTGTTCATACATACAAACATATATTTTCTCCTTTTCTAACAAAAAAAAAAAAAAAACAGTAACAGTATTCACAACAACCCAGAATTGTACACTCGTATAACCGTTAAGGCATGTTCTGCTCGTGCCCATTCCTTTGTGAATGTAGGTAAACATCAGTGCGGCGCGAGTCCCCGCTAGCAAGGAGCAACAAATACAGAAAACCAACGAAAAATAATTTATAAATTTTTGAAACAAAGTGAAATTTTATCCGGCAACCAGTGCCTACATCCTCGGTTCTTCAGCTAAGAACAACTCCAACCCCTGCCCGTCCCATCCCCTATAGTTGTTGTTGAGAACTTTGAAGAATGTAGCGAAAGAAAAATTCTTGCATTACCATCGGTTGTGTTTTTTTTTTCTTCTTTTACTTGCACCTATACCTACAGGAGAAGTATTGGTTTTCTGAAAAATTTTCGAACTCGGAATTTTTTTGACAAAAAAAGTAGGTCGGTTTCTTCTGTCAGTAGGTACACTCAGCTGCTTGGACGGCTTTACTACAACCTTTATGTCTTGTAAAATCATTTACCAGGACGAATGGAAAACAGAGGCATACCACGTTTAGGAGCTACCACGCCCACTTTTAAAAAATGTAAGCTTTTCTAAATTTGTACTAGAAATCGAAAAACTTTTAGACCCTGATACCTTTAAATCTTCTAAGGACCAACCAAGGTTTTTTTAAATGAAATTTTCCAGAAACCATCAGTACAAGGATATCATAACAAAATGGAGAGGGCCACGCCCGCCTTATAAGCCCTGAAGCGTAAGTAATTTTGAATGTCAAACCTTTCTGAAAGTACATACGACCCATCTGTACACCTTATTCTTCTTGGATTCGCTTGCTTACAAACTCCTTTTTCGTTGTCAGCAGAGTCTCTTAGAAGTTTGCCACCCATTTGCTGGTTGGTTGGATTTGGAACTTTGTGTTGGAAGCTGGGGCTGCGGGAACACACTTAGAAGGGTTATGTTATAATTTCTTTCGAGTTGTCGGGTCTTGCTTTTTTTATTATTTTGAGTTTTTCGTGGTTTTTTTTCGAAAATAAACGCAAAAATGTTCAAAATCCTAAAATAATTAAATTTTCGCAAAAAACGAAGATGAAGAATTTCTTTTGAACTTTTCGAGAAGGCGAAAGCATACCACCACTCGAGACCTTTCGATGGCTTGGGAAAATCAAAAGATGTGTTCATTTAATGGCAAGACGACGACGACATTTATTTTTAGTGGAAAATATGTGTAGCTACACGTGCATGTAGATTTCACGTACTTAGGCAAGTAACGAAGTATTCATTATTCCGTCTAGGAATCAGTGGAAACTCTTACACCTTTTCTGAAGGACGTAAATTCTTATGATTGATTTTTTAGGTGATTATGTTTGAAACCGTTGGATATGTAATAGTAAAATGGCCTGTGTTCGAATATACCCTCTGAAGTTTATGATCTTCTATTGGTACCTGGATCATATCAGAACAGCCTGCTTAAAAATTAATATTCAAGACAACTTTGTCTTTGTATAGATAGGTATAGGTATACAGAATGTAAAGAAATATTTTTATCGACCAAATTCTTATGACGATCTTAAAATAGCAGCAAAGCGGAGCAGTAGCGGAGAAGTAGCAGCAGCGGAGCGAGCGATGGAGTGGGAGATAGGATCGGATCACCAATGGCTATATTGCGAAACCCTGTTGGAGAGTAACCTAATAGAACAACTGAAGCCTGAAGCAACACGATGGTTAATGTTGGCTTTCCTGACATGTCATCTAGGTCTCCGAAGTGATATTCGAGGTCCTGGTTCAGTAACCAGACTAGAACATTCGCATATGAAGTGAGGGCTTTTTTCCTGATACTTGGCAAGTGCAGGCGATTTGCATAGGAGGTGAACGATGGTCTCCTCTTCCTCTTCGCCCAAAAGTTGTAGAGGATATCGAGTCTTTGAGCATGTTTTCCTATAGCACAGTGGCTGTTTAAGACGTTAACTATATCTTGGAGATGGATCCTCTCTTGTGTTTTAGGAGTCAAATGGTACTATTTTCGTTTAAGATTGGCCAAAGCAGTCTAGTGGTGTTGCATTAATCAAACTGATTCTACCGACGATTGGCCACCCATATGGTGTCGGCGTTAATAAGGTATTTAGCATAAGACGTTGCCTCGATGTCGGTGACGTTTATGCTATCTAAACCAAAGGATCCTCTTCTACCCAATGCGTCAGCTTTGCACAATGCAATAGTGTGGGAAGTTAAAGGATAATGAACAGGAGAAGACTCCGGCAGAAGGACTTACTCTATTTTAAATGCTAGGAGCCTTAGAACAGAGGTGACCATTATCACCTTCTGTTTGGACCCCATGTACATATGCGTCCTGTAAACCAGAGGAGTTTTCTTCTTCAAAGTGATGGCCACTTTACAAGCTTAGAGTTGAAGACTGTGGCAGAGTTGGCTTTTGGCGGTTTGACTATATGTCGATCATCTTTTTGAATTGCACTTTTGGAATTTTTGCAGCGATTGCTAATAAATCCCTCTTGGAATACACAACCGTGGTTTGGAAGGATTGGGGAGCGAGTTATTTTGTGTTTATTATATGCCAGAGCGTTTTTCTTCCTAAGCTTTTGATCCGTTCTTGAATTGTTCATCTAATCCACTTTTGAGAGACAAATTGTTTTAACGTTTGAACTGAGTGTTATGGGATGGTAATATGCAGTCTGGGTCTGCAATTGGGCCCACTTGTTTGTTTAAAATGTAAGCCACTCTCTGCAGCTGCTTTTCTTAAGCTGAAGGTCTAATCGTATGGTTTCAAGGGCTACAGTTGGCCTGGTTCTGCTGCGCTGGTATAAATGCTACTTTTTGTATACTGCTCTGAGATATGTGGCCTTATCTGCTGCAGGACACTAGGATAGTGAATAATGGAGTAGCTTGGATCTTCATTTTTACCAAAAATGTTGCTGCACCTTTAAGACTACCTTACTTCTTCGTTCTGATTTGTGTTTTTTTTTCGAATTATCTCGCATTATGGTTGGTAAGGTTCTCTTATTAGTAAAAAAAAAAACCCACCTCCGTTCCAGGTTTTAATATTTATCTATGCGCCTACAGCTCTAGAGTATTGAGGGCAGATTGACCTATATCAGTGATGATGTGTATGAACTTATCTGTCGTCCGTATACCGAGATTATCTTTGACACCACTTTGGTTTCATTTTGTTTTAAGATTTCATTCATTGATAGTAGAGGAGTTAGAACCTCACCGTGCGGGGTAGCTCTAGAGACAAGTGATGTACTTGGCAGTCTTACAGTTCTGAGTTGATTTATCTAGTCTGAGGCATGCATTCAGTCTGAGATTACGGGCCTACCGTTTGTTGGTCTAGAGCTTGTTGTAAGTATTCAGATTTTTTTGAATTCTTTGTGGACAGTAATCTTTCGATTTTTGCGATTTTGGGTGTTTCTGTTACATGTTCCTGCATGTCCTTCCGTTCCTTGAAGTTCACATTCATGTTTGTTTTGCTTCGAAAGGTGTCCATTAAAAGCGCTTAGCAACAAGTTGTTTGCAGTGGAAATTTTTTGCCGACGTGTTTGCAGGATTTCTATTGCTCGATTAGTTTTACCTTAAAATCAATTTTCTATGTAATTTGTTGTAGGAATGAATGTTGTTTTTTTCAATCGTTTAATCGCGTACGTTCACTGTCTTTCAATTGGTCGTGGTTTGACATTTGATGAGGTCGTAGACTCGATTATTTGTCAAAGAATGTTTCCTTGCATCATCGGTTTCCTTTCTTTGAAGAAAAGTCATGTGTTGATGTGGATTTTTTGTAATGCACTGTTGTTTGTATGTTTTGGTTATGGTTTCTGCTTTATGTGTCGTTGAACCTTGCATAATGAAATTTGGCAAATAAATCTACAAACATTGGTAGATCACTGCTTATTAATGCCATTTGTAATACAGCTGTGATCATGAAAATCAGCAGGACCTACTTAGGTACAGAATTTTGGATCTCTTTGTACCTAAATTTCTGAATTTCAAGATGATTTCGGTCTACTCCTCACGTAAAAGCACCAAGTTGAATGCCTCGAACTCGTCAAAAACTTCTTTGTTATATTTGGCCGAATATTTTGACGGCTGATGAGTCCATATTTGTTCTATATATAGGCGTTGGTTCTCGCCAATATGTAAGACGACATAGAATAACAACTGAAATACAACAGTCAGAACAGTCAATTGGAGATCACGGTATGTGGACGGCGGTTCCACAAACTGACCAACCACTTGTTGTAAGAAATGTTTGGTACCCAACACTCGGGCCGATATGTGTGGCGTTATTCCGGCAATAGCGCCCCAAGTATTGGTCTCGAGCTCATCCAAAGTAGTTGGCTTGTTGCGTAGACCAAGGATGTGTCAAGTCGCATGATCGCGGCAGCCAATTGATAGACGCTAGCCATGACAAATTTCAAATTTCATGTTCACAACTTCGAGCGTTGCGTCGATTGTATGACATATGTATAGCGCCGCCGACTTGTTGAACCCACAGCTTGGATATAACAATCATGTCGAACTCTGGTCACAGAAATTGGGTTAATACCTGAGAGCATTCACGGTAACGGTGACTCTTTCCTCATTTCAGTGATCGCCACAGTAAAAATTGATGCTTGGTCGAACACTTGCGGATTTTGTTCGAAAATTCTGCTTGTTCAAATAGCAGCTGACCCAAAAATGGGCCTCGTCCAAGGAGATGATTTTCTGGCTAACATCCGGATCTCCGGGCACCATTTCCAGCTCCCAGATAAGTCGGGTTGAGTCTCTTGCCTTGCCCAATTCAGCTAATCGACATTTCTGGGTTTTCTTTGATACTGCCCGCTACGACGGCTATGTTTTCTTCATTTTGCACCAATCTCTGTCTGTTTGGTGCCTTAAGATCCAGAAGAGTGTACTTCACGCTCAAATTTTTCCAGGGCGCGACGAATTGCCTGCACACTAAAGCCATGATGACAACCGACCCCACGACGAAATTCAAGTTGCGTATTTACAACTGAGTCGGAATTTCGATATTTTTTAAAATTATCACACGTTCGGCTAGCGTAAAACGATTCATCTTACTGAATCTGACAGCTGGTTGTCATTGGTAACTTTGAAAGCTGCCGAAACATAAAAATTGGAAAAAGTTTAATTGCTATCTGGTCACCCTTTATAAGTAGGACCTGGCTTTTTTTAGTGGTTCTTGTGAGATGGAAGTTCAAACGTCGAATTTTGTTCTCTAGAGTCTCCAGAGTAGGGAGATCTATCCGAATCCTGTTGTGCATCGACCAGGTATATAGGTTAAATCCGAAAGTCTGTATAATGGCCAATTCTGTTCGAAAAATTGAAGAAGAAACTAACGATCAAGCGAGAGCAAGAGCGTTGGACGAGGAGTGGTGTGTAAGAAATACGAAATTGTATGAAATTTTGAACACTGGACACAGACTGTATTGGAATGCAGATCATTGGGGAGACTTTCCCCAAATTTTTCTTAAACAAACCTTTTGGCTTCAAATTATAAAAATTGTCGTAGAAAATTCAAAATTTCTGTTACAAACCACCACTCGAAAGCTTGTGAATTGTACCAATTGTTTGTATTGAAGTATATAATCCACGTGGCGGTATGCGGTGACGTCCTGATATCCTTTTACATTTCGGGCTAAAGAATATCTTCAAATGCGACACCAAAATGGTGGTACTAAAGCAAATGTGTTCTCAAGGATAATAGAAAAGGGCTGCAAACACACTTTGCATAGTGTGTCTAGTCCTCAAATTTACCCGGTTTTTCAAAAGCAAATAACTTCAGCTACCAATCCCCTTGGGATCGCTTAATTAAAACGCAAAATCCATAGGATCCCTCTCTGATTAGTCAAAATTTCCTTCCAAAACGCACACACTACATACCGCCCTCTCATTCATATACATACATACAATTAATTCGTTTCTCCATACATTCGCTTATAATTCACAATCATCATGCATTATCCTTTCTACCAAAAAAACCCAACAACGACAAGCAGCAGCGGTAGCAGCAGGAACAAAAAAAAAACCTCTTAACCAAACGAAACGAAAAATGTCGCAAAATCCTAAATTTATAATTCTAAAGCAAATAGAATCCTTTTTCCCTATTCAACTGGATGTGTGCGCGCTAAAAATTTATTTTAATTCACCTTCTCCACTAGAAACGGGAGGAAAAAATAAAAACAGAAAAAAAACTGCAAAATTTTTTGAGACAATTAACCCCTTTTGGGTCTCCAAAGACCAAGATCGCTGCCAGGAGTGCAGAGTCGAGGAAAAGGACACAATGCAGCAGCTGTAGAGAAAACCTTTGCACTTGGCAAGGATCCCGACATTCGAAGGATTCCCAGTTGATTGCGACAAATGGTAGTCGGACACTACCCTCACTCACTCTCTATGACAGGGCATACAAAATATTAATTGTCTACACATTCGCCAGAGTGATGCAAACCGAGGATAGGACTTCAGTACTAGGTACACCCACCCATCACTTTTCTTTGTCCCTCTCTCTCTCTCTCTTTCTCTCCAGCTCTCCTTCTCGTTTTTGCTCGTTCACATTCTCATTCTCCGTATCAACGCACAACGTTAAAAATTGCCAAAAAATACCGTAATGCGAATGAATTATAAAATAACATCTACACACACTCGTACGACTATAGCATTGGGTATGTTAACCGCCACCACCACCACCACCACCCCCCCAAACTGGTGGCACACCTACTCGCAGCTACAACGTTTTGCCGTTCATAAAATTTTTATTTTATTTAAATGTAATTATCTGCTTGAATAAAAAAAAACGAAAAAAACCCCGAGCTCCCAAAAAAAAAGGACCCAAAAAAAGTCCACAAAAAAATCTGCAAAAATATACAAAAAAATCCCCAACAGAAGCAAAACAAAAAATCAAAAAAACAAAAAAAAAGGATAACGAAAGGCTCAGGCTCACAAGAGCAAAACACACGGAAAGCAGGCGGGGCTTCCATCCACACACAGTGCAGGACTCTGGCACCGAACTAGTTGAAATGATTTTTTATGAGATGGGCCTATGCGATTATATGGCAGGTGCATTCTTTTTTCGTTTTTTTGTGTTAAATTTTTTTAGTGTCCTTTTTTTTGGCCGATAAAAAGTGCATTTTTATAAAAATCAACGCCAAACTCCTCCCACGAGTGTGGATGCATTTTGTGCAGCGGGTGGCTTTATTCGGGCCCACATTATGCGTTCGTAATGAGCCCAATGAGGGTGAACTTCCGCCACTGCCGTCGGTCTGGTTGTGTGTCCTATCCCCTCCCACTGGGTAAAATGGAAATAAAAGTCACCAAAAGTGCGGAGAAATAGTAAAACAGGACATTTCTTTCGTCCATCGTCCACCCACTCCGCAGTATTGTGAAATTATAAATTATTGCAAGCAAAGGGCGCTGGGGGTGAGCAGCATTTCATTATGTCATTTACCAGAGGTTACCTGGCACATCATCCCTCCTTGGGGCGCCGCACAGGCAATCGTAATTGATTTATTCCTGTACAGCCGATGTATGACATCCTGTGACGGACACACACTCACATTGGCTATAGTACACCCGAAGCTCCTTTTGCATAAGGACAAGCTACTTACCCACTTTCGTGAAGTGAGAGTAGCCGGGGCAACAGGGAAAACACGCAACCAGTCTCAAGCCCAACCAATTTCTGCCACCCTCTCTCTGTCTTGTCTGGCCATCATCCAAGGACGAAGACGGCAACAACAGCAACGATTCCGCTGGCATTGGTTCTGGCGACGACGACAACGACGACAACGACGACGGGAGGTATTAACTCATATGTGGGAGTCTCTTTCTGTTTACAAGGTCAGGCAAACGAACATACATATTTTGTGGTCCTTTCTTCGACCGAAAATATCCGTGCACACAAACACAGCAGTCGCACAAGCAAGGCGACTCACAGGACTCACATTCCGCTTACACACACCCCGTCCGACCGCTGCGCTCTCAACAGACGAACACATTTCTGAGAAAATTATCCTCAAGTGCGGAGGCATTCAATCTTCGACGGAGTGGATGAAAATAGGTGAAAAATCAGGGATTCCCAAGGTTGATGATGGTGTGGGGACGAAGGAAAGTTCGTCTTGGAGTTGGAGAAGCCCGGCACGTGGAGACAGCTTTCAGTGTTACTTCAGAGGGGTGGCGCCCCCGACTTCCATGCCGGTGTGTACGGAATAATTATAACAATGTGAAATGTATATTTTCGCTTCGAGAAAAGGTGAAGAAAAGGACGCGCCACGAGGGGAACCAGGGGAACTCTGGGGAAGAGAAGACCCAAGGAACCAGGGCAAGAGGAAACATGTGTTAATTTGTGTTTTTCTCGGATTTTCTTCTTCTTTTTCTGTTTTCTGTTTTTGTTTTTTTTTTTTTTTGCTTTGTCGACGCGAGGGTTAAAGCTGTTGCTGTGTTGTCCTTCGACGACGTTTTGCCCTGATCTTGACCTTGACGCTATTGGGAGGGAGATTCGGCTTTTCTGAAGGAATGCCGGTGGTGGTGGTTGGGCCATTCAGATGCGTTTCAGCGACACCCAATATGATATTTTTTTTTTTTGTTCTTTCTCTGGGTTTGAGGGTTGTTCCATTGTTTGGGGAGGTGTAGGAATGCGTTCGATATTTTCTTTTTCAATTAAATCCTCTCAAGGTAGCCTATTTGCGCCGACAAGGTGACTTGTTGTTGGTGTTTTGTGTTTTAGGAAATTCTTACTTAATTAGAGAGAATCGCTTAGAGGTTTTTGAAAAATTCCCCGAAATGGATTGGAAATCCCTAATTAATTATGCTCCGAGGGTGACGAGACGTTACGGAGGTGTACTTGGAGATTTTTGGCAGACAGACAGGTAGGTAGTGTAGGAAAGGTATGTATTTAAGAGAATATGATTCGTTTCTAAATACCTAAGAGAGGTAGAGTAGAAGAAAATGCTTGTTTTTTTTTAGGAAGCGCCTGCGGATTGGTGGAAACGAATTTTTTGCCATCTGTTGCTAGGGGAGCATCGAAGTCTTCTAATGCAATCAAAACCAAAGGAACACTTAAGGCCGAGACAGTCTTTGTAAACGAGTCGCGATAAGTGGGTGTTGGGGGAATTCGAGCTGCGGTCATCGGATTACCTAACTTGAGATATCTATTTTGAGATTGAATTGAAACTGTGTTAAGGAAATCTTGATTATGCATCCAGAAGCTCTTGATTATCGTCTGTTTCGTAGAGAAAATACGTGCAACTTAAGTAGGTGGCGCTACCGTTTGGTATGAGCCTGGACTTCAACCTACAAGCCTTAGCCGGTCCTGACCTAACTGCCTCCAGTTGCGCATTCCAAGTCGGTTGGGGTTTCCTTCTACTTGTGTGCGCGACGTCTGCCTCTGCTGCGTTGTCTTTCCGGGTTTGATTCGAAAACTCTGCGGGCCGGAGCATTGGTGTCCATTCGCCCTATATGTCCTAGTCATCTCAAAGCAATAATGCGCTATTTTTGGCAAGACGATGTCAATGTCGCAACAACTCGTATAGTTTATCGTTGAATCTCCTCCTCCAAAGCCCGTCAACGCAAACGGGACCAAAAATTTAACGAAGAACCTTTCTCTCGAAACAACTGGGGATACCTTCATGCACTTTAGGCAGAGCCCACACTTTAGCACCATAAAGCAGGACTGGGATAAGTTTCCTTAGTTCTTCCGGATAGGACTCTACTACTCAATTGCCTTCTCAGGCCAAAGAAACAGCGATTGGGTAGAGCTATTCTTTGCTATTCTTTCCGCTGAGGTGTTGTTTGCAGAATTGATAGCGGAGCCGAGGTACATAAAGTCCCTTGTGATGTTCCTAGATGTTCTGTATCCCTTCTGGTTGACAGCATCTACTAGCAACTTCATAAACAAGTAAATAGACTTATGTATATAGGAACTCAAGCTAACAGACCACAACTCGGCAGTTGGCTTCTTATAAAAACCCAAGAAGGGATGAAGAGTACTTGTACTTTGTAGGAATTGAAGCCTCTTTTGGTATAGTTTCTGGGCAAGGGAAATGCTGCAATGGAAGCACTTCAAAGATGTGCATCTCCCATCAACTGACAGCAGGCCCTCAACCACCAAGGAGATTGGAACATATGCGCAACAAGGGAAACAAGGTCAGATTTGCTTCATTTCAAGGTACTCAGTAGTTGACACAACTGAGCACTTTGTGGCTGGTCTGTCACAAACATCAATCAAGCTATTAACGTCAAATACTGTCAAATACGTATGTCAAAGTATTCTGGCGGCTTTATGGTGGTATTTCCGTGCTTCTGGCTAATATCTCAAGGTATAACTGTCAGTAGGTCTACATATATTACTTGACAAGATCACATTCGATCTTGATGACAAATCACTTTACGTTATGCGACACATGATGCGAGTGAATAAGAGGTCTAGGCACAAATCACAGGTTTCGGGAACCTAAGTCGTGAATAACATTTCGTTAGCGTTTTTGTGTAACCAAATTACCTACAACTTACTCCAAACTGTAAAAAAGTCTATCTAAGTACGTTTCCCAGACAATATGTCTGAAGTTTCGTTGTGATTACCGGTGATGCAATGGCAGCCAGAGTATTAGGAAATAAAATGAATGAATTTCAAAATATGTCTGTGAATGATACAACATTTTTAATTATTGTTCCTTAGAACTGATGTCTCATGATTCACTCACTTACTTAGCCCTTGGACTACAGACCATAACCTTGACATAAGCCAACAAATATTTCTAATTATCTTCTGTTTTGACGTACACCATATTCCATGTTTTTTTTAGCCCCTCTTGGGATTCGGTTTTTTTTTTTTTTGGTTACTTTTAACGTTAATTAAACTCTTTAACCTTTAAACTAGGTTAGAGGCATCCTTACGAACTATTTCACCTCCGAATATGTGACCATCTGCACTGTTTCATGATTTCATGAATTTGCGAATCATTTTTTGACAGCTATTGGAAATATGTTAAACGCCAGTTTACTGTCACTTGTCATTGTCACACAGTTGTTGCCAGTGACATTGACAGTTTTGGTACACTCGCAGTTTGTGCGTTGAAGGCTTATAATTTGCGGAACAAGATTTTATGATATCAGGAAACTATTTAATTCATCCATTGTTGACTGAAAGTCGTTAAGTTAGAGACACCGATACTGCTCTTCTAAATGTAAACTGTTTGTACTGTTTTTGATTGCATCGATTCAAAAATAAGGACCTCTCTACGAATGAACAGCAAAAATTGTTATAAATATTCAGGGAATTGAAATTGAGCATCTCAAAAACATGCATTTATTGCACATTGGGCTATCGAAAGGTGTGCGAACACTTTCGGCTATAAATCGCATTTTAACTTCTCTCTGTATTCGGTGTAAAGGGTGGTTTCTTTTAAAAATCAGTATCATACCTCCGCGGAACGAAATGAGTCGCTTCACGCTTGAATAACGTTGGAAAATACTGAAAACTTATTTCCAAATTAATGCAATATTTGAAAATAAGTTTTGGCCGAAATGAAGCACATACCGAGCTCGCTGTACGCAAGTTTGTCCAAAAGAGCGTGAGACTGCTAGTGGACAACCCTCATGGTCCCCGTTGTCGTACGGTATGCACAGACGAGAATGTGGCTGCTGTAGCCGAGAGTGTGAGACTCAACTCGCCATCGATCTCAACAGCTCAACGTTTCACGCACTAGCCTGAGGAGAATTCTGCAAATTCTGCAAAAAAGATCTCGGATTATTCGCCTACAAGGTCCAATCGACTCAGCAATTTAAGGCACACGACCATCCACTTCGTTATCGCTTCGCAGTTTGAGCCTTAGAGCAGCTTGAATTGAACAAAGTTTTTGGGCGAAAAATAATTTTACTTGCACCTATACCTATAGGGCAAGTATTGCAATCGTGAAAAAAATCGAACTCGAGATTTTAATCAAACTTGATATTACTATGATGGAGAAGTCCAAAAAAGTAGGTCCGGCAATTCCGTCTGTCTCTCTGTCAGTCTGTCAGTCTGTCAGTCTGTCAGTCTGTCAGTCTGTCAGTCTGTCAGTCTGTCAGTCTGTCAGTCTGTCAGTCTGTCAGTCTGTCAGTCTGTCAGTCTGTCAGTCTGTCAGTCTGTCAGTCTGTCTGTCTGTCTGTCTGTCTGTCTGTCTGTCTGTATATTCGACTGCAGCCTAAACGGCTGGACGGATTTGCTTCAAACTTCATATATAGGGTCTGTGGGATATTCCCTAGAGGCGAAATTTGAATTTTCATTCTAACCTCAAAATTAAGGGTAGTTTACTTAAGGCCGATTTCAGTTAAAATGGATTTTCTCGAAAACGGCTCTAACAATTTTGATTAAACTTCATATTTCAATTAGTCTAGTCAATTGCAACCAGATGATGTATCGTGCTGCTTACCAAAATTGGCAGCAATGGTATAGCCAATTTGGCGAAAAGTCAATTTGCGAGAAAACGGCTTCAATGATTTAGTTCAAATTTCATATTTGGACTAGTACGAGGTAATGCAACACAATGGCGTACCACGTTTCGGTCTGAGTATGATATAACGGTACTTACGACCAAGGTGACTAAAAGCCGATTTGCTTGAAAGTGCCTTCAACTATTTTATTTAGATTTTGACATATGATTAAACATCTCAAATTCTATCAGATACTGTATCACATTTTTGGCCAAAAGTTAGTATAACGGTATTTTTCGCTAAATCGAACAGTTGGAGCCGATTTATTTGAAAACGGCTCCAACGATTTTTATTAAATTTTATTTTAGAATACGCCTTTTTAAACCCTATAAGATGGCATACCACGTTTTTGGTTAAAACTGCCTAAAATTCCACTTTCCTTACAACTAAACTTAACAAAAACACGATTTTCATATCATTATTAGCCAAACATGAATTTTATTCCTACTTCTACTGAACCGGTTTTCAAAATTATTTACCAAAAGATTTTCCTAGAACACAGCTGTTGTCATGGAAACGTTTTTTCCTTACGTTACAGGTTTTGACTGGTGCGCACGTGCTACTGGATTTGTCTGAAATTCATTTTCATTGGTTAAAAGACAGACAGAGAGAAAGAAAATATTGTTACATTTTTAGGGACTTACTTTGGCATATTCACCGGAGTTCAAAGGCAATGAATTTATGCGTGAAATTGAAGGAAAAGTAACGACGATGCTTAATTTTCAAGAGCTTTATCAAATCCTACAGATGATATATCACGTTTTTGGCCAATCTGCTTAGAACGATGGTTTACTTATAGTCAACTTACATATGCTTACCTACTTATGTATATACTCTTTTATTTATTTTTACCTCCAATACACACAAGAATTTGAGATATAGGAGCAAGTTTGTACGGCCCAGTCGTGCACTTTATTTTTCATGAATTCATCTGTAGTCAGAGAGTTGGTGACGAAATAAATCTCTTTGTATCCTGGTTATACAGGAACATTTTTGTTTTAACTTCTTTTTGCAGTTTTTGAAAGCGGTTTCCAATTAAGTATTGTTCTTAATTCTGGCTAGTTCTTCAACACCTTTGTTTGTCATTTCAAAACCAAACCATTCTTCTTCAAACATTGCCATACCCATTCGATACTTGCTCTTGTCTTTAACAAGCCCGTCTAGTTATTCCCCTGTCTTGACTCCAACAGTCTTCTAGCGGGGAGTTGACGTACATATATTCGACATGTTTTTCTACAGTTCGTCGTAGTCTCTTCTTCACCTCTTCACTCATCGTCTACGTGCATAGAGTAAACTAAAGAAAGGGCTTGTGTCTCACCTTGAGTTTGTAGTTTTTAATCATGTCAATGCCGTCGGTGGAGGCAAGTAGTTGTACAGATTTTTTAATAAAAAGGAGCTTGGAGCTTCATAAGAAGAAGAGACACACGACTTACACAAGGCAATCGAATAACTAACTACACAGAAAGACCTATCTACTGGCATCTAACTTTGAAGCAGGAACTCAGAATTTTCGTTATAATAAAAGGACATCCAACAAGAGGTGTCATTTTGGAATTTAGTGCCATTCTAGAAATGGCAACAATTAACTACAGTGAAAGTCGCTCATAACATCCGTAAAGGATTCAAGATGTTGGATAGTCATTTATAAAATATTTAGTCAATGATGTACAAGACAAGAATCTCTATAAGACCAAAGTAGGATTGAGGATAAACTGATCAGCTTTCTAGGATTGATGAGTAAAAGATTGCCATTAATACATATCTGCAGGATGGAACATGTCATTCATTGATAATGGCAATAGGTTTTGAGCGACTGAAGAAGACTGAAGAACTCGATTTTTGAAGGATTAGGTTAACACAAGAGTTCCACACCCAAAGAGCAGGCTTGAAACTGTTTAAATCATCTGGAATCAAAAGGTCAAATCATCGGAAAGAGATTCATTTATGCTAAGGATTCATCGACAAACAATACCATTCCATGGCTTAAATCAACTGGCGAGGTTCAACATACGAACAACGTATCCAAGGTATACCACAAAAGTTGAAAATTTTCCTGAATTAATCAGCCTGGCTTCGGACTTGGCAGATCGCCAATTAGTCAAGTTTTTCCACAAGAAAAATAAAAACAAAAAAAAAATACAACAACCTTCTTTTTTTTATAAATTACCCCCGCTCATGGGTGCCCTTATAATGTTAAGACAGCGCCGGTGTTAGACGGTTGGTTTTAAATGTTTGTGGATTGTAATGTGAGAAAGAAATAGAGCTTGGTGTTGTGCGGTTCAGGAAAGAATCCCAATACTTGACGCTACGCCCGGAGATTGGCTTGAGGGTAAACTGATAGGCACCCGAAGAGTAGCGGGTGTTGCGAGTTAATTGTTGAAGTGGCGGACTACAACTGGCTAGCTCGCTGGAGCACTATTTGTAAAATAAAAGCGATAGAAGACGGTAAAATAGGCAATATTGCTGCGATGTTTAAGAGAGTCAATAGACTCCGCTAAGGTTCTGTCTCCTATTAGTTTTATCGCGCGATTTTGAATCCTACTTAACAAGTGCAAGGAGGCTTTGGGTCCACCGGACCAGACATGAACATTATACTCGAGCTTAGGACGGATGTATCCCTTGTACAATGCAGTCAGATTAGAGAGGGTGAAGTATTACTTGGGTAGTTTGAGGAATCCTAGACATTTCGCAGCGATGTCGAATATATGGTCATTCCAACATTGCCACTAACACACATACCGAGGATCACAAGCTGTTAGGTCTTGGAGATGCAAGTGCCATTCGTAATCGCAAAGTGTTAGGGTTATGCTTAAGGATAGAAGAAGATGGCATTGGGTTTTTACAGCATTTGTATCCGATTTTATAATGCTGTCAAGGAAGGAATTAAATAAGCTTAACACTCGTTCACTCTCCATTTCCATGGCCGAAGAGCAGGGATACAAGTCTAGAAACGAATATCAGTAGCTGAGAATAATGAAAATAATGTCGTCAGCGAAGAAATGTTTTGGATTACAAATAGCAGACAAGAGATCAATAATGAAAATAA
This sequence comes from Xylota segnis, assembly GCA_963583995.1. Classification (NCBI taxonomy): domain Eukaryota; kingdom Metazoa; phylum Arthropoda; class Insecta; order Diptera; family Syrphidae; genus Xylota; species Xylota segnis. The sequence continues at coordinate 5,958,974 of OY757237.1, forward strand.
GAAAGAGAATCGGGTACAAAACGGAGCCTTGTGGGACGCCAGCATTTATATATTTCTAAACCTCTGAAGAAGAGATTCATCGTTGCCAAATGCACTCATTTTCGAATAGAAAGCTTGATGCAAAACTCAGTCACATGGCTTTAAAATATCAAGCGGGCTAATCTTACATTCACCAGAATGATTCAAAGTGTGGTTCCAACATAAAATCACAAGTGGACCTATTCCTACGAAAACCATACAATCGGTCATATAGAAGCACTTGTGACTCGAGAAATTTCATAAGCTGACGGTTTATCGGCCTTTCCTCGGAAAGAAAGTACGTAAGTGCAATGGGCCGGTTTGAAGAGGGTTCGCATTTTTTAGGAACAGACTGGACAAATCCTGTTTTGCATCCAGTCGAAAAGAGTCTAGAAGGACGGACGTACGCAGTAAGAATTCTGGATCGGATAGCATATGTACCAGTGTCCTTGCTTATGTTGATTTGTTTCATAGAATATTCCATAGGGTCAAGTACAGGGGTAGACACAATCTGAGAGTGTGCAGTTCGCAGCAAAAAGGCTTTCAAGCAGATTGAGCTTGTTTAAAGAGCTGACTCCGAGTATTACTGTGAACGAGCGTTGGGATGGAAGATTTTCTACTACTTTTGAGATAATGTAGAATTTTTGTCGAAATTTTAAATCAAAAAGGAGAAGTCTGCACGGCTGAAGCCGCATAGGACAGCATTTATCGCTTTGATTTATTTTTTTTGATTTATTTTATCGCTTTGAGCTTTAAAATGAAGATTAAATTTTGAGCTGTGTGGCACGTTGTTGGACAGCTTGATGAAGGCAATCATGGAATTCGAAATTTTAAGTCAAAAACAATGTTCGCTACCTCAAGGATTCATCCTTAAATATTCCAAATCTACTATTGGATAATCGCGACTTTTTCAATTTGCGTCCTTTCTCTTGTATGGTGGCTATATCCTAGTTTTTTAGTTGTACATGGCTAATCACATTGTTTGGTGTATATCTATCCATTCATCGATGCGTTGGAGAACAATATTTTGCCCAGAACTGATTATTTAAGCACCGAAAAACACCTGCAGTTTTCAATCAAGATATGGCCTTGGAAAACAGACGGAAGCCCATTTTTAAACCAAAGTTCACCGCCACGACAGCACAATAATAATCCTTGGAACAACATTGATATCAAGTCACAATCCTTTATTGGTAACATTCAACACAGAATTGAAAGGGTTTCTCACTTTTAAGCTATGTTCATATATGTATAACAAATCCTTTTGTCCATTGATACCTGGTCCACTTCACCATGAATGAAATAAAAATCCCAAACAATATTACATAGACAATACACGCTCACAATGGGCAATTAAAATAATAATTTAAAAAATATAATAGAACACGTAGTAGAATGTCCATTAAAACATAAACAAAACGATAAATAAAAAGTTCCTTCAATTCATTCTCGCAACGATTGTACGAAGTATAATTACGGCCCTCGCTATGTGTGCGTTTTATCAGCGTTTTGCAGCACCCTGCATTAAAAAACACAACTCTCGAACAATAGAACACATTCTGTAGCCTAATTGGTAAAAGTGCGAGAAACGGAACTCTTTGAAAATTATAAAACATCCGGCCACTTAGTGGCGGAGAGTGGCATTAACGAAACAATTTTCCAAGGAAAATGGGAAAATTATTGCTTAAGGCACTAATAACTTACAGCATTGTGAGAAAATGGGGTCCTTGAGGATGGTGTAGGTATGCCGAGGACCACAAATAATGTTTAATTTTTTTTTTTTTTTTGATTATTCAAGGAAATTTTATCCGCGATTGTTTTTCTTCTTCTTTTTTGTGAATAAATATCGAAGAGATACGTCATTTGTGCTTCTTATTGGATTTTGAGTGATTTATATAATTTCAACCCTTGGAAGGCGTCCCTTTGGGAAGGATGTGCATAGGTATTTTGTGGCCTATCTGGGAACAGGCTGAGTATGGCATTAAGGCAAGCTGGTGGAAATAATACACTAATTACAGATGAACACTGAATTGAACATTAACTGAATTTTTTAATTGTATGCCCAAAAGGATGCCCATCACTAATGTAAAGCCATGTTCAGATGATTGTCAGATCAGAAAAACGTGTCACGTCAACAAATGAAAAATGTCTGACAACCGTGTAAACTACCAATTTTTGCCTGTCATAAATACATTGTCAGCCAAATGCCAGATCGCCATCTGACAATGAATTTGGCAGGTATTAGTCAATCGTGTGGACACTCATTTGTCAGACCATTGGCAGACGTTTAGGACGTTTGCAGACTAACTGTCAGATGTACCAAGCTGACATCTGACAATCAATTTGTTGTCAGGTGTATTAGTTGTTATTTCAGTAATTTCTTTGAGTGCTACTACTATTTACTTTCCAGGTTTGATTTAGTGCTGTGAAAATAGATAATAATAGGAGAGCAAGTCAAGTCCAAAAAATACGGCATTTGCATGACGATTCGTCTTCATCTTCGCGGCCAATATACACGCACAGGGTGTACTGTCATTGCATAACATTTATCAATCGATTGACTTGAGTAGACATGTTCTTGAATCGCCAATTCAACACAATTTCAACCATTCTTCATATTTCATACCCAAACGACGCGCCAAAATAGTGACGCTGTACATTGAAAATAGCCATTCCGGTGTGTTAACTCAACATGCATAACGTCGAAAGTATAGTGCTCAACAAGCAACATTTGACAACCGTGTGGTGTCGACTTAAAGCGATTGGAGAGAGTGTTGCCAAGAAGGTAACAAAGTAAAGAATATTGCCGATATACCTTTTACGTCGCTTGGAATGCGGTCAAACAGTCGCTTGAATGGTTGAAACTGAACCTGAATTTTGGAACCAAATTTTGATGACCAACGAGGCCCATGTCGCACTATCTGACGCCTTAAAGAAGCAAAAATGCCAAATTTGCGGAGCGGAGAATCCATACGAGATCCATGAAACACCATTGCATGACCAAAAGTGGATATTTGAAAACCAAAATGTACGACACCAAGCCCCAGACAATTGTCGAGCTCACTGTGCTCGAAAAAGTGATATAGAAGGCAGCAGCAATGGCACATTTGGCTTTGGTCAAGAGAGGCGGCCACTTGAAGGACTAAGTTCAATAAAAATATCTCATACATGGAAATCGGTTGTTTTGTTTTAAAGTTATTCAATATTCACATACCGACATATGTGGCCGAGATAGCGGTAGGTGTGTACTTTTGCTCCATTTTGACATCAATTTTGCACATTTTCCGACTTTTCAATTCAACACGACACAAAGTAAAAACGGTTCTGTCAAATTTTATGAGTTTGACAATATCTGACAATGGATCTGCAAATATTCTTGAGCTGACAATATTGTACGAAAAAACATTGTAAGACAATTGTCAGAGCACCCATCTGGCAATACAATGTCAGAACGTAGTCAGAATGTAGTCTGAGCACGAATGACTGGGAGAAGATAGTATCTTGTGGGCTTATACTTCCTTAAATAACTTTTAAATGAAATACAATTTATTCATTTGTATTTTATTTATCTAAATATAGTCCTTTACGTATTGAATATGATGTCGGCCAAGTTGCAAGGGAAGTTTTCAACCACAATTTCATGGACTTTTGGTAATATTTCAACTATTTCGAAAGTTATCCTTACACATTAACATTGTGGTTGATATATTGGTACACAGTTTCTCCTTCAAGTACCCCCAGGGAGAAAAACTGAGGGAGGTCAAATTAGGGGATCGTGGGGCCAGTCGATATCACCACTTTTTGACGTTATTCTGCTGAGAAACTTTTTGTTGGAACCACATGGTGTTTAGGCCTAAATGATCAGATTTTGGCACGAGTTTTCCGATGGCCCCAAAATATGCTTCGTCCACATTTAGGAAGTACACTACCACTTCCTAGCCACCTTTTTAGACAGACAAGGAAACGATTTTAATAATGTACTGGTTATCTTCTTGTTGATACATACATATTGTACATTTGGAAGTATAATATTCCTATAGTAGACCATGTGTCCTATTCGAGCCTGTTTTGATGCCTGTTTATTCCGTCTGAAGTGACAATATAGTATCTGTATGTCATCAATGAGCATGGAATACTACTACGCCGACGACGTATGCCTGCTGTCACACAGAATTATGGACCTTCAACAAATGACAGGAAACATGGACAGAGAGGCAGACCTCGTTGGGCTGAAAACTAACTCGGCAAAAACAAAAATGATCAGTCCAGGACCGAGCTCATCAACTCATGTATGCATTGCTGGACAAACAGTTGATAGAGTTGAGCGTTTTCAATACCTTGGGAGTATTGTCTCAACCGATGGAGGAACCGAACTGGATGTAGCCAGCCGAATAGGCAAAGCAAAATCTGCGTTTGGGATGCTATCTACAGTTTGGCGTAGCAATGCGATTAGCTTAACCAACAAGCTACGACTGTTCCGTTCCAATGTTGAATCCTTACTGCCATAGGGATGTGGTACCTGGAGGGTGACCGCCACTATCACGAGGAAGCTGCAAACGTTCGTCAATAGGTGCCTATGTTATATCTTTAGGATTTTCTGGCCAAACCATATCTCTAACGAACAACTCTATCAAAGACCGGACCATGAACCTATAGACACAACAATACGACGACGAAAGTGGCAGTGGATTGGACATACTCTCCGAAAGGGTGACAGTAAGTAAATGCGAGTAAATAGTTAATGATCAAGTTCCCTACAAAGTTCGTATGTAGACAGTTCTAACCGTGGAATATCAACAGTGAAATGATACATTTTAAAAACTGCAGAATCTTCATGAACTTGTAAAGAATTGATTCATAACCTAATGCTTCAAGTAAATAAATCGTAATGACTGTTGGATTGCAGGTTCCTGAAACGTTCACATTGTACAAATCTCAACGGATTTTCTGTCATCCCCCTTACCATGTATCCTTCGAGCTAAATCTAATATAATAATGATGAAAGTACATATCTATTATTAATCTTTTCCTTACCCTTCCATGCACAACAACATCTATTGCTTAATTGAAAACTTTTTCGTTTTTCATTTTCTGTTGGTGTATGTATTTTTTGAAGAACACCAACCGCTATAAGCACCAGCACATCCTAGCAAAATAAAAACAACTTTCAAAGGATGTATCCCCGAGTTCGAGTTGGATGTTTATTCGTTCTTCCCGCACATGTGTGTATTTTAAATTAATTTTTGTTTACAAACGAATAAGAAAAAAAAAAAAAGAAACGAAGCCTTCTAACGACGACAAGGAAATAAGTATAAACTTCTCATCCTTCCTTTCAGGGCCAAACCCCGCCCAACGCGATCCCTTGGTAAAATTCAAATTTATGTTTAGTTACACTCAAGTTTTTCCCATTTTTATAAACTTTTTCCCTTTTTTTTTTTTAATAATGAAATACCCCCCTCCCCATCGGCACGCCTTTTAGTCCTCTCTTGTTCTTCTCATATGCCACCGGAACTCAGTTATCCCCACCAGTACCACCACCACTCCTCCACAATGATTGCCCAACCCCTACTTCAAAAACAGAACGCAAATTCTATTTAAACTGTGTGTACAGAGTTATTAGAAGAAGAAACTTTCAAAGAAGAGTAAAATTTCGTCCCTCCGGCGGCATGGTGAGAATGGTTGAACGATACCAGAAGGAAGGAAAGAAAAAAGCGAATGTATGAACGGAAAAAAAAAAGGTTTGGGTCTTGATATAGGTGCCTGCGTGTTCCCTTCATGGTGATGGGTGTGGTGGTTACCCTTATCATTCCTAAACAGTGGGGTTGATCAGCGTAATACATTGACTATAACAACCCTTAGGAGTAAAGCTCTTATTTTCTGGTTAATGCTAGATACTTCAACAGAAGTCGTTCTGGGTTTTTCGCAGCTAAATGAGATAAATGGCTTTAAGAGCATAATTCTGATTTCAGCCAGTTTTACTGAGAATGTGCAACAATATTCGTAGAATCGCAACGGGTGGAGATTGTTCAAGTCGAAGAAGCGAATCTACGCTGAAGAGTCCGTTCCTATCATATGATTGAATACGCACCATGTAAGTCACTGTTCATTTAGAGCAACTGTTGTCTCCTTTGTGTCCATTTTGATTACCCTGGGTACCTGTGAAACCCTTAATTAAGAACTCCCTGTTAAGGTTAGAATCTCAAAAGTCCTTAAGGCCCAATCTCTTTTTCTACTCTTCTTAGAGAGAGTAGAAGATTCTTAAAGCAGACTAATTTTCCTTTGCCCTCACAGCTTCTGCGACAACCGTTTTGAGTTATCTGCCCACACCTTCATATAGCATTGTAGCTGGTAAAGATACCGAAGGTAGTACAAGCTCCAAAGAAAGTCGTCCGACGTAGACGGGTCAAAGGGGCCTAGCCTTCGTTCGAAGGCTTGTTTTTCGATAAAACTGAGAGGAATTTTCACTAAGGGAAGAGGCATCCAACACAAGGTCACCCTAGTTCATTGAATACAGATCCCTCATCGAAATTCGACCTGTAGATCTATGCTAGCGCCTTGAAGGGCACTTAGCTATCAATGTACTTAGTAATAGTTCTTTCATTGATGTTGCAACGGTATTTTTTTTTAGCGGTTTCGAAATCTCCCCTTGAAAAATAGACCCGTTTTAACGATATTCAACTGCATTAGCATTATGTTCGATAACGGAATTTACTTTGAGTCAAATGTTCATAATCGTCATTTGCGTTATATTTTCCGTGCAGTAGTGTAGCCAACAAACCACACATGCAAAACTGACATTTTTAGCCTTCATATGTCAGCTGCACAAAATGACAGCTGCAAACGTGATGGTCGATTGACTTGCGTCAAGCATTGCCGATCATAGAAGCATACGACTTTTGTTGACGTTTCCCAAAATGCCCGATGCCGAAAGCATTTTCCACACATGCACAGCACGGTTGCATAGGTAGTTGACGTTTGTTAGTTCTGCGTCATACAATGCCGATTACGAAAATGGTCTAGTGTAGCAGTAATACATTCTAAAAGTCGGTCAGAAAACCTGATGGTGAACCTAGAGGAAAACAACAACATTAGACTTAAGACGAACGCGTGCTAGTGTCAATTATTCTGATTCTCTCAGTTCAAGTCACCGAAATATTTCAGAGATCCATTCGTAATGTACGTAAGTATCATCTTACTTACTAGGATCGCAGGATCCTCATGCAAGAGATTCTTTGGTTCTTCGTAAGATTAGACATATGATAAGATCAGTCTTAAGAATGCTGTATATCGATACGAAAGGATATCAATGATAAATGCACATCCACTCCATTATGTGAAACTATTCTTTACTACACTTTGGAAATGTCAATCGCTGTCACTTGACAAAAGTGGGAAAACACAATATTAAAACGAAGGAATTCGCAAATACAAACTGGAGATGTGCGTATCTGGTTCGGTGGCGTGTGCTCAACCCATTTTGTTATTCATTCTTGGGTTGAAAAATTTTCTCCTTCCATTACAGATGGCCAGGTCTCACCTAAGCTCGTATATTCTTCAGATCCACAGAATTGGAATATTTGGTCTGAAATGAGCCACGCTGTAAAATTTGGTGCCAACTACTAATAAGTCAAAAAAATCCGCGAAATTGTTCAGACATAACTATCAATCTGAACACGCGAATGCAATAAAAAAAAATCCAATCTGTCAGTCCTGTGTGAACAGGCGCATTCAATCAGCCTGCGCTACTAGTTTCTTAATCAAAAAATCTGTCATACATCTGTCATCTATTTTGACGCGGAATTTAAGTGCGATTTGTTGACAGTTTGTTGACAGCTGCCAAAAACATTACGTAACCTCAAGTGCCATCAGCGATTCTTACAATGAAAAGAAATATTAAGCAAAGAGTTTGTTTGAAATTTTGTGTTGCGAACGAAATTTCTTCTTCAGATGCAATGATGGTAGAGAAAGCCGAGAACTGTGTAATATCGAGAACAAAAGCATTTGAGTAGTAGTGTTCAAAGTGCAGTGTAAAACTTGCCTCATCCGAGATGGCTTGCAATGACAGGTACAGAAGAAAACACCAACTTAGTGAAGAAAATGTTGCTCGAAAATCGTCACTATAGGTTGAGAGAACTGTCACAATACCTAACCATCTCTAACAAATCAGTTTGTTACATATTAGGTGATGTTTTGTTCATGAGAAGCGTCACACCACGTCGTGTTCCAAAAGTCCATTTAGACCCCACATTCATGGAACGGATCATCAAAGGTGACGAGACTTGTATTTATGAGCATGACATGCCCAAAACCAGGACAAAAACCGAGAAAGTGTTGTCGAAGTCGTTCAAGAGTCAAGGTGCTGCTTACTGTTTTCTTGGCGTTGTTCACTCAGAATTTCTTTCTGCGGGTCAAACACTGAGTAAGCAATAATAGTTCAGCGATATGAAACGTTTCAGGGAGGATATTCGCCGAAAAAGGCCGGAATTGTGGCTGAACAACTCTTGGATTTTACATCGAATGCGGAGACAAACCTCCACCTGGGAGAATCCAGTCTTATATTCACGAAACGCTTGAAGATGTACATACCTTGAGAACCCGGTAAAATAAATTGAGCAGGAACATGTGAGACAAAGTTGCTCTACCAATAGTAAAAGTTATGTTAACAAGGCAAGACATACCTGTATACAAGTAAGTGGATACTTTTAACCTAAGACTAACTAGAACTCTGAATATCCTGTTCACTCTTCGGTCCCACAGTGCTCTCCATCTAGTTAGATACGAGTTTAAAAATCATATGTTACCCTGCACGGGCTCCATATAACCAAGTGTAACGCAATATTGCTGTGAGAAACCGCAACAACTTTTCGCTTCTTTTCCTAACAAGCTCTCCCATCCCCGTTCCCCGTCCGTGCACACACACAACACCGTACTACTGTAGCTCACATGTCCTTGTCTTCCTTTGCCATCACCGACAGCCGCACATGAAGTGTATCCTTGTACGCGCTCAAAGATAACACAGCTAGCCCCAAACGTAACTTGCACACAACGAAGGGGTAGTGTTGCGGGTACACTTATTATTTCGCGGCGTGTGTGGGAGTTTGTGTAATAAACCAACAAACTTTCGTTTTTACAAAAGAGAAGCAGCGCGGGGCCCGCAAAAGAAGACGAAGCTAAGTAACAGTAAACCCCTCCGCGAAACGCAAAGAAGAAGCTCAATTTATGTACATGGAAATATTCTAAAAAAGAAAAACAAAAAACAAAAAAAAAAAAGTAAAATAAAACAAAATAAGAACCAGCAACAGCGGCAGCAGCAAAAGAAGAGGAAAAACTTTTCTCTTTTCTATCAAAACAAAAAACACAGCCGCGCGTCAAGTAATGAGGATATGGGACAAAGGCATCGTGCCTTCGAGCATATGTCGCGGTTGACTATGTGTATGTGAGTGCGGATGTGCGTGCGCTTGGAAAGAAGATCCTTATTACATTCTCCACCGGCACAGGAGGGTGGGGGCATGAGGTGCGTGCGTGCTTCTTCCGGAGGAGGGAGAACTTAAGTAGCTCCAAGCTACGCATAAAAAATATTTTCAATTTAAAATAATTCCATGCCTAATGCATAGAGGATTCAACCCCCATCTCGCCGTAGTCGGAGCGTCAGCTACTATACTACCATATCACCCCCACCTGCTGGCAATTCTTTTAATCAATCTTCGCGATACAACACATACTTTGCGGCGACGGCAGCGGCAGCGGGTGTATCTGGATGCTGGATGCTGGATGGGTATCCGTCGTCCCTGAGAAAATGAAAAATTTACTTCAGCACTACGTTACACTGAGATAAAGAATAACGAAAAAGGAGATGCGAACGAACAATGCCAAGTTCTCGTTGTTTGACATGCAAATCTAAATTTTTCGACGGAACTCCGTCTCCTGCTCCTGCTCCTGCTCGTGTGTCAACATGTGGGCGGGGGAATGGGGGCCCAGCAGCTACGCGGATATGTGGATGCTCGAAGTGCTGATCTTAATGGAATTATTGAAACTGGGATTTAATTTTGCTAATGCTCTTGGAGCAATGGCAGCTTGTTTGCCTGAGCACGGGACAGCAACGGGGGGGTAATGAACAAATCGAATTACCAAATCGAAACCAATGCCAAATGCTAGTGATTTTAAACTAGAACGACAAAGCCAAAATAAATTCTATTTCCTGATTGGTTTTCGAAAGCAAATACACATTCGATGCTGCGGTTTTATTTACTCCCAAAAAAAATTAGCTCTCCTGCAATGGAGTAACTACAACTCTTGAGATTCTACTCAGTAGTTGGCTATGTGCTGATAGTCTTATATTTCAAGCAAAGGAATGTAAAAATCAAATCCATTTGGAAGACTGACTGTTACTGCCACTCCTTGAAGTTGGTAGAGGAGAAAGAATTCTCATGATGGAATCAGCGATACTATCTAGTCAAGCAGGACTTTTGTGGGATACTTTGATACACTCTATGTCATGTTCTTGTTCAAAAAAGATTAAACTGCGGTAGAGCCCTGACAAGGTAGTGGATTAAGTGGATTCACGGAAGAATGCAATGAACTGCTTAACAAAACTAGCGAACTATGTATATCCTCAGAGCGATGTTAGATAATTCTCTGAGATTAGGTAGATGGATACCCCTTGCCGTACTAATGTGGCCTATAATCGATCAGATTGAAAAAAAAATCAAGGTCGATACTGGCGGCAAATGAATCTGAAATCCTTCTCCCACCTTTGGAACAAGCGGGAGCTTAATGCACTTTCGAAAGAAAAATTCTTCGTCGAATTTTTGGTCCCGTATGCGAGAAGGGCGAATGGAGGAGAAGATATAACCACGAACTCTATGAGCTGCACCAAGATGTGGGTGTAGTCCAAAAAGCCAAAATACGTCGACTACACGAGCGAATGGACAATAATGCTCCATGAAAGAGGATCTTCGACTCACAGCCCCCAGGTTCAAGACCAAGCTATCGCGGATGCTGGAGCGCTTGGTCTGGATAACTGGAAGCAGCGTGCCCGGGATCGAAGGGAATGGAAGGCTACAGTTTCTCAGGCAGGGATTCTTCACGTTATGTAAGGGAGCTTAATGTAAAGCATTGGAGGCTATTGAGGTTAGCCTTAGCTATTCTTCGTCCATGTAGCCTCTACAGAAATTATTGGCAAGAAGGCCTACAAGAACTGTGAGCATCATTTTCTGTTTGATCTTGCAGTTTGCCGAGATCCGTCCATAAATAAGGCAAATGGTGTCGTTTGCACATCTTCGATTGGTTAAATTCACAGCATTAGGCTTAAGAGACAGTTTCACGATAGCGAGTTGGGTATATTTGCCTTATCCGTAAGATTGTGCCCTACCAGGTGACCTCGTCAGTCATGCTGACAAGATCCCGGCACCCAATTGAGGTGAATGATGAATTGTTCAGTCGTCTCGTCAAAAGGCAAATGACTGTTTAGGACAGTTTTTGAATTGAATCCAAGGACTTCATCGCAGATTGGATATCTGTCCAAATATTCATGTCCCGATTAGATATTACATTACACTTCAACCACGACAATCTCCCCTTCATTGCCGTGATATCCCTTTGAAAGGCAGAAGGCTTACACTGGAGCAGATACCTCCTCATAATTCTGTTTTTGAATCGTCCGTATAGAAGCACATGGATATCGTGTTTTGTAGCCAAAGAACTTCCTCTCAACCAACTCTTGAGGCGATGCGTGAATTAAAGCTCTTACCGACCACAACTTGAGGAATTTAATCGCTGCTACGATTTTGTATTTAAGCTCGTCTCAACTGTAGCCATTGTGGTATTAACTTGATTTTGAGACTGCGATGGTTCTGCCTTGTAGTGATACAGGCTGCCACTTGTTGTTGCTTGCTGGGAGATCGATATGTAATGCCAAAAAAATAATACCTTCGCAAGTTAACTCACAGTAATCAACTTTGATTATACTTAACACCCAGTCAGGCTTGAGCAATAAAATTGAAAACTGATGACGATGCAACCTAGAGAACTGGATCAGTATTTTTGACATCCAAAGCGTACCTTGGAGTATTACTTCGGAACTTCTAAGGTACAAGTCCAAGCATTTTGTACAGTATTCAATCAAATGCGGGCATATGTATCTCTGGTCAATAGAATTCCTACATCAATTGCCCAAGCCTCAGTAAGGAATCTACAAATAGTCATCATTCTTCGTAATAAACTTTTACAGTCCTATGTCCAGCTTCAGCAGACCTGCCAAAGCCGGTGCTGGATTACTTTGGCAGACCCAAAATGTGGTAGCAAAAAAAAATGTCATTATTAAGTACATTGACGAATATTGAGACAGAACTGTCAAGAAACTCATATTGAACAGCTCTGAGCTAGTAAGGGATTTCGTCTGCAAAACAGAAAATTCAAAGATCAACCAAAAAGGAACTCCTTCAAAACCGTGTTTCTTTCTTAACACGAATTATTTGCATTGACAGAACATGGAGCAGAACATGGAAGAAAAGATACAACGAAATTCATTCTGATGGCAACTCTGGAAAAGACTACCTCACTTTTTGTAGTCTTGAAACCTACATTAGACGCTCAGTAGAAACAAGTTAAATATGTTTTCGAGCGTAAATCGAAACTCTGTAAAACCATTTTACGTAATGTGTCAATATTTTCAATTTGGGGCTCTTATTGAAAGTGAGGTCAATTTGAGTTTAGGTTATCAGTGAGGCTTTCGATTTAAAAGAATAGCACCACAAAGAACTTTGATCCTTAGAAGCTACTTCAGGGTACCAAGAAGCCTGCTAATTATATTCTTCTTCGAATGGAGAAAGTTTGGCGTATAGAGAGTTGTGTGTAGTTCCTTTATCTTGTTTGGTTCTTAGAACTGTTTACATATGACTGAAGAGTGGAAGCATGTTTGTTTCAGATTGACCCAGATCTATCTTGTAAGACAGACAACAGGATCATAATAGGAATGATGAGATTCTCTTGATCGGCTTGGTAAATTCCTGGACATAGGTGATGGGATTCACGGAATATCTCTGTATTACGACACCGAAATAATGTTAATTTTGAATAAACATCTTATTGAAAGACAACCTAAGCAGAAGTTGTAGAAGCAAACAGTCATTATATTTCGGAAAAAATTTACAGCCGTGTAGAGCAGAAGAGTCCACTCAATCAAGATAATTCCGAGGAATGGCTATTTCCAAAAGGGTGCACGAGAATTATAGCATCCAATGCTAACTTGATAGCGCTGATTATCAATAGCTGAGTTGCTTCCAGTTGTCCAGATCAAGGGGGCTTTGGGCCCCGCGATAGCTTGGTCCTTAAATCGGAGGTTCGGTTTTCTTTGTCATCTCGAACCTGGAGGCTGAGATTCGGAGATCTTCTCTTCAGGATCTTTTGCTTTTTAGACTACATCCACATCTTGGTACAGCTCATAGTGTTCACGATTATATCTTCTCCTCCATTCGCCTTCCTCGCGTACGGGACCGAAAAATCAACGAAAGTGCCCACAGAGTATTCTTAGCATTCAAAATGTTTAAATGATGCACGCCAACGAATTCAGGATCTTTTCATTGGTTTCGCTTACCGGATTCTAATACCAAGTTTAGCTTGATACTGTTTCAGTTTCTCCAGAGCTTACAGAAGGGATGGTGATACACTCACGGACTTAAGGTCTTTTGGATTCACAAGCCTTTTGTATGAAAAACACAAGACTCAGGCATACGAACTAGATTTAGTAAGTTTCTGAAGTTTCCAGTTAGACAGGAAAGGGTTAGCTCGACATTTCGTTGCATATTGCAGTGAATGAATACTTTTAACGTAAGCTTCGCTTCATTCTTACAACTAATCCTTTAGTACATTTCGTCTATATTTTCCCAGGACTTAGTCCTTCGTTGTATTTTTGACTATCTCTACAACTCTTCCGGTAGTTATTTGACATTCCACAGACAATGGTGTTTTAGCCCCCTAAATACCGACAGAGACACAAATAATTGACAGATCGGTAGTTATAGAATCTAGGACCTAGTTTTTTATAACCATACATGTTGTGTGTGTTATGTTCAGCAAATGCATGGAAGGCATTTAATGCCGTCGGCTCCCTAATGAAGAACAAATAGCAGGACACAGGACTATTGAAAGTTTATCCAGTAGTTTCCAGCTTCTAACATTAACCATATGTTAGAGCCATCATCCACTGATGTATTAAATAGCATATCTGTAATGCTTTTCTTAACATGCAATACACTTACAGTGGTTCTGGTAAGCTGCCATACTGATGAAAGAACTGTAAACGTTGAACTAATAAAAACGATTTAGTGGAAAGCGCGAAAATATGTCTCCAGAGTCTCCAGGCTTTCGGTGTCTATCAACCGAAGACCTACTAATTTATGTAACCCACCTGTCAAGCAAACACGGAATATCGATTCCATTTACCTTTTATATCTTAGAAACTCCTGCAGAGCAGACCATTGGAATGCTGGTCGATGGATTGCATAATTAAGTGCCTTCTTTATTTTAAGAACATTATTTCAAGACTTTCATCCTGATGATTAGACTTTGATTATCGATTTCAATGAGAAGACCAATAAAACCAATTTACGTCTCTATACCATGGACAGTTAAGGCTGCCATTGCCACGTGATCAATATGTCAAACTCACTGTCAATCAAATTAAGCTACATAGTCAGATCTATTACTTTATTTTTATTCAAGGATTCAGCTAGTCCAATTGAGTCTACGCTAGAAGATTGCTTTCCCAATCTACAGTTGTTAGTTTATAGGTACTGTCATCATCTTTTTACCACTGAGCCTGATGACGAACTAGATTTGTTTTGACATTTGCCTGTTCAGACTCATAGCCCTGTCTGAACACTTCCACTGTCCCATTTTGACGTATTAGTTGTTAGCGCCAATGAATTCGGTTTGCTCTTCGACAACAAGTTGTTTTTACAACACAACTATCCATCCTTCTGTCGAATTAATTATCTAGGATCTCGATGATCTGATAGGAAGAGGTTACTCAAATAAGTAGGTACCAGCTTTCCAGTCCTACGGGGTGACGCGAAAATATTAATTGAATGGTTGGTAACAATTTTGAGTTTTACGTTTGTAACTGCTTTGGACGATCCAACATGAAATACGGAGTTCGAAGTTCAATCCCCATGCCAACACCTAGAAGTTTTTTCACGACACAAGTTCTAGTGAACGTTTGACAAACATTCTAGCGTATAACTGTCATGAAAAGCTTATTAAAAGCAAATTGCACTTCAAACATGACGTTACAGTAAGACCCTTCCATTCGTGTGAAGAATATAAGACGCACAACACAAATGATAGTGAGGAGCTAAGCCTTGTTGTTGCAAATACTCGATTTATTTGTTTAGATGATCCAACTAAGAACTTGTGCTGTTCCATCGGACACTAAGGAATACCCATCAATCGGAAGGACAAAGCCAGAATTTCGTCATTTTAATGTAAGAAGTCCACCTTTTAGAAATACCATATTTACAAGATTTGTTTCCTATTTTTGGCAAAAAGGCACTTTGTGTAAGCATTGTCAAACTGCATCTAGAGGTTCCTGAGACGATAAACATCTCACTTTTAGAGAAAGGATTTGAATTACTAGAAAATTCTTACCAGGGATTACGCAACTAGGTTATTACTGGCCTGCACTTTTTAATAAAGAAAATTAATGTTATTATAACCAGGTAAGGATAACCTTGAATAATTTGAGAACGGCAGATACATACATCCACTTTATACATTTTCAGCTGGTTTTCCTATCCCGTAACAGTACAGGTCCATTAGCTAAGTGACTTGCGGAAGCGAATGAGCGAATACTCGCAAATTTTGACATTTCATGCACAGCCAGTTCTTTTACTTGTCATTACCGACCAGGAAGCACAAACAAACGAATTGTGAGGTAAAACTTGCGGGAATGTGGATTGCATCCTACATTGTGTGGAATGCGAATAAACTTGGACAGTTTTGCAAAAAGCATTCGCCCATTCGCAGAAAAATAAGCGAATTATTTATTTCTTCCCTTAAACTAATTGAAATTCAATTTTGTTTATGTCAATCATAGATAAATTAAGTTTTGTTCCTTTGGAATAATAAAATTCCCAATAGGGTGCTTATTCATGTGCTAAAATCGGTTTGTTCGCTGTTCGCGCATTCGCAGTTCGCTGAGCTGAGAATGGACCTTATATGGTTTAAACAAAGCACAATTGTTGGAGAAATAATCTCAAAAATTAAGGCATTGGATGGCCCACTTGTTCTCCGAACTTAACAGCTCTCTGAAAGGAAACTTTGATGTGGGTCAGTCTGTTGTGGATCATAAAATCGACGAACTTTAAGAAGAAGCAATGGAAGTAACAAATCAATTCATTGATTGATTCACAGTTCATAGTGTCTTCTGAAGGATACAGGAAGGATTACATTTTAACAGCAAAGGTACAAACTGGTTTTTGTCGAATGGAAGAAGTGGTCAGTTAGAGGTTAGGGTTCAGAGACATGTTCATAAAGGCATTGGATTACTGTTGTAAGTTTTTCTTTAAAGGAGTGCCGATCATGCCTGAACTTATAGGTTTTAAGTTCATTGAAGCTTTCAAAGTAATCGCTTGTCCTTGATGCTGGTTTACGTGGGCTATCGATTGATTCGTCTGTCAATCGATCCTTCGCAACGTCTCTCAGCGAAACGAATTAATAACAAGATACCTTGTATTAGATACTCTCCAATACATGTAGGGCATGACTTGGACAAGAGCAAGTGAGAGATTGATAGGCAAGTGAGAGATTGACGTTAGTGAAAAGTGAAAAGGACAAGCCGGGTACATTAACGTATCGAAACAACCTAAGGATTGTTAGATTTTTTAATTTGTGTTGATAGGGGCTTGGAGGATAGAAGTTCCAAGATTCCAACAGGTAGTGCTTGCATTTGTCTTTCAGTAGGAGAGAAGGAAGAGAAGCGAAAATCAAGAATATCTTATCCTAGCTCCTTGATAAATCACCAAAATGTGTCCCACAACTTGATCGAGTTACAGCGATTATTCTACACAGCGCTAAGCCCATTAGCTTCTAAAACAGCTCCTGTACAACCTTCAGCAACGAATCCTCACTCACTTGTTGCATGCCCTTCGAAGTCATTACACGTTTGTATGTGTTCGTATTCCTTTCAGTCCTTCTCTAAGCATCCTTTCATGTGTGTCCTCCCCACGACTGACTAAGCTAATATGCGAAAAGATTAAAAATAAACGTTCTTTGTTGTTTCCCATCAGCATAAATCCCTCATGATGTTAGAAAACCCCCTCGTGCACACATAAAACAAACCACCACTCACTTAGCAAAAAACTAAACATAAACTTTTTGTTTGCATCTAATAATCCCCCCTCCTCCCGACCACACACATACACTCCCACGCAGATGCGGCACAACCAGTAAAAATCCTTCAAACATTTATTGCCTTTGCCTTGTGTTCTATATTCCACACCCATTTTCATCGCCTAATTTAGAGAAGAACACACATCAACTGTAGCCGTAGCGCCACCAACGCACCACGATGCCTAAATAGATGCCTACCACTCGTGTCGGGATGCCTATACTCGTACAACTACAACAACGACCAACACGACTACGAGGCTCTCCGGCGACGACGACAACAACGACGACGACGACGTCACGAGCGGAAAAGCCAATCACACTATCGCAAATTATTTTAATAAATTCTAGCACATCCCTTTTTGGCGCACCCCGCACTAAAAAAAGCCCCAAAAACCCCCCGAAAAAAAGAGCGAACGAGAACAAGGGTCGCAAAAAACTACACACACCGAAACGGTTCCAGAGGGCGTGTGTATCCTTCATATCGAGAGGCATAGACAATGAAAACACAACCGGAGCTCTGAGCACACATACGACCTACACAGCACCCATACATTGGCACACTCTCGTCCATAAACAATCTGTGCATGTCGACTGGAGTAGAAATCTGATTAGACCCGAAAAACGGGATAAAAACCCAGCACAGCAACTGCTAGCTTGCCATGCATAGTGGTTGTGTTGCGGAGCACGGAGCCAGCCGTCTAAACTCGTCGTTCATAGTTGTGTTTTGCGGTGGTTACATGTCGAGTCGAGGATGTGTGCTCTGCTCTGCTCTGCTCTGCGCTTATGCTCTATAAGCGCAAAATCCGTTCCAAAAATAATCTTCCCTTTGGTTAGATGTATCCTCCTAACCCGTCCCCATCCACACCCGACCGACCGCCCAGCCAACCAACCGCCAAACTAGGCAACCCTTAGAAATGCATGTGAATGGATGGATGTGTGTGCGGCGCGGGTCGATTCGTTTGTTGTTTTTAGAAACGACAACGGTCCACACCAGCAGTAGCAACAGCGCGCTGTCCTCGTTCACCTGGATTAGGAAGCCGTTTTCCACGAAAAAATATGAAACTAAAAAAAAAACACACACACACACAAGCTTTTCAAGGACACATGGCATTTCAGTAGATGCGGACCCTTTTGCAAAGGAACTCGAGAGAGCAGCGCATTATGATAATGTACGTACGTAGGGGTAGTGAAAAATCACATTAATTTTTGAGATATTCAAAGGGGGGAGGGTCCGGGTTATGCGAACAAAGTACGCATAAAAACGAGAATAAACGAAATAAAATGAAGAAAAGCGAGCTCCAGATGAAAGACAACGCGCGCGAGGAAATTACAAAAACAAGTTCTATGCGCGAAATGTCAGTGCTGGCGCTGGGGAAAGTGTATGATGGCGCTCAGGGATTTATTTTCTTTTTTTTTTTTTTTTTCTCATGTCTTCTTGGATACATTGCAACCCCCGCGCGCACACGAAAGGTATAAAATGTGTGTTTACGACTTTTCATTTTATGCTTTTCTATTACTTTCTACAGTAGCTGTGCCTCCAGAAAAATGTAGGTTATTGGCAGGGGCCGCAATGAACTTCTTCTCCTGCGACAAACGATATGGGTATTCCCTGAGCGCTATTTTTATGAATTTTCCTTTTCTTGTATTTAAATTTGGTGACAATGGCTGCTGAGAGTGGGGGTGCGGGATGGTGCTTGAACAAACTATGCCGACAGTCACAATGCTCTGGAGAAGGCTCAGGGCACGTGCACACGCAGTACCAACTGTTCGGTTGTGACAGTATTCATACAATTTTTACTATGCCATTAGAATTTTTAAAATGTGCCGTTTGCTACCCCTGATCCCGATGGATCAATGGGGTTTAGCAACCGTACTGAGGTCGTTTGAGAGGACACACACTTCGAATGATAGTCCTGTAGAGAGACCATTCGAGGAATTAATAGCTGGAACGATGAATATTTAGTTTGAGGGCTTATTGGAAACGAGGGGGCTTTTCGTGGCTGAGACGTGAATGGGCTTCTCTCAAGTCAGTTAGACGAAATCGGAGAAGAGAAAATGAAGTTTTGGAATGGAACTCCTGAGGGGTACAGTTATAGTAAACGGAATATTCCTAAGATAATTTCTAAGACAAGATAGTCAGTTGTTTGAGACTACCAACAGGTTTCATTTTCACACACTTCTAACCACTAACTACTGGCTGCGAGAAGCTAACGAGTCTAGTGTCCAATTAATGTTTGCATGAGACCTTTAGGGCTAACCTCCATAGCGGCCAGTAGGCACAGCCTCTTTGAGTTCTAAAGAATTTTATCAATTAGCTGCTCAATGACCACAAAACAAATATTCAAGCTTGCCAAAGGAGTGACTTCCAAAGACAACGAACACGTACGTCTTCACACCAATGTATAAGCAGGGCAACTTTGGAACATACTTCGAAATGTTTGTCAGACGCTCGCAAAAGAAGGGAAGGTAAAACGATGAGATAAAACCTGGGACTATCTGAAAATCGAATCTCGAACTACAGCTCACTCAATACTAAAACAAACTAACCTCCGAGACACGCCTCCTCTCATCAAGACTTATCAATATTATTAGTCAGACTAAGACATTGTCACGACAGTACCTACTTCAACAACTAAAGTGTGAACTTGAAAAGTTGAGTCCTATGTCCGTAAGCTTTTTGTAACTATTTAGATGAATTTCTTTCTGAAAGACCTTCCTACCTAAGATCACTGATACTTTCTTAATACGTTCTTAAATGGCCTGGTTTCATCTTAACGTCAAACTAAGGAATACGTATCCAGAAGAGCAGAGGGAATCTAAATGATTGTAATTCTTTAAAAATCATAAAAAAAAGAACAGAAGCAGGTCTCTTGTCTGCCCAAATAGCTTACGTAAGTTGGCAAGGATCACCTCCATCATGGCTGTCGATCACGTCCACAGTCATAAATCATAAGTCCGTAGACCATAAGTACACACTTTACCTATGACATACTGTGGTAGGACCATAAGTTATGAGTCAGTCATGTTGGATATATTATTCGTTGCAGATGTAGAATTCCACAGAACCTTACTCCAGTTCTGTCAAGTTTGTTCGCAGGAAAACCTCCAAAATGAATGGATTTGCATTTTGCTTGTATTGCTTCATACATACTCTAGCCACTCTATTGACCAAATCTTCAAGATTCCTCCTAAAGAGAGGCAAACCTCTAGCCCGTAATCTCATCAAAACAAAATTCATGAATATAGGAAGTCATTTCTTTGACTAACATGGGCTCATAATCCTCTTCCACGGAGTTCATAAAATTCTGAATTGACCTATAGTTCAGTAATAAGTTCATATTCAAATTGTAAAAGAATGGAAGAACAGTTTTGTTTAAAACAAGGCGAAACAAAATCCTTTTCGGAAGACTTGGTATACCTTTTTGAAGATTCCAACTATGCACCTAGATATGTACTGCGTTAATAGTCTTTTCAACTTTGCTCCGCAAGAGTGTAAACGTTATGTTGTACTAGACAGCCTAGACATTTGCATCTTGGAACTATGTTAGACTGCATCTTATAAAATATTCAGGATTGAAGTTCAGATAAAATAGTCAAATCGCTAGAAATGATAGATATGAAATGCCATCCATTTTCTTACACATGAGGAGCAAAGTGAGGGTAACATGCCGCAGTTTTGGAGGCACTACTGCGAAAACTTTTTTGCAAAAAACCCCTTATATTTTGGCACCACATATCCTTACATTTGCCTTAAATTCCACATTCATGTATTTTTTTAAGCCAAATAGCCGAAGAAGTAGACAAGAATAGCTTAGTTTTTGAAACTCTTATTCTTTTTAAATGTATTCCAGGTCTAATTAAGAGGGCAAGATGTTTTGCATTCTTGATGTAATTTTAATAATGAGTTTGTGCTGACCCTGGTAAAACACCCTCAGTAAGTGGGCGTGATCATATATTTTGCTTTAGAATACTACATGGAGTTATGCCAAGTTTAATTCAAATTTGAGGTTCGAAATTTTAGTATTAAGTCCTACTTTCCGACCCAAAATTTCAACTTGGAAAATGATTTACAAATTTGATTAAACAATTCTATTTGACACTCAAACTAAAACCTTTCGAATCATCAACCACGTGCTGGCACCCTAGGTTTTCGAATAAGACGCATCTTAACAAGTATTTTTTAGAATTTTTGGAAATTTTTTTTTTTCTTATTGTATTCAAATATATACAATGCGGCAGTTTGGTCATCGGCTATCATATTTGCAAATGTCATTTTGTGCAGCTGACTTACATATATTGGGTCAACATTTGTTTTATGGAGCCTGTTCATAAAGACTGGAGGATTATGTTTTTTTTTTTAAGCTTACAGGCGAATTTGGAAGCGGAGACGAAGATGTTTCGGCAATCCGGATTTTCAATATTTTTTTAATTTCCTGGATTTTTGACGTTTAGAAATGTCAATCGCTCGGCAAAGGGAAATAAATTTCATAGACTAAATAATAAAAATGCGACAGTAAACCAATTTATTTGCTGTAAAAAGAATAGCTTTGTTGTTGAAAAAGTAAGCAATTTCATTTGGCTCTAACTACAAATACCTACGTCAAAAAAAATCGAAGAAGTCAAACAGAATCCAGTCCGTCAAACCTGTATAAACAGGCTTTGGTACAAGTCAAAAAAAATCGAAGAAGTCAAACAGAATCCAGTCCGTCAAACCTGTATAAACAGGCTTTGGTACAAGCGGACAAGCAGTTTGTTGGCTGCTCTACCAAAATGACAAATGACATAAAACTATAAAAATTTTCGGTTTTACCAGTTTCAATACTCAAATTTGCTATTTCGATACCCAAATTGAATCTGGCAATACCCAAATTTAGGAAAAAGATACTGCAAAAGCAATTTATTGCAGATGACGTTTCCGAAAATGCTTGGTGTGAGTATTGTAGCCCACAACCCCAATCGTTCAAATTTTCTTTTCTTCGTGAAGGACACTATTAGAGTTTGTTATCCAGCCGTGTTCCAAAGTAAACGCGAATTTAACAAAATAAGAACAGTAAAATTTTTTGACAAAACCGATTTATCCAAAGATGACCTGTAAAAATTTCTAAAAAATCCTGTTTCCTTTGGACAGCACCTTCTCTGTTCATCACTTAAAATTTTTTTCGTTTTTGCATTAAATTGTTCTTTTGTTCACAGTTAATATTCAAATATGTATATTTTGACAGATGCCTTAAATCAGGACTCATCTGTTCTCAAGTTTTTTCGCAACATGAAAGCTTCTGAAGATTTTTCCATTTACTTTTGTTCTGTCGGAACATGCTCGTTTTTTAGTCCTGTTTTGTAGAATTTCAGGAACAAATCAGTACATCAATTGCCAATGAATCAATGCCTCGATTTAAACATTCCTTCTTTACTAAACAGCAGCTGCGCTAATGCATAGTTAAAAAAAAAAAAATACTTGGCGCAACAGGTCGATGGGACCCAGGGCCTAGCTTCTCACAACCATTCGCGTTATATTCTTTACACGAATGGAAGGAGCCTACTGTTTAACGCCATGTTCGAAGGGGAATTTGTTATTTGAGAAGCTTTCCCAGGACAGTTGTACTCTCGGATGTTTGTCAGAAAAACTTTTAGATGTTCCGACTGGGACTCGAAACTCGAACCCCTTGCTCCATAGTCCAACGCAGTAACCACTGAGCTATGCTGCCCAATGGTCTCCCAAAACAACGAATTTTCACGAAAATTTTAAGCTAAAGTCTCGTAGTTTTTCGTAAAAGAGAGCGCTCACGAGAGAGTAAGAAATTTTCCCATGTTGCGAACCTTAGAGCACAAAATTTCTTTGCAATGACTTATGAAATCTGTCAAATCTGTCAGATAACTGAAGGAAATTGTTATGCTGTTATGCATAAGACGTTTAAAAAGTGGATTGTAGCTTCCGCATTCGTTTACTTCGTTGTGATTTTACCTCTCTCTGATAGAGTTTATCCCCACGTCTTAAAATTTCACAATCTACGAATTTTGGTGCAGAAAGTACCCGAACAGACCTATAAACTTTCTTTCACCACTCTTTTTCTACAAAGAAATAACTAAATTTTACAAAATAACATTTTCCCGCCCTACTGTAGAATGAAATTAAAATGCGAAAAAACTGAGTATTCGAATCCAAACAAAAGCTCTTAGGAGCAGTAACAAAAATCCACGAGTCCATGTATCTATCTCTGCTAACAATCAGTTCGAAAGGAAATATGAGAAGAAGTACCTACTGCCGTACGTTTATTTTTAACTCCGACTGTTTTAGAAAATTTTCAAAAATTTTGCTTCTAAAAACACAATTTTCTAAATATAGAGACAGTAAACTAGGATTTAAGTTGAATACTATTATCTATCAGGTTAAGTCTCAATTTTACTCAGAACTAAGGAATGCGAATGTCGTGTGTTTTGACAAGTTTTTGGCAAGAAATAAACCCCCTCACCTGCTACCGTACATTTAGTAATCCCTGGATTTGGGGGTATTTTCCAAAACCCCACTGCTATTCGAGAGAAACCCCTCCACCCCACACCGAACCATGTCGCATATAATTCCTCAACATGACAAGTTATTCTATTATTCAGGATTAATAATAATTTTTCAACTTCTTTTGACATTCTTCCCCTCCATGGTACCGTGCAATTGCCTATTTCTGGTAGTTGGCAAATCAAGGACTCCACACAACAGTAAAATAAATTTGAATGTACTTTTAATAAAAATTCGCGCTCCCTCACTCTCTCTCTCTCGCTTCGGGATAAACAACAACGTCACCGTTTTGTGTGTATAAATTCATTTTTGTACAGATGCTCTCGCCCAGGGACGGATGTGAGGTGGATGCTATTCCGTGCACCCTCATTCCCGGCAAGTAACCCCCTCCTCCGCGACGACAGTGAGGGGGGCTTCGCCAAGCCAAACAAACACATTTTTTAATATACGAGTATTACAGCAATTTTTATGAGTGTATTTTATTGCGAAGCGGGAGATAAGCATGCCTACACGTATTTGTGTATTATGTCCTTCCATAAAAATAATATTAAACATTGTTATATCCTTTTTAACTATTTTTTTTTTTTTTTGTGCTTCTGCTCCTGCTCCTGTTCCTGCTCCATACCGAATATCAAATTATCCTTTTTTCATATTCTCCGCCCGTTATGTGCTGCTCAGTTGGTTGGTTGTCTTTTTTTTTTGGTTTTTTGGGAGCAGGATTTTCAGCTATCGCGATGGAAGCGGGCTGCGTTCCTACCGCTTCCGTCGCTGGGGAGCAACAATCGCCCGTCTTGTAAAAAGTGTAAAGCGCCTGCTGTGGGTGGTGGTGTATGAGCCTTCTGCTCCTGGGTGGTATCCACTTTATAGTGGTGTAATTTCATTTTTTATTTCACCCCCCAGCCCACACAACTCTCCCCTCACCACTCACCACTCACCGCGTGTAGGCATCACTCGCTCATTGTTTCACCAGCGTGGATGCCATTTTTGCCGTGTTTGCTCTCATCTCATCATCTATGTGCCGCGCGCGCGATCTCTCTATTTAGTGAGGGGGTTGGGAGAAGGATTGGGGACTCGGAAAGTCCTTGCGATGGAATGTGTACTTTCTAGGGCTTCTGTTAACATATCCACACGAAATGAGATATTTTATTACAAAGCATTACACTCGGCGCGAAATTGTGCCGAAATCCTTTTATCCCCGCACGGTTCCACCGGGAGTTTGCAGTCTGTAGCGCCACCTCTCAAGACTGGCATCTAAGGTAGTGGACGTCATTGGAAAATATTGAATTTTACGTTCGTTACCTCTTGACATCGATGAAGGCGGCCCATTAACCTATCGCTCACGGTTCACACCGGAAACGGAAGGTAATTTCACAATCTCCTCCTTGTTCAGCATGGAGTTTAAAATTTAGGACTCAGGGGCATAGGTAGGGTACATTGGCCATAAAAAATAAGGCATATTCTTGGTCAAAAACCAATTTGCGGAACTTATTTACTTGTATATGGTGCCAATAAAAACTGAATATGTCATCTTTTTGTATCGGAAAATCTAATAAAAGGCGAACATCATGTGTCATAAAAATTTGTTTGAACGGGCGCGCGCGGCCACGGAGCACAGGGGCACGGCTAAAACAGAAGAGCACGACAAGGCTGCCAGATAAAAGAAGATGTTTTGAAAATGCGGGAAATACTAGTAATAAGAATTTTCCATTTTCTCCGAACGCTAACGGAGGGGGGCCACAAGGTCGGGGGAGGGAAATTATTATTTTCCCTGATGCGAATTTGATACGGGTTAAAACACATAGCGGAGCATGCACGCGGCATATGTTTAAGGAAATGTGCCATTTTTTATGGCCGTGTTTTCTTTACGACATCATATTAATATCGTAACGTTGTTTGGCCTACTTGCACTGTTTTTTTTCTTCTCGTTTTTACCAGGGAGATAGATACATCACAGAGGGTTGGGCGGTGGCTGAGGCTGGCGAAGTAAATTACATTATTATCAGGGATGGTAGAGGACGGATTCGGTATCTTTATTTCAATCCTTTTACTCTAAAGTTTATGGTTTCATTTCAAAAGATTCCACATAACATAGCTTTGGGGTAAATGTACATTGAGGGTGTTGCATTGTGACTACAGTGAGTGAGTTTGTTTTACCAACCATGGTTTAATGGTTAGAAATTTGGAAATTACGAACATTTACGTAGAGGGCGACTATTGGATTACAATTTGGTGTGCAGATATTGTAAAAGTTAATTTGTTTTTATTAGCAAGTCACTCTTACATATATTTCTAATCTTGAACGATGCTATTCAACTCTAATTTGGCCAATTTTTTAGGATAAAACTTCCGTTAAAATGTTTGCTTTCTTCAAACAAAAAACGACAACCTCCCACGGTCCGATGTTCAACAAAATTTGACACGAAACGACGAGTAGTATTGTCAGACAGTACTTGTTGGCCACGATATTTGCAATGTACAGCGTCACTTCTTTGGTGTAAAACGACTCATGTTTAAAATTGTATTGAATTGATGTTTCAGAAACATATCTTTTCAAGTCAATCGGTTAGTAAACGTCAAAATGATTGAAGGTTTATATACCGACATAAAAGATGGCGCACCCTGTATGTATATGTCAAAGGCTATCCGACCTGCTTTCTGAAAATCTGTTCCCTTTTCAATGCAGAATTTTACCAAAATGCACATACGATGGCTCTTCTAGCCGAGTCTGGACTAATTTACTAATACATCGTCAGAAGTACTGAAAAACAAATGGCAGCACTGCTAAAAGCGTTAGCAAAAGCCCCCTTTAATAGTCTAACATATCATTGGTTCGGAGAATAATACCGGCAACTACAACATTAAACCTAGAGCTATACACAAGGATCAAATCAAGACTCGAGCTCCACGAACTAAAAAGATTCTTGCATTTCGAATAAATACATGAATGGTATTGTAGGATTAGGAAACGAAGATTTTATTTAGAACTGAACCAATATTTACTGTCAGGGCAGATAGAATGAATCTCGGCTAAGTCGGTTGGGTTTGGTTGCTGTCCCCACTCAGCAGAGACACATATTGAACGGAAGAAGTCGTTTTTTTGATACCACTATGGGAAGGCACCGGAAACCTATATGGGAACTCTTCACGTTGAATAGGAGGCAGTGCAGCCGGTTTCGGTATGATCCCTAGCTAGTCCTGGCTAGATCATTGAAGTACTCGGTTCAGAATGAACATCACCTATAAATAATTCCATGGGTCAAACCGTCATTATAAAGAAGAAATTCAATAAAATGCAAAAACTGGCATAGCTATGCATGGCTGGGCTAATAAGGACCTTCCCAACCTCCATCAAGAAGATGCTAGCTTCTTTACTTGTTGTGGTCAATATAATTTTATACAAATTACGCTGAGACTAACAAAAGGCAGAACTAGAAGGAAAATGTGCATACGGTCAGCAAAATTTGCAGCATTACTCAAAAAACTTCCAGTTGTAAAAATTCCTACGGAAGACACCATCAAGATACTTAGCTTTAGAAAGAATTTTCTCGCAAAGTTCACTTATGATAAAGACTGATGCGATATATCCACTATTTATGGAATGAAAGCCAAACACAGGTAGGGAGAGTAACCCTTCAAATGTCCAGAAACATTCTGTGAAAATAAGAATTCAGCAGCCTATGAGCCCAGGTTAAGCCTTTGAACATTCCGCAATAAATCTAGACATTTTGGCATCAGATATCTAATAGGGATATTAACCATAGAGTTTGTTACTGAATTGCCCTACAGTGTACTATCCTCACCGATGATCAGCAAGAGTGCAACACCCTAAAACACCTAAAACATAATTTCTTGAAAATTATAGGACGTGGAGAACTCAAACGCGAAAAAAAAACTCTCCTAGGTTTTTTTTAGTAGAGCGCACAACAGACCACTACGTCGATCGCAGCGAAAAGTAGATTTTACAAATAATTGTTTCCACAAAAAAAATCAAAAAAGCATTTTAGGCCCCACTGTTAATGCGACAATGCATTCAAGAGCAGTCCCACTTTAATGAGTCAAGAAATTCCGTACGTTCTTCGGATACATTTTGATGGGACTTTTTTGAATACATACATAGTTCGTTTCTATGTTAATAAGTATCACTAAAACTGCAATACTTATACAGCAAAGCTACCTAAACGCTATTTTTTTGGAAGGACAACTTATTTTTGAATGCTAAAACCTCTTGAACATTCAAGGTTTTAGTTCAAAACCTATCGAATTTCGATCGTAACACCACTAATGAAGGAAAGCAGACCTATTTTGGAATATTCTTGAATTGATATAATGATTCAGTGGAATACCTTGTCACAGATAACACCCAAAGTACCAACATGCAGTTCGGTACTAAGTAAAGTGTCTTACCGTAAAACTTGTAACTCTTAAAATTTCGTTACCAAGTAATAAAATAATAGAACACAAAAAATATCCTTGCGACGAAGACATGCTTTTGAGGAAACAAATGTATTGGTCAGGAGAAAACAATGTTTTTTTGAGCATGATTTCCTCTGAGTCCCTGTAGGGTCGAGGAAGTAATTATAATTTTTAGACCAATATACACCAATGCAGTGGTATCTCAGAAACCTAAGCTTGGTATCATGTATCATGTATTTGAAAAGTTTTTTAATTAAAATGTTATTTCGGTTCAAAGATTGATTATCACATTTAATATAGAGTACAGTGGTGGCCACTTTGCTAGCCTGCACGTGTAGATTAGCATACATCTAAATTTGAAACTTATGAAGTTCTAACTTCACGTTTAAGTTAACATTAATTTGTCAGATTTTGTCAATTTCAATTTTTTTTCAATTTTATTTCTCTTATTTTTACATATTTCATAATCTTATGTACCTGCGAAACCAAAGTGGCTTGTCTGCAGGCGGTTAATTCATCAAATACATTTTATTTTGAAGTGAACTATGATAATTAAAAGTTAATTCAATGCAGATATTTCATTTTGTTTGTTTCAGTAATAATAAGAAGATATTTTTTAAGTTTAAAAGATATTTTAAGAGTTTAAGTTGTTTCATTTAGTTTTTCAGTCTTATTATTAAGTTTACTTTATTGGAATTTTATTTTAGTAGAATTTTAAGTTATATGTTCTAGAAAATGTTTTTTAAATCTACTTTTTCTGACATTTACTTGCCTTATATTTTTTAGATTCTGTGGCAGATTATTCAAAATACTCGGCACGGTATACTGCAGTTGCCTCTTGCCGTATATATTGGTGAAGCGTGGTAGTTGGTACACTCCTTCTACTTGTCTTCTTGTGTTGAAATTATGGTTAATGGGTATCCGGAGGCGATGATCGTCGTAATACTCCAACGCGGCTGTCATCTCGAAGATCTTTTTTACACTCAAAACATTTACTCTGTTCGTAGTAGTTTGCTGTATCAGCTTCAGGGCCCTGTCTTGAACGTATTGAAGTTTATCAATGTGCGTTTGCGCTGCCCCTCCCCATGCCAGTATGCCATACCTCAATCTTGCTTCAACAATGGCATGATAGACTTGTTTTTGTACGTGGTATGATGACTTATTTTGCAAGGAGGCCAACGCAAACAGAGACCCTCTCAGCTTACTTCGTAGGTTACTAATGTGTGGTTCCCAGAGAAAATGTTTGTCAATGATAACACCAAGATATTTGTACGTGTCCACTACTTGAATAGCCTCGCAATGGCCAGTACAATTAAACGTTTTGAGCGTAATATCTGCCGCTGGGAAATTTGGACTGCGAATGTGCATCAGTTTTGTTTTTGAGCTGTTAATTACAAGACCATTATCGTGGCACCATTTTCCGAGTTCGTTAAACTCTGCCTGCATCATATTTGTTGCTTCGTTTAGGTTTTTGTGGCATACCACAACCGCCATATCGTCTGCATACGCGAATGGGAAACTCTTCTGGCAACATTTTAACATCTCGTTTGTGTATAGTATGAAAAGTAGAGGTCCGAGTTTTGAACCCTGTGGAATCCATACTGCACTTCGCTTACCCTGCTATAAGAGTCTTCTACTTTGACTCGAAATGTCCTCGTACTTAGGTAATCCCTTACCCAATCTGCAGAGTGTCAAATGCTTTGCTAAAGTCTAGAAATAATACCAGCACATGATGACATTTGCTGAGGTTACTATTAATAAGATCCGCAAAGTTGCCAAGAAGTTGATTCGTGCTCTTTCCTTTTTGGAACCCATATTGGTTTTTGCTAATTATGTTGTGTTTTTTAATAAAATTCCACACTCTCTCTGCTACTATTTGCTCTATAATCTTTTCTATTGCTGGTAATATAGCTATTGGCCGATAGTTCGTTACCTGGTTTTTGGCACTTCCCTTATGAATTGGTCGAACTATTGCTTGCTTGAGTTTGCTAGGTACTGTTGCCATCTTAAAACTGAGGTTAATCAACTTCGAAATTATAGGAGCAAATATTTCAGCGTTTGATTTCAAATCGATTGCTCTAAAACCATCTGCCCCAGGCGCCTTCTGAGTGTTTAATCTACATAATAGATTTAGAACCTCTGTACAACTTGTGTCACTTAGGTAAATATTGTCACGTAGTATAGTATCACTGCGATGGTTGGATGTTACAGTGCTGCATGGATGTATGATGGATGTGGCTTGGTTCGAGAAAAGACTTGCAAATTGATCTGCTAGCGCATCTGCCGTGTTATTGGAGAAACTTTTTAGGATGATGTCGTCTACTGAAGGTTTCTTTCTTCCTAATAGTTCGTTGATTAAGACCCATGTTTTTCTAGGATCAAGCTTTATTTGTTCAAATTTTGATTTGTAGAATTCGTCTTTATGTCTATTTATTTCTTTGTTGACCTGGTTGCGAATTTTTTTGTACTCTGTCATGTATGTTGAATTGGCTCGGTTACTTTTCCACCTACGATACAGTCTGTCTCTAAATTTGCATCTTTCTACAATGTCCCTCGTAATCCATGCGGAGCTATTCTTTCGACGCCTTTCCTTACAAACGACTGTAGATTTTTCGTATATTTCATCCATTTTCTTTACTAGACAACTGAGAACCATCTTTAGCTGAACACTCATCGTAGATACCATACATAGTGCTGTAGTGATCAGATATGTTACTTTCTATAACAGCCGAGAATATTTTCTGCTTTGCAGAAACCTTTGCAAACAAAATAATTTTATTATGATCGGATTCATCTTCAGTTAGATCTCCTTTTATTTCCTGAGTTTCACAGTCCTGGGAACAAAATAAAAATCAACACGATAAAGAGAAGAAATAAAAGTGAAAGTTTTCGTATTCGAGGAAAGCAGTATTCGAGTAAGTACTCAAACCTGCACCTTCAGAATACTCGCTATCGTTTCCTTTAGGCGAGGTCCGCTTGGCATTGACGAAAGTTTCTAGAATCGCCTCCAAAGTATAACATTTTGATGAGATGAAGTCATCATCATGCAACTCGGGCCCTCATCATGTAACGTTTAAGACGATCGTCGTGTAACCGATAGCAACGAATGCTGTCGTCTATAGTTAGTTTCACCGATCGTGTTTGATAGTTGTTGGAATCGTCACGACGATTGCCGTCGTACTTGATGAGGGCCCTGTGATTTTTTCCTGAGTCGGTGATTACTTTATGAGACCTTAAAGAAAATTAAATAAAGTGCACGACTGGGGCGTACAAACTTGCACCTATATCTCAAATTCTTGTGTGTATTGGAGGTAAAAATAAATAAACGAGTATATACATAAGTAGGTAAGCATATGTAAGTTGACTATAAGTAAACAATCGTTCTAAGCAGATTGGCCAAAAACGTGATATATCATCTGTAGGATTTGATAAAGCTCTTGAAAATTAAGCATCGCCGTTAAATTTTCTTCAATTTCACTCAAATTCATTGCCTTTGAACTCCGGTGAATATGCCAAAGTAAGTCTTTAAAAATGTAACAATATTTTCTTTCTCTCTCTCTGTCTTTTAACCAATGAAAATGAAATTCGGACAAATCCAGTAGCACATGCGCACCAATCAAAACTGTATCGCAAGGAAAAAACGTTTCCATGACAACAGCTGTGTTCTAGGAAAATCTTTTGGTATATAATTTTGAAAATCGGTTCAGTAGAAGTAGGGATAAAATTCATGTTTGGCTAATAATGATATGAAAATCGTGTTTTTGTTAAGCTGGTTGTAAGGAAAGTGGAATTTTAGGCAGTTTTAACCAAAAACGTGGTATGCCATCTTATAGGGTTTAAAAAGGCGTATTCTAATATAAAATTTAATAAAAATCGTTGGAGCCGTTTTCAAATAAATTGGCTCCAACTGCTCGATTTAGCGAAAAATACCGTTATACTAACTTTTGGCTAAAAATGTGATACAGTTCCTGATAGAATTTGAGATGTTTAATCATATGTCAAAATCTAAATAAAATAGTTGAAGGCACTTTCAAGCAAATCGGCTTTTAGTCACCTTGGTCGTAAGTACCGTTGTATCATACTCAGACCGAAACGTGGTACGCCATT
This sequence comes from Xylota segnis, assembly GCA_963583995.1. Classification (NCBI taxonomy): domain Eukaryota; kingdom Metazoa; phylum Arthropoda; class Insecta; order Diptera; family Syrphidae; genus Xylota; species Xylota segnis. Next base: position 5,991,411 of record OY757237.1, read on the forward strand.
GTGTTGCATTACCTCGTACTAGTCCAAATATGAAATTTGAACTAAATAATAGAAGCCGTTTTCTCGCAAATTGACTTTTCGCCAAATTGGCTATAAGTAAAGTACCATTGCTGCCAATTTTGGTAAGCAGCACGATACATCATCTGGTTGCAATTGACTAGACTAATTGAAATATGAAGTTTAATCAAAATTGTTAGAGCCGTTTTCGAGAAAATCCATTTTAACTGAAATCGGCCTTAAGTAAACTACCCTTAATTTTGGTGTTAGAATGAAAATTCCGATTTCGCCTCTAGGGATTATCGCACAGACTCTATATATGAAGTTTGATCTAAATCCATCCACTCGTTTAGGCTGTAGCCTCGTGCACAGACAGACAGACAGACCGACAGACAGACAGACCGACAGACAGACAGACAGACAGACGGCATTGGCGGACCTACTTTTTTGGACTTCTCCATTATAGTAATGTCAAGTTTGATTAAAATCTCGAGTTCCAAATTTTGCACGAATACAATACTTGCCCTATAGGTATAGGTGCAAGTAAAAAAAACATCCTGGAACTGATCTGATTGGTAATTGGGCTTACAATGTATTATTATGGCTAAAATCCTTACTCCTTGACACAAAATCTTACGATCTGGTGTCTAAAGCAAAATGACTGCATCACGTGAGGATGATTTCGAAATTGTATGTACAAACAAGGGATTTCAACGGATTTCAACAAATGAAGTAAAACTCAACTTTGGGTAGATTAAATACCATTTTTCATACAATGGCTAGTATATTTTTTCCTATATCTAAAATCAGAGTTCTGAGGTATTCAGGGTTGTTGTTGACTGGTTGTATACTAAAATTTATGATTTCGGTTTTACTGGAACTTTGGAAATTGAGCATGGAATCAGCTCATATGTTGAAGCTAATAGATCTTCTTGTGTTGAACGCGACTGGATAACTTAAGTAAGCATATCGCTCCTTTTGTTCCGATGTAGTTATAACATGATTAACATCTAGACCCCGTAGATCAAAGGATTGGTGCACTGCTCCACGGAGTTCCACCTGTTGCGTCTGATAAGACCGAAGACAGGCTTGCGTAATAAATCTCTTTTAAGATGTGGAATCCAATTGATTATTTCGCTGACCCCCTATTTTTGAAGAAAAAGTGGTAAAAGAAAAACAAAGGAAATATGAATACGGTGCTATAGCGAGTCGATTGAGTCCCGACTTCTCATTGTAATGAGTTTCTAGGAACAAACAGATCAGACTGGGTGTGGTAGTACATGCATCGTGTGACGAAGCTGGAAATATTTGTCATCTTGGCGAGTCAAGGAAGATAGCGACTGGTGTTTGTAGCATAAATTTCACTCTGATGCTTTTAATCCATTATAGGTTAATCGAAATATAGTAAGTTCAACATATGTACACTCCCCCTCTAAATATACTGCCGAAGAGCATAGAGTACCGCTTGGTGGAGAAAAACCTCTCCTAAAGGGCCCCACTGAAGTGGAAACGGACTTCAACAAACTTGGTGTACTAGAGGGACCTGACTAAAGGTCGGTTGGAGAAGGTTGTTGGTTGAGGCTCAAGTTCACCTTGGGCCCAAGTAAATAAGGAAATGAACTATAGGTACTCACCGAAAAAATGTGTTTTGTTATGTAATTTGCTTGCGCTAAAGAGCTTTCGATTTTACCCTTAAAATGCTGACACAGCGCGAACTGAAGTGAAGGCGGCGTAAGTCGAAAGTGAGGAAATGGGATATATTTGTGTGGTGTAAGTGTTTGGAAACTCAGTCGATATTTGGTTTCAGAATTTTTTCCATTGGTTGTTATCCATACTAAGCGGAGAGTTGTTGCGAATTCTTGTATTCGTTATAATTCGCAGAATTTCTTTTCAAAAAAGAACGGGGCTACTCTAGATGGGGGCAAGACATTGTAAATTCTGCAAATACTGAATAAAAGTAGCTACGCAAGAAATTAGAAGTAGCACCCAAAAGACCAAAAATAAGAAATAGTTTCGAGACAAAACTGACCACCATTTGTATTGCGTATTGCCGGCAACAGTTTATGGGGGGCTCAAGGACAATAGACTTCCTATAAGCTATTCGTACTTGTTCTATAATGGAATTTATCCTTAGCTGTAGTACCTGCAGCAAAAGAAAATCTACAGCTTCTCATTCACCACACATTGCTGGACTGGAACTTCAATCAGCTTTGGTGTGATCAATTGGAAACTCTTTATGGGTTGCATTTCATACCCAATACAGACTGAAGTGTCATCACTTTTAAAATTCCGAGTGTCCATCTGAATTTCTTAGGAAATTCGCCAGAAATAACTTCACCCGGTTATGGCCACTACAACCACCATTCATTCATTCATTCATAGCCCATACCAATTGTCAGTACGTACATTCTCGACAAAAACACCGATAAGGCAATACATTTTCAATCCATAAAACCCCCCACCCTCCTCCGCCCCACTCTCCCCCGGCACGCACCAACTTTTCGCATAACACCCAAATATGTATATGGTCATTAAAGTGCCTCATCTGCCCAACAAAAAAAGACCACCCCCATCCCCAAACCACCCAATTGCAGTCATTACCAAATGCAATGACCATCGTCGGACACATACCGACAAAAAAGGATCCTCCTACCCCATCCTGACTCGCCTCATTCTCAGATCCATTTTACAGCATTATTATAGCGAAACACATTTAATGGCTAAAAAGAAATACAAAAAATAAAATCATCCTATTTTCTTCCAAAAAAACCAACGAAGACCCGAAATAAAAACGAAAAACAAAATCTATAATAATTTTGCGTCAGTGCCCCACCCCCAATCAGTCAGCAACAGCCACCCCTCCACCACCCCCAATGTGCACCGTGCACAGGAAAATCATCATCATCAGCAGCACAGCATCATCATAATAATGCACATACGCAAACATTTCGCATTTATGTGCAACAAAACCCCCGAAAAAAAAATAAAAATAAAAACTAAAAACGGTCCCACAAAACAACGAAAAATATAAAAATTCGCACACACAGCTGGGCGCTCGAAAAACAAGCCAAAAAAAAAATCCCAAACACACAAAAATAGGGGGCAACTACTTAGTACATTGTTTTCAATCAGCCAATAAAAATGCAGTCATTATTCAACCTATAAAGCTCTCTCGCATCGCAGATCCACCGTCCACCATCCCCCACCCAGGCGGCCGCGATTTTACATTAAAAAATTCTCACAAAACAAAAAAAAAATAACTAAAAACGAATAAAAAATCGCAGAGAAACAAAAAATGCAAAAAAAACAAAAAACAAAACTCGCGGAAAATAAAAATCAAACAAAACAACCCCCGCCGCCACACACACGAAAAAGGAGTTAAAATCAACTATAAGCACCTCTACGCATAAAAATACGAAAAATTGGAAAAAATGCCACCCACCGACCCACCGACAGACCGACACCGGCCGACCGGGTGCACCCTGATAATGTGCATCCCCGAAAAAAATTGCCATCCTAAATTTCATCCTGGCTATCCGCTATAGCCAGCGAAAGGACGAAAATGCCCGCATAACGAAAGAGACAGAGAGCACGTGTACTTTTGTTATTATAGTGGGACTTATCCGTGCGGCACATTTCTGCCAACTAAGTGTCCAACGATTGCCAATGGAGGGTGGGGGATGAGCCCACTTTCGCAACAGCACAACTACTGCACCGACACCCGACACACTAGTGTGTGACAGCAGCGAGTCTCATACAGCTCACCCCCTGTGCGGGGTGCTTTTGGGGATGTGTGTAGGAAAAATGCGTTTTTTTCACCCCGTTTTCATATAAAATTAAAAATGAGCCCGCGAGAGAAAAAAATCAAAAAAAAAAAAAAACCCAAATAAATAGAATTTTTATACCTAGCGTCGGTTGATTTACTTTTTTTCTGTTTCTCTTTCTTTTTTTTTTTTGTTTTTTTCCTGTCCGTTGTCCTTGTTTTGGTGGATTTTTTGCAATTTTCGTGAGCCACCCAACCCGCACCCAAACGAAGACCCAGCACGCCGAATGCACTATGATAATATGGATGATGGTCGGCTAAGTAGGCGGCTGCAGCGTGTATGCACTGTAAAACAGCATTAAACCTCCAACCACCCCTACCCCAATCGGCCCATAGTAGGGATGCATTATATTAAAATAAAATAAATATAAAAAGTAGCACACGGACTGAATAAAAAAAAAAAAACATAAAAATGGTACAAAACAAAACAGAAAAAAGCAGAAAAAAATGAAAAAAAATTGCGGGAAATTGGGAAAAGAGACACACAAAACCGTTATATAAAAAATCAAACTAGGTAGTCCCTACGCCGTTGTCGTTGTTGTTGTTGCTGCACTGCCACTGCCACTGCCGCCACCACTTGGCACTGTGTTTCATTGCATATGTGGGCCTGGACAGGCGGCCGTGTACGGTGGCAGCGGTGGCGGCGGAAAATAAAAATTAAAAACTCCGCCCTAAAAATTATTTGAAAAAAAGCTAATAAAACTAAAAAACGTGATGCGGTAAAAAAAAAACGAAAAAAAAATCAAAAAAGAAATCCACGCGCTTACTGAACGCGCTAAATAAATGTGTGCTAATTTATAATGTATAATATTGCGGTGGTAGTGTGCGGATGGGCGCTGCGTTGGGCGCCAGAATAGGCTGCAGAGATGCGTGTGCAAAGTGTGTGCGAGCGAGAACGCCCCGAAACGGGGTTTGGTGTGCATTTTACATAGTGCGTCCGAGGTATTGAATCCTGATATTCGGTTCACCCATCCACACCCAACGTTGGATGCATGTATTAGCGGCGTCAGAAGTCAAACTGTCTGACTATGACAGATAAGTGTGCGGAGAGTGAAAGGAATGGAAATGGTCTCCTTAAGTGTGGGCATAACAGTGAGGGATGTTTTTTTGTTATTTACCGAAAAGGAAGTTTTCCACGTGACAAATGACGTAAGTCCCAGTATGTAGGCTTAGCTGACGTTTGTGAATTTTACTGATATTTGAATTTTTCTTAAAATTTTCAGGTCTCCTCCGTATAAAGGCATCAGTGAAAAATAGGAATCCGTCTTAAAACACAAGTCCTTGCAGAAGCAGTTTCTGTTGCCACAATTATAACGCAGCAACAAGTGCACAAGTGTGGGAAGTTTGAGTGAATAAACGAGTGAATAAAGAGATCTTCTATACAACCAACAGAACATTGGGAGGACGTATAATGATGATCCTTTGATCTAAAAATTGATAGGACCTTATTCTAAAAATTGCTTAAGCAAATAGTATCACTAACGACATTCGAGCGAATAAGTTTCATGACACTAAGGGCATGCTTTCTAATTCTAAATGGCTGTGATGCGAACTGAAGCTGACATCAATCCGGACTATAGAAGTAACTTCTCCAATATGGATTCGAAGTATTAAAACCAGTTCCTTGTCCGTATACACATGTAGGTATGTCGCAAGAGTATATAAAACGATGGGTCGAGTGCAAATAACAAAGATGATATGCAACGTGACCTTAGATAGCACTTCTTGCCAAATACAGCTACCAATAGGAAGTCTTTCTAATTTCAAAGTTTAACACAGGCCTTGGGTTCCATCAACCTGCGCCAAGTATTAAAAAGTTTAACACCTAATGTGGACTTTCTCTTTGTTGTCCCTATAGACAGTTTCTTTCAAAATTGTTCTGCACATTTTTTTTTCCACTGAAAATGCAACTCCTAGGCTCCAAGGATCTCAGTCGCCCATTATTTTCTTTTTATTCAAAGAAAGACCTTCATTTGATTTAGTTACATATTTTTATTTTTTCCATTTCCATACCAATTTTCTTTCAAAGTAGGCGTGGCAATCAGTAAGATAAGGGCGAAAGTTGATTTTATGCGTAAGATTTCTGGATAAATATTCAAGACTTGATAGACAATTCTGAAAACTAGACCTCAGAATGACAAGTGACAAGTTGGGTCAAAGATCGTTCACACTTCAAAGATTGGTGACGGGATGCGTTCGCAAATGCGAAACAATATATATTTGAAATACAAGCAGTTTGACACATCTTCAACTTCCTGAATGACAATCATCTTTGTGTAGCTTACCACATTTGCTACCACGTCATAAATTTTGGTGCTACAACTAATAAATAAAAGAATGTTTGACCTTCTGGGACCCGAATCGCTAAAATGTCTTGGCAGCCAATGTCGCGGAATTGCCCCTTTACTCTCCCTTCATCAGTTAATTGTTTGTCCCGCGACTCTTAAATCTGTCTTCTTTTGTATCAATCCCCCAAACCTAAGCTCCATTCCGAATCCCCTTTCCGTGTCAGGGGAATTAGGGAATTCATTTAGAATCTTGCGTTAAGAATATCCTTCCACAACTATCCTCAACCTGTCTTAACCTTTCCCTTCGCTTCGTAGATATTAAGTTCATCTTTACTTTTAGTTTAGATTGTTTAAGTGGTTACTAAGCTAAGCCGGTAAAGTAGGTATCAATTCAAACAGACACTCACTTGGCATTGGTGAAGCTGTGATACCAATACTATCGCCATAACGCTGTAAGCATATTCGTATGTCAACCAGTCTGTCTAGAATTTTCAATGCAGTAACAGAGTAAAGAACCACTGACCAAAGATTAAAGCAAGAGGAAAAGGAATACTTGGGTGCGGCTACAGTTCGGAATGAACCAACAAGCCTCTCAACGCAAACGGAACCGAATATCTTACGAAGAATTTTTTCTCGAAAGGAATAAGGATGTCTTCTTGTGGTCTCAGTAAAGTTGTTCGGGACAAGGTCATATTACTCTCCGTTTATTATTTTTATTATTATTCTTCGTTTCATTTCTCTTAAAATGATTTTGTCAGAACTGATATCGCAGCCAAGGTAGACAAAGTCTCGTACTACCTCAAAGTTTAAGCTGTCGTTTGTAACGTTCTCTCCAATTCGTCGTTGACAGCATAGATTTGATTGCCCTCGTTTACCGCTAAATTCAGTCCTGAGTTTAGTCAAATATGTCAACATCGTTGCCGTGTGCTAGTAGTTTTCATAGACTTTTGGAAAAAAAACGTATGCTTCCACTGTTAGCTTGTGAGTTCCGCACAACTCTTTCAAGAATGATGTTGTTGAAGTCACATGACAGTGCATCACCGTACCTAAATCCTTTTTGAGATTAAAGGTCAGCGAGCGTGCCATGGCACATAAGATCTTGCACGAGATGTTTAGGAGACTGACTTCTCTATACAGATGTACAGATGGTTTGACCAAATTTTAGAGATGAGATGAGGTGTATGTTTTCCACCAAGTACATCTCTTGCTGCATTGAACAATTCGGGCCGTATGCCATCACGTGCAGTAGCCTTGTTGGATTTAAGATTGGATATTGCAATCACTACTTCGCTCCCCTCTCCTAGCCAGATATTGAATTTCATCTTCATCTTCACAGTTTGGCAAAGGAAATTTTTCCAGATTTCCAGCACCGACTCTAGCTTTCAGTACAGGTACCTGTATGGGTCTTGTTGGCCCAACAATCTTATTGTAGATCCGTTCATCGATTGAAAAGAAAAGTATCTGTTCTCACAATTCTGATTTCTGTTCGTTGTCATAGTAATCCCTTAGGGAAATATTCTCTGATTTGTTAGGAACTTCAAGTGGATTTTGATAAACCTTAGCATCAATAAAGGCAAAACAATCCTTATTTTGGGAAAAAATAGTTAAAACTTTCAATATTTTGAGAGATATGACGGTTTTTGATGGAACTTCTTGAGTTTGCTAGATCCTACGTTTCCTATTCTCTTCGTCCTATAAACACAATTATTATTTTATGAAGGAGATGTTCCAATCTTCCATCCAATCAATTGAATTGAAATGCAATTGCTTATCATTGCAGTTTTTAGCACCTTCACCCTTTCTTTCTCACAACTTTTGGCATTCTTGCATGTTGAACTCTCTTGACAATCAGTCCCTCATTTTTGGCTCTATTTCATGAGGTTAAGACAAACATCATACGCTGATCGTATCTTGTTCACAACAAAGTGGCAAAGTGGTGTAAAATATTTTCCCCTAACTGTACAATAAGTATACATATATGTAGGTCCGAAAATTTAATAGATACCCGTTTCCTTTCTTTGCAATTTCCCCTTCTAATTGCGATTGCCTGTGTTAAAACCATTAAACTTGCGCAATGTTCATGAGAACAAGAAGGATGAGCCACACGAAATGGGTTCATCCAACTGCAAGGAATCTACGAAAGGTGAGAAGAGCAGTCATTGACCCGCAGATGGACGCGGAGAATGCGCACTGGTGTACACCTTTTCAATGCATCCTTAGATCAAAAACGAGCATTTGCCAAAAAAACCAAAAAAAAAAAAATGTTCACCTGACCGAAAACACCAAAAAGACAACAAAAAAACCAACAAAAAAAAAGAGTAAAAGACCACGTCAGTATGATGGGGCCACAAACCGCAGTGGGTTTCAATTGCCCGCACACATTTCCTCAGTGTGCGACCGCTCCGAAGAGAGAAGTGGCCTTAGTGCAATTTTTAGGCAGTGACTTGTGTTACCGCTTGCGCATTGTTCCTTTTTAGGCAGTCAGTGTGATTATCTCAAGCCCATCTACCCTAACGAGAAAGACCAAAAATTACAAAAAAAAAACAAGAAAAATACTTCGTAGATGGAAGAAGCCACATGGAATCAATTGTTTTAGATTGACTCTGTTTTGTTTCACAGATTCTGAGATAGTGGTCTGACGATGTTTGAGTTCGGACTAACATTAGCCGTGTTATAGTGGTTCTTGAGGTCGGATTGTAGGTTAAATGGAAAAGAAAGTAAACAGATGAATTTATAGACTTTGAGGTGACTGATGGCATGTTCTTCATTTGAGGAGAATCTCTAAAGCTGTTTCGTTACCAAAAATAGATATAAATGGCAAATATTGAACGTTAAGACGACCATTTGGACGTTTTAAGTGATCGGGAATATTACTTATTGGTTAAAATGGACACTTTTTTGGAAATCGTTGACACTTTTTGATGCTTTCCAATAGTTCGATAGAACCCATAAAATAGAGCACAAGTCACAAGGATAATGTGTTTCCACTAACATCAATTTATTGCAACTGTCTTGGCCACCTAGATGGGACCCAGGGCCTAGCTACTGTTTAATGCCGTATACAAAGGGCAATTTGTTATTTGAGAAGCTTTTTCAGGACAGTTTTACTCTCGCATATTTGTCAGACGCTCGCGAGAGGTTGGGCCGTGAAAAACTTTAGGGTGTTCCCCGACTGGTATTCGATCTCGAACCCCTTGCTCTATAGTCCAACGCACTAACCACTGAGCCACGGCGCCCACCTTATTTCTTTAGATACATTCACATAAACAGAGAAGTTAGTGAATATGCACAGATCTAGAATCATTCTCCAGAAAGCCCTGAATTACAACTCTACTTCCAGTTACGTTTTCTAGCCAAATTCAAATTGAAATACTGATGCCATTTTACCCAACAAACTAATCTTTCAAAGAATACCTTTTCTTACCAAGAAAGAGGTCCAGAAAGGACCTGGCAATGAGCGTTACCTCTAATATAGATGTTAAATCTAATATAGAGCAAACCTTCGCAGGACTAGCTTATGAGAGATGGAGCGCACTCTCATCTTCTCGTGTCTTCAGAAAAATCTGCACAAATCATGACCACGCCAACCCAACCTAGCGGTCCTCATGGTGATTATAATCAGCCCATTGAAGAAGAATGCGACTGATAACCACTGCAGATGCTGTGGCGACACGGAGTCGGAGGAATGCACATTTCCACTAGGAAAATGCTCCTCAGGCAATACCATTTCAAAGACCTCGGCGAGCTGTCAGACAAGTCACTATTAACCGTCCTGAAATTTAAACCAATACCGGAGTGGCTAGGAAGGCTGCATAGCTATCTCAAAGCCATAAACTAATTTCTGATTTCGTTATTAAATTATCCACGACAGTGCTGGGATGCATGTACAGCCACTCCTTTTACCTACCTACCTACTAAGAGGTGCGCTTTCCTAACTTGGGACAGTTTAAAGAGTGTAAGCCTAAAAACGGCACATCGTGGACAATTTTTAAATTCTTAATTCGTAAATGGAACCTACTTCAGTAGCCACCCCTCGGATAACCGACGGATGTACGACGGAGGAATCGTTGTAAGGACTTATGAGGTTCTAAAATCATACTTACCTTTATCTAGCCTAATGAAACAGTGAAGCCGTTAAGATTAAACGTACGACGTTTTGGAGATTCAAGTCTAAAGGTAATAAAAGACCTGAACTTTTATTTAGATCCCAAACTGAAGCGGACTACACAGACTGTTCGTCCAACTATTGGCGAACGAGTCGCTGGAAGGTCCTTCCGATGAATCCAAAACTAAAAACTTCTCGGAGGACAAGCAAACAACTTCTAGACATTCCGGCATTGGTTTCATCCGAAGACAGCAGCAAGAACAGCTTTCAATAGAAAGGACATTTAATATATTTCAATCTGATGGGAGGATCCTCGTGTGGAGAAAACCTAACCCAGAACTGCACTAAAAAAATATCATTAGCATAGTAAAGCATGGCACTGGGGGAGTTATGGTTTGGGACTGCATTGCCGCGTCAGCTGTTGGTGAACTTATTTTTATTGAACAAACCATGAATCAGTACATGTACCTCAACATCCTTAAGGAAAATGTCAAAAAAAAGGCTTAAAAACTGGGACTAGATGAAAATTTATATTTTCAACAGGATACCGATCCCAAGAATACGGCTCACAATGTACGAATGTGGATCGTTTATAACATAAACACCCTCCACAGTCACCGGACCTCAATCCAATTGAATGGATGGAATGAACTCGAAAACCATATCAGAAAGCATACTGTGTCCAACAAAGAGCAATTGAAACAGATCCTTAAGCTGGAATGGCAAAATATTACATCTGATTCCACGAAAAAACTTGTGCAATCAATTCCTAAGAGATTAAGGGAGGTTATGAAACAAAAAGGGCTATCAACTAAATACTAATTTTAACTTTATTTATTTACATATTTATGTATGTAATCAACATTGAGGCCAGTTGGGAAACACATCAAACCAGCAGTGGAATTCAATTACATAATGCAGTACGGCCATTAAGAGCTGGTGTCTACGATCGGTTCTGATATTTGTTCCTTTTTGTTCTCTCAAGCCGCTGGTATTCCTTGATGATTATTGCTCTAGTAAACTGCAAATAGAAATAGAATTTGAATTCTTCGTGATGCCAGTCCATTCCTTTTTGAATATTCTATGTGAGTGGAAAGATTCGTCTTGTTCCACCATGTTCCTATGCTTCAATGTCTTTCTTTTAAGAAAAATAAAGCTTGATATTAGTATTGTCTTATACCAAAATATCTAACATCGTCTAACCCCATCTGGTAAACCCACCACACCTGTTTCCCGTCCGAAATCTTGACAGAAAGTCAGTATCATACCTCCGGGGAACGAAATATTGAAAACTTATTTCCAAAGCGAGTGCTGTGTAGCGCGTGCGTTATTTGAAAAGAAGTTTTGGCCAAAATAAAGCACCCACCGCGCCTGCTGTACGCGAGTTTGTGCGAAAAGTTCGTAACCACTGGTATGCTAGTGGACAACACTTATGGTTGCCGTCGTCTTACGGTGCTCACAGACGAGAATGTTGCTGCTGTAGCCGACAGTGTGAGACTCAATTCACGATCACATCAACTCGCCATCGATCTCGACAGCTCAACATTTCACGCACTAGCCTGAGGAGAATTATGCACAAAAATTTCGGATTAATCGCTTACAAGGTCCAATTGACTCAGCAATTGAAAGCGCCCGACCTTAGAGCAGCTTGAATTGGACAACGATTTTCAGCGAAAAATCATCTTTCTGACGAGGCCCATTTTTATCTCGGCGGGGCTATGTTAACAAGCAAACGTGCCGCATCTGGGACTCGGAAAACCCGCACGTTATTGTCGAGAAGCCGATGCATCCACAGAGCGTGACAGTTTGGTGCGACCTCTTTTGCGCACCAAATTCCCAAATCGTGTTTTCAGCCGTCTTGGCGATGTCAATTGGCCGCATCGGAGCTGCGATTTGACCCCTTTGGACTTTTCTTTGTGGGGAACCGTGAAGGACCGATATTATGCCAATAATCCGGAGCCGATTCAAGCACTTAAGACAAATAGCATCCAAGCAATCCGTGAGCTACAGCCCGAAACCATCAACAAGGTCTTGGAAAATTGGAGTGACAGAATGCCCTACTGCGAAACCAGCCGAGGCAGCCACTTGAACGACGTTGTGTTTCTTAATTTATGGGAATAAAGCCATAATACATGGAAAAAATTTAATTTTGTTACAGAAACTTGTATTTGGCCCACCCTGTATATGTAAGAGAACAGGTCCCAATACTTATCCTTGCGGAACTCTACCAAATGTATTAGAATCACACAATACTTTACTCAATTACCGATATTAAACCTTTGCTACAAATAGTTTATGATTTGCTTACACCAACTATCCATCCTCTGTCCTCCTACCCACCTTCTTCCAAGCGTTTACTGTGAAACTATCGATTTGCGACTTCTTCATGATACTTTCCCTTCATCAGTCGGATGAAGGATATCATTTTTTCTAGTCTTCCATGCATTTTATCTAACAAGCATGTAAGACGGTGTCACGAGGGCTCCTCTGGTGCTCATCTGCATTCTTCCAGAAGTTCCATCAGCAGAGTAATTCAGATCTCCAGTATCGTCTTGCAATGTTACGCTAGTATAGCTATACAAGGTATGAACAAGCATTCCAATTGTTTCGAACACCATTCTCGACAGGCATACACAGGTGGCAGTATTTAAAAAGGACTAGCTTCCACGTCGTCAAAGAAAATCACATCCTAAAAACTACAATCAAAATGAAAACTTATTAATTCATCAAATAAAATTACGCAAATCCACACACAACTCAGCACTATTTCAAGTAGAACCTCAACCTCTGTTAAACATATCGACAACAAGAGTATCTATCATCTGACAAGCCCACTGCATTCATCGCCAAGTTGTTATGTAAAGAAACTTGTTCCACTTATGTCACTAATTTTTGGTAAAATAAATACGAAATGTGACAACGGCAATTTCAACTGCAACACACAACATTTTCCGACAGACAGGCTTCCTAATGGACAATTAAAACTAAAAGAAAATAGTCTTCCCCGACTTTTTTTTTTGAGAATGGTTACTGCGCCGATGTGAACTATCTCAACGGTCATTACCATAATTGACCACAGACCCAGTTCACTTGCGCGTCGAACCGATGGGAAAACAATGCAACAATTCATACATGTTCGTAGTGTCGCACCCGTTCATCGTCCATCTACCGATCCATCTATGGTTATTCATCATTCCGAACAAGAACTATCGTATGAGTGTTTATTTTAAGTCTGTCAAAATATAACAAAAAAAAGATACAAATGCACCGCTTGACTCCCTTTTTTAGGGGCACCCCACACACCCGTCAGCTAGCAAATCAATCCTGTGCGCCCACAGCCAACTATCAAAATTTCAAATGGTCCAAACACATACAGACGCAGCTGCAGCTACTCTTGGCACGAGAAATGTGCAAATTTTTGTAAAAATTCTTAATTACGCCCAAGAATCTTGCACTTTGTTGGGATTTTCTTTTGTTTTTCTTTCTTTTTGTTTTCCCAAAAAAAAAAAAAAAAAACAAAAGATGTATACAATGACATGAAATCCAATTGCATAGACAAGCTAGAATGACTTTGTCAAATAAATTATTTAAAAGACGACAGAAAGACCAGCATCAAATCACTCTAGTCGCTACCCTCGCGGAATTCACAAGGAGTGCGGTCCCGTCTCGAAGATTTATAGCCTTTCCTTATCGTGTCAATCAGTAGTGTACGTTTTAAGTGTGAATATTTTAGTATTTTTGTGTAATCGTTGTAACACCATCTTTGAAACTCTATAGTTCGCTGTTTTCACTATTTTTTTTGGTTATTGCAGTCAGTTGACGTTTTTTAAAAGATTTCCCAGGAGTTTCCCTTAATTTTGAAACATTAAAGTGCCGACGGTTTGACATAAACCATTCGAAACTTAAGTTTCGATACTTCAAGGCCTGACTTACTCTCCGAGAGTACTTTTAAAGGATCAGCTGTTGCTTGAATGTGAATTGACAACGTTTTCCGTGTTCCTTGAGATCATTAAGAAGAGAAAAAAAAAGTTCGAACCGACTTTTGCTAATCAGAACAATTTACGTTTACATTTTCGCTCAGTTCAGCGATGTATCATATTACTTCCATTGATCTTTCCCTGGATTGGTTCAGTTTCAAGTTTCAGAACAACTTGGTCCTTTCAGTTTGCGTTGAGGCTTAGACCACTTCACTGATTCATTGTAAACAATTTTAGCTGAGTTTTAGTTTACTTCGTGGCTAGATTGTACGTGTACACACATTCGCTGAGTTTTAGTATACTTCAGTTGATTTTCAATAGATTTTAAAATATTATCCATAGAAGTGTATAACAACTTTACTTTATTATATCGTGTTCGTGGTTTAGTTTCGCTAAATATGTCCGTTTACTAATTTTCGCTCAGATGTAATGATTTATTAAACACAATTATATTTCGTACTACATACAGTTCAAACCTTTTCACGAAAGAATTTACAAGGCTCCAAGTTAGTGTTTGAATATGGGTTCTCTTGCATCGATAGATTTTCGCTAAGTTTCCAAAATATGAGAAATTTAGATAAAAGAATTAGTTTATACAATTCATCGGTTTTGCGGTCGACAGTCCAAAACATTTCAAACAGAAAAACCACAGCAGTTTTCGCTGAGATCGTCTACATAGATTTTCTTCAATATTCCCTCAAATTTGGAGATCTCCGGAAAGGATCTTCTCCGAAACCAAATCTTATTGCTGAAATCTAAGTCAGGATTATTTATGGGATGTTACTACCAACATTGCGGCTTAGAAAATGTATAGATATTGTCACTATTAACTTAACCTCAGAATGCATTTTTCCAAGAACTATTCGTTTAATTACTTTTTCGCTCAGTATTAAGAAATTAAACATTTGAAATGAACTCACTTTTGAAACAACAGCGATTGTTTGTCAAATATTCTCTTTTACTGAAAATTTGAATCAAATTTTTCAAAAATTCGTATCTGAGCTCCTTAAAGTCGAATCTCAACTTGTAGGATTGGTACAACCACATTATACCAATAGTTTGTGAAATGATATACATTTTTAGCTAAGTTTCGAATATTTGTAAATGTTTTGAAGAGAGGGCCATCGAGTTCTATAAAAGCAGATGAATTTCATTTACTTTGACGCGTTTTTTTTCTGTAGTTATTGTACATTTCGCTCATTTTTAAACAAACACGATTGTGTACATATTTCACTCAGATTCTGATCACTCTGAGATTATTTTCATCCCACTAATTCCTTTAGAAAATTTTTACGAATCTTCACAAATAGTTTTCGCTAAGTTTCTGATGACAAAACTGTTTTGGCAACCCTAGGAGGGATTTTATATTAATTTTCTACAACTGCATCTCATTTCAGTTAATCTCGAAAAACCGCCAAAATGTGTGACGATGAAGCATCAGCCCTCGTTGTGGACAATGGCTCCGGTATGTGCAAAGCTGGCTTCGCTGGTGATGATGCACCCCGTGCTGTCTTCCCATCGATTGTTGGCCGCCCAAGGCATCAGGGTGTGATGGTCGGTATGGGTCAAAAGGATTCCTATGTAGGTGATGAGGCTCAGAGCAAACGTGGTATCCTCACTTTGAAATATCCCATCGAACACGGTATCATTACCAATTGGGATGACATGGAGAAGGTCTGGCATCATACCTTCTACAATGAATTGCGTGTTGCTCCAGAGGAACATCCAGTTCTATTGACTGAGGCTCCACTTAATCCAAAAGCCAATCGCGAGAAGATGACTCAAATTATGTTTGAGACATTCAACTCACCAGCTATGTACGTTGCCATCCAAGCTGTACTATCACTCTATGCATCCGGTCGTACGACTGGTATTGTTTTGGACTCTGGTGATGGTGTCTCACACACTGTACCCATCTATGAAGGTTATGCCTTGCCACATGCCATCCTTCGTTTGGATTTGGCTGGTCGCGATTTGACCGACTACTTGATGAAGATCTTAACCGAAAGGGGTTATTCATTCACCACCACCGCTGAGAGGGAAATCGTCAGGGATATTAAGGAGAAGTTGTGCTATGTTGCATTGGACTTTGAGCAGGAAATGGCTACTGCTGCTGCATCTACTTCCTTGGAGAAGTCATATGAATTGCCTGATGGTCAAGTGATCACCATTGGTAATGAACGTTTCCGCACACCAGAAGCTCTATTCCAGCCTTCATTCTTGGGCATGGAATCGTGTGGTATTCACGAGACTGTCTATCAATCCATCATGAAGTGCGATGTCGACATCAGGAAAGACTTGTATGCCAACAATGTCTTGTCTGGCGGTACCACCATGTATCCAGGTAAGAAGATATTTGCATTTTATACTTAGGATCTCCTCTTTTCTGAAGAATGAATACGGTCATACAATTGGGTTACAACCCGACCTAATGGCGTTATCTACAGTGTTGCACTCTACGATTATTCAGCCAACTTTGCTGTAAGTTAGGCAACAGATACGAGTTTGTTATGGTGTCATACTATCGACTTATTTTGGGGGCACTGTCACACCCAAAAGTTCCTCATTTACATCAAATACTTCCTTAGCAATCGAGACTCTTTGCAAACGACAGTCATGGTTGCTTCTTGAGAAATAACACAATCAACTGAAGCTTTCTCTATCAAGCCAAAGGACCTCCTCAGTCTTCTCCGGCTACAGCTACATCACACTACCTAACCAGATAGTACTCCTCCAATTACAACGTCTGAATACTTTCGGATACATGTTTGCCAACTGTGTCCTGTTGACTCAAAAGTATTAAGAAACATCGCCTTCCATCGATAGAAGCAATCCAAACCATTTTGACAGAAAGGTTATTGGCTATCACAAGGACTCTACATGGTTTCCGAAGTGGACGATTGTTTTTTCGATCACTACTTCGAGCTATCAATCCATGTGTTGTCCGTAGACTATTCCGTGACAGTACTCAAGAAAATTTCATGTCGGTTGCCCGACTTCCGCTTTCTTGTTTTGTACACTTCTTTCGTTTAACACTTATGTACCTCTCCATCCTCTCTCGTATAGGTATTGCTGATCGTATGCAAAAGGAAATCACTGCCTTGGCTCCATCCACCATCAAGATCAAAATCATTGCTCCACCAGAACGCAAGTACTCCGTATGGATTGGTGGTTCCATCTTGGCCTCCCTCTCCACCTTCCAACAGATGTGGATCTCCAAGCAGGAATACGATGAATCCGGCCCAGGAATTGTTCACCGTAAGTGCTTCTAAGTCAGTCAACCAACACCAGCAACAACAACACAACCAGAACTACCATCTCACTCTGTTGTTTGTGCTCGGCATCGAATAAAAAATCAAAAAAAAAACAAAAAACAAAATAAAAAGACAACGAAAACAGGAACCAAAATTCAAAGGAACATTAAAGTCATCACGCGAATCACTCCTTCTTTTATTTTACTTTTCTTTCGTAGGTTAACAGTATTTTGTTTTTTAAGCAAATTGTACTCGTATTTGTGCGTAAATAAAAGATAACAATAAAACAAAAAAAAAAAACAAAAGAACAGTGAAATCGAAAAGAAAATTTTAAAACTCCTTCCAAGGATATGGTACACAAAGCATACTGCGATTACGTGAGGGGTTCCCCAAATTAGAATGGCCATCACGTACACGTACCGCCCACATTATGTGGTCCTTAACCACGCATATGACCACCATCAATCGAACGACGAATAAGAGCGTTTTTGCCGGGCCAAACCCAAAATTTGTTTTCTCATTTCTCATTATTTCGTGCGATGATTATCGTTTTTATCGGCCGATAAAAGAATTCAAAGTTTCCCGCTTAATGCGGGTTTTATTTGCGAGAAAATCGCTTGGGACGCAAGAGTGGGTTGGAACCAACCACAGATGAACTCTTCGTCCTATATCCGCACTCCGAGGGGTGTGAGGAAATTTAATGCTCAACCCCGAGAAGAAGAAAGAAATCACCCTTCCGATGTGTATCGTCCTGCTCGGTTGATCCTTGCAACCTCATAAATAGGCGAATGGTTTCGAGTGTGTGTCGTAATTTGCTATGGACGTTTCTGGGGGTTTGTTCGTGCTTTCTGAAGACTGAATTGGTTTATGGACTTGTGGGGTAATTTGTTACAAAATATAGCGAAGCAATTGTTTTCTTAGAAAAATTTATAAATTGGTATACAATTGTAATTTTGGTTACAAAACAAAAATTGCCCTCCAGACATGGGCTGTTTTAATTTTTTTTAAGAAATTTCTTTCATTTTTAAAAATCAAGCTGGTAGTTTCTGTATCTACAGTCCGTCCTCTAGTGTACGTCTATATCCATAAATGCACATGTTTTCCTTTTGATTCATACTGTACACAAGGATACGGGCGGGAAACAGTCCTTGAATTGTGGATTTGGGCAAGATTTTCAGGTGAGATTTACACAAGGATACGGGCGGAAACAGTCCTTGAATTGTGGATTTGGGCAAGATTTTCAGGTGAGATTTTTCGACGTTACTAGTCCTCAAAATGTACGAACATGTTGTTACAAAATTGGACCATTTTAGGGATCCCACACCTGACGACAGTGTTACAAAATTCTGGGATTTAAGGGCTGGAAAACTCTACAGAACAGGAATTTGGGTGGTCAATAGTTTTGGTCGATAATGTTCGTAACTATATGTCACCTTCCTATGCGGACGATATTGAAAGATTCCGTAAGATATAGAGGCCATGGTACCCGACCATTAAATTTCGTCCTTTTGTAAAGAAGCTGGAGATGTATTCATATGTTAAGGTATAGGTACTCTGATAGGTAGAGCGACATCTACCGCCTATTGTTAACACAGTTAGACAAGCTATACAGTCGTAGGTCTATTGATACCAAAAGGATCTTGGGTCTGTAACTTCACTTCAACTGTGAGCCGTGTCCAGATTTAACGAAGGTGGTTCATGATTTCTGATTCCGAAGATGGTCGTTGATCTCGACAAAGTAGAACATTGGCCGGCGATGCCTGTATAGCCAACGATTGGGACGTACAGCCGTCCCAATCCACCATAGTCAAAGAAGGAAAAAATGATAGGGCTGTAGTATGGGAAAGCG
The DNA here is from genome assembly GCA_963583995.1 of Xylota segnis. Classification (NCBI taxonomy): domain Eukaryota; kingdom Metazoa; phylum Arthropoda; class Insecta; order Diptera; family Syrphidae; genus Xylota; species Xylota segnis. The sequence continues at coordinate 6,010,704 of OY757237.1, forward strand.
ATTCTAGCGAGATAATGTCCCGAACCATAGCTTCTTCTGAATAAAATCTCTGATTGACCGACAGTGTCATATATTGAGCCTGGAGAGAGGAGAATGACAAAAGCCCTATTGTCGACTTTCTCAGGAAGTATGATGCCATAAGATATACTACTTTGTGCAAAAGTTTAAAACATTTCAGTATGACATCCTTCCGTAAAATCACATGCAACAGATCGAAGACCTAGACAGCACGCAACTATGCCATGAGAGAAGTTACTCGCGATAGTGATTCTCTCAATTTGTTTCCATGGTTCAAACTTTGAGCCCGCACTCAGTTATCCAATGCACAAGATGAAGGTTAATGGCATCCTTTGGCATTCAGCCAAAATGCCTCTCTGTTGAGATGGTGCCTGAGGAAAGGGGATCGATTTAAACTGCAGAAACCCACTCTGCTTAGTGATTATATAAAGTTTTTAAAGAAGCTAAGTACATGGGGCTAACTATAGATGAAAAACTCACTTGGAACTCTCATCTGACGAAAACCTTCGACAAAGCCAGGATCTACATATAGGCTAGCAGGATTCGAATAGGTAAGAGTTGAGACACGAACCCAAAGAAGACCTACGACATAGCATCGAAACTTGCCAGCAAGTACAGAGTTTATCTCCTTTGGGTGCCAGGACATAGCAGACATTCTGGTAAAGAGAAGGCAGACGTAAGTACTAGCCAACAAGGGAGCAGCATCGACTTTTGTGATACGTAGACCAACCTGTGGAAAAAAATATACAAGGTGCAATGAGGACACCAGGACACATTTAATCATACGTTGTAACCACTTAGCTAAATTCTACCTTGAAGCAGAGGATATCTACTAGCTCATCCAAAGATCATCTTTGGTTTAACGAATTCCGGTATCATAAGTGAGGTCTTATTTGAAGGAAATAGCCCCTCTTGTGGCTGCAGTACTATGGTGAAAAGATCCCAATTCCACCGCTTAATCTAGTCTAATCCAGGGTTTTAGTGAAACTGTCTAGGACATCAGACTTCTTTTGCTTTCTTCATTTTCCTTCTAAAATCCATTTAAAATCCCACAGTTAAAGGTCCCAATAACTGAGGTGGAGGCAGGAGATTGTCATGTTCATGATTAAATAGGAATAGGAAGACTTCCTGTGCTTACTATATTACATGTGCTAAGCAACCATTGACAGCTTTAAAGTATGATCTGATAGCCCTTTGCACCTGGCCCCTCCTCTAGTTAATCCCCGACTTCGTTCTTTGGTGTATTACAATAACAAGTTACCTACTCAACGTAGGTTGCCAAGATACTAAGTTTTTTCTATGCAGGTTCACACAAAACTGTAGTGCCACCTAAGTCCTGGGTGTGCTAATGCATTTAGAGCTGCTTGGAGAGAGCAAAAGGTTTGTATATCTTAAAGGTTAATCAGTGAAAACTGCGTTACACGAGGTGGAAGGCAAAATTAAAGTTTATTCTTCAAGGAATTCGAATTAGTTGCTTGAGGCTGTCAGAAGCGCTCCAGAACATTACAAGGAACTACGAATGGAGCCAACTAACACAGGAGTTGGCGTCACTGCGTATACAGATGACGTAGTAATTTTTGTTCAAGGACAATTCTAAGGCAAATTAAGTCAAATAGTGAAACCGTCTTAAACAGATGTGGTACTCTTCAGCAGACAATACATGATATCGTCCTTCAAAATATTGAAGCTGGACGGATTGGAGTTATACTTTTCGGCACACTCAAGATATTTTGTTGTTAACTGAACAAAATTTTGGCTGATAATAAGCGAAAGAGGGAGGGCATATAATGTTTTTTTTAATTTGGAAAAGAATAACGAAAAAATTGGGCTTGAAACCAGCAATGATCAGACCCATCACATCACGCATATAGGGCTCCTGTATGGTGGAAAGGGAAGAACACGTTGACTAAGTTACCTGACAAAGAACATCCTGCATTAACATTACTAGTGGATGTCCCTACGGATATGGCTGCACTTGAGACCTACATATGTAAAATACAGAATAATAAGGGACAAAGCTCCATTTTTAGGGAATCACTTCCCGACACCGATAATAAACCAATGATACCATCGTTTTCGATACACCGTACGAAGTAATATATCCGCAAACGGAGTATTGGCAGTGGAAACTCATTTCTTTACAGAATAAGGTTGCAATATACACAGATGGTTCCACGATCAGTGAAATTACGCGCTCAAAAGGCATAAACCTATATGTGGTCCAGAGACTTCCGGACATATACAGTGTTTTCCGACCAGAAGTGCTCGTTATGGTAAAGGGCTACATTAACAGTCAGGCTCCGTTTACGGCGTTAGACTCCAATATCATAAAATTTGAAATAGTCAGCAACTGCGCACAATCCTCAGGGCATTATGTACGCAGAACTATTTCATATTTAGCTAGGTACCTCTATATTGCCATGTAAAGGGGAGAGAAAGGGCCGAGGTGCTGGTTACGGAAAGATCAGAACTTTCACAAAGCGTTACAGTTACAGTAGTAAAATCGCCAATCTTCAATACTTACTTACTTATGTCCTGTATCCCTCTGTGGGTCCTAGGGCGATTTCTGTAAATGTGCCTCAGCTCTGCTCAACTCTTTCCCAGTTACCGTGCTTCCTTCTCAACTGTTCTGCGTCACGTACTCCTAAGACCGCCGCATATCCTGCCATCCTGTGTAAGCGGGTACCATTGCATCGTGTGGTTAGCTATGGATCTGTCACCCTTTCGAAGAGTAAGTGCAATCCACTGCCACTTTCGTCGTCGTATGGCCCATTCTCTGATAATGTTGTTTGTTAGAGATAGGGTTTGGCCAGAAAATATTGACGAACGGTTGCAGTTTCCTCTTGATAGCGGCGGTCATCATTCAGGTACCAAATCATCGATATGGCTGTCCTTAAATGATTCATAAGTCATAGTGTGTTTAAGATCATGTGGCTTGTATGAGACAGGAAATCTGGGAAAATGATGCAACTAAACAGATCAAGGTCCATTGCCTTCCAAGGAGGCACGCCATGAGATTAGGATAGAATAAGGATATATGGAGATCTAAAAATTTCGTAGGATATCACTCATCTACTCCCTATAGCAAGGCGGCACTTGAAGCGGACTCAAACATCTTGGAAAGTACGTCTTTGCCAACTTAGAAACTATTTATAAATCAACCAACGTTAGTCCTAAACAACCTCATCTACCTCAATATAAAAAAAATATCTGCCTGTAACACAGTCACGAACTGTACCAGTGGACCGATTTTCTACCGACGTGTGATCCATCCGTGTACTCTTCTACGCCAATTTCGGTTGAAAAGGCAGTGGTCTCCTGCCATTCTTGGTGTTTAAGGGATCGAGGTGCATACCTTGCAGTCAAATGGAAATCCTTACTTAAAAGATGGCGAGTTCATAGCCCGCCTGTACTTCTTTCCAAATAGTTTTGTGTTTCAATGAAATGTGTTTATGTCTCGAGTCAGTTCAGTAGATCTTACATCCATGGCTGCTGTAGGGGATCCGGTAATGCTTCGCCAAGTCATGCGTTAGATATTCTATAGTTGGGATACTAGTGGCCGATTGTAGACTCTCTACAAACACTTTAGAATCTAACAATCACTCCATAGGGAAGGAATGATTCTTGCTGTAATAGGTCTGAGAAGCAATGTAAGTTAGGTTAGGTAAGTGGGTAGGCGACTAGAACACGTCGCCATTAGCTTCCTCGTCTCCATTTCCCCGACATAGAGAGTTATACCCCGTAATAATTCCTATAAGGACAGAAAGAGACTTCCTATCCTTTAGCATAATTCGGTCGGTCCTACTCTTGTCAAAGCAAGGCCTGGGCTTCTGGTGACCACACAGGCGTCCAGGGAGGTTCATCTACTATTGGCCTCACTTCTGACCAAGATCCATGACTTTTGCTTCAATGTGCAAGGCGTGATGAACACCGAGGTGTCTACCTGTTGCGATGTAGATTCAGAGCCTCTTCTTGCCAGTTCGTCTGCCTTCTCATTGCCTGGAATACCTTCGTGTCCAGGGACCCAGCATAGTGTAACCTTGTGCTGTGTTCCAAGAACCCTGAGTTCTTCGCGACAGCACTTCACAAGCTTGGATTTTATTTCGTTTGCAGTAATCGCTTTTATTGCCGCCTGGCTGTCGATGAAAAAGGTGATACCTTCCGGTGGTATTGACTTCATCGCAGTCTCACGGGCAGCTATTGTCACTGCCAGGACTTCCGCTGGGAAAACACTGCTATGGTTCGGGAGGCGGACTGATCTAGATATCCCCAGCGGTTCAGAAAAAATGCCAGACCCTACGCCTACATCCAGAAGCAATGTAAATAATTGAAAGAGACTGTTGACCTGGACCAAGCACCTAAAACAATTCATGCATAAACCTTCGAGGGATTCGTCAAAGTCCATTGGTGCCTCTGAGCTTCGAATTAATTGATGAGTTTGGGTAAATACGCGCTAAACGAAAACGCCTTTGTACCCGATCATAGAAGCCATGCAGCATTATGCATTCCATCAGAAGTTCGTCTTCATAAAGCCGAATGCAATTAGCTGCATCTAAATGCATTTGTGAGAAAGTTTTGGTCTTATTTTGTAGATCTCTCCACCTTAATTGGAAATTTAAATAAAGCCTTCCAAACATCAACTCATTCCCAATCGTCCATCGAAGCGAATTCCGCGGCAAATCAATTCCGCGCATAGGAACACAAGTTACTTTTGACAACATTCAGGAATAATTTATTAGGGATGCACCATGCACTGACGCACCCTACATGCATCCTCCTCCCCTGACCACAGGCGCCGAACTTAGTAGCCAAAAGTCACCTAAAGCCTAGAGTTTGGCAGGACTCCCTCTCTCCTGGTCGCTGCGTTCGTATTAATTATAAAATAAAAGGCAAACCAACAAATTTCACTGCACACTGTTTTCTGTTAATTAATTTTAAAAATGCATAAACTTAAGGCGAACATGGTGGCATCTAGTGAACAAAACAAAAAAGAAAGTAAAAAAAAAATAAATAATCAGCTAAAAAAAAAAAACAAAAACTCCAAAACGAAGACAAAATGAGTACAACCTCCACAGCCAACCAATGATGACGATTTTTTCTCTTTTATTTCGGGGCAGAGGCAATCGTAGTCCTCTGGCAACAACAACATCAGTTCTGGTGATGCGGTGCGGTGGAATAAGGTTGTACCTCACTGTTTACCCCATTTTCGTTAGTAGATTTATTTTATATTATAAATCAGGACACGAGAGGTGGGGCCTTGTGATTTTCACGCAGAACACCAAAACAGACAAAAAAAAAGGAACCAAACATGGACCTGGCCATACCAGAAAAAAGAAAAAAAAAAAAAGAAAAAGAAAATCTCCCAAATGTGGGCATATAAGAGCGCTGCGAGGGCGAGTTGTATCCCCGACATTAATTATTTCATTTAGGTACTGTATCTGCGGCGGCAAAGGATATAGTATCTCCCATCACCATGGCCCCCACTCCAACCAGGGCTAGCGGAATGAAACGAACGAAAATAAAAAGAAACGCAAACGAGCAAAAATATTTTGTTACCAAAAATCCAACGGGACAGGCCTCCGAAATAAACAGGCAAACCCTTCACTTTCAGATAACGACGAAGAAGACGCACTATGGACGGGTGACCCAGCCACCCACCCATCCAACTACCCAGCCATCCAGCCATCCAGCCACCCAACTTACGCAGCATTACGTGCGGCTCATTTGAAATCGAGTTTTTAATCGTCATTTGCAGCATTTTCCCTACCTGTACCTGTACCTATCTTTGTCCTACCCCAACAGTGCGGGACCTTCCGGATGAATTGATTACCGCGTTCGTATACAGGGGGAGGATTTAAAAAAAACACAAAACAGGGTACATGCACTTCAAAAGTTTGTCGTTGTACCAAGAGTCGACGACATTTTTACCAAAGTCAGCACGATCGGTTGGATTGGTTGGTTGTCCACGGAGGGAGACACTTAGACCAAAGGAAGACCACCAGATTACCAGCACTGCAGACCTATATTTCTATATGTACATGGAAACTTCCGATATAGGACAGAAGGCAGGACCACTAGTACCATGCGCCAGTTTGATCCGGTGAAGAGGATTTTTGTTATGATCAGGTCTAGTTTAGGTCCCCTAGGGTTACACAGAAGATATGCCATGGGTTCCGTCTCTTCATCGTCTCTATAGTTTCAAAAGAATTAGTTGAAGATGAGACAAATTCTTTTAAAGGTTGGGAATTACAACCTTGCAACATTAAAGCAATTGTCACACCTATCATCTCCCATGGATGCTTCGTATGTTGGACAGAAACTGGTACAAAAAGGTATCTGTACAAAGTCCAAAGGCTGACAAAACCTGCCAGAAGCCAGCTGGGATACAATTCTTCAAACTGAGAGACCCCAACCTGTTGAAACAGACCACCTTGCAGCAGTATAGGAAATACAACTTCAAATGTTGCACAGTCACTCCGGGTCCCGTACATCGTATCACCAGTCATACTCCCAAGTCTAATAGCATAGACAACGGTCTACGGATCACAGTCTTCACGAATAGCTCGAAATTGTATGGGGGAACAGAATTAAACCCAGAACGACAAACATGCAAAAGCAGGAATTTTATGGATTACCAGAAACGTGTTCCTTATTCCAAAAGACAGTCACCTTTATTAGAAGAATAGGATTGGAAATCAGTGAGGCAGACACATCCATCTTCTGAAGCATCGCAGAGCTAGCAGGCTTTTAGATATCCGATCTCCTCTACTTCATTAAGAGAACCAACTTGAACACGATGGATTTTGGTTTATTTTTATTTCCGGGTCTTTTTTACTTTTAAAGGGGGATTCACAATTTCCGAGTGAAAGTAGCCCAACTTAACCAAACCTAAAGGTCCTTTTTTTGTCCTTTATTGTCAGGGAGTTTAAGATCAGTCCTCTTTGCAATTAGCTGGGAGTCCGAAATACTTAAAATAGAATTAGGGTCGTTTAGGATGTGGCCCACAAACCCGCGAGCCATCTACAAGGATTCCCTAGATCCCAAGAGTAGTCCTGCTTAAACCGCCATAAGCTTTCCAAAGATATCTTAAGAAAGAAAATGGAATATAGTTTCTAGTACAGCTGTAGGAGTATTTTGCAGAAGAGGGATAGTCTTTCAACATTTGGTGACCAGTGGACCGTACACAAGGATAGGTCGGATAACTAGCAAGTATATCTAGACGATAATTCGTGGTTGGTGACGTTATTTTGGGCCTATAGACTTCTTGTACGAATTAAGGGAAATTTATGTCTTCCTTATATGTTGTTATAAAGAAGACAAGTTTAAGAGCAGACTCCAGTAACTGATGTAACTTTCCTGCTTTCATTATCTCGCAATGGTATTTGTATAGATTTGAGCACTGAATCACTCTTCATCCAGAATTAAGAGTATCTCATTCATTACCATGAGCCAAAGGAATGGTGATAATACTCTGCCTCTCTGTACTCACACTCCTTCATACCAAATCCCCGCTCAGAATAGCTAATCCCCCACTTGTTTGATCCAATGGCAAGGACAACGTTCAAGTCAAAAAGTGCTGCAGACGTAGCTTTGGTTTGCCAAGGAAAGGTATCATAAAGAAATCCTTATTCTTAGTGATTCCTTCCAAGAAGCGCACGACAGTTCTCAGCGATGTTCTCTTGCGATACTACTATTAAATTTGTTCTAATAGGAACATTCGGTCATTAAAGTCCTTAATAGATAGAAAGAAGAGGTTGATAGAATCGTCGCGTGGTCCAAAATTTAACCGGGTTTCGGGATGAAGACTACTTACTCCTCCAGGACCTACATATGCACGTATGTAGCCAAAGTTACAACAGGTACTAAAGATAATGCGGACCCATTGGATAAAATTGGATATCAAACTCCTCATCGGGCTAAGGGGGTTTGGCAGTACTTTCAAGAAAATTGGATTTTTGTAAGAACAACTTAAACAATATGTCTAAAAGTTTATGGACCCTGGATTATAGTATCGGCTTTATCAGAAGCACCCACCAACCGTTGGGCTGGGTATAGCCCAAAGCACGATACGATATGTAATATCATACCTAGAGTTGATCACGGTCCTGGCGATTGGATTAAACTGATGCTAACAATACAAATACATATGTATATAGATAAACAGTTGATAGGACATCCGTTAGGAAAAAGTTCTCGTACCAATCTTTAGGCTCGTTATAGTGAAAGAAATGTTTGCAAATTTTAGAGGGAAATGACCTCATATCTTGTAAAGAATGAAGGAAAGATGGCATCCCACAATGATAGTTCCAAATTGAATGTCGGTACGGATTGCTACTAAACCATATGGATTAAATCTTCCGCGCAAGAACTACAGGATTCGGTCGAGATCAAACTAATCCAATGTACAAGTACCAGAAATCATATACGAAAGCCATATCGTTGGGTTACTCCCAAAACTGGGCTCTACAATGATTCCATCGAAGATAGTTAGGTTCCGTGTCTGAACGTAGTCTAGTTAAGAGATGTAAAGCGCTGCAAGCAAGTGTAGTTAAAAAGTCGTGTGTTTTGAAAAATGTTCGGTTCGGTGGAGAAAGCTCCTGGACCTGTACATCAAAATTACTATGGACTGTGTTATGACGGTTTAGGATACTTACGTTGCCCATATTCGCATAAGTCACCTTTTAGGCTTTTGTCACTTTCAACAATATGTAACAAATGGAGTATCATTTCTAATGCAGCTATAGGAATGCTTCTAAGGGCAACTAGAAAGCAAAATAACTCCGCAAAGACTGTAGCAGACTCAGTCATAACTGTGAGTTGTCGCTCGATGGAAGTCATGGTCAACAGGAGACCTGCCAGGAAAAGAGTAGTGCGACAATAAGTAGGGGAGGAGACCAGAGAAGCAAGTATACCATTAGGACCGTGAAATATGGGGGAAAAGTAAGGGTCGTAATTTCATGTATATAGCTCAGATTCATAAATGAAATTGATGACATTGTGGATCAGCAACCAACCTGGAGAATCTACGTATGTGTCATGAACTTAATTTGATAATGAGTCAAAGCATTCTCTCCGTCTTTTGAAGAATTTACCTTCGAAGTAACAATATCAGCGCTTAGTTAGCCAGCCGAAGCTCTTGATTTAATCACTCAATTCGAAAACTTTGAAACATTGTGAACTTCATAGTTAAAAACTTATGTAAGTCCAACAAATTTGGATGTACCTTGGTAGGTCATAGAATCAGCATTGAATACTATCCCTTCGGATAGTTGTAGGCGCATAGGTGAGAGTCTACCAAAGCGTTGCTTACCTATAGCTATAGATCTTTGTGTGCTATTAATGTGAACATCCTAAAGTTGTGATGTCTTACTGCTTAGTTAACCCTGCTATTCTTCTGCGAATTGAAGGTCATCATCTTGGGACTTTTAATCATGTCCTCTCTCCCATGACGAACCTGCGTTCAAACACGTAGAATACGAGCTAAGTACCACACCTCTCAAGAACTCCTCAATACACTCAATTTTCTTTTATTCAACACCGCACGTGATTCATCTTGATTTTATCATAAATCGTGCAACAAGGTTCCCGCAAATCTTAGTGATTAGTGAGTTCAACAGTCCAGTAGCAACAAAATTAGCTGCGATTTCCGAAATACCATCAAATGAATCATAGAGAAACAAAAAACAAAGATGAAAACCTTTCACAATGAGAGTATCTTTAGTGGTCACGCCTTTCCGATAAAATTCACGAATAGGATTTTCCGAAATTTTAAGTCCAAAACCACATTTTGATTTTATGCACCATAACCAACGGTCCACTCATAAGAAACCTTCCGCCCCCCATTCCACTCTCCTCCAAGAGCATCCACTAAAACTGAAGAATTCTCCTCGAATGATCCCGGCTCCCAAAACTCTAAACCCAGAGATCCATCAAAATGGGATTTATATATAATCGAATTGCCAGGAATAATAAATTCTAGCGCATAAAGCAGCTAATCACATCCACCCACCCAGCCAGCCAAAATAACGAATCAAGTACGAGTACATAAAAATAAAAAAAAAAAAAAAAAGCAGCAAAAACGCGAAGCAAACTCCCAAAACTGATGACCTCTGGTTGTTTCTAGTTAAAATCGAATAGAGCGCGCTCGCTGCGCCATTACCCGCCGAAATAATCCCATTACAAAGTTTCTAAACTTTACGATTAAATATAAAAAAGAGCGAAACAGCCCTTGGTATTAAAAAAAACCGGAGATGGGGTACAACAAGCCGCTGGATGGGGGTGAGCCTGCGATTTTATGGTCCCTGCAACATTGATCACACAACAGTATAACCCGGAGCGGTAGCGGTGCGGCGCGGTGATGGATGGTGAGGACCGCTTTAAGACTCTGCCGCGCGCATAAACTCTGATTCACCTACTCTCTGGCATCGTCATCGTCGTAGTCGTTGTAGTCGTCGTCGTCCTCAACGTCGTCATTTCGGTTTTAATTTCCGTAATTTCAGCAGAAAAATTTCTGCAATATAAAAAGGAAATATCGGAATTTATAGACCTCTCCCGCTGCTGTTGCTGTTGCTGTTGCTGGCATCGCTACTGCCACTGTTACTGTTTCTCTTCGATGGATGGTTTATAAGCGTCGTGGCGCATCCATCCCGCCACGGATGGATATTCCCATGCATCTCTTGGTGCGCTACTGCCCCAAACGCAAACGGGGCGAAGCGATATTAAAACTTGAAATAACTTGAAATAACAACACACCCACACACACACAAAGATTTAGATACAAGCAAACAACAACAGGATACAGGATGCCACGCTGCGGTCCTGGGGGTGGCTGTTTGATGCTACTACTACTGCTGCTGCTGCTGCTCTCTGTAAGTGGATACAACGTACTACACGGAAAAATTTAATGACAACACTAAAAAGTTTAACCGTTATTATTTTCTAGGGTAAAAACGCCCGGAAAAATATGAGGCTGTAAAAATGGGAAATTCATGACCCGCTCGCGCTATTTCCTCACATATACTACCCGGGCCCACTCCATCAGTTCGACACTCTCGCACTGCCTGTCTACACACATCGATGGGTTTTGTAACACACAGCGGCATCTTCTGTAAGCTATAAGCTTGTAAGCAGAGGGCACAACAGCAGAAAAAAAAAAAAAAATGTTTAACAACTTTGTTGAGTCCTTGCTTAGAGAGACAACATAGCAACGCCTTCAGTCGAAAGTTTAACTTTACCACCACCCTTGCCAGGATGGACGCAAGGACGCACTGCCACCACCAGATACATAGATACTACGGTGCGTTTTAATGGTTCAATAAAATAAAAAGTTGCATTAAACTGGGAAAACAATTAGCGTAAAAACCGTTTTTGAATTTATTTCGGACTAAACTGGAAACTATTGTAGAATCAGGCGCTCTCGGGGCTTCCTCGGGGGGGACGTTAAAACCAGACCCAGAGCCAGGGAGATGTTTGATGGAAATCCTCTTTGCGCAGTAACAACATCTCGGTGTAATTTTGTTTGTCGTAACGCCGACACTGCTGGGAGTGCTAAAATATTTTACGTTAGACCATGTTGCATAAATTTATCGAATGACGTTCTAGCGAAACACGAAGGGGGGACGCAGCACCATTACACCAACTATAAGTTGTGTTTTAATGGTTAGGGAGCTAAAATCAAGTTATTGCTAACTTTGTTGTCGAAGCGTTTTTTATTGGCATTCCCCTGTTAAGGGGATTGGAAATGGCCATGGGATTTAAAAGAGGCAGAAACAGCGCCAGAGACAGCAAGTGGGTGTCCAAATAAAAGTCCTGCAAGTTTTCGTTCATAAAGCAAACATAACTATTCCATTTTAGGTTGTTAAACACATTGTTTGGAGCTATTCAGCTGCGTAATTTGGCTTAAGAACAAGTATACTGATACCTGAACTAGTTCACTCGGTGGTTGCTGCATTAGAGTTCTGAGTAAGGAGTTCAAAGCTCCAGTTCCAACAAGTGTTTGGTACTACCTGTAAGATACTCGTATGTAGAATGAATTAAAAAACCTCGGCATTTACATGTACCTTGAAGGTAGAGGGCTCTTCTTTGACGTACAAAATGTTTTTGACTTATTTTTGGCGTCTGAATGTGAAAATGATCACAGTTTATGTCTATCACGTCACCTTGTTAAGCTAAAGGATATCATCTTTTGGTTCTAAATAACAAACAAAATGTGCATTCTATAAAAAATTAATGAAACAAAATGTTCAAAGAAAATATTTTATTCATAAAAGTAGTAAACTTCTTCAACCAAATAGCAAACATACATATCAAGGTAAAAATGTTCGTTTATAGCTTTGCTTGGAGTGTTCATTCTGTGGGCAATCTCGCCTGATGCTCCAACAGTAGTCAGCCGTCATATGTACATCCCATCTACCTTGGTACTGTGCCTCCATGATCTATAAATCTTGGTGGAATCTCTCACAGCACATATGAATGTACATAGATCAAGAATTCAGCAAGATGGCTATACAGAAAATGAACCTTGATGGTCATGTTGCAACCAAGCATTTTGAAGCTCTCTAAAAGTTGCTGGATAATTTCTGTGTAACTCTGTAATTGAGAACGGTTTTGAATGCCAACCAAGCATTCTTATGGAGTTATGTAATCATTGTCCGAATAAAATTTTCATTTTTAATGAGCTGCCAAATCAATGACTCTTTTTATATCTTCATACTCTTCACACAAACAAACTGAGTGGCCTATTGGAGGAGGAGGACACACTTCAAGCTCCGCTTCAAGCTATCAATAAACAGTCGCCATTCAGTTGCGTTATAAGCTAGAATTCCCAACTCTTCCATTAAACTATTTACATATTTTATGGCACTACACAAACTCACCGTCTCTTGATCGAAAGTAGGATACTTTAGCTCCTTTTTCAGGCAAATTTTTCTCCTGAAGTCTTGATGCTAAGAGCTCTGAAGTCTTTTTAGAAAGTCCCAAACACCTGGCCAAATCATTTAACTCCTTCTGATCAAATCCCCTTCCATTTCAAAATCTTCATCGTTATTCTCACTTCGAAAACAGCTTAAAAATTTAACTCAACAGAATTTTTTTTTCAAATTTTTCCTCAGTGTAATCTAATCTGAGTTAGAACCACGGCTAACTTATGGTTAGAGGTCAAAAATGTTGCTAACTTTCGAATTCGGCAGGATTTTCTCGGCGAAGCTACGCGGAATCTGAGAATTTTGCTGTCTAGTATGACTGAGTTGTTATTGACAGCTATAGGTGCCATATATTTCTACAATATGACAGAAATAAGCTAGCTGTCTTGACAGTTTATTTAAGGTTACACACTTGAATAGGACGAAAACAATTCGCTTGAAGCAGTTAAGTCAAAATTACTCTCTAGCGAATGACTTTGCTCACGAACACATCTCTGCAAAAGGCTTTCTCAAGACAGTCGTCACGGATATTTGTCAGACGCTGAAATATGAGAGATAACCAGAATTCTACTCAGAAACACTGCAAATACAGGAAACTTTCAGACTAGCGTCTTCCATGTCCTTGAAGACATCAAGAAATTCATCAATCAACAGTCGAAAGCATTCAAGAGAGATTAAGCAATGCATAGAGATAGTAATATAGACAGGACAGAGATGTTAATCGAGTTGGCAAGGTTTGTATCGGCTATAAGCACCAGTAAGACAGATTCCTTGCTCTTTACCTTAATTAGAAGTTTTTATATCACGACGGCCAATATAATGAAATACGAACGAACAAGGGATTATTACTAACAGAACAAAAGGCTTTATATATCTAAATGTGGCTCAAGCAGTTAGTCCGTAGGACTACAGAGTAAGGGGTTCCAGGTTCAAACCCACCCAAAACACCTAAAAGTTTTTATCGCGGCCCCATCTATCGCGAGCGTCTGACAAACATCCGAGAGTATAACTTGTCATGAGAAAACTTTTGAAATAACAAATTGCCCTTCGGATACGTCCTTCCATTCGTGTAAAGAATATAATACGCACGACACGAATGGTTGTGAGAAGCTAGGCTTTGGGTCCCATAAACCTGTTGCGCCAAAAAGGTTCAACCAGTTCTGAACGCTCTCATGTCCTTTAACATTTAGCCTAAGCTGGTTCGGAACTGTGTTCAAACCCTCCTATCAGTCTATTATGGGGGGCAGGACATATAGCTATTCCTGCCAATGAGGGCACTGACGAACTTAGCAGTTCCGGTGTACAATCTTCATGTATTGGGCCTGAACCCTTCTCAGGGCTTCCTGTCAGCCAGCTAAAGATAGAGCTAAATCAGTGGAAACAGAACGTAGGTTCTTTTACTGACCTAAGACATGCCGAGAAATTTCTTAGTTTCTAAAAAAAACGAAAACGACAGAGATAAAGCTAAAATACTTATGAACTTCCTATCTGGTCATTGCTTTCTCAGCTATCGCTTCAAGAAAATTAGTATAAGCCAACCAGACACGTGCGGACTATGCCTTGAGGACACTATAATGCCGAACATATTTTATGTGAGTGTCCCGATATTGCTCGGACGAGGTTTAAACACTTTTACAAAGGCTTCACCTCCTCCTCAGCTCAAACAATATTAACCTTTAATAATGAACTTGATTTCAGCTAGTAGACAAATCCACTTAACTTCTGTTGGGGGTATCACAAAAGAGCTCTGTAAGGTCGGCGGTGCTTCTTAAGGTTACTTAAAGCCCTTCACCTTACCTATCCTTTAAAATTCAGCAACAGTCGTAGCCTTTGTTCCTACTTATTGTTTTCTGTAACTCGCTACAGCGCATTTGATAACAATAACACATAAATAAGTGATTGTTGTCCTCGTCAATGCAGGATCTTGTGTTTATCTGCCTCTGCAACAATTACTGTTCACGGCACACTGCATTAAAGCAAGCGTATAAAGATAGACGGAAAACGACTCCGTTGCCATATCCCACGACAACCTTCAGGTGAAGGACGCTTATCCACGATGACACAAAATTCGAGTATGTTACCGTCAACCCCTAAAGAAAGGACCTGGAACAAGTGTCTGAAACTCAAGTAAAACACCAGTCACCGACCAGTTTTAATCTCAGCGATGCACAGTGATCTCATTTTCTTTGGAAAGGCCTCCGGACATTCTGATACTCTCAACTTTCAAAAAGTATCTAAACAGCTGAGGTGACAAATATATTCATAGCCCACTCCTAAACATGTAATTCTTAAGAATACAAAACGGCGAGAGGGTAGTCGTTGAACACCTTGGCTCACCATTGTGTCACCATGTCCCAAGATAATATTCTTCTTAAAATTATTCGCAAATGGACTATGGACTGACTATCTAGCTGCGCCATATCAGGATAGATGTGGGCTAACTCTAGCACAGCAAAATAAATGACCTTCTGCAAATCTCAACGGCTAACAGCTAGCCATTTGCTTACGGAATATCACACAGCCAAACCGGTCAATTGCACTATCTCGACGAATGTCCTGTCAAAGCTAGAACCAAGCGATGTGAATCAGGATCTGTAATGTACTGCTTATATATGTATTAAAATGACTCCTTACGTCCTTCGAACAATACCGTCTACCTAGTGGTGTCATCGATCGATTGTCGATAGTCGGACTAAGTCATCTCCATCAGCTTAATATCTGAATCTAAACAAGATTCTACACAAGATCCCTATTGTTTATCGGTTTGGTTAGAATCAAGTGCAAATCCCATGTACTTTGTGCTGGAGAATAAGGAAATCTGCTGATTGGTAGAGCCATCATGGTCTGTAATTAAGTTTTGCTTGGATTCACACTGAGTCCACAACACATTTTAGGATAGGATATGATTTTATGTCTACAAAGCAGGACTTACATAGACATTACAATGATCATAGCAATAAGTTCAGGTGAATAGGAATACCCGCGTTCAGACTAGGCATACTACCCAACGCATCTGCAACAATGCACGCAAGAAAGAAATAGCATCTTCTTTTAAGGGCAGTACATCATCACCTGGCAAAACCTTCTTTGACAATCTAAATGAAATCTCTAGTCTAGTCAATTTCCTTGATGTCACAGAACGGCTGCAGAGAGTTTCTGGTCACTTTTTCTAGGCTTTTCCAACCACATAGCTGCACACCTCCCCTTCTCAGTCCGCAAAGAAAAGTAACTGTCACAACTGACATTTTTCTTACTTAGCGAATTGCCAGTCGTCGAAACTGCTATTAGACCATTTGGCAAACTGCCAAATATTTTTCGCCGTCAGTTGTTTGTCACAAACGAATTTGGCGATTACACTCTTTGACCCTGTTCACAGGATTGACGGACTGCACTTTTTTTTACTTTTACTGCCTAGGGGGGAAGTAGAGAGGTGACATGTTTTATGGCAATCTAAATTTTGAGATCTTTTGAAATTTTCTGGATTTTTTTTTTTTTTTGACACTTGGAAATGTCAACCGCTGTCACTCGATAAGAAAATCACGAAGTAAACAATAGAAACGCGGCAAACCTAACCAATTTCATTTGGCGCCAACCACTAATACGTCAATAAAGGAAGTGTTCAGATAAAACTCACAATCTGAACACCCGAGTGTCAAACAAAATCCAGTCCGTCAATCTTGGGTGAACATGTTCTTTGTTGCTCTTGACAGAAAAAAACTGTCAGAACTACTAATCGTAGTTTATCACTAAACCATTTCCCTAAGAAACAGGAATAAATACTTAGAAAACTGTTCATTTCGACTTTAATTTTGAAAAATTTCAAACATTTAAATAAACCCCCTCCTTCAGTGAGCCAAACACTCGTCAAGTCCCACTTGATTCTAGCGTGAATAATGTTTCCATCTCAAGCATCGAACAGAATGGATTTGGTCCACTTGGTGTGCTCACAAGGAGCAACAGTCCGTCCCGTACTACCCAAACAAAATCGCCCAAAAGCGAAAGAAAACCAAAAAAATACAAAAGCAAACAGTATAAATGCCAAAAACACAAACTCCACCCGAAACAGGAAAAAACAACAACAAAAAAACAAAACAAAAACATTCATAACTCAACAACATATCGCAAAGGGCTTTTGACCAGAAGCACAGCCAGTTCTCCAGTGGACCGTTTCAAAGACCATAAAACAAATTGCTCCCGAAAATGGTAACAAAATCTGCTAAATGCTTAAAAACCCGGTACTAATCCAATTTTTCAAGCCCTCGGCTCACCATGGCACAAAAAACCACGGAGCCGTGCCACACACCCAGACCCAACCCCCGGCTCGCATCAATGCCTCGTGCACTCGTCAACTATCTAAAAATCGCCGATTCGGTAAACAACCGACCGCGCGCATAGAAATACCCACCCAGGTGCCCTTCCCCACCAGCAGCACGGGTGGCACGCTCAATAGATTCCAAAAACAAGGAAAATAAGAAAAAACATCTCCAACGAAACAAGAAACAAGAAACAAGAACAAACTACTAACGGTGCACAACATGTGCCCGGCCTATTACCCATTCCCGAGCAGCGCCGCTTCCCGCTTCGAAGGACGGCATAGTTCACTCCTGTGCGGATCACGAAAATTGAGTGCCGAGTGATTTTTTCGTCGCCACTTTCCGCGCAAAAGGCATCATCATGCATATTTTTTCGGATAGGTAAACAAATAATAAAAGCCTCTCAGCGGTGTCGGGGACGGTTAAGGCCGCCAGCATCACCACCGCCGCGCCGTTCAGCGCTCCACAACACACAGCATAACAGCGCGCTGTGGAACAAAAAAAAAACGCCACTGACGAAAAAGGATTTCTCAACCGACACGTTTTAAGTGAAATCATCGTGCAAGCCAAAGGGGCCAACAAAACAAACGTCCTTCGACGAACACCGGCGCTCCCCACCCCACTTGTGCACTAGAAACGAGGCATCCCGGTGCTGGTGCTGGTGCTGCTGCTGCACACAAAAAAAGCCACAAACAGCTCTAAAGCGAGGACTCTATTCCACAATCACGCTACGGCAAGTGGGTGCATACCACTAGTATGAGCCCTGCTCCACGTCATTCGGTTGTGTAGTACGACTACAGCTGGGGCTTGTTGTTGCCGCTGCGATGGATGAATGGATGAAAATGCAAAGAAAAAGAAAAAATTAGCGGGCGCCTGTGGTGGGGGGAGGCTTGTCTTTTTTTTTTTCTGCCCCATGCCTGGGAAAACGATGAGGAAATGAATAAATTTCACCTCTCGACTTATGGGCGGATTGGCCAATTGAATTGCATGTGTGCAGCCAAACGATAGTATCCTTTGAGTTACTCTATTTTGGGGAAACCACTCGGAATGCGGAACTACACTTCGGGGAATTGCTGCAGTTTGCATTTCGTTTGATGCAGATAGTCAACTTGTTTCTGCTTTGATTCAAATGGCATAGCCATCTAGTGACAAAGGCAAGGACAAAGCTGAATGGGAGAACTGTGGATTTAAATCCATCAAAACGAACCTTTAGTTACGAAGGACATTGGTGATACCAAAACGTCAAACAGTCTGGAGCTAGAAATGTTGGAAGGCACTCATATCATTGGAGATGCCTTTCATTAAAATCACTAGTCACGAGAGTATGTTCTACAGAAAAGGTCTTAAACCTAAGAGTACTTCTTGACCGTATACCCTGATGGTAACAGCTAAACAAGGATATGCTGATACAGAGAGCCCGTCTGTCAACTAAACCCAGTTTTCAGCAAAACATTTTATTTTCAAATGTTGTTGCCACCCTTTACCTCAACATCAGGCCAATAAAATAGAAATCTAGGTCCTGAGATACAGTATGTGTAGAAACACATAAGCCCTGTATTTAACCGCTTAAAGTAAGGTCAAGGTCAAGTAAAGTGAATCAGTCCCAAGTCAGGAAATTTTCGTATCATTCCCAGAGTAACGAACGGAAGACACAGTGAGTCAGAACCTCAAAAACTTTCTAAAATTTTAAATATCTTGAAAGCCACTCTAAAACAAAAAAACAATAAAATCAAAGAAGTCCTTTGCAAGCCACTGAATGTCGTACCTTCGTAAATGCAAAGATTATAATCCTTATATTCAGTGAAAAGCTGTGTAGACCAAATTCTTAAAGTTAAAGCCTACTAAACGTCATTCTAGAGTTTTAAATGCTGTCGCACCATTGTATTGCGCACACTTTTGATTCTGTACTACAAGGTCCGTACATTCATACCGTTATACCCAAGAAACGAATGCCTATTCACTAATTATTTAACTTGTTGCACACTCTAAGTTGGTTGAGATCCTCTTCGACTTGCGCGGTCTACCTGAGGAGGAGGTCTGCATTAATATCCATTGGCTTTACATGTCCTAGCCATCTTAGATGACTGACGCGGACTAACCAGATTAATGTCGCTGAACAGCTCGTAGAGCTCTCTGTTTGGTCTTCCCCTTCACAGCCCGTCAATCCAAAGGGCATCGAAAGGATTTCTTCATCCGTCTATTTTAACGTCCATGTTTTTGCGCTATAGAGAAGAGCTGTAATGGTGAGAGTCGTATATTGAATTTCTTTGGTGTTTCATGCTTGTCCTTGTTACTCGATTCCCCTCTTGGGCCAAGACATTGACAAGACCTCAAAGTTATAATAGTCTCTTATGACTTCCTGTCCAATTTGTCGAGGTGGTGTTGACCTTCTTTTGGCCGCGTATAATTGATGCTGCCCTCATTGACAACTAAGACTATATTTGGGCCATTTTCTCCAATATTTCCAAACCCACCAGTGATAGTTCGTTGTCTTATGACGATTGTGTCAATGGCGTCAACGTATGGAAGTAAGTAATTCCAATTCTATGAAAAATTGTCTCTCTGGTGTTGCCTTACAATGTTGAAAAAGTCACAAAAATTCAGACAAGGTGATGCACTGTTGTGTGGAATTTTGAGCTAGGAGGATAAGAATTCATATCTGGTCTTATAAAGAAAGCTGCAGAGCAACCTCCCACTGCACCGTTCACTTTTTCATGACTGCACTATTTTCCTTGAAATCGCAACAAATTTAGACATTATCTGAAGTTCCCCTGGAAGTTGTATACAGCCACGCCCACCTTTATGAAAACGAAACTCCAATTTTGATAACATTCTTCAAATGGCATTCACATAATGATCAATGTATCTCAATGCAAAATTATAAAACGCCACACCTTCTACTCCTTTTTCTAGGGCTGACTGAAGGAAAGACGGATTGGGCATCATACATTCTGGAAATCTAAGCAAATGAGATGAACTTATTCCTACAGTTCAATGGTTTTTTGTTATCCTGTCATAGTGTTATTCCAGCCGAGTAACATTCTAATTCTTCTCGCTTGGGATACGTACCACTTGCGCATTTAAGGGTATGGCAAGCATAAATAATTTTCAAGCAGTCAAAGCAGAGAAGCTGTTCCGATGGGTCAACAGAATTCCCACCCTTTCAGCACTAATAGTTCCAAAATACCAGAATAATATCACCAAGTAGACTGGGTATAAACTTCTAGACGTAGTGGTCTAGTTGCGACGGATGACCATGTCCCTGTTTACTCAGACCTCCATTTGGACTTAAAGTATTCTCTCTTTATTTTATATAACGATTCCGTAAGGACCATCGTGGTCCGTAAGGATGACTTTCTTCACTTCACCTTCCTTAATCTGGACTTGGACCACCTTCTGATCATTGCCAATTTCGGAACTTGGCTATCAAAAGAGAATGAGACTCGGTTCGTTCTGAAAAATAAGTGCAACATCAAGCGCTTAAAGGGACCAGGAGGAGCCAGGGACTACGATAGAGTAAGAGACTCACCTACAAACGTCAACAAACGGTGACACTATTGTTACACCATCTTCAAGGAGGTAGGCGAAACTATACTATTTGGCGCAAGAGGTCCAGGGCCTTCTCACAACCATTCGGTTTGTGCGTGTTAAATTCTTTACACGAATACTACTACTGAATGAATGGGGTATCCGAAGTTGTACTCTCAGATGTTTGTCAGACGCTAGCGAGAGGTACGGTCGTAAAACTTTTAGGTGTTTTGGCTGGAATTCGAACCTTGAACCCCTAGCGCATTAGTCCAACCAACTAACCACTTAAGCCACGGTTCAATTACAAGGACATTCCGCCTAAAAGCAAGAACAGCGTTGAAAGACTACAAAACTTAAAGACTGTAATAAAACATCCCCTGCGTAGAAACCATAAACCACATTGTTTGACATGTCCGGAATTTTGACAAAAAAGCCGAGTTACTGGTTGCAGACTTCAAACCCGCAGGACAGGCTTTTAGTGCGGGAAACCTTGTTACAACAGCTTCTGAATGAGTATCAACAGGAAGAGTGACATAGAAAGAAAATATATTTTTCCTTTCCAATTTGGAGGAGGCTTACATAGTAGTTATGAAACTACCTATTCAGAACACCAAAGCTATCGACTCTCAAGTCGTATAGCCAGTCGTTAGGAGTCGGTGTTCTGGTGAGGAGTAGCCAAAGATGATGGAAAGGTGCAGTATTTCAGGCAAACACTCTATACGAGTCTGGAGCCTAACAAGTAAGTATAGAACCAATATGTAATGATCTTTGAATGATGAACTATTTAGCATACTCACGGCTAAATAAAGACTACCTGTCGTGGAAAATAATTTACAAAATTCGAACACTTTTTTTCGAACATGAAAGTCAATCTTTTGATTGCTATTCGTTTACTCAAAATATGTAAAAAAAATTTGACTGACAGGGTAACCTTTGTAAAACATAAACGACGTCGGGTCTATAACACAATACAACAAGTGCTTGTTAAACAAGTGAAATTCAACAACTGTAACAACATGTCTACAGGCACTTCAACAAATGTTTTGGAATTTGTGAATAAATGGAAAATTTCATAAATCCAAGGTTCCTGCAATTGGAAACGACAGTTGGTGTCACTAGTTCTCCGAGTCACTGCGTAAGGCTTACTTGTTAAAGTGCTTCAACAAGTCGAGGAAGATCTTTTGTAGGATTTTTTGTGTTGCACAACTGATTATCACTTGCTGAGCAGGTGAATTTAGTCAAACTAGTACTTGTTGAGATGTTTGTTTGGTGTCCTGTATTATAAGAGCCAACTAGTCCCATGAGCATCTCTCCACAAATAGACAAAAACTCAGCACATGATGTGCACTCCGTTCATTCTAACACTAGGTGACCTTCTAAACAGAACACTGTATCCATCACGTGCAGCTCCTCGGAGCGCGAAGCACGCGTGCTACATGCTGCTGCCTTAGCCGTTTTATTTTCTTGTCAATATTGTACCCGCAATGTAAGCATGCAATCGTGGGCCGCAAAAATGAAATTTCCACGCTCTGTGGGAATATTGCGGAAAATTCTCCTTTGCACCTGAAAATCATCACACAAACACACACACACACACACACATATATACAGAGCGAGACCGGCCGAAGACAAAAAAACGTCCTCCTCGTGTTTTTGCTCGCTGACTCAGGCCAGGACGATGGCATGAGAACAAGGCGAACATAAAAAAGCCACCGGCATCACAGTGCAGCCCCGGAAAAATCGGTGGGCAACCAGGAAAGTGAATAATCGAGAAAGTGGACGGAACAACTCCCATCGTCGTCATACTTTGCGATGGACTACGATATGTTGTTGGAGGGATTAATGCACTGTTTGGTGTCTCTGTCTGTGTGTGTGTGTTTTTTTTTTGCGAGTGTGGTAATGGGTGCGGGGGAGAATTCTACTCAAAGGATTTTTTCCCAACATGATCCTTGCAGAATTGCGCCACGTACTCGATTGTGTGGAAAGTGTGCCAATGCCATCATCATCATCGTCGTCCTGGAGTCCAACAAAAAGATGCAGAAGAGTTTGTTTGGTGTTGTCCCCCCCGTTCCAATAAGGGGCGACGGGCAGCCAGCGTGCGCGCTGATTTGGTGTGTGGTCGGGTGTCGTGCGGTTAGGTCATCTTTGGCAACACAGCACACAATTGGTTTACTGGGCAGGCGACATGCAAGAGGGGCGAACGGATCGCTGAGGATTTTTCCTTTTTTCGCATGTAAACTTCGGGACAATGCGGGCGGTTTTTTCTTGTACGATTTTTGTCGCACTTCGAGAGAGTACACCGAAGACCGATGAGGTGTTAGTGAATCAGAATGGAGAGTTCTTTTTTATACGGTTTTCTAGTGGGTGGCGGGGTGTTTTTTTTGTTGATGCTGAGATTCCGTCATGGATTTGATTAAGCGATAGGACGATGTGCTTGCTGTTGGCGCAACAAGTGGCTGCAATTGATATGTCATTTAGGTTTTTTGTCAGTAAAGGGAAGTTCGAGTGGTGGGATTTGGAAAGTCGGTTTCGGAATGAAAGGAGGTTTTTGGGGAACGTGCACACACACACGGAGGCGGCCTCTTAATCGAGTGGCACGATCTGTGGGTATTGTTGAGGAAACATATTTGGGGGAAGTTTTTCTTTTATATTTTTCTGCAATGATTAAGGGGTTTTATTTCGACGTATTTTTGTTTTTGTTTTGTTTTGTTTTGCTTGGTTATGTTTGTCGTTTAACGGGATTTATTGAATATTAAGAACGGGTCATTATTTAAATTGAATCAAGGTGGACAGTTTTTTATTCGTTGAGTGGTGTTTTGTTTAGGAAATTCTGGTGCAAGGTGATTAGGAATTCACTCCTTTAGGAGTTAATTTTAAGTTGAATTCAACCGATGGCACAGTGTTTCTTTTGTGTCTTATGAATCTATGTTCTTCTATGAATCATCATCACTTGTTCGTTAACTCTCACTTGTGGAACTCGATTTCGCGCATGCAGGAGTCTACACCGATGACTATTGCATGGCTACCAGTCATGAAAGTTGAGTTAACAGAACCCTAGGGTAGAGCCCTTCACTTATACTTATGCATCTTAGAAGCGAACACTCTTCGAGACCATTACCACCACCATATTCGGTTTAATGTGCATACATACCTCAGGGTAAATATTTCTCCAAATCCGCTCTGTTGCTTGAGTTAAAAAAAAGACGAGAACAGTACAAATCTTAAGGCTTAGATGGCATCGCTCCCCTTGTTTTGAAAAAAAGTTCATCTACCCTCCCTAAAGCTCTACGTAAGCTCTTCTATATGTTATACTATACAGTCAGCTCTCCAGATAGGTAGGAACTCGCGCACGTGGAACCCACCCCCGAAAAGCGTAATAAAACCTTAATTTCAAACTTACCGTACCTCTAACATCAGTGCTTTCTAACGTCATGGAGACATTGTAAATTTTCATCTCATGAATTGTCTCGAAAGAAACTGTCTTCTAAATGACGTACCACAGGGAATCTTATAGTCTACCTTACCGAAAAATGAAGCCAAATTATTCAAGTAATGTCACTTTGTACCCCCAAAGCCTTCGGTAAAGTATAGCAAGTGCTCCTTAAGAAAAGCCCAACTATATAGAGTCGGTAACAATTTTTACTAATGGATTTCAAGTTTCTATACTTCGATTCTCAACCACTGTTGGTGTACCCCAGGACTAAGTGCTATGTCCTACCCTATTTTTAATATTTATTAACCACCTTCTCTCTTTCTCACTCGCAAGAAACTAGTGCCGTCTCCAATCTCTGGAGAGGGATACTAGTGTAGGCAAATTAAAAATAATTGGAGCTGATATTGAATAATCAAATGGTTTGTGAATGTTTGCCATGGAAGTTACCCCAAGCCTTCTGTGGAAGTATCAGGTTTCTGAAGTTACGAAAAGTGGCCAGAAGGATAAATGTAAACGTTTCTTCAGTCCTGTAAACTTGGCTACTATCTAATACAACAAAACAGCAACACCTGCACTCTCCTGCAACATGTTTGAGTTTATAAGGTCTTGTCTAGCATAAGGCAAGTAGAATGATATACGAGCCTTCAATTTGTAACCAGGTTCCTCGACTGGTCTGTCCTGTAGCGATATTTCTACCACAATCGTTCAGTAAAACGCAACCTGTCCGTCAAGTCAATACTTTAATAGAACCAGCTTATTCGTAAACCCTTACCTCTTAAAACCTCCTGGTAGTAGATAAAGCTCAGAAATGCAGCTTACTAATTTCCCCATAACCTTACCTTTCACTCCTTCACTGGCTTTAGGACTTTCATCCTTAATGAAGAAGTACATTAAATTTAAAAAAAAACTTGTAGAAGAAGAATTCGTTCAAGAATGGGAAACTATAGACGTCCACTTTTTCGAAGCTTCATACATATATTTACTTGAAATCGAAGAATCACATTTAAATTTTCAAATTATCTACAATACAATACATGGTCACACCCACTCCTTAAAGCGTTTTCCATATAAAAAGGATTTTGATGAGATTTTCCATGTAGCATCCTCATATGTTCAAAGTTATCATTCTTATGCAATAAAATAGTTAAAAATGCCACGCCCACTTGACTATCGGATAAGGACGAGAAAATGGTCCCATACTACCATACGTTTCCAAGAAAATCCTGTTCTCATTTTCAAGGCTCCAATATTTTTCTTTTCGAGTGCGGTCCCCTTTTCTACGGATAGTATGACGAGATTCATTGACCTCTATTCCTTTATGGCACCCGCTATTGTAGGACTGGTACAGTGTGGTCTCAAATGTCACACTTGCAAGCAAATCCCTGCCCTTCTCACCTCCAGCAAAGATACTCATACCCTTGACCTCACTCATAAGACTGACGACCCTGTTAGCTCAGTCGAGTGAGCATGACACTCTTAATCTCAAGTCTGTGAGTTCGTATTGATTTGAATGCATCAATCTCTAGAGAATATGTACATATGTACTCAAAGTCCTAGTACATCAAAAGGGTTTTTTTTTTCTCAAATCCTTTATTCCTGATGGTATCAATCCTTGGGGTTGCTACACTTAAATCTAAC
Source organism: Xylota segnis (assembly GCA_963583995.1). Taxonomy (NCBI): domain Eukaryota; kingdom Metazoa; phylum Arthropoda; class Insecta; order Diptera; family Syrphidae; genus Xylota; species Xylota segnis. The sequence goes on from OY757237.1 coordinate 6,036,554, forward strand.
TAAACACTCGTCCTGTCTAATTAGTGGTTTGCAAGCCTGTCATCAGAAAAATCTGCGAATGGCTTCCATGAATGATGTGTGAACCTCAATTGTTCTTAATGTAAAAAAGAAGAGAGCATAGAATTACTGGAAAATCGAGGAATCAAGTCGAATAATGTTTAAAGAAATCCAAAGCAGTCCAACCCTGTGTTAGGCGAACTTACATTTAGAAGCCTGAATGTTATGTTTTGTCCTGCTGGACGACCCCTTTTACCATTAAGAACTGTCTCAATCATTTCACTATATGTGTCTCTAATTTTTCCTACAAGGAGACGCTTACTCCTTTTCTTAAGATTCAATGACTAGATTCTAACGCCTTCCTTAAAAGTTCCTCCAGTGACAGGCTTCCACCTTGTCTTACATCGGAGAGGGTAATTTCTGCTTGTTTTGATGATCACTTTGCCAATTGGTTATGATTGACATTCATACTTACTTAGGGCTTCACCTAGACTTTATTGTAAGCACTTTCTGTACATATCTAAGAAGGCAGATAGTCTAAGTTTCTTAGAGTGAAGGCTCACCAACGTCCGTCTATGCCACTGGTATGTAGCCTAGCTTCTAATAAGCTTCTTTTAACATAACTGGTCAAATGCAATCAGATCCTGGTGATTAAAACCAGATTACCTACATAAATACTAATTCATTACAGCATCTACCCTCCGGAAAGTGAACTTCTTCTAAGGTTTCTGAAAACTCATCATTTCTGATACCAATTTCTGCCCACAAGTCATTGCATTTGAAGAAGTAAAATACCTCCGATTTTAACGACTTAGGTTACAAAACAAAAAAAATTTATAACTACCAACAGTATGACCATGGCCTAGTTTTGTAGTGTATCCCGTTTTCAACAATCCTGTTTATCAAATTCTCGTAGAAAGTTTTGAAACACATACTGTCTTCTAAAATCCCTCTTCCCTCCGTTGTGCAACAGGATGACATGCTGTTCGTCATAGTGTGCAAGGACATTATGCAACAGAATTTACCAGACTGCACTAGGCTTGTGTAGTTCACGAACGAACTAGTTCAAAAAAAGGCACTTACAAGTGAGCTCAGTGAACTAGTTCCGAAGGCAATTCTTTTAATTCATTTAGTTCAGTAGTTGAACAAGCTCCGGTATACTCTGGATACATGTAGCTCATATAACCTGAACGCTTTGAACGTTGTTTTTGCTTAACCCACAACACAGCAGCACAAGCACATCATTGTGTTGAACTATTGGAAGGATATGTGCCCGAAAATTTTAGCAAATTTCTTGAGGAATAAACTAAACTGAACTAAACGAACTGGTTCACCGAACCAGTGTGAGCCCGAAGTTCTTTTCACAGCCATTCTCATCGCCCGCCTACTGTTTAGGGAGAAGCTTATTCAAAACCTTTGTACTTTAAATGTTTGTTAGATGCACGCACGAGTGCGACTGTGAAGAAAATGTTGGTTTCAACTGCAAAACGAAGCTCGAAGTCAATAGTCCGATACACTACCCAAGAAGCCTCAAGTCCTATAGATATATATCATAAATATATTACCACTAATCTAAGTTACCAAGAGCCATACTATATTTCTATTCCTTTACAGATGTGGTTCGCATAAGAGAGACTACATCCTGATCGACTTAGACACAACATGTATCACGCCGCTGTATCTACTACGCGTCCTCTTTATGCTCATCTACTGATTTATGCAAAATTCCACCACAAATTCATTTCCGATTGAATCAGCCCGCTCAGCATGTACATATATCCGATTTTTACACATAACACCTTCCAACAAAAACGAAACAATCGCCTTTCGGCTGACGCTCCATCTCCAGGAGCCTGCTTTTATGGAAATATTAATTCGATTAATAAATTTCAATTGACTTTCGAATGAAATTCCTTTCAGGTTCACGTTCTATGACCAGCAACCCCCCACCTGCAGCCACAAGCATAGCCTCCCAGCCCGCCTTATCGAAAATGATTATTGAATATAATTACGTATTCCATTTGCGAAATTGAAATCGCATATGGCCGTGCCATCAAAATTGAATATGTTTTCGAAAAAACACCACCGTGTGTCGAGCGCCCAAAAAAAATTGGTTGACACTAAAAACTCTCACAAAACAAACTTCGCATAAACACAGCCTACAGCCTCTTAATTCCGCATCAATCCATGGCGCGCTCTATTGCCAATCACCCGTCAGTAGGCACCTACCTGAACTCCTCGCAAATTGGCACACGAATATGACGAATCTACTCCGAAGTGGATTGCATGTGCAGCCACACGTCGCGCAGTTTCTATCCAAAAAAAAAAGAAACAGGAGGAACCAAAAAACCGCTAGAGGGAGTGTATCTAGGTTCCCATAGGAATCCCATTAAATCGGGAACTAAAATCACTTTATGTCAAAATTAAGTTTGAGCCACCATGCGAAGTTTAATAGGAGAGCTCAGGGCATCGGTTTGGGTTCTAGCGGTTCGTTGATGCATTTGCATTTGCGGCCAATTTACCTTCCGATCCGCCACACACAACACAACAACAACAGTCTGTCTCCGGAAGTGCGCCCGAGAATGGGCGAAAAGCCCACCGACAACATTTTTATAAATTTGGTATGCTTAGCTCAGGTGTAGCGACTTCCTAGCGCCCCCTGCCATGCGACCTGTCGCCTTTTATCTCGCGTAATGCATTCTGATACGACATGAAAGCGTAGCGGATTTCGACCGACCCACCCCTTCACACTTTGGGGATGAAAAATGAGTTCCAATGAGCGCAAACATTTAGCAAAAAACTGATAAAACATTTTTTGGTTTTTTTTTCTCGCAGTTTGTCTTGTTTTTGGGTTTCTTTTTGGTGGCAGCCGACCGACCGACGGAGGGGTGGATGGAAAAAAAATGATGGCAGCTTTTTCTAGGGGTGTATTATGGCGAAGTACCACCTCCACCCCAGCATACGTCTGCGGATGCAATAATAATTATTGTTGGATGCACCGATTATGCTCGTCATAGCATTTCACCTAGCACCACAGTGAATGCATGCACATTGCAATGAATGATTATCGGCTGTGGGGCTTAGGGTAGCGGCTACAGGGTGGGTGGATGCACCTCCAAGCCCCGCTCATACATACATATATCATCGGGTATGTTGGGACAAAGGGAGTTGTGTTTTTTTTTTATTTTCTTATTTGGCAACTGGCAATGGCCGAAAAACGGCAAAATCAATTTGACGTGTGTGTATGCCGGATGCACTTCCTTCTCAGCTGGGGGCGGGGGTGGTGTTACCGGTTTTTTTTTGTTTTGATTTTTTTTTTTTTGGAAATAAGCAACAAAAGGAAAAATACGATTTTTAAGGGTTTTTTTGGGATTTTTTTTTGTATTTTTTGGGGAAAATGACAGGCCAGCACAAAAATATAATTTACACAAAATTAGCGGAGGACGCGCCTGGTCATGTGTGCACACATTGAAGAGCGTCGGTGGAGTCCATTTCGATTATATTTGGATGCACATTGGCGAGGTTTTGATGTTCAACCGGACATCATTCGGAGGCAAATATTCGCTGATTAAGTTGAGTTCACGGTGGAAGAGTTCTAGAAATTATTTAAAGGGGTGGTGGGTTCAGGTCATCAGCCTATTAGGTTGCGAGGAAGAGATTAAATAAAAAAATTCGATAAAAAACAGAATAATCTCATTTTAATATGGAAATGTGATTAAAGCGAATAGAAATGGGATTTACGATTTCTACTGTACTTAACGAGACTAATGGCATCCCGCATCTGTGGCATAAGTCTGATAAAAACTTGATGCCATGCATTCATTCAAAATTGTACGATCTGGGTTTGGTGGAATTCTACAAAGATTTTTGACTTTATCGTCTTGAATCATCTAAGTAAAGCGATTTTAGTAGCAAGACTGTCGAAATGACCCCAAAACTACTATCGATACTACTATACTCTTAAAGTATGTGCCTGCGAGGGCCCTTCTCATTAGCTTTTTCTCTGTTTTTTTTGGTTTCTTTATTCACGGGAGCACTGCATCCCATATACCAACTCTTCTACGTCGCACTGACTTAAGGATTTGCTTGTGATATCCTATATACAAAGTGCGTTCTAGAGTAAACAGGATATTCTAAAAATAAAGTCAACTAAGTTCTTCTTCGCAAAACCACTTCATTTGATTTAAAATAGTCCCCTTCCCCTGAGCGGCTTAGATCATCGGCCGGGATGTCCGTCAGGATGTCTCCTACATTCAAAAAAAAAACTCTCGTTTCATCAGGGCATGCATTTTTCTGAAAAAGTAAAAGTCTCGCGCTGCCAAATATGGTAAATACGGGAAGTCAAAGTTAAAATGCGATTTTTAGTCAAAAGATGGAAATAAATATTTTAAAAAAGTCCTGCTTTCAATGTCACTATATAGCAAGCACAAAATAAACCTCAAAACAATATTCGAAAGGAACGTTAGATCACCAAACCGTCAACCAAATTGATCATGTTGCGATCGGGCCATCAATATAGACTCGGGGCCACTACCTACTTGCAGCCAATCAACGGTACATCGGAGTTATACTGTGAGGATATTGAAGGTTAAGAGGCTGCAATAGCAACAGACCCTCAGAACCGTCGCTGATCCCGTAGCCCTCAAATTCTTGAGAAGTCTTATGTCTATCACCATCAGACCATCAGACCAAGTGCAGACGAACATCAACACCAAGAAGCTGGCAAGCACATGGAGTAAAACAACTCGTCTTCGAAGCGGGACTGGAATCTATGAAGAAAATAGGAGGGACTTCTCTGGACAAAAAAGCGCGGGATCGAGGAAATGGAAAGGTGACACTCCAGGAGCTATGTTCGGAAGTTTTACGTATTAAGTGAACAAAACATGAGCAAGGAAACCTCGTAGTTGAATCAGTTGTTGAGCGTATGGAGAACCATACTCCAAACTCCGCTGTCAGACTGAAAGAACCATTCAACCTGGACGGTGAGTACTTAGACTTCCATATATCCGACAAGCATGAAGTGAGCATTGCAATATCCAAACTTAAGTCCCACAAGACTTCTGGGCCGAACGGCTTGGTTGCCGAATTGTTTTAGCCAGCTGGCCATGACTTGGTGGAAACCATGGAGAGAAAGCTTGCCTAATGAATAGAACCTTAACAGCGTTCACCTGATGCACAAAATAAGAAACCCTCTGAACTATAAAATTTACTCTGAACGTATTCTCTCAGCAACTGAAATTTTCTGCTGCGATTCTAGCGAAAATCTAGAGTAATCTACATTTAGTTAAGAAAGGAATACCACGAACCGGGCCCTTAAAACTAAATAGTACACCACTCCGAATGGAAGATATAAGCACCTTCTATACATGCAGCAAAGCCTTCGATAAAAAATGGATCGATCTTCGATATACACAGCAAATGTTAGACCCATTCTACCCTAAAGATAGTTAATCTGGTTACCCTCAACAGATAGGTCAGGCCTCAGAGGTACTACTAGACCCTACGTTTGAAGCCACTAAACTTTTGGGTAGAGAACGACATGGGTCACTGCCCTTTGGCTAGATGTGGACACCTAGGTAACGATAACGACACGAACTATCTGGTATTATTTTTAGGCTTGAGCTTAAACATTCAAACAATCAAACAATCTTTCTCTTCAAGAGAAACTTGGGCAAATAGTGAAGTATGTATGTCCATTAGAAAATCTATCTTCAGGGACGGCTCAAAAATTATTAAAAAAGCTATGTACTCTTTAGAACCCTAGATTGCAATCAAACTAAGACTTCCAGATCCCCGGATTGTGTCCTCAGTGGGAGTCTAACCAAAGCGTCATTCAAATTGCTCAAGAAACTTTAAGAAAATTATCGATATCTACATCGACACTCAATCCTCTATAAGACCCATCTCATCTATTTATGGAATGAAGCCACGACGGTCTCGTTACACTTACAGCAAACCAAGATATTATACTCTGGATGGGGCTGGGACATACTGGTATCAAAGAGAACGAATAGACCGATGACTTAGTACGTAATGGGCTTGAACAAAATTTGACAATGGTTTTCAGGTCCCCCCTGGGATCTGTTAAATCCAACACAGCACAAGACTCCCTGAGATCTTGTGGGTTCTCCAGAAAACTCTGTGACAGAACTGAAATCAGAGAAAGGCTAGAACTTCAAAGAACAAATTTTGCACTCTTCAGGAGGTTAACCACTTGACGGTTCACCTAGAACAATGGTACTAAGTATTTGCAGAGGACCTGAGGTATGGTCCAAGAGGAAAGCAGGTCCTAGAAACAAAACCCTAGCCTATAAGGAACCAAAATTTAAATTAATCTCGGGATGTTTCAGGGAAGCTAGATAGTCAACTCAAAGCCTACACGAAACAATCGGAGATCCGCCTTTAGCGTAAAAGTAACAAAAAAGTCAATAGCCCTCTCGAGACACTTAAGTATTCTTATCAGGACAAGACGCTGAGAATATAGCAACTTTCTGGAGTATAATGCAGAGGAGGCTAGAATGCGATAGAATAAATGAGTGAAGAACAAAGATGCCTCAAGGCTCCCTTTTTTGACCATACCATCTGACTCGAATATACGTCCTGAGAAGACTATTCGCAGCTATGTACATTCAATAACAGATCCCTTCTAATGGGACAACTAAGATTCCATAAATCGACTTTACTACTCAACTGTGCCTACCCGTCTAACCATTATCTCCACTCTAGATGGTCCCACTCCACAGCAACAGCCCTCGGCAAAAGTCGTGTGGAGAAATGCAAATGCTCTCTGCCAAAAATGGTATAAATTCATTAGAAGGATATTCCGAACAAATCCTTGACACCATTTCGCGAGACCATAAAACAGCCATTCACCAAACGAGAGCAAACGAGAATGAATGTACTTACTTCCATCCGTGTGAATCCTTTAAGCGCCCGCCGTGCCGTACCGTGCCGTGCTCCTGTACACATTCCATCGCCATGTATAGCAATAAAAATCAAAAATAAAGGATAACCTCGTACCTCTAGCGCTGTGACTCCTCCATCGTCAGCCTGAAGAAGAATGAGCTGCAGCACACACACTGAGACGTAATACCCACTTTCGCCCCATACAATATTCAACAGGCATATCCTTGTGTTGCCATACTGTTTCGGAACGGCGGCGGCGGGAACCATGTGCGTTATGTGCCATGTAATGGACTCACTCGATCTGTAATATCGTGGCACATACGTTCGCACCACATAGGCACGCAGTAGAGCACGAACAGAGCCCGAGAACCAACAACGACGTAAGGAATCATCCTGGATAGAGTACAAAGAAATCCCAGCTTGTAAGCCAATTTGCACTTATCCTTATCTGATTCCATGTCATTTGTATAATATCCTTGGCAGCCAAGACCGAGCGCACATCAGCCAAAGAGAGAGAGACAGAGAGAGCGCTCGCGAGCTGGCAAACAGAAGAGCACAAGAAAGGAATACCATTCCGCCTTGTCGGGCCCCCCCACCATCGCCGACACACATCCAGTGTGTGCGTGTAGTTTTATCCTAGAGGGTTCATTGCTAAGCCCATTTATGGTTATGGCACGCCGTGCAATGGCGAAAAGTACATCCTTTCGCTTTCGCCGTTGGCTTGGAATGGCTCGTGATGTCTTCTTTCAAATATTTAAGGATATCGCATAGATTTAGCGGAACATCAAATCTTCGCTTGTTTACAAATTCCATCTTACCCCCGCGCCATTCGAGTTCTTCGTTCTTCGTGGATACAGGCTTTTCTGTGGGGGGTTGCTGCTTCTGCCCCACAAAAGTCCTTGCTCGTGCACATAGATTCAATTATTAACGAGATGTGATGTTCGAGGTTCGAGAGACAACGGCGGCGTGGGCATCCATGTGAGTAAGTCGTGGAACGACCGTGGAGAGTTCATTTATTTTTCCCTAGTTTTGCGTTACTATAAATGGCAAATGGCCCACTCGGCTGGCATTCTAGAGGAGATAGTGAACAGAACCAGATAGTGGAATGGTTGAGTGTATCGTCGTCTTGAAAAAGTTATGAACTAGGACTATAACTACAACGAAAGTGATTTTCCTGCTATGAATGTCCTGTACTGCTTATACGAGAACATATCCAAGTGATTTTTAATTCAGTGGCTCTACTACATATAATAAAGTAGCATCGTAGTTTTTGTTCAAGGAACGTAGGAATCCATTACACACAAGATTGAGAAAAGTTACAGAAACCAATTAGAAGTCCAACCATTCAGCTTACCCAGAGATTTCGACTGGATTCAATATCTTTCTTTTGTAATCAGGTTCAAACGAAGTAGCTACTTGACAATACAATGGTTTCTACACCCAAGTCAAGTACTCTCGTCAAGGATATCAGGCCAATGAGACTGACATGTTTAAGTTCAAAAAACAAGTATCAAAAATTAACTTTCCAGCACAATCATAGAGTGCCTCAAGGAGGAACACTCTCTAGCCAACTTAGGAAGATTGTTCGCTTGGGTTCGCTAAAGATTTATTCACAAGAAAACTGAAATCTCCGACATATTCCCAAGTTAAGAGGATCTACTCTTCAAATCCCCAATAGTACCAACTTTGCAGAGCTACATACAAGTCTCACCAGAGTCCTCTCAATGTATGATCATTATGAAAAGGTAATCCTCTTTACCTACCCACCGACCAAGGACGGGTATAATAAGTCAAGCTGCAGGCACTCAAGGCAGAGTTATCCCATAACAATATTCTTTGGAATAAATTTTGTCAATAAGGATGGGTTCAACAATAAGGCTTCTATATGTACTTTTACTTTCCCTTTAGCCTTTCAAGCAAAACAGCATTTTTCAACTTGTAGTCCCTACTATTCGATGCCCCGATAATCCTGTGGTAAGCACTACTAACATCAAAAATCCTTTAAGACCGTAAATACTAAATACTACAAACCATTGAAAGAATAAGAGAGATCTTCTAAAACAGTCATCAATAGTCACTGTGCGTTATGATTTGTCCATCAGCGCTGTCTATGAGAAAGCTGAAAGGGTTACGTATCAAGTTAAGATCCAGAAACTACATTTAAAGCATCATTGCACAGTCATATAAGCTCTAAGCCGTACAAGTTAGACAGGACCTCCCATTCCTGAGCATCAGATTCTAACATTTCCAGTCATCTTGGTCTTCTCTGCTACTTCTTTCGTAGTCAATTGTCATTTGATAGCACCCTTTTAACAACCCAATATGTATACCCATCATACTTCAATCATTGTAGGCAATCTTTCGTCAAATTAGCATTGAGAATGACCTTCATAAAGCCACGCCCACTTTTTTCTGATATTTTTATCTAAAAGCGATTATGATGATATTTTTTAACTAAGTTCTAGGCACGTATACACGTTGGACGTTATAATTTTATCTGAGTCCAAAAATACAATGCAACATGTCCACTTTATTGGGGCTAATGGAAAAAAAGTCAAAATTCCAAAGTTCTAGGTGTTATATTTGACCCGATTGATGGAACACAGTGTTAAAGTAATTCTACAAAAGAGTAAAAATCAAACAGATACAATTCACAATGTTGCTCCTTCTGATCTAAAAATGAGGACGTAAAAGTCCCTACTTAACCAAAATACCGGCAAAACCATCGACCTAGAGTATCAAACATGCACGTTGTCTGGTATATTGACTGCTTTACAATAGAAAGCATTTCCATACAAGAGGCCTGTGCGGAACCCTACTTTTTTATAAACCCAACCTACATATTTACTAATGAAGAGTTTTTCAATAAAGACATAACAATTTTGTACTTAAATAAAGCAACGAATATTGAAGATTTCGAGCTGAAATTCACTTCAAGTTAAGCAAACGTGTTAAATTTAAGCACAGAATTTGATCTCCGTTCATATGGTTACCGAAACCACGTTTGCAGGGAGCGATACTTTGGAGCCAATATCCCATAATTCCTTTACACATATCGGCCGGAACCCCCCTTCTTCCTATGGCTTCTTGGCGTAAATTAACAACTTAACATAAGTTTGATCAGCTCTGTGGCATGTGGCACATATCCCTGAAATAAAGTCCATCCAATTCTGGCCAAAAATAGTTTTTCAACGGGGCTGGTTCATTGACCGTAACAAGCCAATCATTTTCATCAACGAAAAAATACGGTCCAATCACACGTCCGGTATGAAATCCATACCACTCGACAGGTTTTTGTGGATTCAATGGAGTCTCTTGAAGCACATGTAGGCTCGTTGGTGTCCTAGAAGGAGAAGTTCCGGGGCTTTCAATGACCATGGTGTTTCAGTTCCTGAGTTTTGTGATCTAGTAAGGGTGTAGGCCAAGATCTTGATCCAAAATTCGCCAGAATGTGGACTGAGAGAATCCTAATTCCTGTGAAAACCGTGAGGACGACTAATTTGGCTCATTTTGAACTGAGGCATGTACGGCTGCCATATTTTCGGCACTTTGACGTTTTTTACTGTGTCAGTGGCACAGGAACATGTAGTGGTGACTGTAATGTTGACTCGAATTTATCCACTGTTTAGTACATCCACAGCATGTCTAGTGGGACGATTATTACAACCGTAGGTTGGAGTAAACCCTTTTAAAGTTGCGACCACCGACTCAGAAATTCGGATGTAATTTTCAATAAACTCCTAAACGTTGTTGTCAACTTCATCGCGATAAAAATGTAAATCTTGACTGAGTTTTTGACATTGGCAGATCATAAAAACGGTTTAAGGGTGCGTTTGTATAAAAATTTCAAATTGTTATGTCTCTATTGAAGAATACTTTATTAGACCCGAAATTTGGTGGGTGTTACTGTCCATCAGAATGTTTTTTTTTTTTTCAGACGACAGTTATACTCTTGGATGTTTGTCAGACGCCCGTGAGAGATGGAGCAAAAAATTGTTATTGTCTGGGATGTTCAAGGTTCCTCCTGGTGATAGCATCTGGAATAAATAAGATATTCTCATTCCATTCATACGGAAAAATAAGCTAATCCATCCAAAACATCCTAACTTCTAAGAAAAACAACACAACTATTGGCTGCAAAACCTTTTGGCTTAAGTTAGGTTAGATTGAGGGAGTGACTGAAGCAACCATCAGGTGGAAGCGGTCTCACTCGGATCTCAAACGGATCCACTGTGGTCCCCTGTGTGGGATATCCGGGACGTATGCCTGAAAAGAAAAACAGAAAAACAGAAACTCGATAGTCCATACCGGATGCGGCCTTCCTGAACCAACACGTTTTCGTTATGAATATTGAGGTGGTTTTAGGGGGCATTTCACCACTGGTTGAAAAATGTCTCACAGAGGAAGTATGTCGTGTCTTCCTCCATCTCAGTGTCACTGCAGCCCCTACATAGGTCTGAGCCGTTGAAACCCATTCTACTGAGATGGGCCGCCATTTGATTGTGGCATGTAAGGGCGCCAATGAGAAGGGTCAGCTGTGTTCTGTTGAGGAACAGAAGCTCTCTAGTCCTTTTCGCGTTCTATTGGGCCCAAAGAAGTCTCGAAACTCGGCAGGACCGGAGCGACCTTCACCTGCCGTTTGCCATGTTACCGAAGTCTTTAGAGATCCTAGAGTAAATGAGGCTGATGGGCGCTATGACAGAGTGGTCTGTCGGGATTCCTTCACATGATTCTGAGGATATTCTCGCTAACTCATCGGCCCTCTTGTTTCCATCGAAGCCCATCTGTCACGGGATCCAGGACAGCTTAAACTTATGCGTAGAGCTTAGAGGTTTGAGTTCTTTTTTGGCTTAGATTTCAACAAAACAAAACGCACGACCCCTGCCTTTTATGAGAATTTTACATCTTTTTTGTCAGCTCCTATCATAAATGCATGTTTCAATCTCTCAGTAGTCTTAAACTAAGAAATAAGCCAAATCTGCAACTAAGTAGAGACCACCATGACAAGCTTTCCAAAACTCCTTCATATTCAATCACAATCCGTCAAGTTACGTTCCCAGCTACACTCACGACAACACACAATAGACACGATAACGACATTTTGAAGGTCTATGTCATGACAGCTCCACTATCGGCCATTCCACTTGTTGCCAACTTCCAATAGACGCACATTGTAAACAGACAACCCCAACACACCCAGCGGCACACACTGCTGCTGGTGTGTGAAATAAAGCAAACTATGACTAAACGACCTTGTCTGCGTTCAATAGCCCGCCCATTCTCGGTATAGCAATCGCATAACGAAGGCCAGTGCTTAGGCAGCAGCGTTCGTAGTAAAAAGCAAATAAAACGCACATCTAATCAATGGAGAACAGACCACGTAGATGTATTGGTTTCCATGTATCTATGACTCACAGTGAGTAGATACTCGTACATATTTCACTTGAAAAAGGGGTATTCACGCGATCTGGTCCCACTGGAATGTTCACAGTGCCAGCGTTGATCTAACGCGAAAACTATGAATGGATATGAAAGTGCAGAGACGAAACGATTGTTCGTTCGGCGCGAGGGTCTGGTTTGGGGGCTTGGAGCACCGCAATAAAACAAGTCCATTGCGCTGTCTAGACTTTGAACGATTCGGGTGTATTAGCATGATCTTGACCCCTAGCAAAGAGTGGAAATTTCAAATTCTACCGGTTAATGGTGTGTGGTGTGATCTCTATGTGGTGGCCAAACTTGAATTTGTAACTATCACTCATTGGCGTACGTATATCCGGTTTGATAAAAAAAAGGAAATATGCATGTTATCTCAAAAACCCTCTGTCACTGAAAAGTTTAGTGAAACCCATCCAAGCGATCTCAGTTAACGATGGTATTCTGGTTTCGATGAATTTGATTCTGAGTCAATTTAGAGATCATACGTTAGTATAATGTCCATTGCACATCCACACATGAAGCTGAGGTTAGATCTATAGCATTGTACCTGAATACAGGTGCTCATAGAATTCACGATTGTAAAGGGATTTTCAGTAGGGTCATTACAATTTTGTATTCTAATACAAACACTTCCTTAAAAGATTTTTATGATCTGTTAATGTCGAAGCGTTAATCAAGTTTTGAATTTTTATTTCGATGAAGTTCACTAAAAACCAACGTTTAGAAGATATAAAAATTACTACCGAAATTCTGAGTAGGTCGTGGCAACTAGTTGTGATTCGTTAATGAAAATGATTGGCTTGTTACAATCAATGAAGCTCGCTAATGCCATTCGGAAGATTATTTGTGGTCAGAAGTGAATGGACTTAATATCAGAGATATTTGGTTCCAACAGGATGGTGTCACATGTTACAGAGCTAGCCAAGTAATTGATACATATATTGAAAGGGAAGTTTGACAAACGCTTTAGAAATGGTCTGGTCTCTCATGCGATTTAACGCTGTTGGACTTCTTTTTATGTGGTTATGTTAGTTAGGGCGGTAATTTCTGCCAATGGACCAACGACATTAGAAGAGCTCAAGCGCAATGTTATACGTGAAATTGGGATCGTTCCTGGCGATATATGTACATAAGTGAACGAATGGTGGGATATTGGCTCCAAAGAATCTCTCGCTGCAAATGTGCAAGTGAACTAAATCAAATTTTATACTTAAACACAATATAAGTGCTAGACTTGGAATGAATTTCAGCCCGATATCTCAATTGTTCTGTATTTTATTTAAAAACAAAATTGTTATGTTCTTATTGAAAAACCCTTTATCTCTTCTTCGTTTATATCCTGTTTTCGTTCTACCACTCGGTGTCGGCAGTGACAGGGCAATCCGTTCCTTAAGAGTCTCAAACAAACGGAAATCTTTGATTTTACGTTTACTACTGAACTTGCACAAGGTTGCAGTGGTCCTAACCACTATGTCTCTCAAATCCAGTAGAGTACTTGGCACAATATATCTCCAATTTTACTAAAACATACCTTAGGATTACAGATGTAAAACTTAAGGCCATAGTCAAATTAGAAGTTTGACTATGAAACCTTGATAGAAGGGGAGGCCCTAAGCCCATCATCTGTGGAAGACGAACTCCCGGTAGAGAAGAGCAAGAGAAGATTGTCAAAAGGCACTGAGTGTTTCAAAAGATGTGCGATGCTCACAGATGGATCGTCGCCAAAGTCCTTCAATGGAGGAGCTTGGAACTATCCTGAAGATATGCTCTGTGGCATAGAACAAATTTGTCTTCCCTTCGACACTACAACATGGTTTTTTGGAGTCGTCCGCTCCTACATTTATGTTTGATACCAACATTACTTCCATTGTGGTTCTCCACATTAGTTTGCGGGCTACGTAATAACTTGCCAAGCCCAACTTTTAATTGGTTTTTGACAGCAACTATTCCAGCATGTTCTCGACCATAGTGACATGATCCACCGTATTAAAGGTCTACGACTACAATGACTGCCCTATGACATGATTTTATTTGCTTCAAACTGCTAATTCGATTCAGAATGGCGTTTAGAGTCCTAATTCGGTTGTGGTGTTCAGAAGAAATGGCCAAAGGGTAGTTATGCTAAGCTCTTTAACTAAACTTGGAAAAGAAGTGCCAGTGCCAGTCCAGGCGAACGATGATAGGTCCCAGTCTATCCACAGACATCTCCCGAATAACTTTGCTTATCCCAAACTCGAAGGCAACCAGATTTCGATCAAGAATCATTCAATTCAGTTTCAGATCCACTAGGTCGACAGATCTACAGTCTCGTCGCATCAATTTCCTTTTCGAAAATCGACAATAAACTACTTGGAACTTTGTCCTGACTGACACTCGCAAGGTTGGGTTATTACAAATAGGGTAACCCTACAAATAAAGAGCGGGCCTTTCTTTACTCTCAGCCATATACAAAGAATCACATCAAAACTAGAGACACCGTATGGTAGCATGCTCTGTGCTCTCTTCAACGATTTCTGTAGAAGCTTCAGAGGCAGGGAAGAGGAGGAAACCATGACACATCTCCTGTGTACCGGTTTTGCCCTATCGGTTCAGTACTTCTTAACAGATTTTAATGATCTAGTCAGACTAGACTTAAGCAGAATGAAGAGCTTCGTTACCCGGTCAGACTGGTCAGACTGGAAGCCGTTTACCCTGTCTCTTATCCCAAGTAGAGACTCTTCATGTAGGTCTCTGGTGCTGGTAATCCGGTTATTTGCCCACAGTGGTATTACAATAAACCTTCCTCTGGTTTAAGTGGGTCCCTGTCGAGGTTATTTATGGTTTAATACCTATTTACATAGATATGGTGATACCCATTGCAAAAGAAGTGTGAAGGCTGCCCACGAGCTTAGGAAAGGTTGACAACGTAACAAGGGGCTTAATTTTTCCAAGTGTGGTACGATATGATCTGTACTTGTACCCACTTGTGCTTTTACGAGTCTTCAGGGCTATGTCTCCAAGATTATTGATTAAATTGACGGCTTTCGTTAAGCCACAAGTTGGTGCATTCAAGCACGTCTACGGAAGAAATCTCTCAGACAATTTTTCCTCACCCCTGTGTCTACACCTTACCCGGCAGAGATTCCTAGAATTATTCACGAAAATACAATTCCAAGCTGACCTACATATTCTGGGGCTGATTTGATTCCAAGAATCTATTGTAACACCCACCGAAAGCCGTCTAAATTTTAATTTCGATTCCATTTCGCTTCGGGGGCGTACCAGCAGCAAATGCTTTCCATTTGTTTGTTTGTCGCAATATACATAGGTACCCGTGCAATTAAATTGCTGTCGTCATTCACAAGTGGAAATATCCTTGTACTTGCCTACAGGACCCATCTGCCCCATCATCGACACGGTTGGGACTGGTTTGTTTTTTTTCATTTTTAACATCATTCAGCCGATGGCATCAACAATTCCGCACAAGTTGGCCAGGAGGGTAACCATAACGGTTGGTCCCCCCGCAAAAAAAAAAAAACAAGAAAAAAAAAAGAAGAAAACACCTTTTTCGCGAAAGAAATCCTTTGAAGAATTCTTTTGGATCCCTAACCAGCCCCAACAATCTGAACAATTCAAAGGAAAATACAAGAAACCAAGAAGAAATCGGAGCCAATGTCCTTGCCACGCTTTCAAACTTGATCGGATGCAATACATATATACATAGCCTTAAGGAAATATAACCTCAATGCGGCAATTGTGATCCTTGTGTATGTTGCCACCTTCGTTTTGATTCCTTTTACTTGCTGTGGCTCTGGCCGCCCCCCCCCATTGTCGTCGCCCTTTCATATTGGTGACCTTTTCATAAACGACCTGTGGAATTTTCCACAATTTTCTGAGGTTTTCCTCTTTGCTTTATCCTCTTGCGTATACAAACACACACTCTCACCTGCCGACGACAGAGAGAATGATGTGCCATTAATCCTCCGGGCTGCTCGTCATTGACGTAGTCGTCGTCGTCGTTTTTGTCGTTGTCGTCCTCGTCGTTGTCGTCGTCGTCGTAGTTAGCTGGACAGACTATTCGTCTTTTTCCCAGTGTCTCAACTCCATGGAGAGTTCCATGAATGGCACTAGGGATTCCTTTCATTCACCAGTGCCTGTGTGTGAGTGTGCATTCTTGGGAGAGAGGATATTCGAAAGAGAAAGTTTTCGATTTTGATTTTCTTCCTTTTTTTCCAGGACTTGTTGTTGACTCAGAAGACTCCAATAGTCCGTGGACACACATACACACACACACACATACATTTCCAAGCCTTTTTGTGGTACCGGAGGTAGGAAGGTATCTTCCACACAATGGCAATCGAAAAAAAAAGCAAAAAAGTATCCTTTTCTCCTGTACAACCAACCACCCACGTTCACATTCAACTTAGGAACCGGCTGTACTGCTGCTTCAACAAGGTTCAAGTTGAAGGAGAAGTGTCTGGCTATATGGATGAAGGTATCTGTATATGTGTATGCGCTAGGTGACCCCCGCCTCACCCCACACATGTAGAGCAAAGCTTTCTCTTTCACCGAACGGTATGGGGGTTCCTCCTCCTCCTGGCAGGACACACACAAACAGCTATATATATACAATCGTACTTCAGCTCAGATCGACTTCGCAGATAAAGAACGGGGAGAAAAGAAGGTCTTTCGGTTCGGATTCTTCTTTTACTTGTGCTGTTGTCAGCCACAGGAGAGAAAGTTGATTCTCATTCTGTGTACCCTACACGCGCAATTTTTTTTTTTCTTTTTCCTTCTTTCTTTTCATCCTTTTTTTTTTTTTGTTTTCTTCATACCAAGGCGGCTCCTCCATAACCTCTTCTCGGTAAGGCTCAGCGGGACTTTCGATTTCGTTTGTACTCCTTGGATACAGAAGGACGACGTTTGGAAAAATAATACCAAAAAAAAACCAAAAGAAAACGAACAGCAGAACAAAAAAAAAATGGGAAAAAAAAAATCGAATTGTTGGAAAAATAAAAGAAAATCTATCCGTTTCTTCGTTCGTCCTTGAACGAGAAGCAATGAGGCGCGGCGAAGAGGAAATGAGGGCAGCAGATGGATCAGAATTCAGGAGCTTCTTAGCTCCTTAACTCGTTCCAATGGTTATCGTTCGCACTCTGATGTGAAATTAAACAGCTGAGTTTGTTTTGTGCCAAGGTGGGTTGGTGAGTTAAAGGCAAGCCATCCTTGTTTCGCCTCCCAAGAAAAAAAAAAAAAAAAAGGACATGCTGCGGGTGACCTCTTCGAGAAAGTGGTTAAAATATGTAGAAGAACTTTCACGGCCACATCGTCTGCAACAGGTATCCATGTGGAAATGTTAAATTTACTCAGGGAATCTGGTTAATTTACTTTATGTTCCACAAATAGGTTCCACATAATTGAATTGATACAGCCTTTGTGTTATTCTATTGATTCTATATTTATCATCCCTCTTGGGTGTCATTAGCCACTATTCCTATCCCTACGCGTCTAACTAAAGATTCTCTTAAAGCGTCGCTACACCTACAGCTCTTAGTACTATGTATCCAGCTCCCCATAGTTTTCTGTCCGGGGTCCACTTCAGTGTGCGCTGCGCAACAGTTATTTTTAAGTTTTTCTTCTCCCTTTTCGCCCCAGCCAGCCAAGAATCCAAAAAGGTCCAAAAAGAACTTTTAGTTATTTTCCGAATGACCTTCGGTCGTTCCATGTCCTCGCAGAGGGGGGTGCCACATCTATCTATGTACACACACTATGTAGTGGGACTGTGCTTTTGTTCCGAGAAACGGAGAAAACTTGAAAAAAAAAAAAAATAAAATAAAATATAACAGTGTCTGCCTACAACTGCGAAGGATTTCTCTTCTCACTTGCTATATGCGTGTGTGTGTGTGTATATGGATGTAGATAGATGGGTATTGCCTACCATATGTCAAATTGAAATATCCTGTGCGATTTTACCATGGCGACCGTCCGTCCATCTTTTGCCATGCGGTGTAGGGTGATGGTCAGGGGTGCGATTTTTCTTTTCTTCCTCCTGACCTACCCATAGATGGATTTTGTTGTTTGTCTGTACTTTCCACTTGATTCTGTTATTATCCTTAAGCACCATATAGCATACACTCATACGTATGTACATCTGTATGTACATCATCCAGTAACCGGCTGGTCTGAGGGATTGTTTGCCGCACAGGATGAAAAACCGTCCAAAACTATGGAGACGACAACGAGATGTAAACGTCGGTCGTTGTAAGTAGACGGGACCACCGCCGCCGCCGCCGTCAGCCTGTGAGGGGTGAGTCCACGTGGGATTCATATGTGTGTCAGTTCTAGGATGAAAATCGAGAAAAATATGAGGAAAAGTGACTGAAAAAAATATATATAATAAAATAATTAAGTCAGTCAGAGCTCTTATGGATGGTTTTATAGACTTCCAGGACTTTTTTGTTTTTTTTTTTTTTTCATGCTCCTTCGGTGTTTTTCAGCATCTCCTAGAAACGCGCTGGCTGGTGGATGACCTCCATCGATGTGGAGAGGCAAGAAAAAAAAGAAAAAAAAATAAAGCCAATTGTTGATTCTTGCCACATACAGACATACACACAGACGCATGAACTAGTCTTCGAAGTTGAAGAAGACCAAAAAATGGATGTGTCTACCGCCTAGGGGGTTGCTGGCACTATGGCAACTGGTGGTAGCCAAGGATGCTAGGATTGGTTTTTTTTTTTTCTCTTTTTTGTTTCTCCTCTGCCAGTCACCACTGACTCTATATTGGATGTTATTAAGACTTTTGCAATGTGGGGTTTTGTGCTCCCCGAGTAGAGTCGGGAAAGAGATTAAATGTGTGTGCGTGTGTTTGGGGAAAGGTGTCGAGAGGATCTTTGGGGCAATCCTGTTTTTTTTTTTTCTATTTTTTCTGTATTACAGGTGACGATGATGGCTATGGCCAATTAAAATTTCTCTTTTTGGGGATTAAATTGATTTATTTTTTCTTACACTTGTAGGTATGTATGTAGATGGAGGATTTTTTTTAGATACTTGACAAAAAAAAATGTAAAGACGAACTAAGCGTGGCAAGGAGCTTATAGGAAACTTAGATAAATGATTTAACGAAAATAGGTTACTGCTGAAGAGGCAACCAAATTCGTGGAATTTGGGTTGAGAATTATTGTTCTAAGAACGAAGGAAGTCTTAAGTAGAGGATGTCTTTTAAATTTACTGGAAAATTACTGGATTTAAGTATTTTTCCAGAAAAAGACTTGGACTTTGTCTTAATTTTGAACACGATACGATCTGTTGGGTTTTTTTTTCTGCGGTTTGTAAGCGAACAACTGCCGACTTTCGAGTAAGAAAAAAAAAGTAACAAGTACTGGGCTAATGAGTTTTAAGATAGGAGGTTTTGGAGGGTTACTGCTGCTTGCAGAGGGCTGATATTGAGTTAAAGTTAGAAGAAAATAACCCTTTTATTTAAACCTTTTTTCTCTTTTTAGAAGGTCATGATACTATACCTTCCTAGTTCTTACAAGCAATTGTACTTTCGGGAATTGGTCAGACTTTCGCACAGATAAACGAGCTTTATTTACTTACTGAAGTTAGACACGGTTGTTTATAAAATGACCACGCACAAGGTGTCAGTTAGTGAACATTGATTTAGCATTTTTTACGCCAGGATATACTATCATGTACTCAACGTTGGGATAGTTTTTAAAAGTTAGTCGACTAGGCTGTCAGTTCTTGAAACTTTGGCGGTTTTTAAAAATCGGAAATGTATTGAGTAAGGTCAGTGAGATAAGGCGAATGGGTATTCTTCGCCGAGGCTGTTACATTCTGATTTTTCGGACGATCTATCAACATGTCCTAGGATGTGGATACGAAGTTTTGACTATATTTTTGACTTTAGAATATTTACCAAAAAGTAACGAAACATGCAGAAACAGAAGAATCAGTAAGTGAACGATTTGGTTCACATATACTGGATCTTACACAGGACTTGTGGGAATACTACATCTTTCCTTCAACACTTTCATTGTTTGCCTCTTAGTGTTCAAATTTGTTTGAGTCATATCGTGGAAAGAGCGAATTCTTCGTCAAAAGAAAAATTAGGAATTAGTTCTTGTTAAGCAAGATATCCACTGTCACTATTACATCATGAAGACTTGTTTTATTGTAAAGGTACTGGTTGTGATTGAAAGATTGAGATCTGTCAAAGTTCCTACGTAATTGGAAAATCTTTGTCTAAAAAGCTACGATGCTGTCAATGGAGTCTCCTTACGGAATGACTTGAAGACATGTCTAAAGTAGTTACATATTGGTATAGTACATAGTTCGACGAAACAAGGTCTCACGAAATAGATCAGTCAATTCGCTCTCAGAAAACTGTGTCCATACCGACGAATCAATGACAATTTTTAAAGTTTTTACATGAGTTGTCGAAAGTTTAACAAAGTTCGGAAGGAAGTTCTGACCATCTCAAGACAACAAGAATGTCCTGTTACTCAATGAAACCCAGTGTCTAGCCTGTTTTAGGTGAACCAACCAGGACCACGTCTTAGATGGTGAGATCTTCAACTCTTTGGAAAAATCTATTATCAGCTAGTACAGTGGGCGCCGTGGCTCAGTGGTTAGTGCGTTGGACTATGGAGCAAGGGGTTCGAGATCGAATCCCAGTCGGGGAACACCTAAAAGTTTTTCACGGCCTCACCTCTCGCGAGCGTCTGACAAACATCCGAAAGTACACAACCGTCTCGAGAAAGCTTCTCAAATAACAAATTGCCCTTCGGATACGGCATTAAACAGTAGGCCCCCATTCGTGTAAAGAATATAACACGCACAACACGAATGGTTGTGAGAAGCTAGGCCTTGGGTCCCATCGACCTGTTGCGCCAAGTATAGTGGCCATATACAATCATTTCGTCTAGCGGTCTAGAATACAGCCATATACTAAAGCTATCTAGAGGCACATGTTCGTAGCTTATATTGCTGCAGGAAGTAACGAATGAATTTATTAAATGGAATCAAAGGTGCGGTCGAGACAAATCAAACTATTAGTGTTATTCCTACATGAGCTGCTTCAACATATATAAATCCTAGGTCTACAAGGACACAATACTGAGTCAAGGTGTTAAAAAGTTAAAAATTAATAGCGGATGAATCCTTGATTGGCCAACGATAGTGTTTATATCCCCGAACCTAGTTTTTGACTGAGGAAAAACCTAACTCACATCCGAGGCCATAAGCTGATCCTTCAGTTTGGTGTTTGTGCGTTGGTTTACCTTGTCTACAATGAAAATAAAGTGCACGACTGGGCCGTACAAACTTGCACCTATGTCTCAAATTCTTGTGTGTATTTGAGGTAAAAATAAATAAACGAATATATACATAAGTAGGTAAGCATATGTAAGTTGACTATAAGTAAACCATCATTCTAAACAGATTGGCGAAAAACATCATACATATATCATCTGTAGAATTTGATAAAGGTCTTGAAAATTAAGCATCGTCGTTAAATTTTCTTCAATTTCACTTAAATTCATTGCCTTTGCACTCCGGTGAATATGCCAAAGTAAGTCCCTAAAAATGTAACAATATTTACTTTCTCTCTCTCTGTCTTTTAACCAATGAAAATGAATTTCAGAAAAATCCAGTAGCACGTGCGCACCAATCAAAACCTGTATCGTAAGGAAAAAACGTTTCCATGCATGACAACAGCTGTGTTCTAGGAAAATTTTTTCCAATGGTATATAATTTTGAAAATCGGTTCAGTGGGAAGAGGTAGGGATAAAATTCATGTTTGGCTAATAATGATATGAAAATCGTGTTTTTGTTAAGCTGGTTGTAAGGAAAGTGGAATTTTAGGCAGTTTTAACCAAAAACGTGGAATGCCATCTTATTGGGTTTAAAAAGGCGTATTCTAATATAAAATTTAATAAAAATCGTTGGAGACGTTTTCGAATAAATTGGCTCCAACTGCTCGATTTCGCGAAAAATACCGTTATACTAACTTTTGGCCAAAAATGTGATACAGCTCCTGATAGGATTTGAGACGTTTAATCTTATGTGAAAATTTTAATAAAATCGTTGTAGGCCTTTTCAAGCAAATCGGCTTTTAGTCAGCTTGGCTCTAAGTACCGTTGTATCATACTTAGACCAAAACGTGGTACGCCATCATGTTGCATTACTTCGTTCTAGTCCGAATATTAAATTTGAACTAAATCATTGGAGCCGTTTTCCTACAAATCGACTTTTTGTCAAATTGGCTATAAGTAAAGTACCATTGTTGCCAATTTTGGTAAGCAGCACGATACGTCATCTGATTGCAATTGACTAGACTAATTGAAATGTGAAGTTTAATCAAAATCGTTAGAGCCATTTTCGAGAAAATCCCTTTTAACTGAAATCGGCCTTAAGTAAACTACCCTTAATTTTGAGGTTAGAATGAAAATTCCGATTTCGCCTCTAGGGATTATCACACAGACCCTATATATGAAGTTTGACCTAAATCCATCCACTCGTTTAGGCTGTAGCCTCGTGCACAGACAGACAGACAGACAGACAGACAAACAGACAGACAGACAGACAGACAGACGGCATTGGCGGACCTACTTTTTTGGACTTCTCCATTATAGTAATGTCAAGTTTGATTAAAATCTCGAGTTCCAAATTTTGCACGAATACAATACTTGCCCTATAGGTATAGGTGCAAGTAAAAACTAGAGCAACCAACCGCCTCTGTTAAGGATGTTTCAATTGTTGACGAACCCAGCATGATACGTAAAGAACAATGACTTTCGGATCTGCACGTGGAATGGTAAGTCCTCTTACAGATCACGTGCAATCGAACAATTATTGGAGACTGTGGACTACCGGGATGGGCTGTAGTGAGCCGACCAAAAAAAAGGCCTAAAAAACTGCTACTGCTACGGCGATCGGTACCGAGAATAGTAATATTGGAAGCAGACTTGGAAAAAAAGTCTTGAGTTTCTGACAAGTACGGAATTCCATATTAGTCTGACATACCCTCATGCCTCCCCCAGAGTTAAAATTGATCTTAAAATTGACCTGGGCGTAGTACTCGAAGAGCATAACCTGCACAAGACCACCTACCGGATTTAAACTATTCGACAGTGGGAGCAGGAAGATCTCCTTATCTTGAACTTTGAGATCCACACAAGATACTCTTCTAGTATGATGGATATCTAAACTTTTTGTAGCCAAGACAAAGGTGCGAATATCGGGAGCATTGTAAAAACAAGGAAAAACTGTGGGAAAGTTTGACGACAAAGTCAATGGCAAAAGATCGTTGGAGGATTTTTCGATGGAAAGTCGCCAGGATCAAGTCTCTTCGAGCAGAAGAGACAATTTTGAGCATCAATTTATGAGAAGTAAAAAGAAGGAGCATAAGAAACATCCGAGAGTACACCTCTCAAGACTAAGGATAGCAAGTAGTCGCAGTCGATATTGTGCACATGGAAATAATACTTCCCTCATTGACTCTTTAGGCCGATTTCCTCAAATAGAGGTTTCGAAAAATCTTGATTTCTTTCATTGCTGCATTCCTCTACATTTAACAGAAAATTGATAAACCAAAGCAATATCGTATGGCTCCTAGAAATTAGTGCAAAATACACCCAATTTATTCCTTAAAGTTCAGCTCCTACGTGACTGCTCGGCAAACTTTCCCATCCACCATAATCTTTATTTCTTTTCCTTCAAACGATGCACCATTACACCTCGGTTCCCTGCAATCCGTCATTCACGGGCATTGTCAAGAAGATTTCCACGCTGATTATGACCTGCTCAATGGTGCAACTCACGCTGTAGCCCCACATCAAGAGAGAAGAAGCTCATGGCCATTGCCCAAATTCCACTTTATTGCCGGTAGTTCGGTGTACACACCTTTGTGCTGGATTCATCCAACAGGCCCACAGTTTCCCAACTCTAGAGACGGCCATAGCAATGGCGTGTTATTTTCGTTTTGATCGTTGAAAGTGCATCTCATCTATAACAGCGAAATTGTGTGGCCAGGAAAAAAAAAAAACAAAAAATTGGGCACACCTCCTTGCCCCGGACGATGGCAAATTTAAAACCCTTCCTGGCGACCGACGACGCTGGCAGCATCTTTTCTTTCGGCTGAGTGCGCCGATGCACATAGCTTGGCCAAATCTACCACCAAAATGTAAAAACAAGTTTACTTGTAATTCCTAGACGGGAGCTGCAAAGAGGGAAACAGTTGTAGATAGTATTAGTGGCTTGAGTTTCTCGCCGGAACCGACCCATCCTGCATATGTCAAAGTCACGATTGGGCGAACGGAATAGAAGCGCCAAAGGGGTGGCAAGGGTCCATGTCCAATGCATTTTCGGCCATCGACGATCTCTCACTCCGGCGTCTATATAGGTCGATGCAATTTAATACAATGCGCGGTTTGCTGGATTTTTTTTTTATTTATTTTCTCCTCCCATAGCAGTTGGGCAGAGTAGGTACCTATGTATACGCTATTCGAGAACTAAGATATTTTCAAATCCTTATCGAGACCGGTTTTTGTATGTTCGCGTTTCGTTTCGATTTTTTTTTGGCTTTTTGGGTTTTTTTTTTTGGCGATTGGAGCTAAGTGCATGGATATTGGATTATTATACGTTTTTTGGCGATTGGTGCTGTGCGTCGCAGCGCATAAGATTTCGCCAGCGATTTAGGGTTTTTGTGTTTTGTGCCAAATTGTTGAATCCGACCCCACCATGTTGAGCTGGACAGGCAACAAATGGGCAAACATGCAGATGTAGACGTTCCACAAAAGTGCATTGCGCACCGGCAGTATAGGCTGGTGGCTTTCGCTAATGATGTTCGATGTTCGCTTAATTGATTGCGTCCTAGATTTGATCACGGATGTGCGGTTCATCGATAAATGGGGTTTTGTGTTTGAGAAAGTCGACAGCATCAGCGTGGAGGTGAAGGAAAAAATTTGCAGAACTTGTTTATGTTTTTAGTTCTTCGTTAGGGCGGTATGCATTGATTTTATGGAAAACAGAACAAAGCTATGGGTCAAGGGAGTCTAGGTGTTGGATTAGAATAGTGTCAAGTCCTTATAAAATGTCTTCGTATTGGTAGCTCATGTTCGAATTAACTGATACTTCTATGGCAATTAGGAAGGAACACAACTCTGAATGTGCAGTCTCACTGGAAACTCAACGGATTTATTGTGTTCTAAGGGATACCTGGAAAATATGAATCATGAATTGAGCGGACGGTCGTCCTGAACCAGCCAGTTTTCTTTATGAATTTTAAAATGGTTTTAGGGGGCATGTTAGCTAGTTTGTTGGTGAGACTTGGACATGCAAAGAGGAAGTGTCTCCCTCCACCTCTGCATTGCCGAAGCTTCTGAATAGGTCTCAGCTGTTGATTACAATTTTTCGAGGTGGGCCGCCATTGGGTTGTGGTCTGTGAGGACACCGATAAGGAAGATCAGCTGTGGTGTATTGAGTTATAAGAGTACTCTGGTCCTTTTTCGTTGATTTGGGCCCAAAGTAGCCTCGGAACACGCACAAAGAGAGTGCGCTCCATCTAGCGTTGGCCATGTTGGGAAGAAGGCTCTTCTTTGTCTCTCAGCGTTTTCTTAACTGAATCTACGACACAATGTAGAACTGTCTCTACGCTTTTTTATGAGAGTTGGTCCTCATTCACCTTTGCTTCAATTAGTTACTTCAAGCCAGTCCAAGTAATTTCGTCGTCGTTTTCGACACGTTATTTCATTAATTAGTTAGGGATTTTCGAATTTTGTTTTTTAGACCGTTTTTGGTTAAAACCCCCGGAATGCCACCAAGTGGATATCTTCGTCAACGAGCCAACATTCAGGATACCAGAGTTTCAGTCAAAGATATGAAGCTAGAAGCAGGAGAGATGGAACTACTCTACAAAGAGAAGATGGACTTATCGACTTATACAGAATATTTACAAATGCATGTACTGGAATTACGAAGAAGAAGACTTCTGCTAAAGCCAGCTAAGTGCATGGATATCAGTCATGACTGCTTCGTATCTTAAGAGGTTTGATCTCAAGGAATCCCCTACTGTGGAGAGTTTAGATAAGATGTGCAGCACATACATATTTTTTCAGTGTCCTTTCTTTAGTATAGAGAGCAGAGCAAAAAATGGGAGAAATACCAACTCCCTAGAATGTTGTAAACCCTAATTATGTTAACATCGAGCGCAATACGGGAGGCTGAGAAACGGGTCCCAACATTAATTATAAAAGAACTTCGAAAATCAGAGAGACTCATTGAAGACCAGGCTCAGTTGAAACCTCTTACAGAAGAAAGCACAGCAAATGCTGATCCCAAAGTTGAACCAACAAACGGGGAAATATGATTATAAAAAGTATGAGCTAGCCAGCTCCGCAAACTAATACCAAACGGTTTTTCCGCGAGGAAAGTGTTTGAATGCTTGCTGGGATCGAGTTTTCCAGTCTGGGTTCTGGTAAGCCTACGCAACGACTATCCCAAATAGTTGAAGATACTGGACTTCCCTGTTGAGCTGCTATGCCAAATTAAGAAATGTCGCACTTGAGCCAACATTTCTTCAATCGGACTCCTGTCTACGAATTCGAATCAATACTTTACTTTGTGCTCATTTCATACTAAATCTGAGTTTATTATTAACCTTTTAAAACCGAGCTTGGATTGTACCTCAATTCCTTGGTACACCTACCTAAATTGCATCAATCTTCGTCTGCTGAACAATTCCCAAGAGAACTCGACATTCTCACAAAATAATCGTTTGCATCGTCCTATAACCGAGAAGTGTATCTGCGAGCAATTTTCGGCAGCCGCTTAGTTACATGGCTTGATTACATTTTTAGTTTCTGTTTCCCCATCCTCTTTGGCCAATCTTCCGCTGAAGGTTTCTCTCCATCTTTTGTTAGTTCATTCTTCATACCGGTTGTTAAGCTCCAGCCACACTAGGTAGGTATCTATCTACACACACTCGTATATCTCACACTGCAAGTGGTAGGAACTACTACGTAAAACTGCATTTTTAGTTGCCAGGTGAAAGACAGCGATTTTCTCCAAATCCAAATCTCTCTTCCCACCAAATTCGGTGAACTAAAACCATTTATTGCCAAATAAACCATCAGACGATATGTTCATGCGACAAAAATTGGTCACATCATCATCATCATCCGAAAGCAACAAGCGACAAATACCCTCATTTAGCGCCCAAATCACTTCTGTGACCCTTCAGTCAACCAAAAGATTGATATCAGAAGATTTTTATGCGTGTGCCACTTCCTCGAAGGAAACCCCCAAGGTCAGACCCGAAGAATCTAAATTTCACCCAAAAGGCAGCCGTAGAACCAAACCAAACCAAAAAAAAAAAAAGAAACTGAGATGTGTTCAACCCTTGTAAAGCAAAGGGATAATGTACACATAAACATTTCTTCCTCATCAGCAATCCGCAATATCGTCTCAACATCGCCCCAGCCCCCTCGATATTTGTCGGTAGACAGACATGCCAGAGACTTTTAGACATTTTTTCTTTCGCACCATGTAAATGGTGTGCGTGCTGCTCCAAGAAAATAAAAAAAAAAGAAAAACATGCTCAAAAAAAAAAAAACCAAACGACATCCCTTTCACAATCATCGACAAGTGGGACAGACATCCTTAATTCTCATCCCCTCCGTTTAACCTTCACACCATTTAACAATCATCCGAGGAAGAATGGGCAGAAAAAAAATACCGAACTAAAGAGAAACACACAGAAAAGGACCATCAAGACAAATTTCAATATGCTCGCTTCATGTCGGGCCCCGAATGGGCCATGTGCCTGGGGATGGGGTAGCAATGTCCCTGTGGCTTGTGTGAACACGGACAACTTGTTTCTGTCACCACTTCTGAGTAATCAGTTTACAGACAATAAAGTTGGGCGCGCTGTAAGTTTGGGGTGGATTCCAGACGATGACAACAACAAGGACAGCGACTATTGCGACGACGACGACGATGGCGAAAAAAAAGGGTCAGTTGGGGTGGGAAAATCTCACCCCTCGGTCTGTGTAAAGAAAAGAAAAGCAAACGATCCCAAAGCGAACATGTACGAGCATATGCATGACCTACATATTATTCAAAGACCATCACCCAGCGACCTCCGAAAGGTCGGTCTGGCGATCTCCGTAAGTGAATTCCTCACAGCCACCACCCATCCACCCATCGCACCTTATCCGATGAGGAATTATTCTCTTCTTCCCTTGACTTCGATATGTGTGTTCGTTGTGTATACATGCATCTGTGTTTGTGTGGTTATGGGACACCCAAACAACTTATCTTCCCGAACTCACCCTTCCCCACGACCGAAATTGGTCGGTTTCTGTCTGACTGACTGACTGGTGGTGGTGGAATGGTGATGATGGCAACATTACCACCCCTCCGTAGACGAGGACACACATACCCGTGTGTGTGTGTGGCGGAACATGCCTTGCCACGAAGAACAAGACACGTACGGCCCGAGCAAAGTGGGCATAAAATCGCTCTATGAATTTATTAACTTCGAGAGAGTGAAATTTCGGATTTTCCGCATATGGGGATGGAGGCGAGAGGCATGAGTTTGGTTTTCTATGCTGCCTCCCCTGTGTGAAGGAGAATTCCACTCTGGGCTGGCTGACTCGAGTGTAAAGTGTTTTCTGTGGAAGTTTCTCTTTGCTGCTAATCGTATGAGGGATATTAATTAGGACTGGGCGTCCCAAGGAAACCGAAACCACCAGTGCCACCCTTAATGAATTCCTTCACGTAGCGAAATCACTTGTGGTGGTTAGTTTTATGGCCTGCCCGTACCCCCGGACAGGATGAGGTTCCCTTGGAAATAGCACTAAAAGGATCATTGCGCCAAATTAGCATGCTTACTGCTTCGTCTAATCGGATTTGGGACGCTCGATGATGTGTGCGCTTGTGTGTGGTGTCTGCTTTTGTGGACATGTGCCACTTTCCCAGTGGAGTGGGGTTAAAGGTGAATTGACCTGTTGCTGGTGTATCTTTTGACAGGACACTTAACCCTTTTAAACTATTTAACATGTGTTGTAATGGGATAATTTACAAGAAAAGGGAAACATAGAGGGCAAAGGTTAGGGGTTGGGTAGGCCATATGCATATGTTTGTGCTGAGATTGATTTGACCTCGGGATTTGGGATAGCACAGCACAGTGGAGTGTGGTGGTGCCAGTGGGGTCATGTGTTAAATATGTTATAATTGAATGAATTAGTTTTATGGCCGGCCCGGAGATATATGGGTTGATATATGTAATTTTGTTTAAATTGCGGTTAAGTGTTAAATGAAGTGAAGGTGTGAATGGAGATGGTCATTTGTCAGCTGAGTGATTGACGTGTTGTAAGTGGGTTATTGTTGATCTTTTCACTAGTGTGCACTGCAGAAATAAAGACGGTAGGGGTAGGTTAAGGGCAACGTGGGAGGCTGGGTTGCATGGACTACAAAATTCAAGATCGCCAAAATCTAACAACAGAATACAGTGGACTTGACGATCATAAAGAGCGGGCGACTACTGATATTTGAGTTACCCAGTTCATTAACTTTGTTGAAGAAGAAGGCTTCTTAATGATCTTAATTTTCTCCCGTTCTCTTTCGTCCAACCAGCTTCTAGAGGAGTAATTAATAAAGAAATTTACTTGAAATTTACTTGACTTTTCTGCCTAACAAGACAGTTGGAGTATTTCAAATCCATCTTAGGCTAGATCTGGTTAGTAATGAGGCCGATTGTGCATCTACTGTTGGATAAGTGTATCCATAGCATCGAGCTTATACAACAGTTTGACAGCAGCAAGAATGGAGAATTTTATGAAAAGTGCTAGTTCAGTTTGTGCAGCGTTAGCAGAGTAGTCTACTAGAGAGCCTAGACAGAGCATTCTGCGGAAAATCTCTTCAGCGATTGGAGTGCTGTTTCTACCAACTTTGCTTTACTATATCCACGCTGGGAAGCTGGCACCAACTTTTAATTGATACAGCAGCCAATATGGGTGTCTATCAGTTTCTCCAGAGTCTTCAGAAGATATGAGGATAAATTATCGATTTATATGTGAGCTTCTACCTAAAAAATCATATGCAACAATAGCTAGCTTCTACCATTGGGTTGAGAAGTAACTGCTATATGAACCAGTACTGTATCAGCTATCCTTTTTGGGTTTCTTGACGCGTGCTTCACTTATTTTGAACGCACTGCACTTCTGATTAGCAACCGAATACTCTCGAGGTTGATGGTATATTTGGAATTCATTGCAGCCATTGTACGAAGCCTTGAAGCCAGTCTTTTCGACCCCAACTCCTATAGCAGCCCGATTTATATAACGGCATCCTGTCTGATTTGGTGGTCTCCAGCTCTGCATTATTCACTGGATCTACACATCAGTCGTTAAACCCATCCTTATGAACGGAGTACTAGTCTGGTGGACAACACTGGACAAGAAAAGCAATAAGGAGATTAGAGACCTATGGGTCTGTATCACGGCCCCACCTAGAACCACTCCTACAGTTGCACTAGAAACTATTCTCCATCTTCTTCCCGTTGACATCTTTGAGAAGGGGATGGAGGTTAAAGCAGCATAACGCCTAAGAGAATCCTTGCAAATGATTCGTGCATCCTAAACAGCTATGGACTTAAAAGCAAATAAAAAACCAAGATTCCTAGAAGCAGTGCTTGGGAATCTGGAGAGATTCTAAACGAATCTGCGACAGAAATTTACCCACACGGATCCAAGACAGAGTCTCCTGGGGGAATTTACTCCAGTGGACTGGATATGTCTATCACAACAGGACTCCCGGCAGAATTCACAGAAGTCTTTGAAACTACGATCAGGCTTTGGTTTAAACTGAATAGAGTGCAGCACCATTGTACTCTACATAAATAACCAAGATGCCATTAAGGTCTTGGAATCGCCAATAATTCGATCCAAGATGGTGAAGCAATGACGCGAATCTCTTAATGAAATCGCTGTCTTACTAACTTACTTAGGTGTCACTACAGTCCGGGGTGAACCTGGTTGTCAATCTTACAGGCGCTCCAATTAGCCCGGTTGTCCACTCAAAGGTGGTTGACATTCCCTTCTGCTTGTTCGCGACCCCGAAGCTGAGGACTTAATCTATTGCGCTGTCCCTCCGGGTTTTGATTCAAAGACTCTGCAGGCCGGAGCTCTATACAGCTCTTATAGCTCGTCGTTGAATCTCCTCCTCCAAAGCCAGTCAAAAAAACAACGATTGGCAAGATTTATTCCTCGTTAAAAGTTTGATGAAATCGCTGTCTGTGCTGTGTCACAAGTCACAGTGATATTCCAGGCATTACTAAGCGGATCAACGCGCAAAAAGGGCGGCAGACCGGAACCTCCTCCTCAATAGGAGGGGAAGGTATTACATCGATACCGCAGCCATTAGAATGGCAAACAGTAAATGCAACAATATCAGCATTTGTCTCTCTCTTTCAAACAAATCTGGCCACAGCTGGAATATAAGAAGACCAGCCGACCTATTTCCGTCCACAACACAAATCGGAGAAAGGTAGGTAGGTAGGTAGGCAGTCTTGGTGCTCCTTCCTTCCATGATTTCTGTAGAAGCTGTATAGACAAAGAAGAGAATGAAACCAACTTCCTCGAGGACCTTAACGATCTACTTAGACTAGACTTAAGCAAGAGAAAACTTACCATATTTCTTCGCCCCGAATTCACATCGAAACTAGCTGTCCAGCCCTCTTCCATTTCAGAAGTTATCATGTACATATGGAGGTCTCCGATGATGACAGTCGGGTTCCATCAAAGCTAAATAGATCTCTATGTGGAAACACCTAGGTCCCTGCTGAGTAGGAAAGACCACCCAACCCAATGTATACATACACTACCGTTGTTACACAAATTTATTCCGAAAAGAGTCAATGAACTCCTTGAGGGTGACACCACTGTCAGCATTTCATCATCGAAAGCCGACTTGTTTCCTTATTGCCCTTGACTTGATTGAACTCCCAGTTATTGAATAATTTACATGCATGTACAGCATCCACATACCGTAAACAAACGGTTTCCCAAAAGCCATCTACACCACACTGCGTGTTCAATGTCATTGTCTTCTCAGTCGGCGATCAGGTCGCATCCCTTTTATCGACGACGGTAAGCTATTAGGCGCCACATATGCGCTGCTCAATCAAGGGTACAACATCAACATAACATATCCTCATCACATAATCGGTCAACATGCGGGCAAAATTGTTGCAATCATATGAGACTCCGAGAGTAACCTTTCATCAAGAAAACTTCACCATGCCGCTAATGTTGCACTTTAATCGATTCTGACAGCTCATGATAGTTTCATCCAAAGCCACTGAAGAATACCGAAAGAGCCATGTGTGCGCGTGCGTAATGCACCAGCAGCGTGCATCTGCTCCTCGAAACAAAAAACAACAGAAAAACAAAAAATTTAAGGAAAAACATCAACAAATCTGCTGAGACACACAAAAGAACCTCCATCATAGAAATTTAAGCCTCACTGCAAAAAACATCATCCATCCATCCTGTCCCGAGAGTGCATTGCACCCTGCGCATCCATTTTGTGCTGCGCACACAAAACACGCTGCTGCGCTGGCTCTGTGGTTCCTCAGATTTCGGAGGGCCCTAACACAGAATCTAAAATAAACGAAAACAAGGTCCGTAGATGATTCGCCGCGTTCGTGTGTTTTTTGTTTGTGCGCCGCTTCGATGCACAGAGTGCAGCAGTCAATAGCCTCTCTGTCACTCCCCAAAAGTGCCCAGAACGGCAAACGATGTTATTTTGGCAACTGCCAAAAAAAAAAAGAAGAGGAACCGTCCACAAAAAAAAAACCAAAAAACACTTTGTTGGCTCTTGCTGGATTACCCAACCTAACGACTAGGAACGCGTTTGTGTCGTCTGTCGGTCTTTGAACTGGGATCACACAGATTCGCATTAGTGCGCTGCGCCAATGCATTCTACTACATTCTTAGAAATGAAGAAGAGAAATTTCCAAAAAAACACACAAAAAGTTCTCTCCAATACCAGCAAGCATGCAGCTTATCACTCACACTGAGGAACGTGCTGATTACCCACACCAGTGCAGCAGGAAATTTCGGCAAATTGGAGGGGTGAGCACCGCCTTGTGGTGGTGGTATTAGTCACGATCGGCTTCGCTTGTGTGTTGGAATCTAAGCATGTGTGGAGGTTATTAATTTCTGTTCTATGTCCTTGCTTCTATCTTGACTTATATTTTATGTTTTACCCCTCCGTGCAGCCCACACCCTGGTTGGCTTGCGGATCGCTGTTGATCGGTTAAAGCTGTGCATCGCGCACTGAAGCCGTTAACCTCGCCGCCGCAGCGAGTGGACCTGAAACGAGAGAGATTAGGCCTACGAATGTGCAAGGGAAGGAGATTAAACAATACTTTTTTGTTTTGTTTTGTTATTTAATAAAAAAAAAAAAAACATTGTTTGCTTGAGAGGGGTTGGGTAGCGGCTTTAAGGGGGAGGTGATCGTGAGGAGTTCATTATTGATTGTGAATGCGGCTGTGTGGGAGGCGATGTGGTGAAACATCATTATGTGCGATGAACTTTTGAGAGGCACCAAGGCAAGCAAAACGTCTCCTCGACGAGAGTTTGCGGGGTTGTTAGCTTAATTTGACTTAAAACTTGATTTGCATATGAGAAAGTGGTTTTTTTTTTTTCTTTTGATTGGATGTGTGTGTTGGAATAACCTCACTCCTAGGCGGATGCACGTACAGTATGTTTGACGATTTGGTGAAAACGACAGAGTTCCGCAGATGAAATTCAGGAATTTCGGCGACTAATAAAATGATTTAGTGACTTGTGCTGCTTTTCAATGGTTACACCTTAATATTGCAACAATGTTTAGGTTTGGCAAACAATCGTTTTGAAGTTAAGTCCCATGTTGTCACTCCTGGAAACCTGAAGGGAAACCTTTTGGGTATAACCATCTATGAATCACAAGAGTTTAGAATTCAATTGAATTTGAAGCAGCTATACCGAATGTGGAAACTATGAACTATGAACCTCAGAAAGGGTTCCACGCAATGGTAGTTAACTTGAGTTACCGAAACTACCATTGTATAGAGAATAGAGAATACGGTGCTTGGTCGATGTTTTTGAATAAAATCTCGCTCAGAAGGAATGAAATAAAAATTCGGCTCTTTTGGAACAAGCGTGCCAAGACTTGTCTCATACACAAAGCTTAACCTAAAATGTGGCGAACTTATATATGAACGATAGATAGTTCTTGAGAAAAGTCTTTCGAACTATAGGGACGATTTTCGAGCACCAGTTTCTTAAATTAATCAATGTTTACTTCAGTAACTGGCATTGCAGACCGTTTTGAGAGACCTAAGTTTTCAACTAGGTACTTCACCGCTCTCTTTAAGCGCTTTATACCACTTAAATGCTCTTGTTCACAAAATTAAAGAGTCCTTTTGTTTGTAATACAAAATGCCAAAGAAATCGACGATAGGACTTGAGGTTAGCTAATGTTTTTGGCTCCTGTCAACAAGCTAGTCTACAGATCGCTCTTAAATTCATCATCAAAATATGTATGTAAGTACATATGTATGTACATACATGACAAATTTACCAATAAGGAAAAATTGATTTTATTTTTAGAAAGAAAAGTGTAAAAAATTATAAAATCCGCCCTCCTACTTTTTGATAACTTCATTATTTTGTATGAAAATAAATTGTAAAATATTCAAATATTCGGTTTGGCCTCGCCCACCTTTAGGGGGTGTTTTCACCAAAAAACTTATTTTTATGAAAAATTGCATGAAACCCATAATCGTTCAAAACACTTGGTGACCGTGCACTTTACAAAATTCACGTAAGGAAAAAGATAGGGTATCGTTCCGAAGAATTCGACATTTTGAATAAGTTTTAACTGCTCTTTCTACTAATCAAAAACTTATATTACACATTTTTTGCGAAAAAATGGATATTGCACTGCAGTACCAGTGGCGAAAAGATACAATTTAGCGTGGGACTTTCGCAAAGTGCATATGTATATAATATCCTGTTCCCAAGCTAAATTGTCACCTATATGTATCTACATTATGAATAGCCCCATAAAACTTACTATTTTAGTTGGAGAAATAATGGTCTGAGACGACACAAAATCCCTGCTAAATTTATACAGAAAATTGAGACTAGGGCAACTAAAATTTACAGCGAGCAAAATTTCAGACGATTGTCAGATTTGACACAATTAGACCTGTTCTCGTAGTAATTTTCTATGGAATTTGACGAAAAAATGTGAAGTCTCGCTCCCGTACGTCAAAATTTTGTATTTTTTCGCAGAAGTGAGAGTAAAAGGTTTCCCCTTCCCATAAATTTCAATCCAAGAAATTTCCTTAGACAAATTTATGAGATCTGTCAAAGTTGACGTTTCTTTTTTCTTCATTTTATTTATTTATGAAGAATACTAAGCCAACAATAAATACATTTATTCACAGATGGTCTCAATTTCTTTTATTTATTTATTTTGTGAAAATATATAAAGACAGGAAAGTAAGTTAAAGAGAATTCTATTATTTGTACGACATTTGCTTGGCGATTCGTTTTCATCTTCCGTGCTTTTTGAAACCCGTAGTCAGGCAAGATCGTGACAATTGACTCTTTTTGCTCCACATTGACTAAAATGTAGCATTTTTCTAGACTTTTTCGATAGGTACGACACAAAAGACAAAAAGTGGTTGATCATGGTTCAGTATCGTTCACCAGTCATAGGAACCGTGTTACCCGTAGCGTCAGCGACTTGTTTTGTCACGTGTTGTTCCAGAACGGCTGAATACCTTAGTGTTTGATCACTTTAGTTGGCGTAGCACTGCCAATAAATATGCGCCGTAATTGGACGTGTATTCTGCATTTGTTTATTTTGTTTGGATTCTGCATATCAAATCAAAACTGACAGTATCCGCCATTGTGAAAGCTAAAGCATCTTCCGATATTTGGCCCACCTTGTATTTTTTTATTTTCAGTTGGTACAAATGAAAAGCCTTTTTATTGAATCTAATCGTTTATTTCTTTTTTGTGCAAGAAATTAAAATGGGGAATAAAACTTATTGTCCAAAAAATATGCCATCACTGGTTGAATAGGTACAAATTGATTTCAAATATTGTGGACGTAAGGCAGTTGTGCAAGAGAATATGTGTTAGTTCTTGTCTATAATTATAAGTTTTTCATTTCCGTTAGTAGCTTCAATATAGACGAAATGTCAACTTGACGGTTAACCCAAGGAACTATACTTTTAGGCC
Organism: Xylota segnis; assembly: GCA_963583995.1. Classification (NCBI taxonomy): domain Eukaryota; kingdom Metazoa; phylum Arthropoda; class Insecta; order Diptera; family Syrphidae; genus Xylota; species Xylota segnis. Next base: position 6,073,174 of record OY757237.1, read on the forward strand.
GTCTTGTGGTGAATTTGATGTTGAATATACATTTATAATCGCGTTTTTTCCTTGAAAATTGTATTAATTGAATATCTACTTCATTCTCAGACGAAAATAAAAGACGCTAGCTACTGGAGCGATGTGGAGATTTCAGAAAATGTTCATGTTACGGGCAATAACACCGGTACTCCTGCACTGTATTTGGAATTCTCCAATTCGTTGTAACTTTCTTCCACACTACTTGGGCAATAATTCCTTAAGGTGATCCATTCGTTTGCTTGACTGAAGTCCGAACCATTGCGTTTCTTCCTCCATGGGGAAATATTCATTGGAACTCCGGAGATGGAAGGAGTAAAACAACGTATAACAATTGTGGTTTCAACTTCATATTAATACTACCACCGTACAGAAGTACTAAAAACATTGTTTACCAATTGATTGGTTAGAAGTTTTTGATCGAACTAGAGTATTTGTTAAAATCGTCTATTTTATCCGCCTTCACGTCAGAGATACATGAGTACAATTATGTAGATGTAGGCTCACTATCCTGAAGCTACATTAGCTTTAAATGTCAGTGCTCGCTGTGGATGAAAAGGTAGTTGTTATCAATTAGCAAATTCTTAGATTTTCGGCAGTACTCCACGTTATTCACGATATTTTCTGGAAGTTTCTGTCCTTGTCCTGCTAAACTATTGAAATAGTGAATGCAAGAGAATCGGGCGCTGAAGCTAAAAGCTCCAATAATGTTTCCAAATACTAAGAGGTAACGTCTGTAGAAAGAATATCAATAATATTTTCCCATACATCGGTAGATATGCCTATAAATTGAGGTTCCATGTTGGTCTTAAGTCGTATAGTATGCACTTGCCAATAGCCGCAGAAAACAAGTAGGTATAAGGCGTTAACTTCAAGCTTTGATTTCAAGCACTTGATTGTAAGGTCAGCCTTTCTAATTTATGTGTATGGAGAAGCTGAGCTACCCTTTTGGAATAGTGGGTCTTCCCAATTAAAAAAACTTTATGTATGTATGTATGTAGATGGTTTAAATCAACAATTGTATGATACAGATGCAATAGTTGGGTCTGTTTTGAATACTTTAAAAAAATAATCAGTTTTTGTGTGATGTCAGCAATTTGAGGCATAAATTACCGTCATCAAGACAGAACGTTCTACAGAGAAAAGAATGTACACATAAATAATGAAACCTACTATCCCACACAATGAAAGTGGCAGCATTTTCAAACTAAACCCGTTCAAAGGCCCCAAAGCAAAGACCCACCTAACCACACCCTTTCAGTGTTTCACTGCAACACTAAGGCGAAAAAAAAAACTTCGCTTCGCACTCTATGCCCAAACAGCAACTATGTCCGATCGTAAACAAAACCACAAGACCATGCATAATGTCTTTTACACGACTCCCATCTCAATATCGCAGTAGGACCCTCTTTCGGATACAGATACTTTTTCAAAAAAAAAAAAAAAAAAATCGAAAAATGAATCTCAGGAGAAATTGAGACGAAAGCCAAACTATGAAACCATGACGAAGAAAGAAAACAAACAGAAACAAAACAGCATTTACCGTTACCCGAATACTCTTAGGATGAAAGCAGCAGACAACTGCATCGAATTTGGGTCCTTCCCCTGGCCGCTACCGCTGGATGTAACAATATGAGAGACTTTCTAAAATGTTAATACAAAGGCTCGCCCAAGACGAGGGCGAGGGGCAAGAGACGCCACGACAATGATACGGCGATGATGATGCGCTCACGAATGTTTACCTTAAGTATAAGCCACCTCCGCTGTCCTTCCGTCGTCGTCGTCGCCCGTCTACATGTAGCCTTTGTGCAGATCTTTGGCTGCGAGGAGGGACCACACTGGGAACAGGGGAGAAAATTTAGAGACGTCCCCAAAGGAAACTCACTTTCGGATTTCTCCCTTCGCCGCGGATTTAGGTGACACAAACGAAGGACGCACGGTGAGGCCCAGAAATTATGTTATCATCCCTACTTAGGTATGCATCAAACGCACGTTGTCGCCGCTACTACAAATCATCTGTGCGACGGAAAGGAGTGCGCAAAAAATTATTACGGCCAACTGGACGGACGGACGGATGGACGGATGGACGGACAATCAAAACCAAGGCAATCGAGATGTTACGCAACCATTGCCGCACACCGCAAACACTAACCGATGACGATGACGATAACGACGCCTGGCTTCAAACATCACAACGACTACGACGACGTCGACGACGACGATCCCTGGTCGTGCGTTTTGTTTGCTCATTTCATTCTCAAGACTGCCCTTTCGCCTTCAACCGTCGTCGTCGTCGTCGTTGTCGTTGTCTTCGTCACACAATCACACAACTTGGGTGCCGTTGGAAGGGGGGAAACTGACTTTTGTTTTATTTTCTTCGCACTCCCCGGCTCCTGGCTCCTGGCTCCCTCCACGTCTAAGCACTCCGACCAAGCCAAGCAGATGTAACACTTGCCACCAAACAAGCGTGATGAGTAAAGCCCGCAAATTGCCAGTTGATGTTGTTTTGTCTTCTCTGTGCTTGTCCTTTCCCTGTCTCCGGTCGATGGTGCCGTTCCTCATTATTGTTGCTGGCTTTCCCATTCAGACGCGAGGGGAAAATCTCCAAATGCGGATGCGAAAGATACTCCCATCTCACCATATCGAGGAGAAATGTGAACCTTCTTCCGCCACCTAAGCTCGAAAGAGAAAGAAAAGGGAACTAAAAAATATAAAAATGTGGAAACAGAAATTATTTTAATTTTACGGCCTTAATCGACATTGACGTCGCCGGCCGTTCGCACATTCGACATCGGCACGACATCATAAGACACGAGAGTTGCTGCCGGCCATGCCGTGCCGTTTGCGGTGGCCATTCATTCCCGTGCTGATGCGAATTTAATTTCTGATTTCGCATTACGCACTTCATAAGCCGCGCTAAAGAATGCAATAAATTAGCGATATGGCCCGGAGCAGGAGATGTTAGCGGTTTGTTGGCTATTTGAGGTGCCACATAGCCCTTGGGGTGGCAATTGGGCGGAGTGTGGGAAACTGCGCAGCACTTGCCATCGAGTAGAGTAGCTGTATCTATTACCGGAAGCTAATTTATCTACGTTAAGGCTTGGTCCGAAATTAGGTTGTAATTGGGCGGTTGCCATGAAATATGCAATCGTTGTGGACGACTTAATTGCTTTGCGGATCATAAACCAAACATGGCTCACAACAAAATTATTAACCCTCATCAACCCACGCGGAAGAGGGTAGAGCTTTCCGAAAAGGAAACTCAAAGAAAGGTCCTAAAACGGCGGGTGTTTGGTATTACTTACTTAAAGATGGGTGCCTACCTATATGTGTAAGTGTTTTGGGCATTAGATACGTCTATACAAATACATACATACATAGTAATGGCATTATATGTAAGATTCTTGTGACTCAAAAGTTCGTTGGACATTCTTCGATCAAAGGCTGGTGATGGTAGCCTGGTGGGATTGACATTTTTTAAATGTCCGCCATGAGGTTGCCGTCGTCATGGATAAAATTTTAGAAAAACGACGATTATGTCCCGATAATGGGTATACCTCAGCTGGTTGTACCTCAAAAATTTAGTGGGTAGCTCCTTAGCTTTACAATAAGCCTGCAATGTTACAGTATTAGACTTACTACGCAATTGGATGCCTGATATAGAGATAACTATCACGAAATCAGTCTGCTTCACCTGATAAACCCCGCAATGGAAGGAACGGTACTCCTAAAGAAGAATCAATATTACTGGAAGGTGAGGATATACCGACAGTACTTTTGCCAGATCGTTAAGCTTCCTAGTTATAGCTGACTGTTAGTTCATTGAACCATACCTGGATCCTTATGTACGATCCACTCGATTATAAGGGTAAGCCACATGTTCCACCTTACGATGCGAATCACGATTATCCATTTGACTAGGCAGTACGATATGCATCCCCTTAAGGACCAGTTCAGATATCGCCCAGATATGCAGGAGAAGAGCCAGAACTTTTCTACGTTTCATTGATAAACCGTTCAGTGTCTAAGTGATGCATGGCGACACAAGGCCGAGACGGGTAGCCTCCGCAAAGTAGGTAACTGAGCGCAGTCTACTGCCCGATCGTTCATCGGATACAGTTAACGAAAGTAGACAGAGTTTGTATCCGTTTATGGTCGTAATTATGTGACCATAATGGAAGGTAGCCTAAAATGTATCACATTCTGCTATAACTTTTGCAAATGGCGGTAACTGTCAGTTTTATGTTGATATTCTGCGATTCTGAATAAACATTGAAAAACGATGGAACCCTATATTTCCCAAGGGGAGCGCTGTAATGTTCCAAAAAGTTTTCAAATTTTTTCAGGACAAATCTTTACGATCAACAAAAATTCGTTTGAATAAAATTTTGAATTTCATTTTTAGTACTAACTTTGATTTTGTTTGGTTAAGGCTTTGGTATGAAACCGCTTACATCGGAAGGAAAGGAACTGCTGGTTTTGCAGAGTCAAAGTGGATTGACATTCCCTAAACTAGCAATTTCTGCAGCAAGGAACATCTGCCTGAATTTTAAAATAGAGGAGGAGTTACCAGTTTTAACTGCTGGGAACTTCGTGTCCAGCATGCCCAAGCGTCTTGCGGCAGGAATTCAATATAAAGTCAATAAAATCAATAATTAGCCCAATAACAATATAAAAACTCTTGAATTTAATTTTGTCAAGCTCGGCACCGATGACATTATGATCAAGAGAAGACATTTATGTGAATAGGGTAACATTTAATAACATTGAGCTGAAGGAAATTTTTTTAGGACCATATTAGAGAGTTATTCAGGTTGAGAGTCAGCTTGAATCGGTAGTTGTCTTAAAATTTGCACGTCATCGGCGTTTTTTTAAAACCTAGGTGGCTACCTTGAGGAACTCAGGAGGTAGCTGTATTTGTTTCCGCTATAGTGGTATTTCGAGGTACGATTTAATCTATATGATAAGTGCTGTAGTCTTGAAAAGAATTATAGAGTGGGAAATTTCATTGAAGGGTTTACTAAAATCGGTGGATATTTCCTTGACTTTTTTACCATCTTCCAATGTACACAGTTAAAGAAGATTTTGGGTATGTAGGAGCTTTTAGCGATCGGTCGGTAGATCGGGATATCTTTTCTAAACGCGGATTATAGTTTAGAGGAGACACCCTGCCAATATAAGGACTAAGTTTTAGGATGCCCTCGTTGACATACGATACCAGTGGCTTAATGTTTGGTACCTAATCTAGTCATTCAAGACTCCATGAACTATGGTATTCATGGATTCTAAATTGAACACATATTTAATCTCACACAGGAATAGAGTCGAAATTGACTTGAACCGAAAAAATACCTCAGTTGAGGGATAAAGATTAAATTAGAAAGAAAGATGTATTTAGTTCATATACAGGGATTGTTTCGATCTTTGAAGGAGTAGGCTCCTACAGTAGTCTTTTAATATGTACATACATGAGGAGAATATCTGTTGAGAAAATGAACGATAGTCTCTTAAAGATATTATGCAGCGTCTGCATAAGTTATTACTAATAGTGGTCGATTTCAGCTGTTTTTAATAAGCTGTCTCTACAGAGTAGCTGAGACCTAGGGCCCGAAAAACATAGCAGGGTTGCAGCAGCTTAGATGTGTCTATCGAAAACATATCTAGGTTTACTAAGTCTGCGTCTCCGGAGGCAATATTTGTGGCAATCTATTGCTGCCATAGCCCAACTTCTTGTCAATGGCAAAGGCAATGAATTTGACATTTAATTTTTTGCAAAATGGCTGAATTTGAACTAAAGTGATTCAGTGAAGCACGCATTAAGATGAGCCTTCTCAGCACAAAGGGATTTAGAAAAAATATAAGTTTCCTTTCTTCTTTTTTTCAAATTTTCTAAGTTAAAAATTCTTCAAAAATTCTTTACGCAAATATTTATTGCTCAACGAAATAGTGACATTTGACAATTGAAATTGTCAGCAATGAAATGCCCACGAAAATTGATTGACATTTCAATTGCCATTGACTTTTCTGAAAAATTTTGCCTGTGGATACCACATCGGTTTCAAATAAGCCCTTAACAGTGGATATTATATATGTAGGTGCGCTGACATTTTTGAAATGCCGGTTGTTTATATCGAAAGAGAGTTCCCTGGAAAATGTCTACAAGAGTGAATTGAATTTTTTTTTTTAATAAGTGCTACCAATATTTTTTTCTCTGTCAAATTCCTGCAAAAATCCAAACCAACTTCTTCATTAACTTTTCTACGCAGATGTACCAGCCTGCGGCATCAGTGCGTGCAGCAAAAACATTTCGTGCACAACATCTAAGGCCACAACTTTCACCAGTTCCATTTTAGGGGCAACATTGCACTGAGACCACACTAATGATGACAAGATGTTGACCTCTTTTCCTTGACAGAAAACTTCGAATAACAAAAACGGAACTCCATAACCGCATTTCCAAATTGAATTCCCCTGGCATACCACATTTCACCGGACCACGAAGAAGCAGACGTTTCGAATTGGCACCTCTCTCCATCTCGTGTGTCAAAACCAAACAAATATTTGCACTTTGTCCCCAAATTAACAGCCGCGTCTTGTTATGCTTTATTGGATTTGATAAATCCGTCGAAGCAGGTAGCCCCCGCCGCCACCCGCAATGAAATAATTTGATTTCTCTCCCCTGATGGTAAAACGAAAAAAAAAGAAAGCTAGGACCAAACCTACCGGTTCGAGGAAATAAGCATGTGGTCTGGTTAATTCACCTCAGCCCACTAGCCCACCCACGCTCCCTCACAATAAACAAGAAAACAAAAAGGAAAACAGTTCGCTAGAAAGGTTCGTGCCATTCCACTTCCACGAATCTGCCTTTCACTCCACTTAAACTCAAAACTCGGCCAAACCCATCAATACGATCATTGCCGTCATTGCGAAAGGACTCTCGCAGGATACTTTGCATATGTGGAATGGGAGAGCCAAACTCACACACACAGCCCCATTCACGCATCACACTCCAGCACAATGGCAGTCCACAAAAGTGCATCATACACACTGGCCACCGTACCAAGGAGTGGGCGATAGCAATGCCTGGCTGCGTACCATTGCCTTCCAGCGACTGCTAATATGAAATTCGAATATCACATTATCGGGAGGATTGCAAAAAAAGGAAGCACAACCAAAGGACCTCTCTTCGGTGCGCGCGGTAAAAAAATCCAAAACAAAACAAGAAAAAATTTTACATGCGAAAAAATCCAAAAAAAAAGGAGTTGGACAGAAAAAAAAAGCACACATCCAACATTTTTATATCCTTCTCTAATGCATTCATCGATGATTGGGCATGTGGCCCACTGTCGCACTCGGCCTGTGCACGCGTGTATGTGTGTACAAGTGGATGCAAAACAAGGAGCACTAGATAGATTGGTTGTACTACACGCACGAAAATAAAAATCCAAACGACCACTGTACGCGAATTTTTCGTTGGTCGTCCATGGGTTGGGGTGATTTTGTTTCTTTTTTTGCAGTTTTTGTTTTGTTTTTTTGCTTTTTTCTGTTTTTGTTTTGTTTCTCCTCATTTTTTCACGTGTTGACATGTTTTTCGTTTTTTAGTTTTTCCACGGGTATACATCTCACACTACACGGAAAGTGTATACGCAGCCAGAGTGGTGTATTCACAGCCACCCCCTCATCAGCACCAGGAACAGTGCCAATTTAATTTCTGAACAGTGTCGAGTACGTGTGCATTCCGGTACACGGTGAAAATGGGCTCAAAACTAAGAAAAGGATGTTGTAGGACGATACGATGGAAAGGTGTTTGGTATGGGGACTATCTTAGTAGAGGGCATACCGATGCTCAAATGCGACATCGACGTGGTTTATTACAACAGAAATCGAAAACACTGCGTCTTGGTCCAACACTTTTCTTACAAAACCCAGTCACCGGCCGTAGAATATATATCCAAGGCATGAACCCCATTTGGGTGTTTATGACGGAGCGATTTGGAGAAAAGCGAATTGAGCGACTATAAGCAACTTCAAGTGATTGCGAGTGACGAGAACAACTGTCAAAACATGAATAAAACAAGGCGAAATCGCCCTGTCATAAACACTCACTCGCTTGCAATTTTGCTGGTGGTGATGACGCCTGAAATCGTGTGAAAAGCCATCACGTCGCGCGAAGTGTATTCGCTTGGACAAAGCACAGCCCAACAGTTCTTTTTTTTCATAATTTATTTGGGCTCCAATGGTTATGATTATGACTTGCTTTATCAAGATACGTCGCGATCAACGCACACTATACACACCCTTACAGCAAAAGTCAAAAAAGAGGACAGAAAATGAGATCAATTTTTGATTGTAGTGGTTTGAAGCTCAGCTTGTGTTTGATCTCAAAGTCTACTCAATAGGTGGTGTCCGCGCTGATAGGGGAGTATTTTTACTTTCGACTCTTGGTTGGTCCTTTTGGTCCTAGGTGGAGTTTTGGGATTGTCAATTTAGTTTTAGAAAATTGTAGGAATTGGACGTAAAGGGTAATTCAATTACCTATAGTCGCGTTCTACGAAAATCAGTATTCTACGAGGAATATTTTTCGTGCACGCAGAACAACTTATGGTTTACATAATCTTCCTACTGAAGGCCCTATTCGCTATACCATCAATAAGTTTGAGACCCAATTTTCATTATAAGGCAATACGCGACCAATTAGACCAGATTCAGGACATAGTGTAGAAAATATTGGAGTGGTAATCGAGAGTATACGCAATGCAATACGCAACAGCTTATGGTATGGTATGGCTTATTGTATACAACAACTTGGCATTTTTACGAAAGGATCTTGGTTTCTATTTTCATCCCATTGTACCATAGCATCTCACATGGTTAGAGAGAGAGGACGAGATGAAAAGTAAAATAAACTGTAAGACTCAGGAGTTGAATGCAAATGAATGAAAGGAGCTCTGAGCTATCAATGTTTTCCTAGACTTCTTCCTGTGCCTTCTTCCGCGGTTAATTTTATGAAATAGCAATGCGGCACCGTAGTTTCAAAATTTGTAAGTTTAAACATGATATCGAGACTTTATCCAGAGCAAATTTTGTCTAAGTCTGTCTAGCATGTTTCTCACTAATTCCCCATAGTGAACCAGAGCAATAGTTACAACTGATACTCCCACACCTACTGTCAGAATGTTCAGTTTCTCGTGTTACCATGATACCGCCAATAAATTTCTCTCAGTGCACTGAAGCCCTTCATTCGTACATATGCCTTTTTCTACTAATGCGTATGCACTTGCATTAAAAATACCCCCATCAGCGCCGGCCATCCCTTTCCAACCGCCAACACGCGGCCATCGATGTTAAAACAAAAAGAAAACTAAAAAAAAAATTGTACACACAATAAAAGAAAGAAAACAAAATAAAAATGTACACTGAAATTATTTCCGCAGCAAAATGAAAAAAAAAGAAAATAAATAAAAAAGCAGCAAAAATAAAAAACAAAAAAATATTATTAAAATAAAAAATTAATAGATCGGGGGTAGGGTTTACATTTGGCAGTGCCGCACGAAAAAAGAACATCCCTCCAGTTTAACGTTTTCAATGTACGCACATTGGAGAGAAGAGTGCTATTAAAAAATATAATTTTTTTGCACTTTTCTTCTATTTTCCAGTAGTATTTTGGTTTTTTTTTTAATTTCATTTCATTTTTGTTAAATTTATTTATATACGGTTTTTAATTTTTTCCCAGGATAAAAGTCGAGCCTTTCGGCCCCTCAACGTGTTACATAGGAGAGTTCCGGAACTGGCGGGGGGACATGTATGATCTAAAAAGCGCGAGTTAAATAGCTGAACTGATTCAGGAAAAAAGTACCATTGGCGAATAGGAGAGCGTGTTAGGAGGTGGCTTTTGGTCGGGAGACACGGCTCCGACCCAAAAGAGGATGTTCTATGGTTAATTTTATTTATTTTTATTTTTTCAGATTTTTTTTTATTTTATTTTTTAGGTGATGAATGTGTGCGTATTTTTGTTTAATGTTCTACGAAGTTATAAGCCCATTGATGCATAGTCACATCGTCTCCCTATTGCCCCCCGAAGCGCAGCACTTGGCAACTTTCTATTATGCGATGTTATTTTAATTAAATTTCAAAGTTAACTCAAATGCAAACAAGACTCCAATTAACACGGCTTGACGTGGGTTGAGGGATTTTAAAAGAAATGTGGCATAAAGGGTTCTCTTACTTATCACCCATTTCTTTTCTCTGAATGTGTTTCGCAATCTATTCTTAACAATTGTGGCATGGGCATGGACAGAACTTCGAGAAAAACTAACTTCCCTTCACAGATAGAGACTGTAGTCACTGCGGTTCTTAAAAAGATCTATAGTGCTGTATGTATCTATAGACATGTTTGTAGTATAAGCAACTAGTGTGAACTAGAATTACTCTATCAAGACAATTTGAATTCTAATTGCTTGGGGTGCTTTGGATATTCTTGACTTACTATCTGTAAATACCTAGAAGTCAGTGGATGTCACCGATCATAGACGACATTGGTGTGCCAGTTTCAGAAAAGCATCTTAAGAGTAAGAACTCCTTCAAATCATTGTCAAAAGAGGTTGGGTTGATTTTGTTTAAGCCCTCACAAAACTAAGTTATTATTCTTCTATAAAAAATATAAAATAAAATGGTGGAGCTAGCAACCCTACCTTTGTATAAGCTTTAGATAAAGCCATAAAGCTTTATAATCTAGGTAAAGTCTAGTGACCACCTAGCTTGGGTTTTACTGGAAGTACCTCGGACGACACCCTCTGCAGAACGGGCATTTGTCTTCACCCCTCGGCATTCAACTGTTTGCTAAAAACAGCATTTGATGTGGCGGGTGAATTTTTTTTCTGGTTGCGTCATGGAGCTGGGGAATCTTCTGACGATCTCAATAACCCACACTCGTGGCATGCACGATTCATATACCTGGTCCTGACATAAAGTGTCAGCCGATATATGCTTGAGTACTAAACCTCACCCCCGCACACAGACTTCAACCATGCCAACTGCCGCTAGGGGCTCGTGGTGTTGGTTAGCGAATCAAGCTATTCGTCTTGTGTCACTTGGTTCTGAGATTTCTGCTATTTTTGCTGCTTCTGCTGCTTTTCTTAGCTTCTCGGTTCTCCGCAGCTTATTTTGAAGAGTTGGTATAAAGTTCTCTTCCGAATGCAACATGTGATCGAAGAGTAACGACAGCTAGAGTTATTCTTGATGGCTGGATGGCGTATGCAAAAAAAAACTGTGGGCTCAGTATCTTCATCTTCGTCTGGACATTCCGAGCTGAGGATGTAGAGCTATTATGTCCAAATCGGTGGAGATGCTTACAGTAGCCCCCGGGCTAGACAGGAACAGCGTCAGACGGTAGTTGCAGTTGTAGTCATGTCCCAGTCCCATGCTTTCGACTTACCAAGTCTTTGATTATCGGTATCAGTTTGTAGGTCCATGTGCCTTTTATTATGTTTTCCCTAGAAGTTTGCCACATACCATTTCTTCTATTTTGATCCACTTGATGCTAGCGGCATCGTGGTGGGTCAGGGTTCTTCCTTTATATATCTTCAACATAAATATATCCCGCATCTCTGATGTGACAGGTGCGTACGGGACCCAGTCCCTAACTTCTGCAGCTGCAGCGATATTCTGATTAAATTTAAAAACTCTTACAAATTATAGGTTTATCGGATCGATCCAAAATCAAAATGTCAAATACCCCAAAAGTTGCACTTGGGCTCTGCTTCGCTGATCCTTAATGATCGTGCGTCGTTACATAAAGCAGACATATTTTTTTTTTTATAAATTGGTACCTCATTTCCAAAGGTGATCCTATGTTTGGTAAGAACTATCAAGGCATTTCCCTGCCTAATGTTGCATATATGATCCTATCCAACGTACTGTGTGAATGTCAGAACCTACTTGCAACACACTAATCAACACGTACCAGCGTGGCTTCGACGATCCATCCTGGAAAAGACCCTACAAAGATTTATCTTCTCTTCATCGACTTCAAAGCAGCATATGATACCTACACCTTGTGATGCTGGAAAACACAAGGTGCAATGTGCAATTCGGGAAGAGTTCATCCGAACTTCCAAGCATACACTGAATATCGCCAATAAGATCCCCTGTCGTGAATTGTCTTCAATCTTGTGCTGGAACAGATACTGCGCAGGGCAGGTGTGAACACGGTAGGCACTATTTTCAACACATTTGACCAGGAAAGAAGGATCTGTCCACTGCCTACTATAAAACGTGTTGGCAGCAGTACATTCGAAGGTTTAAGGAGTTTACCTACCTCGGAGTAACAACTTTACGAATGATTTGGTGGAGATTCGATGAAGAATTTACGTAGAAAACTGCAGCTACTTCGGTATGTCGGAGCTACATATACCAAATGTTGGGCGATATATAGGAAAAAGAGCAGATTTTGAACATTTTCCAAAGATATATTCTTCATTGATTCTTCACTCACATATGCAGATGAAGGGGCTGATACAACTGCGAACAAGGTGTGGTCCTTAATGACTTTTTAAAAATTAGAACTAAAAAAGTTTTTTTTGCAGAACCGATGGCCACACCAGATAAACCGGAGATCAGGAGAAAGCCAGTAAAAGCAATGGTATGACCACAAACGATGGATTTTTACTAAATCACCTTCGGACAACGATCCGAAATCTAATAAAATATTCAAGGACACAAATATGCCATCACATCATCCATAGCTTAGTTCACGATGAAACCAGCACTGTCGCGCTCAACTGTTTTACTGTTTTACACGTATGGGCATTGCTCCCGGCCGTCAATAAAACATACTTGAGCTTCATAAGCTAAAGACTTGTTGCAAATACAATTGAATCGTCGTTCACGGTCAATTTGCTGTCAAACTTAGAGCAACAATACCCGTGATCTATGGCTAGTTCTTGGTAGACCTTCTATACATTGTAAGCAATGTAAGCACTAGACATAAACATATGCACATATTTAAAAAAAAAATACTTGACGCAACAGGTCGCTGGGACCCAGGGCCTAGCTTCTGACGACCATTCGTGTTGTGCATGTCATATTCTTTTACACGAATGGGGGCCTACTGTTTAATGCCGTATCCGAAGGCAATTTGGTATATGAGAAGCTTTCTCAGGGCAGCTGTACTCTCGGATGTTTGTCAGACGCTCGCGAGAGGTGGGGCCGTGAAAAACTTTTAGGTGTTCCGATAAATAACTTAAATCACCCTCTTCCCAGATTTAGTTGATGATCACCTTGGTAGTCAAACAGTTTCGCACGTCGCCAAATTTCTATTTCATAATTTCGAGCGTTCCGCCACTTTCGAAAGAAATGAGGTCCAATGATGCCGCCGTGGACTTCCACACTTGTGGAAACGGATAAGGAAAATTCTACTTGTTGACATAGCGGTTGAGCCAAAAATGGACTTCACCAAGAAGATGATTTTTTGGCCAAAATCCTCTGGTCGTCTGGCTTCAAGGCCCAAATCCAACCGCAAAATAAACCGGGTTGACTCTCCAGCGACCCTCAATTCAGATGATAGCCGTTAAATTGACATTTCTGACTCTTTTTTGATACTGCTCGCTTTGCGCTTCATTTCGCACCAATCCCTATGTGGCTTAAGACTCAAATGAGTGCACTAACACTGAAATTTTTTCACGGTGCGACGAATCGGCTGTGCACTGACGACTGACAGCACGACGAAATTAACGTTGCGTATTTACAATTGGGCCGGAGTTTCGATAATATTTTCTAATAATATCCACACGCTCGGCAAGCGTGCAACGATATTCGATGGAATGGCAAGCCCTGATAAAAATTTTGACAGCTGGATGTCATTGGTTACTTTGACAGCTGTTGAAATATAAGTATTGGAAAAAGTACCATTGCTATCTGGTCACTCTTTATTTTAACATTTTAAGGCTTAAAGTGATAACTCCTTCTTCATTGCGTGAACGTGAATTCTTCCTTGTCCAAATAACTACTGAAAACTCGATTAAAATATTGAATCTACAATTCCCAAAGTTTTTTGGAATACCCTGGGCTAAAACTTCGTTGCCCAGTCTTCTTGTTTCAATTTCAAAATCCTTTGGGTGCTCTTCTCCTTTTCTTCTTACATAAAAGACTTACTTGTTTATTCACAAAGCAAAAGTGCCCATTATTAATAGTAAAACACAAATGTCCGGCAAAAATCCTTCTGCCTAGAAATAGTTGTCGCAAAAATTTAATTGGTTCTTGTTACTCCACCATACTTAACCCACGTTTCATCGAATTCCCATCAGTTAAGGCTCCATCCTTGATACATTTCTGATATAATATTCCTAATATGGTCCGAACACAGTGTTTTGCAAAACTTCGAAAAATAATAAAGCACCATGTGCACACAATTTGTTATTTGCACGATCAGAAAATACGCCACATCACTGAGTGATTCCTTCTTCTTGATTCTCAACAAATCACATGCAAAATTTTGATGCTTCCATTGGTTGGTGGTTTTAGTTCCCGCTTCATTTAAATTTGGTAAAGATGCGTTTTTTATAAGTATACACTGAAGGACCTCGACTTTTTACAATATTTTATTTTATTATATAACGGGATGATATTCTTCAGTGATCGGAAAAATTTATACGTGTTTCCAAATCATTCAAACTTCATCACAATCGATCCACTGGTCTACGAAAAGTTATATAAAAATGGAATGTAGACGTTCATAGGTTCAGTTCATTCCGGATTCCATTGATCTCGTAGCTCAATCTTCCGATCTGTAAAACACAAACAAATGTCAAAAAAGTAATACTATAAGGAATTTTTACTTATCCTGTTCAAACAGTCCATATCCGCATGATTTTTCTATTCTTTTCCAGATCAGCCAGAAGGTTCTTCCCACCAAGGCTTAAAATTCCAACGACCAAACCGGAATATATATATTTCAAGTCCGTTCTTATCGTCGTTAACTGCGCCTAGTTTGATCAAGAGTCGCCATCAAGGCGACTCACTACGTTCCGCGACTTAATGCAACCGATCTATCTTCATTTCGAATCTCGGTTGTCACACCGAGTTTCAGTTTCTCCCGCGAGTGCACATGCACACATTTCTCCATCACGTGAATGTTGTTCGGGGGGCCATAATGACAACGAAAAGTTTTTCGGCTTTTTTTTGGTTTTTTTTGTTTTTTTTGTGCATCATCGTCTCCTTCCCCCCACTTTGGGCAATATTTCAAGAGCCATCCCCTGCACCGATAGGTCACCCCGCGGATTGCATATTTTTTAATATTACATTAACCGAAGGCATGTACAAATTGGTCTCGAAGCTGCGTACTGTACGTGTGCCTCAGCATGGGAGTGTGGAGTGTGGAGTGTGTAGTGGCCATAGCCACTATATGCGTTTTGGTGGCCAATAGACCTCTTGTCTTCTACAACACACATCATCTACTTTAGCGCAGCAAAGCGCCCGACACATAATTCCCCATCGAACGACGATTGTCTGTCGGAATGTCCATCTGTCCGTGCGTTCGACTAACTGACATGTTGCCACTGTCACCGTGTATATAGTGTGTGTCGTTGTATCATTATTATCGTGTCGTGGATTTTTTGGCAATCCACAACCTCATACCATGAATATTGGAGTCACAGTCACAGCCAGAGTGCAGAGTGTGTGCGTAACTTTAGTTTGTTTTGATGGCTCCTCGTTACTTGTTCTATTTGCTTCCTTTTTGGATGAACATTTTTATCATTGCTGCTGCAGCGCCTCGTCCTTCTTCTTTGCTCCTCATTCTCGAACACATACACACACACAAAAAAAAAACACACTTGTTCCACACCCCATGGAAATAAGGGTTAAGTGTGTGCAATTGGGGGTGCGCAGGGTGGCATCCTGTTTCCAATCTATCCGTCGGTCGGTCCAATAGGCCTACCAAATACCACCACCGACCCGACCGCAACCACGCAACAGAGAAGAGGGACGAAATGTGGTGCATTTGCCAATTTTTCTTGTTGGTCCTTTTTCGGATCTGTGTTCTCCTGTGGGCGCATTCAATGTCAATGTGTTTAAAAAAGCGAATTGGAACTTTTTGGTTTTTTTTTCCAATTTTTACGTTTTTTTTTGTCCAATTGGTGTTTGTTGTTGTTGCATTGTGGGGCTTATTATTATTGACTGGGCTAAATGATGTGTGCGTGAGCGTGAGCACACTCTCGAGTGTTGGTGCTGAATGGTGTGCTCACGTAATGAGTGTTGTTGCATTTGGGGCCAACGAATGCATTTTTATCGCCCGGTGGGGTGGCTGTGAAAATATAAAAATTGTTATCCGTGTTATGCGTGTGTTAGGCCAGGCAGGATATAATTCGAGAGATATTTTTTCTGTTTTTATTGGAAACTGGGAACTGGGGGTTGGTGGGGGTTGATTGGGATTTTTTTTCTCGCGCGCATACGAATTTTTATTTTCCGCTCACACATTTTTTTTGTGCGCGCCAGTGGTGAACGGAGGGGGGTCAGCAGTATTTAGTGCGAATTTCGGGCACTGCACTGCATGCACGCATACACTTGCACGCACTACAGAATTTTTATTTATTCGGCAACATTTTTTTTTTTTATTTTTTTTTGGGCTTCATGCAATTCTTTTTTCGTGTGTGGATTTTTTCTCTCGTTTATTTGCACACACTCGGGGGCTTGGATATGGTTGTTCCGTGTTTGGGAAGCGATAGGCTCGCTCTCGCTCTTCTAACCGCCTCCCTCTCCGGCCCTTGCCCAGTTTCCTTTTTGTGTGTTTGCTTCGTCTTTCTGTTTGTTTTTTTTTTTTTTTTTGTTTTTTGGAACAAAATTTTTATTTATTACACTAAACTTGTAGTGGTCTGACGATGATGATGACGGTCGTTTTCGGTCAAAATACATGCCTATAATGGGTCTTCCCATACCAGCGCACGCCACCGAACCCCTCGGTGCACACTGCACACCCTCGAGTGAGGTGGTGCGCACTCTGTTAGTGTGGTGGCGGTAGGATGGTGGTAGTGACTGGCCGTATAGTTAGTGGAGAGTGTGTACCTGTGTGTGAGCTGCATCTTTTGGACGGCATTGCATTTTTATAGGGTATAATGTTGATCCGTTTTTTTTTTTTGTTTTTGTTTTCTTCCCTTTTCCCAATTTGGATTATTTTCTGTGTGGAGTTGGCGAGGTTTTTTTTTTTTTTTGTTATTTTGTGTTTTTGAGCCGATTTTTGTGTGTCGATAGAGAGGAGGACAAACCCAAACCGTGTGCCGTGTAGTTATGTTGATGGTTTTTTTTTGTTTCTGGTCCATGTGAGTGTGTAATGCTATAAGCAGCGCGCAAATATACATTTAAAGTAGCCGAGAACATTGACAAATAAATGTAAAAAATAAAATAAAAAAAAAAAACGAATCACCACTGGCAAAGGAATTGGAAAAAATTACGAAGCAACTTGCAACAGCACACAACACACATAGAATATGCATTGCTGGTCCTCCAACACCACACGGCACATCATTATCATCACCATCATCATCGTTGTTGTCGTCGTCGTCGTCGACGTCGTAGTCAGAAACTCCAAAAACTTTGACCGAAAATTATTTTTCGGATAGTGCGGATCCGTTTAGATGAACAGCAGTAAGCTTTTGGATTGGTCGTGTTCACAGTTGCCATCCGTTCTGAATCGTTGTTTGGAATTTTTGTTATAGAAACTTGTAACATTTTTGACTATTATTATCTATGATGTGAAATAGTGAAATAATTTGGTGACTAAAATTTAAAAAAAAAGAACGCATCTTTCAATTGTTTTGTTGTTTATTTTTTTTTGTTGATTCAAATAGTGAAAATATTAAATACTGTCCTTAAGGACTTGGTTTTCAAAAACGGGGTTTCTGACCTATTTCGGAGTGAAAAAATAGTAAAGTTTATTTTTTTCCTTGAAATTGTTTTTAATTTAATTCGAAAGCAGCAACATTATGTAAATTATTTTTTTATTTTGTTTGTTAAAGTTTTCATTATGCAAATTGTTGCACAGCGAAAATTTGTTATTTATTGTTCGTTTTGTTTTGCTTTATGCCGCGCATTTCAATTCGGTGTGTTTGTCAAATTGAAATTCGCAGGCGCCCTTGGATTATTTTTAAGTTGAAAGTTTTATTTTTCTTTTTGTTTTCTTAATTTATCTCTTTTTGTGGTCGTGTGGAAGTGGTGCAATTTCCAGTAAAAAAGAAAATGTGTTCTTTTTGTATTTAAGGAAAACAATAGTAAAATTTGTGCAAAATAACTATTGAGAAGTAAACTGTTTAAAAAAAAACAAACGTTTTACAATTTTACAAAGTCTTGAAGAAATATTCAAAACAGAAAAACTTTGAAGTTTGTGTAAATCGCTGATTCCTGTCGAAATACAAGTAGGGTAAGTCTTTTTTGTGAATTTATGTTAAAAAAAAAAACAAGTGGAGCAACTTGTAGTCCTTGTATTTGGACTTGGTTCTAGCCATCCACAAATGTACCTCTGCTTTCCTATGTAAGAATAAATATTCTTAAAAGTCCTTACTCCTCTATTTCCCAACTCACATCAGGAAGCCCAGAACAACTGCGTTCAGAGTGAAATTTCAAAACTCAAAATCCGATATTCAATAAAATCTGACAGAAACTATCAGAAATTGTTACACAAAATCAAAAATAAAACTAGGCTTAATCTTCATTTTCATACAGAAACAGAGGTTTTGAAAACCTTTCCATGTTCGAGTAAAAACAGATAGTCCCACGTTCTAATCACCCAACCAACTAACCCACTTCGATACACAGTCGGCAGTCCACGTGTAGGTACACTATAATCTACAAATACTCATCTTCATCTCATGCAAGCTCGAAATCCAACCAAATACCAAAGTCCAATCTTAACATTATTACTTGCTTTTGACAAAGAAGCCTTTGTTCCTAATATTTTAAAATTTAGCAATGAAGTCAAAAGCTCAATTTTTAATTTTTGTATCTTCAAACTTTTTTTTTAAGCAATGACTGCATATCACTGTTTAACCTAACCTTAACATATCAGAACCTAATTGTACCGAGATTCTAAAAAGTTTAGTGGTCTAGTAGCAGCATTTTCAAAATAATTTTAATGTAGTCTGTTTTACATTACTAAATTTTGATTGTACTTGCGCACAAGAGTTTGACCACAATAACACACTTGTGTTGCTATCTACACATTTTCGAGCAATAACCTGCCTTTGCAAAGTCCCTTTAACTTTCAGTCAACTTATACTACTTACATACCTTTACAATACGTCTACATTCAAATACCATAAACTTTCTGATTTGACATTTCCATTCTTGTATTAATGGTGGCCTATCCGCCATTTTGGTCTTCTTGTCATTCCGCTAAATTTAACTCAATTTTCTTTTGGATCTCTTAAATTGTACACCATTCTCAAAATGTCCAGGAATGGTATGTAGGACATAAAAAGTCTTTAATTACCAAAAAAAATTAATTTTTTGTACGAGAACTTGACAGGCTTTAGCATTACTTACTGTCATCACTTAGATTTGACGTTTGGACTTGAAGTCTGCATTCCATCATTTCCTATTCTTTAAAAGTTTAAACGTCATTACTAAGCAGAGACAACGGCTTGTAATACAAACCAAAATAGGTTGATTAGGACCAAGTATCTGTCGTAAAACGAAGCCTAAGATTAATTATTTGAAGATACACTGTTTCAAACTTGCTAATGAACTGAAAAACTTGCAAATTATATTCTTTTCCAATGTCGTATAAGGTTAGTTTTTTTCAAAAATGATCTCACTGATATGTAGATAAACCATTAGCTATAATCTAGCCCGGGACTTTACCTTACGGATAGGACAATTCGAAATGCACGATTCGAAATCTGATTGACCTGACTCCAATTTCCTTCAACGATCACCAATTTGCACAACCAAAGAAGAGGCGTTCCAATACTACAAAAAAGTGATTAGTTCATGGGACTACTGAGAGGGTGTTCGAGATTCTCTACAAAAAGATTCCCAGTCAGCTTGAAGGTTTTTTATGATATTACTACTTGGCAGTGTCTGACAAAATGTTTGCACAAATACTGTGAATATTTTCAGTATTTGTGTAAATTGATCAACTGATCATAGAAGCTGAAGTAAGTAGGTAAGAACTCAAAGTTCTAGGTTCATATAATGTTAAGATCTAACATATCATTTGTGTTTCCATACAATGAACTACAACTAGGCCCCCGAAAATAACAAGGACGATCGCAACCAAATCTATCTTTGGCACACCCAGTGATTCGTACTTCAAGCAAAGAAGATCGACTTATTAAAGCAAATTCTAGAATCCCCGCATACTGAGCGATTGTATTTGGATTTGGAGACTACTGAACAATAGTTCACTAAAAATATCTAAGATGATCACCGCTTAGAGTATCTAACTTTGACAAAGTCTTACAGAGTAATTGTCGAAAGTCAGAATTTTTTGTGGTTGATCAAAAGTGATCGTTTTCACAATGTTCATTGTTTTTGAAGATGCAAAAGAATTATGTTTGCGATTATGTCACTTAAGAAAAGGGCTTGGTTTGATCTAAGAGGCTGCCGGCCTTGAACCCCCACACACTTAGACCAGCAATGGGTTTCTTGCGATACCACATGGATCATGAAAGAAAATTTTTCTCTACCTACTCCTTGAACTATTCTGAATTTCTAATGAGGAGCAAGAGGCTCTGAATATCTATATTTGGTAGATCATTTAAATCGGTTTAATAGAAGGCTCTCCTTCTGAGGGAGAGAGCTGGATAGAAACAAAGAAGGTAGGGAATGATTTCATAGCCTTTTTCATCCATAAAGTCGTTCGTAAAAAAGTTCAAAATTGTGGAATGCTTGCCCATAAAATAGTGTGCCAAGATGCAGTGCTGATATGGAATCTATTGAGAGATACAATTCTTCCATTTGTGTTTAGCGATTGGTATCCTTCAGATGCCTTTGTTCGGCGAAATGAGAATAGTTGTTCCTATTCTATCGAGATCATCAGTCTTACAATTACCTTGAATGTTACTATGCCTCGGTACCCAACGAAGGTGATGGTTGAATTCCTCAGTCGACTTCATAAGAGATGATCGACAGTCTAGAGCTACCAAAGAAATAAAGGAATGGGCTTTGTACGATCGATTGCAGTCAACTGGTGTACGGAGAAACTGGTCACAAAATGACTCAGAACACCCATCTGGATCAACGATTAACTAAATCTATTCCCAAGGATCATAAGTCGAGGTCTTATGCTCGTTAAACCTTATCGCTCGATATGACCATCAGAACTTGCTGCCACAAGGCCAGGTTCAATTTCACAATGCTTGCTGATCATAAAAAAAAATCCGGTTTTTCGCAGGAAGTAACCACAACGAAATGAAATCCATGTGTAGGCAATACAACGCAAATACATAAACAAAACAGAGGTGATTCCTAAAACTTCAAGATCATCAAGTGCATGACATCACACTTGAAAATCAAAGCACCACCAATTGCACCGGCAACCACCATGTCAAGTTCCGGCGGCATTCGAACCAACAACGTCCAGCAACCACTTCCACCGCCGGAGGGACAAAGGAGCAATTAAAAGCGTGCCACTGCACACACACAAACCATTCAGCTATGGAGATAAATGTTTTTCGACTAAAATACACTTCCGACACTCTCGGTGAACCGCACACTTAACTGAAACACCGAGGAGCGCCACAAAAACGCCCGGAAAACCAGCAACAAACACCGCACACACGAACGGAAACAAAACAACAACCGGCTGTGCATCATAGAAACGCCAAGCGGCAAGACAAAAACTATAGCTATGCCACCATAACTATACAACCGACCGGCGCGGCGACGTGACCTAGAGAATGAGAAAAATAGCGCCTGCATCCGCATCTACCCAGTGCGGCACCCTCGACTGCAAGTGCAACTATCCCTCTAAACATGGAGAGATCCTGTGCAAACACGTACCCCACACCGGCGGCGTCCGTCTCCAGGCCCGACTCCATTCACAAAGCGCAGAGCATACGTAATCCCGTGCTAGGTTTACAAAACAACTGTTTAAAGAATAACACATAGAAAAGTGGCGTTCGCCCATGTGGGCGCGCGAGCTGCACCAAGTCGAGGAAAGGCGCGCACAAAAACCGTCCCGATGATGGCTGTTTAGCTGGGTTTTTTGCTGCCGCCACCACCTTGGTTCTAGGGAACACTTTTCATCGCTATTCGGGACGGGAAGGTGGCCACATTGCATTCGTCGTGCTTAGCACCAAAGGCACAAAGAGTGCAAAAAGAGCTGCGGCGGCACCGGCAGAATAGGGAATTCCCATGAGGGAAAGCCAATCCGCCTACCTTCAACCATCACCACCGCCAGCACACAGTAGAGGAGCCAACAATTTGATGTTCAATCTCTCTGTTGAGGACGTCGTCGTAGTAGTCGTGGCCGTCGTCATCGTCATCGTCGTCTAGCACTCTAATGGTGACGATGCAATGGGCTGTGTGTTCTACATCTGTGCACCATGCACACTTGACCTTGGATGCCGCACTCTAGTGCCTGGACAAGAAGGCGGTGGCGGAGGCAAAGTCACTTTAGCCATGTAACAGCGGCGGCGGTTGAATCCATGACACGGAGTACTGCAAGAATTGTGTGGGAATAAAAGTGAAACCATCACGTGGTGAGGAGTGAATGGGTGAAGGATGACGCGAAGTTCAGACAGATATTGGAGTAGGGACCTTTCGTTAGACAAAAGGAGGTCTACTTCCGGTGTGAAGTATCAGTATGCTTACATGGAATGCAGGAAAGTGTGACTTGAAACAAAGAAAACTGGTAAACCTTACGACATTTCCCGATCGATACGTTGACAAAGTACTGAATGCGATTGAATGACATCTATTCCCGAAACCCAATACAAGACCAGGAAAAATCAGCGACGGAACTTATAGCGAACATCACAAATGACCCAAAATCTCGCCCAGTGTGTAGCTGGAAGCAGAAACTTGACAACTCTATTTTTCTCGTGAAGAGTTTTTTAAAAGCCGCACCTAGATGTCAGTCGTGAATAATTTCCGAACGCTCCCTTTTTTATGTCATGTTTGACATTTTTGAAGTAGATACATGAACAATTTTATGAATACATAGTTGCACGCTGGAACAATGCGTTCATGTTATTTAAGCTTATTATGATCGATCTTTAAAAAAATACCTATCGCACATTTGAGGTAAATAATCTTTCAAATCAGTCCCCAGTTCAAAGGTAAATGAACAGATTTGAAGAAACTGGTTTTGTCGAGGATCGAAAAAGATCAAAAAGTGGACGCTCTACGTTATCATGCATTAGACATTCATCCACTGACTGTTTGGCGTATTTTAAATAAGAATTTCCAATTGCGAACTTACAAAATCCAATTAACACAAGAATTAGAGCCAACAGATCATAATCAAAGCAGAACTTTCGTCAAATGGTTCTTAGAACATGATGCTGGTTTTTTACGCAAAATCCTCAAATGCTTTCAGAAAAATCATTACATCCACAAAAGTGTACTATTTGGTGGGTCCATTCCACCATCCATTCGCAAATCCAAGGGAGAGCTTGAAGAAATAGGCACAGACGATCCTTATTTTTAACAGGATGGAGCTACTACTTACACAACACATGAAAGCATTTAATTCAGGTCTGAATCTGCCTAATACCAATGGATCATGACCAATGGATTGGATCAGGAGAATAAATTTTTTTTCCGTGGCTAGAAAATGTAATATTTTGAATAACTACATACATATGTAGCTCTTCGAAATCCTTTCAGGGAGCAAAGCCTGAAGGGAACTTAGCTTGAAGGTGAACAGAATCAAGTTTTTTCAGGCATTAGGACTGCGAGAGTATGTGCTTGCATTAAATGCTTTCACTCTCAAACTCGATCTTTGAATATAATGCCTTGAGATCTACATCCCAGTTTGGTCTTCATATTAGCCTTCAATGACTCTACGTCTTCCTTTTTAATAGTTACTTACATGTTCCAAATTTGTACATAGTATGTACCCATACTCGTACATCTTTCACAGTTCTTTTAAGGATTAAAATTAGGATGGGTATTAATAAATCCTTTACGAATGAATTTCCATTAGGCTCAAAACTGGGTATTTAACAAATTGGTTACCCAAGTTCCGAACACATCTTCGTTCTCGGATATAGTACTATGTTTGCATCGCATCAAAGCATGCATCCTGAAACTTACTTCCTTGGTTTTAAGCCCTCAATGGCTACTTTCCCTAGAAATAGAATCCGGTTAGTAGAAAATTGAGTATCCTAATACGAATAGACCTATATACCCATCTCTGTAAACCAAACATCCTTATCGCCGGAACTGCAGTAAACGTGACCTCTTGTAAGTTATAGGTTCTTTCCTTTTAAACAAGCCCTTTGTAAATTGCTGTTTCAGCTCCAACGTGCTTAGATTTTGGACACTAAATCCGCAAGCAATATAGCCTTTTTTGACTTTAATTTTTACCGCAACTGGCTTTCGCCTTTTTCAAATGCATTTAAGCCAAAGAAACTAAAATTCAGCTCTTCTTCCTTAGAAACTTATGTTGAGATGTACATAACAAAATGTAACTTGAAGAGCTGTGGAAAAAAGAACGTTTTGGCGGTTAAACCTCAAAAACAAAGTGTACCCTGTTCAAGAGGACAGTTTTCATTTTTAAAATGGCGGTTTGAAAATGTCTCACTGACATTATTCGATCAAACTCAGATGAGATCGCAATCATAGCCAAATAGAAGGTAATGAAAAGTGGGTAATGAATGAAGAGTAATGAATATCGAAAAGCTCCTTGAATATATCCTCCTGTGGATAATAGTCAATCCCGGCGGCTTTTTCAGATTGTAATTGGAATGTATTTATAATGATAAACATTATTTATAATAATATACACTGTGTCTTATCAAAAACTGCACTCATTTTTGCAAAGGGCGTCTTATGAGGCTTTGACATTTGTGTTATAAACAAAAGCATGTGGGGCGTGGCACGGACAATTCGGCTTGTAGCCGTTCATCTCAGGAGATTTGGTCAACCGATTTCGGAACACTCGGAAAATGCCAAATATCACCCGGAGGAACCCCAAGCATTCAATAAACAGCCTCTGCAGTGAATTTCCATGAAAGACTTTACGACGGTCCCGAGTCGGTAAATAAATCGTTCAAAGCGATTTTATAAGATGCATTCTCTGTGAATTTCTTTGCATTGCATATAGTGGATCTGGAACATTGAAGACCAAACCACCAATTGTAGTTCTGACACCAACATTACTCGCGCAACGTCGAATTCCAAAAATTATGAAATAAGGTTGTACTTTAAAATCTATGGAGGTATTGAGAGACTGCTACAAAACTTAAGTCGGTAAAGCTACTACAGGCAGTTGAAGTATCAACGTTACTTTCGAATTCGCATCCACCGGAATACCTAGCACGTACTGCGCTGTCCCCGCTCTAATTTGCGGTAAGCCCAGAATCAATTTAGGCACCGCGATGACATTCAAACCTAACTAATGGTGGCAATTAAAGGCCGTCATTGTGATTTACACACAAGCCAATTCATCCTAACATTCAATTAGGTTGTGTGCTCGCGAAATTAATTTCACTTAATGAGCATTTGGCCAATAGCGCTAATTGCACCTTTACCAATGGCCCGCATACTCCGAAACCTCCCCGGATCCGCTTCGAAACAATTCCCAAACATTTTGGTCGAAGAAGAACCACTCATCGATGGTGATGGTGATGATGATGATGATGACTATGTGGTTAGTTGGAGTCGAACACACAACAAAAAAGTGTCAAATCGAAGGTGTGTACGCAACACCTGTTAGCATAGTAATTTTCACTTTCCTAAGCAGATGGCTCCTTTAGAGAAAACAAAAAACTTAAAATATAAAACAGAACTGAAGATGAAGATGACCAAAAAGTGAAAATTCAAACCATGATTACCATTATCATGGTTTGAAGTCAACGTGGTAGCAGTTAACACCATGCGCACGTCATCAGCATCATCGATGTGGGGTGCCTGCTACTGGATGAAGTCATGTCCTTTGTGGTGACTTGGGCGAAGAAGAAGGAGAACTCGAGGACAAAGGCAAATAAAGTGTAGGTATTCCTCTTGCATAACAATGGCGCTGGCGGATAATACACATGGAATGTACAGTTCCGGTCTTCGGATCTATGTTGACGGTCAACAGATGTACAACATTGTCAAGTCAACACAACAATCCTGTTGATTCATTGTGGAAGTCGTGTTGTGTATTGTTGTGTTTTCTTTTTTCTTTTGGCTTTTCTTGCCACTTATGACCAAGTCAAGTGTCTCATATTGATGTGGTGTAGAATATGACATCACCGGCAGTGCGCGTCTTCCCAAACCCGTAATTAAATTGGCAGAAGGCATGCGTAAGAGCAACACGTTCATTTGTTGTTCGTGTTCTTGGTGTATTGTTGATTTTTATTCTTTGCCCTTTCTTTGGCATAAGAAGTCCTTCACCTAGTTTGGAAATAAACTTTCGAAGGTTTTTCTGTAGCTTTGAAAAGAAATTGTTGGAAAGAGTTTTTCTAACCGAATTTCACTTTGGAAGTTGATATCCAAAGAGCTAAGGCCGCTCGTGTAGTACCATTAAAGTCTGACAAAGTTTTGAAACGTTTGATGTTGCTTTTTTTATTACAACCGGTGACACAGTACTGGAGTCAAACAAAACTACAAAGAAGTGTAGGCTTTAAGACGTACTTTTTGCCTCTTGGTAATGGTTTAGTTAAAGACTATCACAGCTCTACTGGACCATAGCACCAGAAAAGAAACCAAAGAAACTCATTTCAAATCCACGCAGATTGATAAAAATACGGAAGCTTTTTGGTACTGTGTAGACTAAAATCAATTCCCAAGTAATTATTGGAAAATAAATCACATTTTCTTCAGCGGTATGCACTGGAGAACAATACATGAATTAGTGTGAAGTTGACAGCGATTCTGGGTCGAGAATTTTGGTGATTTGTCTGTCACTAAACTATCGGTCACTCTAAACAAATACCCCAAGACGCATAACACCAAAATTTTGGAAGGTCACTGCTCTGTAGGTGCACATAACTACGAAAGTAGCATTCACATAAATAATATTGATATCCAGAACCGTTGCTATCACAAATGTTCTACACAAAACGTTTGGCATTTTCTTTTTCGGTATATAGAATCCGAAAACTCACTAACCTAAGCCTTTATTTAAAAAACAAAACACTCTTTCAATACTTTATAAATAGAACAAATAAATCCCCTTCATGACCTGTCTCGAATTATATTTATTCCAAAACACTTAAAAATGAGTCTAAGACCTTCAATAATATCTGAAAGGATATAACCGCTTACATGGACAGTCCAAGTCCAAGAAAGGTCTTCTAAATAGACGGATTGACCTCTCTGTTAACATAAGTTTCCATTCAGTATCCGTAAGTTTTTCCTTAAACTTGTGTTTCCCTAAATTACATAGATTTGAATGTAATTATTAGCGCTAGGAGTTCTTTTCACGGCACCCATTGCGCGTGATAGATTTTGCACGTTAATGACTGTCTCTACGAGTCACAGTCACCTTGGGCTTGTGGGGCAGAGAGTGAAATATTTTTCAGTAACTTAGAAGAATTGGCTGCCATTAATTTGTAGTTGACAAATTTTGTGTTTCAAATATTCGTACCAACTAATAATCTTTTTCTTTCCCAATCGAGCATTAGTGTTTAAAGCTAAACTTCACAAACATACATATGTATATAGTTTGAAAAGAGAACTTACAAAAATAATAAGTTCAGTTCAGTCAAATAAACTTGACAGTAAAATATGACATTTTTAAATTTTTGAGAAGAACTCACTCGCGTGTTGTGACAAAAAAAACGTTTTAAAGGCTTTAACCGCTTAATTTTGTTAATTAAAAATGTTCTCCTCCTGTCCACTGATTAATTGCATCCATGGTATCGACTCAAGACTGATACATGTTCTTCTAGAGGTTGTTTGGAGGTAATGTTTCGGTTTTCTCTTTTAGTGAGCTTTATAAGAGATTTTTGGTACAAGAAGCTGTCCGGGACTGAAAATAAAAATGTTCAAACCATTTTTCCATAAATTAATCAAACATTTAAACCGAGGGAAACGTATCAATTTCTGCACTAAAACTACTTTTACAAAATAGAAGAATTGAGATAGACAAATTCAATTTTCCCATTTTGAAAGAGATAGTGGACAATTCGAGTCATGCAAATCCAGTGAAAAATCATAATTTTGTTATAAATATTTATTTTGATATGTTTGTGGATCTTTTGGATATTTTTTTGAAAATTCAAAAACAAAATCTCATAAGGGTTACAAACATAGTGCCTGGCTGCATTATCATGGCAATGAACGTCAATCCTATGAACGCTGTGGCTACACACGAAAATATGCTTCAAGGGCATGAAAGCCATTTTGACAGCCGCGGAACGCTAAAATTCAAAACATATGCGATCGTTGAAGTGGTAGGTCGACACCGATGAATTTTTTCTTCCAATTTCAAATTTAATTCTTAAGATATCGTTGAAGGAGTAGGCTTTGTATGGTTTTTCCAAAATAATTAGCAGTTTGCCTAACTCTTGAGGAAGTGCATTTCCTCCATTTACATTATATCCTTTATTTTAATGTCTTCTTCAAGAGGACGTCATTAGGAAATTATGATGTATTGTGATTTCTTACATTTAATCATAAAACCATTAAGTGATTTCCACAACAAACACACAGAAAAATGAACACATCTTCAACACAGTATTCATACATTCAATTGAATTCTTCGCTTTGCGTATAACAAAACCAGATGTGCACCAAACTCCTTAAAACTCCTTCGCACTCTATTTTCCGTCTTCTGCATGATGTTGACTCTCCGACGATCAGCGAAAAATGAGGAACATGTATGGAGGGAAACATTTTGAAAACGGAACCTACCTCTACCTCCACAGAGAAGTACATTTTTGAGTCGTCCGACGGTCGGAAAAAATATGAAAAAATATGTCTAAATTGAAACGTTTTAAGAAAAGAACATTGATTCTTCGGCCGTGATTTATCTTCTAAAATGGATTCACGGCGCATTTGCTTTGTGCTCTGCCCATCTCTTTTTAGCCTACGTACAATCTACCCATCTCAGCCGACATGACGTTCATTCCAATGACAATGTAGCCAGGCACATAGGTTTCCAAGGAAATCCTGCAATTTGTATAACTACTTATTGATGAATTTGTACTTTAAGGGCCACTGGAATATCGCAAAGTCTTTTCCGATTGAAAGAACGAGCAAGCTCCCGACGGTCTCAGCACTACATATATCGAAAAAGTCGGGAAAACCTTGATGACTCCGATTACTAAGGCAATTTTGCATATCTACTATTAGCTAAGCCAATAGGTTCCAGAAAATCTGTTGGTCTTTCGAAGGCCACTCGACTGTGCATTGCTTTACAAAGCTAATTTCCGATACGAACTGGAATTTAGTTGATAAGCAATTCACTAGCTCAAATCTGGTGGACCTTGAAAAAACATTGATACGGTTTAGTTGGTTGGTCTGGTTGCATACATAAGTTTCCGAATCGAAAATTTGTGGTAACAGATTAAGCTAGATCTTTTCAAATCGAAAACGGTTTGCAACAACACCATCTCCTTAGGAGAGGGCACCTCCTTGTAGTCAAGTCATTACGATGCATTTTAATAAATATAAACTAGACTGTTACTAAAAATAGATCGATATACACTTCTTTAACGTGTTGGAATATGCTATTGGTCATCGTTCAGCCCCTTCTTGCACTGATAAATTCAAATATCTCAAACAAGTTAGTGATGTGAAAACTCCAACTCGTGTTCGTACGAAAAAGGTCAACTAAGACTTGGCTTCCGATATCGTACGATTTAACAATATAAGACTTTTTCAAAGAATTATAAACTAAAAAAAATTATCAAAGCTGTTATTGCAAATTGATGAAAATTTCACCAAAAGATTGGCTATTTGCAGGCAGAGCCAAGGCAGGTATTGTATTCCATTAGTAACCTCAGAGTTACACTCTTTGTAAACATTTAATGTTGTATTATTGATTTAAAGTGACACCTCTTGTTGGATGTCCTTATACTACAACGGATCGATGGTGGGGTTAATACAGCAAAGACCCTAAAAGTTTAACCAACTACAGAAATTCTATTCTGATTGGGAGTCTAAAAGAAATTCGAGATGATTCTGTTTAGAATAGCTTATAGACAACCCAATCCTAAGAACAACCAGAGACATCTTAAGACTACTGAATGTCTCAGTAGGTAAGTCCTGGGCATCTGTATTTGGGAATATCAACTCGATATAGATAAATATTTATATTTTAATGATCGTGTCAAAACTTTAGTCACAATTACTCCGCTATATGAGGAGAACATTCGAGTTTTGAAAAAAAAAAAAACGGAGATGTGTATATGTACATACAATGAATCGCAAAAATAAGTTTCCATCAATTTTGTGTCTAAGTATCTTCTAGTTATTTTACAGTTAGCTCTATTTTCTGGAACTTTGTAACTCTTTATACTTCAACTAGTTGTTTTGAATCTGTTTGCGGTAAGAATATTTTATGATTTTCCTTTCCAATAAGAGTAGGTTCTTACACTTTCAGAAGGACAGGCCATTACAAATATGCATAACCAAGGTTATACAAATAGAAATATAGCCAAAGTTTTCAAGAAAACCCACACAGCAATCAACAAAGTTGTAGCTGTCTTCGGTGAAGATGGACGAATATCAGCCAAAAGAAGGCCAGGACGCCCAAGAATTATCAGCGAAAGGCTAGATAGGAAGATACAAAATATTTCCTCAAGTGATCCACTACTTTCTGCAAAAAAAATACGAGCTAGAATAAGCTACGAGGCTACCAAAGTACCATCGGTGGACACGATTCGTAGACGTCTGTATGAAGATGGAAGAAGTGGACATGTCGCTCGTAAATTACCATACGTAAGTAAGGCCAATATGACAAAAAGATTAGAATTTTATCATCAGGATGTCCTAAAAAATGAAGATTTCTGGGATAAAGTCCTTTGGACGGACGAATCTATGATTCGAATGAACTATTCCAATCACAGAGTTTACGTCTGGAGAAATATGTATCTTTACAATTAAATTAATTGAGAATCATTTTACGAGATCGGCAAAAGATATAGTAAACAATTGAGTGTCAGGTTCAGGACTTTATTGCAGTACCCTCTTTTCAAGAAATCACTATGGATTATGTTCTGCCGAAGCATGCATTTACCTTGATACATTGCATTTTGATTCAAAAATTACTTAACTGACAAATAAGGACTTTATAGTCAGCTTTCGAATCTAGTGTCCCAGACATAGTCTTAAAACTTTGTATCCCTATTTAAAAAAAATGACAAACAAGTTTGGATGGATTCTAGTAAATTTGGCTCAACCCCCTGACTATGTATTATTCTACACTCCACGGTAAAAGCTTTGATTTTTATTTATTTGTTAGATTAGTTAATTGTATAGGATATATTTTATAAGTAAGAATCTAACCCTGTATTTTTGTTAATTTGAGTTAAGTTTAAGATGAAAAATTAAAAGAAAAAGGAAGAGTGGAGTATTTTTTTCTGTCAAAAAGGAAAATTTGTAACAATTGTTCAGAGAGTTTTTAACTTCAAAAACTTTTTGCCAAACTTTTTGTTTGTTCAGCGTAAATTTTTAAATTGTTCTTGATTTCATTTATTTGTTTTAAAATAAACAAATGAACCAAAAAAATGTTCCAAAAAATATATGCAATAGGTATAAAAATAAATTTCCAATCACCCCTCACACAAGGTGTATACATATGAATATGTACATACAACGTTTTCGTAAGAATAGCGATCATTAACACCCTCCAACGAAAATACTCGTAATAAAACGAAGAAAGAAAAAAAAACTCTCCACTGTTCTTTATAGCTTGCATATTCATTTTAGAACCACAAATCCAACCAACACAACGACTGCATCCACTTCTCGTCCGTTGCCAGTCCCAGCCAGCCAGATAGAGAACACTTTTTTATTTTTTATATATATATTTCGGGGGTCATTGGCCCCCATTTGATGAGATGAATTCTGCTGTGTATTTGCAAACGTACGCCAACGTAGAATACCTATCGCCAGCATGCACTCCACTCAAGTGGCTATGACGCCAACCAAGAATAAAAAAAAAAAAAAAAGCCCAAAACTCGAAGAGGGCGGGCTAACGAACGTATCTAAGTATCGTCGAACCTCGTTATACATATGCGGCGCATGCAAGCGCGCACACATAGATACATAGCAAACTCCTATGTACTACTACTACATAGCTGATAGAAGGTTCTACATTATATTCTCGGCAAGCCCTCGCGGCACCCCCGTCCTATGCACATCCTGTCCCGCACTCATACCAACAAGAACCGATCTGCAAACAATTTTTTTTTTGCCAAAAACTTGCACATGCACACTACAGTGCTGATGCCGCCGAGCAACATAAACAAACGGAGAACTCGCACACTTACCCGCAAGAGTTCATTGCGCTTTGCCAAAAAAATTTTGTTATTAACGATCGCAACGAACCAGAAGAAGAAGACGACTGAGATGACGAAAAATCAGCTAAGAACGCAAGGGTCTTCTACTAGGCCAGTTGTATTTGGATTTTTATTTTTTGTTGCTTTTACTTTAGTCGAGAGGACCAGCACATTTTGTGTGGTTAGGACTCGTCCTCTTGAAGGAGCATGATCGGGTATCAAGTATCCCTAGTGAGTGGGATAGAGCAAAAAGGGTTCTTCCGAAACTGATTTCCAAACAGTGTTGGCGAATCCTTCTGGATCACTGTGCGGGAGTGCGTTGTCCTTTTCACTGATAATTACTGGTTTTTGATCGATGGCACACAATAACCTGACCCAACAATAAAACGATGATCATCGCTGTGTCGTCGTCATCATCAGCATCGACATGGGTGGTTGTTGGTATTGTATATTGTTGTGAAAGTAAAGACCCAAAAATATGGTATCTGATCATCGTACAACAATAACACGCCCTACGTTGACCCCGTGCTGAGGAGAGCCATGCACGCAACCTTGTGATCTGCAATTTTATCGCGCCACGATGTATTATGAATCAAAATTAATTAGAAAGCTTCTTCTTCTTTTTAAATTGGATAAGGTTAGTCATTTTGCCAACACCTTATGTGACTCACAGGTGGATGTTAGATGGGTAGTCCTAATGGGTCTCCTAAAAATGATAAATTGGGTGTAAATTGTTTAAGAACAGTTTCTAGGAAGCTTTCAATGAACAAATTTAAACGGAGAAGTGTCCAAAAATAGCCCACAAATTGAGTGTGAATTGTTTAGGAAGGAGTTCTAGGAAACTTCAATGATCGCAGTTAAACGGAGAAGTAGCCGAAAATAGCTCTCAAATTCAATGCTGACAGGGCAGTCTGTTTTGACCTAGATAGATGAAACGCAATTAAATAACAAAGAACAGTCAATTCGATCAAAATAGATGACGCAGCTATGACTAAGTATAAAATTCCTATAAACTTGTTCAGATAAAAACAGACTATCGCACTTTTTTGCAAGACCACCATCTACTGGATGAGTATCTGTCAGATATGTATGTTTGCCGCTTGGAGGTTGATAGTTTTCATTCAGCGACAACAACTTATCTTCAAATTTTATTTCTAAAGAATGAATTTTTAAAAATACATAAAAGTATGTAAAATTTACGAAAAAAAGAAAACCCAATTTGACCCCGACGTGATTTGAACACGCAACCTTCTGATCTGGAGTCAGACGCGCTACCGTTGCGCCACGGAGTCGTTATCATGGTTCGTTTCTAATCGGCAGCCCGACAAGCGCTATTGTCTTTCTGTTGCGCAATTTTTTTAAATTGTTTTATTAATCAATTTATTAGGTAGTGGTGTCAGAATAACGAAATGAATTATAGAGAAAACGAATTGGCGTTTCAAAACAGACTAATTCCACTGGTTAAAGCTAAATATAAGACATAAGGTCGGTCGAAGACATTTCAGACATGGTGGTCGGTCAGACTTTAAAGTGTTCAAAATGGCCGACGCAATATGGCGGTATTATAAGTCCTAGACAAGCATTATGGCTGAAACTTTAGTGTGAAATTTATGAATAGTGTGCCCAAAAGTATTCTGCAAAGTGGAAGTGGAAAGGAAAGTGGTATTCCACTATGGAAACACTATTTCTGGACATAAATTGTGAAATTTATTTTAACACCGGATCATAAAATTACAATTTTTTGCTCGCTTTACTAAGTAAGAATGCAATTTTTAGTTTTTTGATAGAAGGGAAGGAGATATTGCATTATCTAGAGACGACTACAAAATGCAAATACAAATATTTGGCGTAACAGGTCTGTACATAACCTAGGGCCTAGCTTTTCAAAACCATTCGTGGAATGTGAGTTATATTCTTCACACAAGGAAACTCTTTAACGTCCCCAATGAAGCCCATGGTTTGTGCGGCAACATTTTTAGTCCTACATCCTACAAAGACCCTTAGAAGTAAGTCTAAAACGACGGATCAAAGATGAAACCCTTTGTTTTCCTACGCAAGCCAAGAAAACAAAGAAATTATAAATAACATTCTCTTATTATCAATGTAATCTCTTTTAGTTTTTAAAGTCATGACACCACTTTAAAAAAAATTCCTCAAGATCATTTTCTGCAATTGTAACCTCGTCATTCGTTGACAATGTTTGTCCTTTTAAACTTTCGAATATAATAGAATGTTTAAAAAAGTGGGTTCAACCATTCAAACGGACATGTCTGTCTCTGTCTACCGGCTAGGCTCACACCACTTCAAGTTTTGGGAACTGAATTCTTCCTTGGACTCGTTTTAGTACTCACCGTTTTCGGAGCATGTGACGCTAACAAACCTGACTCTCATTTTACCGCACCCCTGGCGATTGGTCTTTCCGTTACCCTCGGCCATTTGGGAACTATGCCCGACTAAGACCTTCCCGGCTAGGTGACTTCAAAAACTTTATATCAGGTATCTACTGGTTCCTATCCCAGCCAAAATCGGAATTTCTATTATAAGCTTACAATTAAGTTCTCGAAAAGTGCTCCAATGAAAACTGATAAATATACATATTTAGCCAGCATTTGGATCACCAATGAGTCCATTATGAGTCCCTGTCGTGGGTTAATCTGAAAGAAATGACAAAAATTGGTATGTAGCTTTGGGATAGCCATCCCGAGGTTGTTATGTATTTCAGGATAGTTAATGGTGGCTTTCCTAACAGGGCGCCCAGGACTTCGAAGTGGTGGTTACCGAGGGCCATTTTTCTAGTTCTGCATAGGCTTGGGTAGGGATCGGCAGAAATCATCCGTCTACGGTGAACCGCGAAGAGCGCTAAGTTGGGTTTATTAAGTGTCAGGATCTGTTTAGCTTTGGCATTATAGTGTGAAGGCTCTTTATTGAATTTAACAAGAGAACGTTAAACAACGTTAAACACCGTTACCAGGCCCTGTTTGGACATCCCTTTATGCTAATTTGTCCGCCAGTTCATTCCCTTGAATGCCGCTGTGTAATAAAAATTCGTAGTCATATTCATAGGGCTAATGTACTTTTGGCAATTTGTAACGTTTTGTCTATTTCGTAGGCCATTGGGCCTAAAATTAATATCTGAATGAACTATGACATATCCATCGATGGCTGGACCTGTTTCTAAAAAGCTAGTTATTTTTTCTCAAATTCTTTACTCAAAATCGAGAAATGTTGTTAGGCAAATTTGTATGACCAACCCAAAGACACAAAACCCGTGAAGAAACCTTTTTATATCTCTCGTTGATCACTGATCATTGCACCAAATTTTTAGCCAATAGTTCGAGGTTCGTGTCCTAGGAAGATGCAACCATTAATTTTATAATGTGCTCAATACTTTGCTGGAAATGAATTTATTATTCAAGGATAGAATATAATGAAAACTGTTGAAACTGTATGATTGTTAACTCTGTGCTATTTTCTTAGCTTTCATTACCGAATTGCTTTTTAAGATTCAAAAACTTATATGAAAGAAATATTAGATCCACTTTCGATCACACAGTTCCAAGAAAATTAATGTACATAAATGTTTACCCTTTATGAATAACAGATCCAATAGTGATCCTTTACTCTGTAAGTGGCAAAACTTTACCAACTAAAGGTTATTTAAATCTATAAGGTCAACAGCATTCGATAAGCATCTGTCTGCATTCAAAAATCCAATCCTAAGCACCCAAAACAAAGTCTGCAGACCGTAAACAATCGGTATCTCGTTAAAATTCATAAAACCCACTTAACCTAAACAAGTAGACTAAGAGCTAATGACCACATAGATGATCGGCCAAATCACCCGATCGATCGCTAGGACTGCCATCTACGGTGAAACGACCAAATTTCTGAAATTAGATAAATTTTGTTCTGATCTGACTCATCGGCCCGCCATCGGCTCTATGTGCAACCTGTACTGAGATCATTCTCCCTCTCTGACATGACGATCTTTTCTTTACGCGAACAGGTGTGATTAATCATTCAATTCTACACCAGAGCAAAAGCTTTGCGCAATTGTCCCAATTCAAGCTGCAGATGTCGGTAGATGATGTGTATAAGAACGAAGGCCGCGTATACACAGCTCACACACCAAGGAACACTTTTTGACGGCATTTGTCATGATGATTAGCGCAAAAGAATGACATACAAAGAGAGAGAATGATGGAGAACTGCATTTAGATACATTCAAGAGCAAGTGCCGAGGCGAGTCAGTGATCTGCGGAATAGCCAGCTTTTTTCTTGTGTTAGCGTCTCTGTCAAGTTTTGTCATTAGACTGTACTCTACAACGATACACAGGGTTCAATGTGACGAACTGAACTTAGCTCGTTCTCCCTCTCTGTCAGCAGCGGTTGGGTCTTTGACCTGCCAAAGTAAATGTATTTCGATTAAGGCCTGCCCGTACATGGGGGTAGTGTATCAGAAAATACACACAGATACGTTTAATTTTTGTCGGGTATTGTGTGCCTAAAATGTGATGTGGTAGGTCGCGTTGGATAACGATTTGGCGTTGGTTGACCGATTTGATAAAGCGATTCGCACGAATTTTGTCACTGATGTGCATCAGGCGAGCTTTTTTTTTTTTTTGTGTTATTTTGTCGAAGGGGGTATTTGGAAATATCGGCCATTCAACCCCCGATTCCATATAGAATATAGGGTATTTATCCCTACTGATTAGCGACTTTGTAAAGATATTTATCTGTTTGCTAATAATTTTTGGCTGAACAGACATTAGGCTGACAATGGCGACATTATTGCGATCGTCTATTACAGTCCTGCGGCGGCGACGGCGGCGGCGACGGTGGCAATGACCGCAATTTCTAGGTTAGTTAGTACAACGTCGCTGTAAATTGCATGACTGATACGAATAAGTCGGAGGTTTTTGTTTTCTACTATCAGCCAACGATTGGGGTGGCAATAAATTAATATATAAATATATATTTTTTTTTTCACAAGTCTGATAAGTCTGGTGACTTTGTTTTTGAAAGTTTTTGTAAAATGATTTGGATGTTGATTGAAATCCAGTAGAAGATAAGGCTTTCTTCATCTAGGGAAATTAATTGGAATTATATTTACTTAAAGATGATTGCCCTACTTAATCTTATGACAGAAGCATCATAATCAACAAGTTGTCATAATAGTCGTTTTGACATTTTCGGCTGAGAGATTAAATACGTCAACGACAGAAATATTATATTAAAAAGAAGAAACTCGTAGTCTAAGAATAAATATCGAAAGTGGTATATACAGTGGCGGGCATAGACTGATGATGACTATAATTTTTATTACAGATTCTTGGACAAGAGATATAGGCCATTTGCGAAAACATCAAAAATAGTTAATTTAATCGTCAATTGATCGTCATTGGGCATTTTCGGAAAAGCCGTAGTTGCCAAAGTTTCATGATCTTCATCAGAAAAGAACAGCATTAGCATAGTATTGGCTAACGCAGTTTGCTTTGAGTCAGATGCTCATAACCGTCATTTGCGTATCATTTCCCGTACAGTCAAGTACCCAACAAACCGCACAAGCAAAAAAAATGTTGACACAATATAAGTCAACTGCACAAAATGACAGATGTAAGCATGATGACCGCTTTGCAAAAGCATATGACTTTATTTTTACGTGTCCGGAAAAACAAAATTTGTTGGGAAAATTGTTTTAAAAAATCTCATTGAGAATTTTTGGAATTATTCATATGATAAGAAGAAAGTGTTTTTAGGAAAATCAATGTCATTTCAAATTTTCTACTGCACAGCTGTAAAGCAGATGACGATTCCGAACAAATGACTTGCGAAAACTGAGTTATCGAGCATAATGCTAATGCAGTTCAAAATCGTGATTCTGTTCTTTAACAAATCACCTTTCCACTTTGTGCTTAGGAAGATTTTGCAAAAGCATTTTTAACGCAGATGACGTTTTCGAAAACTCGTCGTGTTGGATATGGTACCATCTTATTGAAATCACATGTTTCAAACATCCATATCTTCGATTTGGGGTCAAAAAAATGTGGTGACACATTTCCATATGCGACAATTTTTGTTCGTTAATTTATCCACCAAGTATAAAATAAGCCTCATCGGTGAAAATGTTGTGTGAAAATTGGTCATTTAAACACTGATACCCAAGTACCCAACCAACGTTTGTTCTACGTTTAGCTGGCTGGCTTCAAAATACGTCATAAAACAAGCTCAAATGCAGGGCTCGACGTGAAAACGATAGATTTGGATCTTCTGCAAGACTTTCCGGTATGTTTTCTAGACCTTAAGACATCTTTAACAGTGCCAGTCTCTTCGATTTTTTTTTTGCCTACACAAAGACGAAGACATGGCACACTACCGTCGCTTGTTTTTTGGACCTAGTTTCGAAGGGCATGAGCGCCATGGCTTAAGTAGTTATTGCTTTGGACTACAGAGTACCAGATTCAAATCCTAGATAACATTTATGAAAAATTCTTTCACGGCCCCACCTCTGGTGAGCGTCTGACAAACATCCGAGAGTACAATGGTCATGAAAAAGCTTCTCAAGTACAACATTGTGTCAAATGTCACATCCCGTCTTTCTATTCTTCATTCTTTCCATCACCCTATCTGGTTCGTTTTGAAAAAGGGTTACGTATATCTTACAAAAGGATAAACTAGATATATTTGTGCCAATAGGTCCCAGTGGAAAAGCCCCGCTATTT
Source organism: Xylota segnis (assembly GCA_963583995.1). Taxonomy (NCBI): domain Eukaryota; kingdom Metazoa; phylum Arthropoda; class Insecta; order Diptera; family Syrphidae; genus Xylota; species Xylota segnis. The sequence goes on from OY757237.1 coordinate 6,112,505, forward strand.
AATAGGGTATCTTAAGAACAATTGTTGATTTTTTGCTTCTGTGGAATTATGAAAAGGTCTGTAATATTAAGATCAAAAGCATTTGGGTGTATAAAGCGTTCAAAGAGGGCCGTAGACGGTCTGCAATGGCAGTTACTGAAGAAAATGATGCTCGAAAATCATCACTATAGTTTGAGAGACCGTTCAAAAGAACTGTTCATCTTTCACAAAACATTTCGCCACATTTTAGGTGATGTTTTGTAAATGAGATACTTGTTACAAAAGAGTTGAATTATCATCTCACAAATTCATCCTTCTGAGGCACTTTTTAACCAAAAACACTACCAATATGATGATGTATTCTCCAAGTATGATGTTTTCTTCGTTCCGAGACACAAATTAAAAAAAACATTCGCTGAGAGAAAGAACTGAAGGCGGTCTAGATTGTTCGTTGAAATATAAGTATACATATGTATGTATATCGCTTCAACTGCATCCTATTTTAAAGGAAACAAAATAAATTTTGATGATTAATTAATTTACGTTGTTTTTATTAACTCAGTCCCGCTCATATTTTTTTTTTTGGCAATTTTTTCTACAGAACTAGTGTGCCATCAAATTATTTGGTACGAAAGCATACAATACATATCTAAAGAATCAAAATTAGCATTCTACGCAGGTAACTCAAGAACATTGTCTTTAATAAGACTCTTCGCCCAGAAGTGACTTATTTTCTTAATTTTTTTCCAAATTTTTTGAATTCTGCGCTTGTCTAAAAAAAAACTCAAACATATACCAAACAAAATGTATTTTTATCAGCCATTTGTTTTCTATATTTTGCTCGTAGATCGTTTCGCTTTTTCGGCGGTCATTGACACGAACGAAAAAAATAATACAAAATGCGTTCTACGTTCTGCATACACATATGCATGTAGAGTGAGTGTGTTTCTTTGAAAGCTCCAGAGGATGACGTGAGCCCCTACTCTGTAATCACATCACCACCACAAGCGTACTTAGTCATTCTACAAAATAACACCATTCGGGCAATGTGTGCTTAGAACTTGCCTTGGTAAACGTAGAAAGCCAATACGGGCCTTAAACGCTTGCCAGAACAACACTTTTCGTTGTCATTACCGAAATTGTCCCAAGAGTGAGGCATGCTATTGCAGGGATAGAGGAGACCGACTATAACGACAATTTCGACAACAACAAAGAAGATTCATTAGATGCGCCTGCAGTTCTTTTCATTTTTTCGGCTTTCTATATTCTCTCTACAACGGCATGCCAGCAAGAGCAAAGGGGTCTACTTTGTGTGTAATTTTTTATTTTTTTCGGGACTTTGTTGTATGCTTATGTACCCCTCGTAGGCACACACATTCGCACAAGTACTACACTAAAAATCTAGAAAAACCGGATGCAAGGTTCAGTGGCTTCCTGCGGCACATAAAAACCCAAAAAAAAAAGAGAAAATGCAAACATTTTAGAAGGATTTCTTTTTCGGGGGTTTATGCAGCCGAAATTTCGTCGACCATGCAACAAGTTTTTTGGTTTCGCTTTTGCTTTGTATTTGAAGATTTTTTGGTGTAACACAAATGCAGGAGAACGCATTGGTGTGGGGTTTTTGTTATGGCCAAAAGGAAATAGATAATTTTTTGGGTGAAACCGAGCAGTGCAGTCAATCGTTGAAAACATGGAACGATGAGACCGCTTACCTTTGAACAGGAAAGGAAGTGGTTAAGTATCTATTGCAAAGGCAGTCGTAGGGATTCGCAAAGATTTTAGTTTGCGGTTTAGATTAAGTTTGGATTTTGAACAGGATGTACAGAAATTGGACACATGCACAAAGCAAGTAATAATTGCTAGTTCCCATTGAAGCGAAGTTTCTAAATAAATCTATGGTTTTCAAAAGACACATTAATCAGTTGGTTTTTATAGCCCTGCCTTTAAATAATAGTCAATCCAAAGCCTTGACACATAGGTTAGACAGCAATATTTGTAGAGTAAATTTCTATTGGTGTCAATAATTACTCAACGTTGGACCAGATACCATTACCTCAGCAGAGAGCAAAATATCTTTAACACCAAAATGGAATAGAGTGGTATAGACAAAGAAAGTGTGGGGAAGGATGACCCTATGACTAATAACTGGAGGCAACATCTTAATATAACATTCAACGGAAAGGGGACTAGATCTACATAATTGCATAATACAGAGGCTGCAGGAATATGAATATGAATATGAATATAATGTGAAGGAACATGACCGCCTAATATGGTATCTGAGGGCAACATATGTACATATTTATGACAACCAACAATGTACATGTTGGCGAATTGGTTAGAGCGTATGCCTGATGAACGGAATCTCGGCGTTTTATGACGCCAATCAGCCTCCTCAGCATCGCGCATACGATCTTATCTGTCATCCTGTGTGAGCGTCTGAAACCCATAGTGGGGCTTCGGAGCAGGAAAGTGCACAATCGACCAAATCTTCACACTTAGGCGCACCTTGGAGAAAACCCAAGAAGTTCAAGTTCATACCCACCATCTTTACGTGGCATAGGTATAACATCATTTAAGAGACGAGCTATGAAGAACCATTTCTAGTTTTGGCATTCCTGCCAAGCTCGTCAGATTGTGCAGAATGAAAATGGAGAATTCCCGCTGCTCGATGCCAAAAAAGGATTTACACCAGGTGGCGCGCTGTCATGTTATTTCTTTAACCTCATACTTGAAAGCATTGTGTGCATCTGACAGGCCAACACCAGAGGGAACTGCTAGCTTACGCCGACGACATTGATATTATTGACAGAACTCAGCGGGTTGTCATTATAGCGTTCACTAGTATTGAAAGGCGAGCTGTCAAAATGGGTTTAGAGAAAAACGAGGATAAAACCAACAGCTGTCAACACAAAGGGACACACAATATCGATGAATTCGACAGAACGTCACAATCGACAGCTATAACTTTGAGGAAGTAAGGGATTTTATCTACTCTTCTGAATCGCTGTTTCTTAGGGTTGAGAAGGCTATTGAGTAGTAGAGCCCTATCTCGAAAAACTAGGGAGGCTCTTTATAAGACCTTGCTTATCCCAGTCCTACCACTGGACTACCAGCACCAAGCAATCTTATTCGTGGACAAGGTTAGGTAACCAGAGTCAAAACCAGTAGTTGTTGTACACAACTAGTGAGTGCGGAATCAAGGTTTGAATCTTAGACACGGCCAGCAATATTCTCACTGTACATCCTGTTTCAAACCTGTGACAAACATCCGAGTGTATGATTTGTCTATTCGAGTAAAAGTACACAAATATTTGCGAGAAAAGTACAGTGATTGCAAAAACAAAGAAAGAAAGTAAAAACCAAATCATCTATTAAGCAATATGGGTAAGGACCTCATAATCTAGGACCTCAGGAAATCCTGAGACTTTAGTTAATTCTTTTGATACTTTTGAGGCATTATAACTCCGAGAATTGTTAAATTTTGTTAACGTTTTTCAAGTAACTAAGTACTACATGAGTTATCTGGTAAGAACGTCCGGAAGGGCCTGCACTTGGTGGCCCTATTTTATACAATTTCAAAACTTTAAAATTACTGGTTTTCTCGACGGCATTTCCTAAAGAATATTTGATCTGAATGGGAGGTCAAAACCTACCTTCAGCTATCTATCCACGCGAGGAAGGAAGGCTTTCACATCAATTGAAATACCTAGATTTTGCTAACGACGTGTGACGTACTCTATCGTAGAATTTCAAACCTCTATTGGGTAACAACAAACTTAGAGAGGGATGCTAACATTGTAGAGCAAAAGATTAAGACAACGAGAACGAAGATACTCAGTCATGGAAGTAACTCTCTCACTCGAATAGACATTCCTGGACAACTGGTCGAGAGAATAGAGTTTCTAATACCATAAAAGTATTGTTTCAGTGAATGAAGTCACTTATGGGAATGTAGGCTAACATATGAAGAAGTAATGCTACGTAATCCCTCTACGAAATATTCTAAAGATTTTCTGGTCGAACTTCATCCCAAATAAATAGTTTTGCAGGAGAACGGGTCAGGAATCTCTAACCCCCACCACCTAACGTCGATTGGTCACTAACTCAGAAGTTAGAGAAGAGGATGGCGTAGAAAAGTGGACGAGGAGTGTCTGTAATCGGGGATAAAATGAAGTCCTGAAACTCACTGGTAGTAAGTAAATGTTCTAAGATCCACAAGTAGACACAGCGTATAAGTAATAAGTGTAATGGAACATCTCCACTTTATTCGAATTCATTTACAGTTTATAAACCAAGATCCTAACATTTAAAATTCCAAAAGAAGTCTACAGGCTATACTAACACCATACCACTTGCACACACTATACTCAACTCAGTTGTTGGCCTTTTCCACTCCCACACAATTTCATATGAAAAAATACTCACACACCACTACACTCGTAATCCCCCACATAGAAGAACCAAAAGAAACGAATATTTTTCTGATTTGTTTAAATTAAATAAAGTAAAAGTAAAAAAAAAAAAAGAGGATGTCACACCGACATCTGGAAGGATGTGTTGTAGCATCCTGATTTAGTTGACTGCCACCATCCAGACCGGAACCGAACAGACTCCGTACGTCTGATCGAATTTATCGCAATTCCTTTCCTCTTCCATAACTCTCTTCTCAAATCGAAATCCTTCAAAATATTCAGCATAACGAATGTCACCTAATCCAATACCACCGAAACCACCGCCCGACCTCATTTGGTGACAAACATACACACGCAATGTATCTCGTGCTACATAATCCTCACATTTCGAGCATCATTCCCGGGAAGCCATTATAATTTTTCTTTTTTTTTTTACCAGAATTTTATTGATTAAATAATCGATATCGCGCGGCATTATTACATCCAGCAAGAAGAGGCTTTGCTGTACAAGAACAAAGGGAGTCCTTGCCTTCCCCCAAACTGACGGGGCGCTACACTACAATCTGTTACAATGCACATTATCTACATACACTTTGTTCTCTAAGGCGACGACTACGTCTTCACCATCGCCAAGAAACATTAACAAAAAAAAACGAAAAACAGAAGAAGCAACGCAAAACTTTCATTTTAGAAACTTGGTTCCATCTCTTTTTTTTTTTTTTGCTTGTGTAGTACCTACTACACTACACACTCACTCCAGGATGCAACCCCCCTGTCAATGAATGAAATTTTTCAAAAGGAATTTTTCTTTCACCCCCATCCTCGAATAAAATATCTCTAAAGTTCCTCTTCCTTCGCGCAAAAGGAGATAAAAAAAAAAAAAAAAAGTAAAAAAATTCCATCACCCACCCGCCGCCAATGGTACCTCTATACTCTATCATCAACACCGCCAAATTTATCATCCCTTTTTGAAGCTGCAAAAGGAAACAAAAAAAAAGCGAAAAAAAGAGGAAAATCTCACACCCCTGCCAAGGAAAAATAAATCTCCCATCAGCAGTGGTGTCTTATGAAATCGACGACTAGTGCGGTGTGCTACACACAGTCGTCGATATCGAAAAGAAGACACGAACCAAACTGAAATTCAAACTCATACACACCCCCTTGTGCGCCCGTCACCTCACACAATTATAGATTTTTCTTGTAAGTGTAATGGCTGCCTCGGGGGGGCGGTTGAGAGGCTAAGAGGCTGAGGACTGAAAGCTGAGGGATGAGTAACACCAGCCTCTCTATTCAAAAATACTAAAAAGAAAATCATTCTTTGTAACCCCTGGCACTACCCATCTACCCATCCACCCACCCACCCATCCAGCCAGCCAGCCAGCCCCTTACTCAATAACTATCTACTACTGCTCTCGCTCATTCTAATTCAAGTTGTTTCTCGCTCCGTTGTGGTGGTGGCCCTTTCTAATCTCATCCCTTGGCGAAGAGGAATCTCCTTTCGAAAGCATAAAAAGTGGAAAAGTAATAAAAAATAGAAAAAGACGAACTTTTGAATTTCATAATCGGGAACAGTTTTTTTCTTTTTTTCTGTTCTTTCCCTTCATTCGTCTTTCTCCTTCTTTTTGTAGCCACTAGTAGTCCTTGCTTAGTTTTTATACCAAATGCTACCCCTAAAATAAAAATTTTTTGGAAACTTCTAATAGGGGATAGGAGTAGGAAAAAACTTGTTAACTGTATGAATGCGACAGTTTTTTCTTTTTTTTTCACTCAATCAGGCAAACGGCAAAGGGAAGGCAAGGCAAGGCAACCCTCTTCCATGATGAAACCAGAGAGAACGGCTGAAATACTTAGACGGTGGTAGATTTTCAAATCTCCCCACCCACTACTATACCTACACACTTTCCATCTTTAGTTTTGCTCTCTCTTATGAGCTAGAATTTGAAAAAAAAGAAAGAACAAAATAAAAAAAAGAAGAAGGAATCTTTTTTAAACGATAGAAAGCACCACTTCATCTCTGCTTCCTTTGAGAGGAGTCTCGCGCGCGCGAGGAGTAGTAGCATTTGGCGGCGCCCAAAACTTTTCTCCACGAACACAATCATCTCTCGATACAAGTAGACGGAGAACACAGTACCAAACCAAACCAACGAAACGAGAAACGAAACGAAAAAAAAAAAAAAAGGAAAATAAATCCTTCCTTCCACCTCATCGCTGCGCCACTTTCGCTGCTTCCACTGCCATTACTGCCATCTCTAATGGCACACAGTATGTGATGGTGTACAGTTACGGATTCGCGATGCTATAAAAATATTTTTCATTCCTTCATTTTATGTATTTTATTTATTTTTTTTTATTTTTATTTTGTGTGCCTTTCTTTACTTCGTTTCGCTCATTTTCTTTTCTTTTTTCTATTCCCACTAAATTTTTGCCCTAGCGAAAAGTTTCCCGGAATTCTCCTCCACAACCTACAACCTTCAGCCAGCCGCCCTAAAGCAGCATTGCCACCCAACTGGGGGGGAGAGGTGGGGATGGAACCCTTGAAAATGTGTAAGAAGGGCTCATGCCGTTTCATGTAGTAGTGGTATACTAAAAATTTTTTTTTTACGAAAAACTAAAGAAAAGCGTTCATCTTTGGGTTTATTTTGCTTGTGTGAGCTTCTTATGGCGGAACTATGTGCCGCTGGGGGCGGAGGGGGTAGTGGGGCTCTAACGAAATATCTAACAGCGGGGGATGTCAATGGGGAATGCGTATGGCTTTTACAGGCATCCGGTTCGAAAAGTTGCAGTGGTGCAGTATCTGCCTTTTGGGGATTTTTTCTTTTTTTTTTGTTTCTTATTGAAACTCTTTCATTGGTTGCTGTTCGTCGATTGATGAGCATTAGGTTGAGGATTTTATTGTGCCCCATTAGTTTTGATTTACAGGGATGTTACAAGGTTCTATCGTGGGAGAGCTTGTAGAGAAAGAAATGTAGAAGGAAAAATAATATTCAGTTGGATCTCATGAGTCAAACAATAATTTTTGACAGACTAGCTAAGACTTTTTATGTCTTTACTTGGGTGGGTTTGGCACACTATTTTTTCTTATAGACTTTCAATGCCTTTTTCTAAATATGGCAAAGATCCCAGAATGCAAATGTCCAAGAAAGCTTTTCTTGTATTCTCCGGGGAGTAAGAAGGGTCATAGAACTAAATTGCTTACCAAAGATCTTTTAAAAATAAATTTCAAATGGTGAAGTTGTTAAATTTCAAAGCTTATTGGTCTGGATGACCCACCTGATGTGTGGGAAGTGGCTTTATTTTACAGAATTGTTTTTACCCTGGGAAGAGAAAGCATTCCAAACATTGCAGTTGTAACCAGGTACAAAATTATTTAACTATTTTACCTTCCGAAATCAGGATCAGTTTTCAATTACGTAATTTTAAAGCCTACTTATCAAAACAACCATGGTCCCCATATCAAAATACCCGAGGTAAGTACCGAAATGCTCTTAATTCAGATCCGTCAAACATTATTGCTCCGAACGAAGGTTAATTGAGAGACTTAGATAGTCAAGCATACATAGCTTGGGATCGACTTTAACTTAGACATCGAACTACTTTTAGTTATCTCTAGTCGGATAGTCGACGAGCGAAAATGACATAATTTAGTCTTTTAAGACTCTGATAGCCCCGTACCTTTGACTTCAAAACTCTTCTACCGAATATATTTCGCTTAAGATTGGCTATGTTTAAATACTCTGTCGCAACTATCCAAAGTATGAGTGTAAACCCCTTTCTCACAGTACGACGAGCTGCAAATAATGTTTTTCTTTATAAAGGACCTAACAATTTATATAAAATATGAAATTTATTTCAGGAACAGGACACATGCTATTTTTAGATATGAAATTCGATGTTGTTCATATGACCACCACGAGCACGTCTATTCTTTCCACCCAATTTTTCAACACTCTTCCATCACGCATATCGGTTCGCATATTGCTCCTGAGCTCCTCTAACGTTGTTGGCTTATTAGTCTAAGCCAACGACTGCAACCTTATAAAAAAAAGTGCAGATGGCCATTCGACCGGGCAATTTCTCGAGATTACACCAGTACCGAACTTCTCCTTCATTGTTTGACAAGTGGTGGTGCATGTGGCACCATCTTGTTGGAACCACATATCACTGTTCAGCTGCATTGTTGAAGATGATGTTTCAATGAAATTGAGGATTTCTTCAAACTCTCCCACAGCCAAATCGGAAAAGTTTTTGCGCTTCAAATGATCATTATCTTTCAGTTCTTGACTGAAGAGTATAGACCAAGATCTCTAAGCAAAATTCGCCACAAAGTGGGGTGAAAGATTCCTGTGAACGACTGTCCCCCCTTTTAGCCTAAATAGTTTCACATTAAATAATAAATACGTTCACTCGAATTTATTCACTATAGCACGCACAGTCTGTATAGTGAGGCGATTATTACAACCAATATCATCTAACCAACGTTTTAGTTCTCTTCCTGTCCTTCTTGTCCCATCTCTAGAAAGCCAATGTATTGATTTCAGAGTCCATCGACTGTCGCTTATTCTAGCTAAATAACCAGCTCAGCTTTAATTTTGTGGGCCCATTCGAAATGGGACACATTTTTCGATTCTCGTTATGGTCTGGATACATACAGCTTTTTAAGTTTCGATTTAGGAATACAAGGCGCAGAAGAAGACATTCTTCGACAATAATAGTCAACTCTAAGACTTAGGCCGTAAACCTTTTTTATCTTGTAAGAATACGTTCATCAGAATAAACTACATACCTGCTCTGGAGGTATATTCGGTTGGTTAATTATGTCCTATATCACCTTTTCAAATTTGAAAAGAAAAGAAAGAGTCTCAGTCCCGCTTAACTCCTTCCATGCCCTCAAGATCTCTAGCTTTCGCTCTTCTCCTCTGACACTTCCATCCTATCTATACATCTCCGTCGTTACGGATGTTCGTTACAGACACGGTCATCCCAGATGATCCTTAAGATGTTTCGTAGACTCATGTCAGCGAACGTTTGGACCTTTTTCATTGTTTAAATTAATTGCATTCATTGACCATATTTTGGGCAATATTCCCAACATAGACTTTTCTTTTCTGTTCTGGCTTCCAAAGCCCTATTCGGTTCCACCATCGGTAAAGAACAAGCTCCTTAAGTAATAACTCTACTCTTTATAAAAATTGTAGCGTATAGTAACGTAAGTAGTACAATAGTAACGCGTATTTGAGCTGCCGGGTTAGTTCAGTCCGAACCATAATATAAGAATATCATTAGCGTAGTCTAAACTAAAGTGCAAAAGTCTGTCGAATTCAGGCGTTTCTCGGCGGAAAGCAGTCTTCAGTATATTCCTTAAGACCAATGAAAACATTATTCATGAAAGAATGAAGCCTTGCGTAACCTTGCTTACCTTGGTTCTTCCTTTCTTTAAACAATACTAGGCTAAAACAATGTAAGCTAAAAAAAAAGGTTCGCAGTAATGATATCCCATTGCAACAAGGCACGGCTTGTAACAGGGCTTATGGTCTTTTAGCTACAGGTACACCTTTACCAAAAGACCCAATGATCTAAAAAACTTTTCTGACATGTTGTCGACAGCATATATGTATGAAGCCCAGACTGATTCACACAATCTTGCAATCTAGACTTGCAATCTAGTCAAGACTGTGAAGCTGACACCCTGTATGAGTTTATTCAAGGCAAACTCCTTATCCTTACTTTCACGAAATATCTCTAATTTGAGTTTCCATGAGGTGGTAAGGATGAAAGGAGAAAGTCGGCTAATATATTCAAAGCCGGATCTTAATCTTTTAAAAGGATTACTTAGCAATTTTTGTGCATTTTACTAGATTGAAAGGTTTGATCTGTGTCCTTGTACTATAAGTATGGAGTGCCTTTATATTTTGGAACTTCCTCGTTATAAATCAATAAATACTTGACGCTGGTTCGATGTGACCCAGGGCCTAGCTTCTCACAACCATTCGTATTGTGCGTGTCATATTCTTTACACGAATGGAAGGGGCCTACTGTTTAATGCCGTGTGCAAGGAGAAATTTGTTATTTTGAGAAGCTTTCTCAGGACAGTTGTACTCTCGGATGTTTGTCAGCCGCTTGCGAGAAGTGGGCCCTTGAAAAACTTCTTAGGTGTTCCGACTGGGATTCGAACCCCTTGCTCCATAGTCCAACACACTAACCGCTGAGCCACGGCACTTATGTAGTACACCTTTTCATTTGTTATTTTAAAACGTTTGCCTTCCAACCCCTAGGAGATAAGGCAAAAACTATAGAAAACCAATTTAATCTATCGATGAGATACTTTGTTGTTTTTAGTCCACCAAACCCATTTATTTATTTCAACTTACATACAAAATACTTACATTCCTGTTTGTGACCTTATCATTAACTTATCAACTTAACAATTGACTTGCGAAATATTCGTCGAGATTAGCGGCTGAATTGCACGAATAAGAAATGCAGCGGTCCGCGCTGCACTTTCATGTGATTAAGGCTGATAATGTATCTCATTTCTTAGCTGTTTTGTCGTTTTATCGCGAATCCAAACTGGGTTGACTTTATTTGCTAGGCGTAATAAATTTTGTAAAGCAAACACTGTGCTCAAGTTGAATTTCGTGTGACAGATTAGCTTTATTCTGGTGCACTGAGTCTGATGAATTGGGGGTAGTGACTGCTAAAAGTTAGCATTTTAAATTTGTTCATTTTATTATTTGCTTTATTAATATTTAATTTTCCATCTGAATATTTGCATATGTATGGCACACGCAGTGCATGGGGATTTGGCATTCGTGCATTTAGGTAGATAGCTAGATACCATAAAGCAAAAAGTTTTCAGTTTTTAAACTCATAGTTTACTTTCTCTTTTAGGTTCAATATTTACACAGAGGTAATGTGATATTAAGGCGGTTGGTTATTTAAAAATTTAGTGAAGTTACTTTTAGGGCATAGAAATATAGTGAAGGCGTAGATCTTCTTAATAGGAAGAAAGTTTCGAACAACAAAAGAGCATTAAAGTACCTTAATAGTCTTGGGATTTGTACTCAATGCAAAGGATGTTCCATGTTTAGTTAGGTGAGGAACAGTCATTAAACACTCAAAGCGTAACTTGGAAATTCAGTGCCTTTTAGGATGTTACCCAATAGCCTTCTAGGACATTTTCAACCGAAACCTATTATCCCTTAACGTGTTTAGAAAGTCGCTGCACCCCTGAAGTCCTGTAAGAAAGTGATAGAAAATAAATGGGGTCTACAGCCACATATTACATATTGGCTCTATGTATCTTTGGAAAGGGAATCTGTTACCTAACCCATTTCGCCCGGAATAAAACATCAGTGGAACACTAAGAATCACCTCAATAGAAGTTTTGTACATTTTGTTTCACTTGCCGCGTTTGGATATCTATAGCAAATAAAAAGTGGCAGTCTGTTCACCTATTCATTTGTAGGCAACATTTCAGTGGTCTAAGCACCTAGGATGCGTGTGTCTGTGCAGCTATTCGGTTGAAAGCTACTTCTTAGGACACTTCTCTATTTTTGATAATCTTGACTTCCCCCTGCAAGACACCAATTACATACATACTTCTACAACTTCTGTTCTATAAGAACATAAGCCATCCCCTCAAGACTTGATTGGAAGGAAGACTTGTGTACCTCCTTTGTGTATGCCAAGCTCTGTTCGCTCAAAGGAAATCGCACTTAGGCTCTTGGTGGTTCAAAGGGTAGTCTAAGGAGAGAATTTTAAATCCATTTAAATCTGCCATAGTAAACTACCTACATAGAAGTATTGTCCATTTTTGAGATCCCGTGATCAGCTCGATTGATTTTCGACTGCCAGGAAAAAACCTCTCGTGTCTTAAAAAAACGCAAAAGTACAAGTTTCTATCCTTTTGGAGTTAGAGCGACGAAAGTAAGGTTGATTGGCCGAGATCAGGTGACAAAAGATATGTGAGGAGATCAGCAGTAAAGAATTCAATCCCAAGTATACTATAAGGACCGCGAAACATTAGCCAGCCCAAGGTCTCGATCTAAATCCAATTCTAAACCTTTGAACCGGTGTGACCTACAGAGTTTAAGACTCAGCTCTTGAAAACAGTATCAAGGGCATTCCACTATGGCTTTCTTTTCAAACCTCCACGAGCTTGAGTTGATGTGAAAATCCGAAGAGAGTAGTATTCTTTCTATCCTTTTCTCTATTAGACTTCTGTTCATCTGTCGTCTATTGTTGAGTTTGATATGGGGAAACGTTGGCTTGGTGTAAACGTACGTTTTTATCACTAGATTGAAAGTCGAACAACGGAATCATTCCTCCTGCATTATAATCCTTTTACGAGAAAAATTTCCCATTGAATACTTCGGATTGGCATGTGATGCAATTATATATAAACCGCTCATCAAATAACCTGTGCTGATTCCTCCGTTCCCAAACCTTATTCATAACAATGGCGCCCAACGTCGGGCTCAAACCTTAAATCAAAAGTCTCCTGCTATAAAGTACAGTACACAGCACATTTAGCTCTGATGCTAAAGTACAGGGTCTTAACCAACAAGCCTCTCCAGTTAGCGCGGTCCAAGTCCCTTCAACGGGACCGAACGTTTTACGAAGGATCTTTGACTGAGAATGGCTTCATCCGCTTTAGACAGAGTTCATGCTTCAGCGCTATAAAGCAGGTTCTTAGTTCTTCGCGATAGGGCTCTACTACTCAATTGCCTTCTCAGCCCAAAAAAACAGCGATTGATAAGAGCTACGAGTATTCTTCGATATTATTTCTGCTGAGGTGTTGCTTCAGAATTGGTAGCAGATCCGAAGAACGTAAAGCTCCTTAGTACCTCAAGGGTATAGCTGTCGATTGTGACGTTCTGTTCAATTTGTCGATGTCGTGTGTCCCTTCTTGTTCACAGCTATATTTCGTTTTGCCATTTCGGCAGCTTCTAAACCCTCTTTTGACATCAAAGGTCTCGGTGAGATCGTTAGCGACCTTGATCGAGCAGCGGAAATTCCCTATCGTCAATCTGCACTCAATCTGACGAATTTGGCAGGGATGCTCTGTATAGCTCCTCTCTTTAATGATGTCATATGCGGTCTTAAAATCGACAAAAAGCTGGTGGATATCGACTTGACTTTTTCTTCAAGATGCGCCTAAGTGTGAAGATTTGGTCAATTGTGCACTTTCCTTGTCTGAAATCACACTGATAGGGGCCAGTCAGGTTATTGATGAAAGGTTTCAGACGTTCACACAGGATGGAAGATAAGATCTTATACGCCATCTTGAGAAGGCTGATACCTCTGTAACTGGCACAATAAGGGGGTTTCCTTCTGAATCGGAAAAACGGTAGCAAGATTCCATTCATTAGCCATACACTCATTGGACCAAATGAGTGTATCCTCTACCAGCTCATTGCTTTTCACTTTCATGGTCAAGAAATGTACATATCTCCAGTTCGTGGCGGATGTTCTTAGATAGTCCCTTCTTCACAGCAGTAGTCCAATAATCTGCCGTAACCAATACCCAATAGGTATACCTGCCAAAACTTTTTCCGCAATCATATCTGCATTAGCTACGTTCCCCAACAACTGCATGAAAAAAATAAATCCAAGCCAACTCTACCCGCTGAAAACATAGTACTAGTAATGAGTTTCCGCAATTACCACCTCATTTCATGCCAATACGTTCACGTTCAAGTCTTGCCTACCTTTTTGCCTTCGGCCACGAATTTATTACCAATCGGCCCTCGTCATCCGTCCATATAACTCCATCAGCACCGTTCCCTCGATTATCTCATTTGGAAAATATCCACAAAAAAAAAAAAAAACTAGGTATAACCAACCAATAGATCCATATCCTGACCCGTTTTTTTTTTCCTACATTTCAGCCCCATTTTACATATCATCCCCTTCTCACCTATCCGAGCTTTTCTAACCGTAAAATAATATTTTTCACTCCGACAATTTTTTCACTCAACAAACCTACAAATTACATTCGCGAACTTTTTCCACTGTCAGTCGCCGACTGTGTGTCGACGAACTTGGTGGACTGTGCATAATCAAGGGTGATTAGAGGGGTGTGGGGCTACCTTTATACCTAAAAAAAAAATAATAATAATAATCCATATATGTATGTATGTATGTACGGCACATGTATCCTGATTAAGCACCATGGGGAGCAGGCGGATATGGTCATCACCCCTTTGGTGGTACTCTGCTGCTGCTTTTCGTTTGTATAAGTAGTGGAAGTTATCTAAACCATTTATACCTAACATAACCCCCTTGCCGGTCCCACACGGAACTGGCAAAATTAAAATCCCTCTTGAAATCATCTACCACCCCCTACACCCCATCAAACCCCGGCGAAATATTAAAATGGATGAAATAAAAACATAGAGGAAGAAAAAAAACACAACCTACCCGACTCCCACCCCTTTTCAAACCCGCCCGCCCCCCAAACGGTGTTGTGTTATTTTTCTAAAGTTACTAATACATCTAAAAAAAAAAAATACGACACAGAGGCAAAGAAAGAGCAGAGGGTAATAAAAATAAAAAATAGTGCCCGTTAAGGTATAGAGGGAGGACCGAAGCGCGGGGTACCTACCCTTGGTGGAAGTTAAAAAGGGCCACCACCCCGCGCCTAAATCCCTCATTTGGGGTGGTATATATTCGTTTTTTACTGCTTTTGGGTAAATTTTTGCGCATCACCGAAAATTATTAGGGAATTTCATTTTTTTCTTCTTTTTTTTTGTGTTTTGTGTTCGTCCTTTCTTTTGCAGGCCGCCGCCGCCTCCGCCCCCCATCAGCTGCGCCCGGTTGCCATTTGTGTGCTGATATGCCTGCCACCCCCGGCCCAACTCTCAGTGTGTTAAATGTTATTATTTTTTTAATATCCGCTCTCGTTTCTTTCATAGAGCCACGGCAGCGCGGCAGCGGCAATGATGATGGCAAAGGTAGTACCTATACATTATTTTGTTGTGTTATTATTATTATTATGTGAAACTAAATGAGAAATGAGAGCAGCAGCTCGATCCGAAAGAAAAAAGCCAGTACCGGCTACAGTACACACAACAGAAAGCGGAATCATAAAAAACACATCACACAAGTTTTAATGTAATGTGGAGCGCCGCGCGTTAAGGTTTACTGTGAGGCTGGGGGATGGGGGTGAGTTCTAGGTTCAAAAATCCATAGAGAACGTAAAAAATAAAAAAAATAAAAATACCTAAAGGGATGATAATGTAATGTGTTGTGGCAGCAAGAGTAGTGTTGAAGATAGGCGAAAAGCGATTTTTTTTTTCTTCTTTTCATATCGGCATTCGTTTGTGTTACAGCAGCAGTTTTTTTTTTTTCCATTTCATTCAAGGGTTGGGGGTAGGTATTGCTTATTTGGTTAGATGGTTGGATGATGATGCTGCTACCGGTCTGCTGTTGGCCCTTTGTTATTTTACAATCGGATTTATGGGGTAATTTCGTTTTTAACTTTAATCCCGGACCACAAAACAATGACATACGTACTCTATGTGCATATGTACGAAGATGTATACGGCACTATAAGGGACGAACTGTGTGATCCTTTGAGGGAGGGGAGGTGCTTTTTTTTCTGGTCTATATTTTTAATAAGAGCACTTGGTATGAGCTGGTGCTTTTTTTTTTGTTTTTAATTAAACTCAAGTGATGAATGTTATAATAGAGCCTTGAGGTAAACAAAATTAAACAACAAATTTGTTGCGGAGCCTGGGACTTAAAGCATTGAACTCAGAGTTGGGATGTGTGAATCTATGTAGGTTTTAATCTGTTAACCAAACTTCTCAGATTCTGTGAACTGACCGAAACCACCGGCTTACTAGACTTCAGACATCATCATTGGATGCGACTACTTTGTCTTAGAGGCCTCCTTTGGGATCGTTTACTTTTCCTTTCTCCATCACAGAAATCTTCTTCGACTCCTTCGTGTAGCCACCTATTAATCTCATCCATTATACGTTCGAAGCGTTCTTTGGTCACTAATAACTTCCATGTAAAGAGGGCTCCCGTGGGGTCAATCCCTGTTCGTCTAAGTATGTACTATATGTGAATAAGTGTTAAAATTGTTCCTTGCTCTTTTAATATGTTTTTGTAGGACCTTTCGCTTTTTTTTACTTCGTATGGTGGCCCTGTCCATTGTTAATATTTCATACTTATAAAGCCTGCAGACGCATACCTCCCATACTATCGCATCAGCCTATCAATAGTTTAGAATTTGGCGGAGGAGAGAACTTAATCGCCCCTTAAAACCGTGGTCTCTCATTTGTGATATTTATTTTGTTCAGGTTAGTGTCCCAGACCCTGTGCTTCTAGTCAACTTATGGAGACGGTTATAATGACCATTGTTTGATTAGATGATTCGAGACTGGGAGATGAGGATGAAGTATCAAGCCTTTATGTGATCTAAAAAAGAATAAACTCCCCAGAACGATCCGACTTTCCTTCAAACCTTATAATAAGAAAACATTATTTTCTTCAAACTGAGTGCCTGTTATTTCATTGACACTATTCTAGATGCTGTGCAATATTGTCAATAATCTTTACATACATAATGTAACATTGAAACACAGCATATATTAAGTAAAGATGTTAATAAATCTGCATCTTCGATCCGCGACACTATACTAAAACTTTAAAACGACAGAAGATTTTCGTCCAATTATGGAAGTCTCTTATTCTTTGGTAAACAGATGAAATACTAGGTGGTCACAAACAAAACAAACCATGAAATCACGTATGAAACGTACCCAGAACTATAAAGTATGTCAAACGTTGAAGATTCCCCTCTTTTTAGTTCAAACACCATTACTTTAACCGAATGGAACAAAACAATATCTGAGTTTCAAAAATTTCTGTTTTTTTTTCTTCTCGTTGGCAATTAAAACTAATGTAGTCTATTTCCTATAAGAATTCAGAAAATACTAAACCTTATACTGGACAAACACCCCCACAGGCTAACTTATTCGTTTTGCCTTAGTTCATGTCATAATCTGTGAATTTTATTTGTCAAAAAAGCCTGCAGGTGGACAATTGTGTGTGAAAATAAGCACAAACACCGTACGCCAGGTGGCCATAGTTCTTTGTTTCCTGCTTTAACGTATGTGACATCAGGACTGTACGATCTACATCCCATCGTGTTCCACATAATAGTGGGGAAAGTATGCAACCTTGACGGAAACCACTTTACCCTCTGGAGGACAAAATTCATGTTCACATGTTGAATTAGGGGTTCTTCGTGGAAACATAAAATCAGACATCCTTTCCAGTACTCATTTGTTTTTAAGAACTTATTAGATTGGAAAAAGTTATCCATCAAATTACTCCTCGTTAAATAATAAGTTTTCGAAAGAACGCTGCACATATGTAGCAACTGTGTGATAGAATCAAAGTTAATCAAAGAAATAATGAACATTTTTGGCAGCAGAGAAAATTTAAAAAAAAAAAAAACTGAATTGGAATTAATAGACGTACTAAACACGGTACTACCCTCTAGGTTTTGTTGTCATCATCATACTGCCGTCAGTATGTGTTAACTGAATAAACCATCCAGGTCTTAAAATTCAGTGACTCTTCAAAAGAATAGTAAGCTCCTCGAATTTTCAAGTCCCCCTCCAGTTGGGATGTCCACGAAAGTAAGGAATTTCTTTACCTTTTGGAATGCAGTTGAGGTTAGCCTGCAAAGAGCCAAATCTTTGAACTTTTACTTTCGTTGCAAACGAACTCTAAATTTAAGTCTCGGAATAAAGTTTTCCTAGTAGGTTCTGACCTACAACATAAATACATACAGTCCCACCTTCTAGACCAACAAAAAGTGTCTCCTGAAATGTATTTCAACCACTAAAAACCTCGTCGAATTTTTATCCTTCGCCCTTTTATATTTCAGAACTGGCAACGAAGTCAATGTTATTGGAACCGATATCCTCTTTATACTGTTTATCCTCTACGTTGAACCTATATACCTATATTATTAAAATGGTTATCTTCTTACCTGAAAAACCGTTCTTATAGTGTACGGTTCAGATCCGTTTACTTGGCTACTGTTTAGACATGTTCGGTGTGCCACAAGGCATGCCTCTAGGTTCCCTTCTGCTCATTCTAGCTATAAACGATCTTCAGAGGGTCGTTAAACACTCCCACGTCTCTCTCTGGGTGGATGACACCCTGTGGGCTCCTACAATAAGACCTTGTTAGTCTTTCGATCTGATACTTTAAAATCTCAATATATTACATTTTCATGTAAGTGCAACCTTTCCCCTTCGACTTTAGCTTCACCACAGACAACCTACATCCATAGTTCGCTCTCCTCAGGATCTGGACATATTGTGCGACATGGTGCATAATTTCCTTTCGCACATTGGTAGCTAACTCGGATTTGTCAAACGATGATCCAAAAACAGCCGGCCCTTATGTCACCAAAACACTTTATAATGCCTTCCATTGTCCGCTGTCCAATACTGTAGTCAATCTTGGTCTGTCTTTCAGCGGATTCATGTGACCAGAATTGAGAACATCCACCAATCGTTTTCTTCTGTTTGCTCCCTCCCTATCCATCTGCTACTCTTAGGTTTCGTTACTTCTATTTTTCTATCTACCCATCTACCGACTATCCCTTATAGTTCCAAGGAACCAACTTCCCGTATATCGCGGAAAATTAACTCAAAACCTTTCCGTTTTCGACTTTATCTGCAGCACTTTCCTCCTTCCTAATCGTAAGTAATTTCCAAGCCCTAGTTCGTAAGTTAGTTTTTAAGTCTTCTTTTTAGCCGAAATAAATAAGGGCGTTCGGTCCCACCAATGAATTCAGTTCAAGGTTTCTTTTCGAGAACAAGACGAGCGATGAAGAATAGGCCAAAGATTCAGCATTCAGGTTTCCACTTCATGACATATTTCAAGAAGCGTACCTACTCCACATAATAGCCACAACCTCCACATGTTGTGTGCAAAAAACTTTAGAGAAGCCAATCAAAATGTAGACAATATGCTACGAACATTCCTTACAATACGCACTTGACGTTCCCTTCCATATCGTCTTGAACCAACGTCATTGTTGGCCTGTCCCCTTTCCACATTTCTTCAGCTACTGTCATCACCTCATAAAGGTAACCCAATACCCAGGCCCTTTTCCCAGAGACAACACCATCACGAAGGTGCAATTCATCAAACGCTGACATCCGTATGTCGCCTCCATTTAAAACCAACTCTCATCAAATGGTGATCGATTTTGTTACAAAAAAAAACTGTGAAACACCCTTCAAGACCGAAAATACCATCAACAAAAAGGGATACAAGTGCCTTTTTCTAGTAACCAAATACCTCACCCATATGCTAATGATCTTTGGACATTTTTTCTTCGTTACCAAATTTGTTTGGATAATTTTTTAATAAACTAGTTTGTGTGCGACAAAGAAGTAGAGTATCACATTTCCCTGTACACATAGACATTCTACTCGGCTCTTGGCTCCTCTACTGACCAAGTAATTGCCAATCAAGCGGTTGAGTTTCTTTTTTTTCGGTTTTTCAATTACAAGTCAGTTTCTTAGTCTGGCACCGTTTTTCAAGGTTCAACTTCTGTCTCGACCTTCTTTCATTCACCGAATTCCGGTATTTTCCACTCGCACCACTCCTCCTCCGACAGATGACATTGAATGCGAATGTGGGGTGGTCCACCCTTCATTCATTCATGCAAAGCCAAAATGCCCACTTCGGGATTTAAAAAAAAAAAAAAAAAGAAAAAAAAACTCGAAAAAAACATCTTTCCCAGTCGTCGTAGCACACAGCAGCCACTCTCACTCTCTGTGTGTTTTGGCCTTCCTCAACTTTCTCTGAGGTTGGAAATATCTCTGAACTCATTCCGTGCACCCCCACCCTTGCTGTACACGCTTCTCGATCCATATATACCGACAGACGGAGCAAGAAGCAGCAAAAGCATTTCGGTGTGAAAATCATTCTGTGCACAGTGCAATAGCAACAGGTGACTCTTTAACAAAACGACTCCCATCCTTATCACCAGGAGATGGTGGTGTGTAATACCACCGGCTGCCCCACCTCTGGCCCCCAAATCAACAGCATACACACTGACACACCACACCAGACTTTCACTTGACGTCCTTGTTGGTTAATATACGAAAACGAAAAAGGTTCTGGTTATCTCAAAACCAACCCCCAACCCCCAGTCAGCAGCCACCCCTCAAGAGAAGAGAAAGACATCTATTTGTCGGCTACATGGCCCGTCGTCTTCGTCGTCTTCATCGTTCGTACACAAATGTGTCGCGACTCGACGAGTGCCAGGCAACAGAACCACCAGCAGTAGCACCAGCAGCCGAACCAACTTCAGGACTTCCTTAAGTGTTTGGACTTCCGGACTCTGAATGTGTGCTTGGATGGAGGGGGGGTGACGAAGGCCAATGAAGCCGCAATTTCTCCACTCAACCCTAAGAAGGAAATTTAAGAAAAAAAGGAAATATCCACGTCCAAGGACGTCGCAAATCTTTTTCCTTCTGCTTTCTCTTGGCCCGTCACATACGTATCTCTGATGCCCTCCCCGCTTAAGGGATGAATATATTAGTCTGCCCCCAGTCCTAGTGCGTTTCCCGTCTTAACACACATCCTCCCCTGTTGGTGTGTGGTTTTCTTTCTGCCGTTTTTTTTTTTTTTTTTAGCAAATTGACACATATGCTTAAGGAGAGATAACTTCCTTCAGATAATATGGAAATTTTCAGGATCTTCCCAAATAAGTTTGTCCGGCTTAACCCGGGATATCATTCCCTGAAAATGTTTTCTTTTTTGCGGCCCCATGTCCCACTGCTGCTGTCGGCGGTCGGTGTTGTTATATGTGTTGTCATAGACCGGGGTTAGGGGTGAGAAAACAATTGGTTCCTTTTTTTTCTCCTTCTGAGTCCGTGTTGGCCTGATGACACAGCGATGACAGGGTAGCTCTCGGGTATTTATGTCAAAAAGGTTAAGAGTGGGGTGGTTGGTGTGTCTCATTTGTATTCAAGTGCAGGACACACTGCTATTGGTGCTTGTCATTTGTCCGTCACCACTACCTTTGAACGGGTTGAAGTGGGTGAGGGTTACTTGTGGTTGACCTGACCCCATGGTCAACGAGTATGACCCGACCAATTAATTTGTGTAAGTTGCGGGATAGTTCTAAAAAATCAAAAACCCTCCGTTCGTCATCCAATTACAGGCTATCACCCCTTTTTTTCTAATATTTCACATATATCCGCAAAAGGGTCAGGTCCACCCCTATGTATGTAAAAAAAAAAAAAAGGGGGAAACCTTTAGATTCATCATAGAATCAGGAAGAAACAAAAAGAGGTTTTTTTTTTTTTGTTTTGTCAAGTTGACGATGACTTCTACTGCCATGATGATGAACTCTTTCATCCGTTCTCGCGCTCTTCTCTCGGATTCTAGGACGACGTCTGTGCTTGAAAAGTGGCTGGTAACTGCAATTTTGTTTTCCATCCATTTTGTTTTTTTCCCTTTCCTTTCTCTTTTTTTCTTCATCATTCCTTGCCTCTCATGGTAGATGCTTGATTTGAAGTATTCTGTTTATGACATTCGCGTTTTTTTTTCGTCGTCCTTTTTATATATATTTAAATCGTTTTTTTTTTTTGTTTTTCTGATGCCGTTTTCTAAGTACAAGGGCCTAAAGGATATCTTTTCATTTCCTTGATGGTAAGAATATTATTTTCGTTTTGTTTTATTCTTGCATAGAAAATAAAAATAATAAAACAGGAAAAAAAAAGAATAAAACTTGAGCAAGGTGGTTAGGTTGCAACTCTCTGCGATGTGATTGTGTTTGTCACTGTGATAGGGGTTGACGGGGTGGAATTGTGTGACGGAAATCAAGTTTTGTCTGTGGAAGCGAAAGTAAAAGTAGATATACAGATGCGGCTATGTTGTTTGTCTGTTTTCTTCTGTTTTATTATTTTTATGTCAAAAAATGACATTGTCGTGGATGTCTGGCAGGAGAGTGGTATCAAAATGGACTTCTAATGTTATTCAATCTGTTCGGGTTAAATCTTTTGTTTAAATGTTTCTATTTTTATTTTTTTGTGAGCAGATATACAAGAAAATGAATGTGAAACATTGTTGGCAAAATTCAGTAACAATTGGTCTGTTTGATTGGAATTTCTGTTACGAAAAAAAAGAACAGTGGCTCTTCTTAAATTTCTGTCTATTCTCAGGGACATGAAAGTCGAATTTACATGCTATACTATCAAACGCTGAGTTTGAACGATTTCCTTTCCAGTCCATACCTATACTTACGCCGCTACTATTGTCTATGGATTATGGTTTATGAACCTAACATTGAAATTAAAGCCACATAGACCTCTTTAGCAAATAGGACCTAGACCTTTTTAAAAAATAGGAAATATTCGCTGGGAAGACCTGAAGAATGGGCTATCACAGTAATCATTCGAAAAGCCAAGTGCCCAAAACCAATTTTTGAACTAATGCGTTGTTGTGCAAGAGTACGCTAGTCAAGAATCTGAATACCAGAAAATCAAAATCATGTTTTTTACGTGTTGCTGCTCCTACATGTTTAGTTGTTCCTTTTCGTAATTGCAGCAATGAATCTGAGTCTTATCTCTACAATAAATCAAATTTGTATAGGTACTTATCCAAACTCAGTTAAAAATTAAGTCCACCTGTGACAGTATTTAGAGAGACGAGCTATGCACTTTCATGTCTGGTTTTAACAACTCTGTCAAAGTCATTTATGAACGCAGGAAAATGCGACCTACGACTTGCGAATTCGAATAAGCGAATATTCGCAAGTTTTGACATTACCTACATTCTGGTCGCAGCAATATGCCAATTTTGTTTGTCATTAACAAGCTTGAAGTACAAAGCAAACAAATTGTGAGGTTAAACTCTTGTGGATCACGTGCTACATTATGTGGAATGAAAATAAACTTTGACAGTTCGCAAAACTGTCAAATATGTAGAAATGCAACTTTTTTTTATATCAGTCGATAGATAAATTGAGTTCTGATATTTTGGAATAGTAAATTGCCAGTAGTGTGCCTTTAATTCTGCTAAAAATGGTTTGTTCGCAGGTCGCTGAGCTGTGAATGGACCTTTAAAGGTAATTCGGTGGTAAGGGCGGAATATGAAATACTCTGCTTTGGTAGAGCGTTCAAATATAGATCTGTTCTGTTGTTCACTTACTCTGTGAAAACAGTGAATTTTTACGAATTGCTGCGAAGACATTTCTTAGCACTGGCTTATGAAATATGTCAAATTTGTCAAACCGCTGTATGTAATTCTTTGTTGTTTGCATATTTGTATACATTGGCATCTGACGTTTAAAATGTGCGCAAATTTCGTAGTTTTTACCTCCATAATTTGACCTCTCTTTGAGAGCATTTTACTCCCACTCCCACTCCCACAGACCTTATTGAAAACATAAAGGATTTGATAATAAAAATATCCATTTTCAACTTGACAGACTTAAGGTTAGTCATCCTACTGACTTTTACTTGTGGACTTGAAGCCCACTGAACTGACCCATCTGGAAATCCGTCTTCGGTATCTACAGGGATAAGGGACTGGGAACTGGGATATGTATTGAAATGCTCCACTGAAAAAATTTCAAATCCTCAAAATTCTGCTCAAATACAAGTAACGAAAAGGCAGATCTATATAGAATCCAATTTGCCCTGGTTATGTGGGCAAGACCATGCCGGCTCTCGTAGATTATGGGCGGAATAAATCAAAAAAGAACAAAGTTGCCATTAGAGGCATGTTTCCTAAATGGAGGATAGATTCCTACGTGTCCTAGGATCAATGTTCGTTGCAAGCACAAGAGGCAACAGGATATCAGATCTTTTCTGCCTCATTTCGAGCACCAACTGCTTTTAATGTCAGCTAATGACAAGATTTGTAGTTTTAGTTTTTTTAGGGTTTATTTATTCACAATGATCTTCGAGTGAAAGTGATTTGTCACTATCCGTTACACACCCTTCAAGAATGATACCGAGTGACCTCAATGGAATCATTAATCGGAGATTACAATATTTACCTTATTTCTAACATTTCCATATTTATACACCTAGTTCCTGTCATGGCGCATTGTTCTTCTGCATTAAATGTTTAACTATATTTGACAGTTGTCTGTTTTTGATTCCAACCAAATAACTGACATTTCTCTTACATTTTTGTATTCATTTACAAACTATTTCTGTCAAAATTGTTAACAGAATTTGACAGTAGTTGACGCCATTTGACACGCCCCGAAATAACAGTGTCCAAATCTTGTATAGTATGTGAAACTGTTAAAATGTTTCACATTTCAGAGACACTCACTGAAAGGTTTCAATTAAAAAAATGTGAATTTTGAGAACAGCGTCATTTTTCGTTTTCCTGAAATGTTTTATAGGCTAGTACGAGTACATTTAGGGAATCATGTATAAACTCTAAGGTAATATAGAATAATGGAAAGTGCAATTCAGCAAAATGAAATAGGATTCGATTTCGAGACTAAAAACTGTGGATGTCAAAAAAGTACTTAGCATCGTTCTTGAAAGGATTGTGTGAAACTAACAAGGAGGGTCAATCTGCAATTACATCTCAGCAGTAATTAAGCAAAGAATAATTATTGCTAATCGCTGTTTCTCTGCGCTGAGAAGGATGTTGAGTAGTAGAGCCTTAGCCAATAAAGAGACTCTATGTAAGGCGGATGAAGATGTCTTTAGCCGCTTTGAGAGAAAGATTCTTCTTTTCGGTTCTGTTTGCATAGATGGGCTTTGAAGGAGGAGATTCAACGACGAACTATACGAACTTTACAGGGACTTCAACCTAGTCAACAAATTGCGCATCAATCCTCTAGAGGGCATGTAGAGCGAATGGATAAAAATGGCCCGGCTCGTAAGGTCTTCAAATGTAAGCAGGAAGGACAACGCATTAGAGGAAGACCTCGCCTTAAGTGGAGCGCACATGTACTAGAAAAGGGATCAGAGTGCGAAATTGGAGGGACTTAGTTAGGGACCGAGCAAACTAGAGGTGCTTGTTAGTAAAGGGTCAGGTTTACCTCGAACTGTAGAGCCGCCTATGTAAGTAAGTAAGAAAGATGGTAAAACACGTACAGCTTAACTTTTTGTCAAAACGAATTTGTAAGAAAAATTTATCGTGGGTCCTTAAGCTTCTTGGAATCGATAGTGTTTTGCTAAAAAATCAAACAATTTTTCGTGCTCCTCAATCAAATTAATTTTTTATAAATTAATTCATACATAAACCTCTCTCTTCTCAAACACCGCTTCGAATCAGCAGACTAGACATTCGTGAAGCAAAGTCAACGATGCATATGGCTTGTAATGGTTTTACTTATAGATGAAGTACCTCATAGTAACATTTTTTGATAGAAACTTTACAATTTGTTTCAAATTCAAATGTAAAAGTTTTTTTTTTTTTTTGTTTGAATTTGAAAAAAAAAGTATAAATGGCAGACCCTCTACTGAAAATGACAACAAAAGCCAACGAAACTTTTTGACAATTAAAACCTCCCGCATCATTGTAAAGCCAACCTATCTCCTGCCATCTGTATATTGCATTAACTCATACACACATACAATAATACAGAATTTTTTTTTCTGCTATGCCCTTCATCTTTGCCCGCACCCCCCAAACCGCCCCCTCGTAACGACTTTGAATAGAAAAACAACCATCGAAAAACGAGTTTGTAAAAAAAAAAAAAGAAACTTTCTAATAAATTTGCTTTATGTGCGCTCTCGTCGCTGATGCCACTGTGAGCTGCGTGTTTCCCTTCCAAGGGTTGTGTTGCTGTAGTCCCCCATTTTTTGCCATTAATATTACACGGCTCCCATCAAGCTCTGACTCTGCCCCCATCCCAGGCCTCGAAACCTATTTCTTTCTCTCTAAACACACTATATCCTCCCCCATACAGCACTTGAGTGCAGGCTTCAGCGAGAGCACCGAGGAGGACGTACCAGAACTGAGGTGCGGCGGGCGACACACAGCATCCCGACGTACTTAGTTTCGGGAAAAAGGATTTTTCTGTATTTGTTAGAAAAAAGACTAAACAACGAAAAACGAAGGACGAAGGACGAAGGGAACGGAGTAGAACTTGGAATTTTTTTTTTTTTTTTTTTCTTTTTTTTTCCTTTTTGTGTGCTCTGAGTGTGTACGTATGTACGTCAAGTGCGCGCCCACCACCACCACCGCTAAGAAAAAATAAACGAAAATGTAAAATAGTACTGAACCCGCAATCCGAACACGTACCCGCGTGAAAGTTGCTGCGCTCGAGGGGAGCTGAAAGGACGAAGCCGGGCGCGGAGGAGCGGAATGAAGTGGCATTATACCTTCGTGTATATACAATTAAAAATGTAAATCAGTCGTAGCGCGCGGTACGGCTTACCCCTGGCCTTGGCATCCCTTCACATCTAACACATCGTCGTCGTCGTCGTTGTCGTCGTCGTTGATGTCGACGTCGACGTCGCAGCAGTTGTGTGTATAAGTACTACACATTGGATGAAGATGAGCGCTGAGCGGGCCTCCCTTCGCGGCTAAGGGCAACTTTCCTCCCTTAACCCCCTGCGTGTATACTTTTTCTGGTCGTCCTTGCTGTTTTAGCCCGTTTGCTTTCCTATTTCACATTTTTGTTGTTAGGAACTAGAAGGGTGGCCCCATGTATCGTATGCACACATTACGTGTACTTTAATGTGTGCGTTTGTATGGCAAGGATGTGTACATATATGAATTAGGAGAAAACGAGCAAAAAATGTTAAAATAAAAAAAAAAAAAACCAGCACAACACAACACAAAAACCGGGAGGGAAAAATAGCGATAGGAAAGAAGGTAGTTGTTGTCGTTGTGTGAACCAGGCGACTGGAGTGGGCGAGTATGGAGAAAAGTTTTATGTAAGCTAACAACTCGTATTATTTTACAAATTGATTTGAATTTTAAATTAAATTTAATTGTTTTCGTAAGAACGCACCATGTTGGGAGAATATTTTGCATTTAAATTTAATGGAAATTATTATGGATGCGGGGGTGGTACACACGTTTTCAGATAACAACAGCGAAATAATAACAAGATTCCCATGGCATACGAGTATGTATACCTACATGGGCTTAAGTTGCTGATTAATTGGTTCGAAATGGTGCTAGCTCTCTTAATGCTAGATATTACGCCCAGAAAACCTCTAAATAGATGCATTTTCTAAAGGTAACCACAGATTTGGGTTGTATTCAAATTACCCGTCTTTTGAAAGAGACTCCACGATGTTACCTGAGCAAAACCAACATACCTACCCAAACCAATATAAAGATCATGTTTTCAAAAATTGATGGTGAAACGGATAAGTGTCGACCAATGATAGGAGTACTATGGTATTTGTACCACCCTCTACGACCTAGAAAATCCTTAACCCTAAATCTATCACCTTTTGAACATCAATAACAAATTCCTTTTCCTATCATAATATTAAAACTGTCATAACTACTTGTACTCGGATCCTACATATCAGATTATCCAAACAAGAGATAACACGAATACAACCCAAAAAATAACAACGTCTGGTGGAAGTTTACATATAGGCAGACGCATGATGCATTTAGAGTTCATGATCCTGTACATGTTTAAGAGTCAGACTTATCTTAAAACCTTGTAAAATCAAATAGTTTTTAAGCTTGTACAACCCTCCGGAAAAAATGAGAATCAACAAGTACACCGCAAGCAGAAATGAAACTGAACTTACTCACAAAAGTTTGAGCAGCAAAATGGGTTCTAAGCCGCTAAAGGTATGTTTGGACAAATTTGAGACTACTTGAGTCTTGAGAATTTAATTTGAGAGGTAAGGACAATTCTACTCAAAAGCGACAATTCTACTGAGTAGCCAAGTAATGTATTAACCTGGCATTAAAAGCAATCATGAGAGTTTAAGGAATGTACTGAGATAGTAATATAGGCAACACAGAGATGGCAATCGATCAAGCCAAGGTTGCTGTGGACTATAAGTACCAGAAAGACTTACTTCTTTTTCTAAAACTCGATAAAGCCATGGGTGAGGGATATTGCACCTTCACAGCTCTGCTTCTTAAGTGGAAAAACTCGGTGAAAGAAGATGATGAAGATGAAGATGACTTCAAAGCGTGAACTTTTAGTATGGTAAGCCACAATGTAAAGCCAAAAAGGATGTGAACTAAAGACACTGTTTAATCAGTGACCCACTACCAGTTGATATATGACTTATGTACAACTTGAGATCGAGATATGACTCTCTATTGACTAATCGAATAATGAACCATCATGGAACTTAATCTACATCTTCACTCTTTTAATCCCCGGGTTTTCCGCCTTTCTTTCTAAAATGGATTAAAACTGCAACCCTTCATCTTAGGTAAACAAAACAACTAACCCAAGCCGCAACAAATAGTATTTTAAGTAATAACTGAAACAAAAAAGGGAAAACTCGTAACTCAATTGGGCATCTACTGACGTACATACGTCAATTTCGACGTTTTTATACAAATTATCGGTAACACAAGAAAAATTCATCCCAGGTATCACTGTTTTCATCGGGGCTACAAGTTTACCAACCAAATGTATCTGATCCTTACTAAGGCCGTATGGAATTAGTTGTTGTATTTCGATGAAATTTTTTGTACACTCCCGTACAGGTTTATGTAAAAACACGCCTTATATACCGGCACCTTACTGGTGTATTTACAAACTTCTAACAGCTAGCTCTTCAGGGATTCAATTTAGACATATACCAAAACCTGTAATACAGTAGCCGCTCGATAGATATAGTGACCAGACGAAAACATTTAAAAAAATGTAAATATTTTCCCACAGCCTCACAAGCGCTCATGTTTGTGCGTGGAAAGGGGATGAGTCTATACTGTTTAAAGTCTGTTAAATACTTGAGAGGTGTTTTCTAGGAATCGATCCTCGCAGAAATTCGAAAGAAATATCTCAACTAAATGAAAACGTTTAAAAACTACATCAAAAATATTATCCTTACACAAACGTCTTAACTTGAATTCCTAAATTTTTAATTTTATTCTTCTTAATGACTTATTGTATTGCTTTATGCAATATGGAAGCTTCCATTCCAAATCTCTACCCACTCCTCTATTCAAAAATCAATATCCGACCAAACTTAGACGAAAACGAAGAAAATAAATAAAAAAAAAAAAATCTGTATCCAGATATAAATCCAAAAGGAAGAACTACCCATTACTCCCAGGCATTCATTCTTTTCCGCACTTACTCTCTTTTTTGCTCTCTTTCTTGTTCTCCATCCCTTAGCAGATTTCTAATTCCCTTCGTTGCTAAACCATTGAGCCACTAAAAAAGTAATAATAATATCCCTTCACATCCTGCAATAATACGACCATGTACCCCTGCATCCTTTCCCCCCGGTGATGCCATCAACAACCTATTGTGTTCCATGGTGGCCTTCAGCTGCTACTGCTACTGCTGCTGCTGCTCCTGCATAGCTCCTTTCAAAACACCTCCACCCAGCCCCCCAAAACACCCCAAACCCCAACCTCCTAATGTCGTTTAAACTCGCATCATTGTATTACATTTCATAGTTGAATATAAAGATAGCGGACGATTTATGTCAACCCCCAACCCCAGTGCGCCCACCCGCCCGTTCCAACGAAAAGAAACAGAAATTAAATTCAAACACACATAAAACCCCAAAAAAAGGATGCTAGATGGATGGGTGCTGCTACTGCTGTACACACAGCCAATACAACAACTAACTACACCACACAATCAACGCGGCAGCATAGTGGAGGGTAGTTCCTGCTACTGCTCCCCCACACCACAATGTCAGAAAAAAGCTTAGTTCCACATTCTACACTCACTCTCTCTCCCCACCTCCACTTCCACCTCCACCATCGTCGCCAGCACTGCGAAGAAGGACGACTTGAATAATAAAAATAAGAAAAAAAAAGAAACGTAACATCACAACATTACAGCAGTGGCATTACTTTTCCTCGTCCTTGTGCCAGACCCCCTTTCAAAGGATGCTCGCTCGCGCTATTTTATAGCGAACGAGCTTACTACCTATACAAAAACTTAGAAATAATCACCAACATAAATCTCTAAAGCAGTAGAAAAGAAAAGATGAAGCTGCGAGGAGGGCTGCTGGAGAAATCCAACCAGCCACCCTCCTCCAACCGCCCAATAAGTAATACAAAGCCAATCCAACAAGACGGGGGGAAAAAATAAAAAAAAAAAAAACCAAACCAAAGAAAAACCGTCCTGTGTACCATCGCGCGCGCGGCTGTAAAGAAGGACTCTAACAGTGGCGGTGTAGTAGCGGCAGCCTTTAATTTTTTTATAGTTATTTCAAAACGAAAGCACCCCACACCAGTCGTCGCCATCAGCCCCCCTCTAAGCACACGGTCGTAACTCACCCCCTTCGAGACGAGAGGGGGAATATACATAAATCTTCTTTTCAGAAAATAAACACTAATACCAGAAAGGAAATAAAAGGAACTAGAAAATTTAGTATCTATACAAAATTTTATGAAAGCGCACAGGACGAAAAAAAAAAATTCAAAAAAAAAAAAGAAACGACGTTCGAAGGCAAAGAAGAAAACCAAAAAAAAAAAACAAAAAATCGTAAAAAAAAAAAGAAGAGAAATGAGAAAAACACAAGGAAGCACAAAAGTTTTCATTTTCAAATCACCACCCTCTGCAAGCAGCAGTGGCGGCAACAAATCGTCCTTTCTTGCAAACAGCATTCAAACACTCACTCCCTCTCAACCCCCAGCCAAGCAGGCCTGCCGCCCTTCTAGTTTCCGCCCGCGAATATACGAATTTGAACTAAAAATTCCAGGAAGAACAACGGCAAGAAGGAAGGGCAACTACCTGCAGAAATTATTACTTCATCCTCAATATCGCTAGTTCGCTTAGGGATAGAGCGAACGACAACGACGATGATGTTGGTCCCCGATGGGCGGGGTTGGGGTGAGTTTTTCTTCATCGCTTCTACATCTTTTTCTAAACTATACAACTACACAGCGGCGGCAGCAGCAGCAGCAGCAGTTACCAAAAGAAAAGACCTCGAGAAACGAAATAAGAAACACGATATAGATGATGATGATGATGCTGATGGTGATGCTGGCGATAGTAGTAGCGCGCTAGTAGTAAGGGGGTGCGCGCCGCACACACAGCATCCATCTCTCCATCGCTCCATCCCTGCCGCGAAAAGTTACTATCGATTTAGAGTGTTGTAGTCGAGAGCAGTTTTTCAGCAGTTTCTTTATTTAGCCCCTTCCCCGAACCGACACCCTCCCCACCCCCCAAAAACACAACACTGTAGTCCTTATTGTTGTTGTTTTACGTCGTTTACGAGTTCTTTTTTTTTTTTTTCTTCAAAAACTACCCTTAATGGCTGTAGAACCACGGTACATGGTAGGAGGGCAAGGAAAAGAAGAAAAAAAAATCATTTTTTAAGCGAGATCTTATTTCTCAGTATAGTAGCAATAGAGGCGCTCACAAAGAGAACGAAAAAAAGGAAGAAATCCTGCGGAAGATTTTCAAGCTATAGTGTGCGAAAGAGACGCGCACAGGGCCGCATTGTTAAGTTTAATTTTTCCTCTTTTTTTTTTTTTTCTTTTGCCATTGCCATTATTTTCACTACCACCCCTGTGTTGTTTGTGTGCCTGCCTAGTTTTTCCACTCGGCATCGATGAAAAGGGTTGATTAGGGCAGCAGCAGCAGCAGCAGCAGCAGAAGCAGCAACGGCAGCGGTAGCGGCAGCAATAGAAACAACGGGTACGCGGAGGAGGTTGGAAAAAAAAGGAGCACACAGCATTTTAAAGTAGTTCCTGACCGATTATTTCCCATTTACCTTCATCCCCGGCAAACAAGCTGATACCGCTGCTCTATAGTACATGTGTATAAGTATATGCCTCGGTCCAGAAGGCAGCGTACAGAAAGGATTAAAACAAAACCAACCCCTTTTTTGTGCCGAGGTTTTAGATTAATCATGGGTTTTTGATTGATTGAATCAGTTTTTTGAGATTCTCTCTCTCGCTGTATACAAAAAGCTATGCGGAGTGAGAACGAGAGGCAAAACAATGAAAATCTAACGAGAGAGAAAGCCAGGCGATAACAAAAGGGTTCGAGTTGACCTCTTCTTTGGCAGTGAACCGTAAAAATCGCATTCCTTTGGTCAAACGAATTACACAAACACACACACCTATACACCGAGTCGAGTAACACAAAAAGAGCGATGTTTTGGTGGTGGCACCGGACTGAGAGGGAGATTCTGGAATCGCGAATGTAGGTCGTAGGTCGCCGCTGAAGCCGAGGGAATATTGAGATGATAAATGGCGAACAAAAGGTTCGGAAATTTTCCGGATTCGTAAAAGGCTTTCCATAGCCTGGCGCATGAGAATTATACGACACAGAGTGTGTGTATGTATATTGAGGGGGTCTTTCCTTACTGGTTTTGTGTGTCGAGTTCTTGGAAAACAAGTAGAACTGTCAGTGTTTCAAGTTTACCAAGATTAGGAGTCAATGAGTTAATTTAATGGCACCCAATGACAATATTTACTTGACTCCTTCGCGGGTGATTTGGAAGCAATTTTTGGCGTTTTTTTTTTTTTTTCTTATTCCTCTCTGAACTTAAGGAAGCAGAAATGATGGGCATTTTCGTTATTGTAAATGAACCTTTCAACATTGTTGCTTTTAACAGGAAATAGCCTTCGCAAGGTTGAACTCAAAATAGCATTAATTACAAAATATCAGTACATAACCAGATTTCAAGGTGAATTCCTGAGAATTGTATTCAATTTATGTAATCTTATATATTTCACAGTCCAACTTCTCCTCTGACTGGATTATTGTTAGAGTTATTAGTTGTTTTTCAATCCTTTACCAATGACTTTCGATAGCTATTATTTTATATAAAATCAATTGGAGTGAACCAAAACTCTGCTAGTTCTAGAAAAATTTTGGAGTTAACCTAACACTCAGTCATTGTTGCTTTTTTTCTGGTTGTCAAACCATATTGTGGTCATAGGGTATTGCTTTAGAGTTTTTTTTGAGGTAAAGTGCTATGGCTGTGTAAACTATTCTAACAGAGGACCATTTCCGGATCGAAAAAGTCTTTGAATTTGAAATAAAGTACAGAATTCTATGCCACACCATCACTTGCCAAAGGCAGCAAAGCTAGAGTCAATTTAATTGACGGCCTGAACAATTAGGATGAAGTCACCAAGGCTGACTTTGGTAGCTTGTTGAAAATATATTTCGTACCTTAGACGACCTATGTATGTACTACATACGTGAATGTCCCGAATATGCTAGTGAAACGGCAATTTTTAGACTCGTACAATAACCAGTATAAAAGGTACTTGGTGCCTTCTGGACACGCCCTCTTCCAACTACGTAATCGTGTTCATCTGTTCTATTCGTTTTGAATCTTCCCGAGTAGAAAAAAATAACTATTCCTTCCCCGACCGTGAAAAGGCGAATTTTCTTCTACCTCCAAACTACCAATTCGTTGTACTTACTTTCAAACCTTGAACTAAAATCTATGTTCGGACTTTAAAATACAGGAAATCTGACTTGAACCGTACATTAACCCCAGGTTTTCGAGTTTCAGCATGACACTCATTGGTCAAAATTCTTTGATCACAACAATCTAGTTATGATTATAGTCAGTACTCAATCCTCGATCTCTTAAACTATACATATACTTATGTACATGAAAGCATAATCTACATCCCATCAAAACGTAAATCTATCTATAACTTCTGAACGAGCAATCTTGCCCGTAGTGACTGAGTGAATGTTACTATCGGGAATCACCTTTGAGTTCACATTTATGCAGAAGCCTCCAAGACTAAAGCATCTCTCTCCGCCTCCTAGATAACTAGAGTGTTTTTTTTTCTTTGTAAGCTGAGATTCTTAGCAATCAAGGAATATCTGTCAGAGATATTACACTTTTTACGTTAAATTCCGCTTAAGCTGTCGAGATAACGGAGTAACTCAACATTTTAGTGTTTTAGGTGCCAAACAAATGAGACATTACACGAAATTATCAAATTCGCTATAGGGTAGATCTGAGTATGCCCCCACACTACTTTTACTGAAGTTGGACTCTTTTACCGGAAGCAACCGCAGATAGGAAAATGTTCCGACGTCTTATATATAGCAACACAGATCTGGCCTAAGTTGGACCAGAAACGTAATCCTGTGTTGGTTATTTTAAATCCTATCACAAACCTGCTACCTAATAGGGGTTACGAAACACTGTCTGATAAGTCTGCTAAAATGCTAAGTCTCTTTTCGAATAACTTCCGCAGGAGCTTCAAGTAGGTGCAAAGAAGTGGAAAACAGAATCACAAAGGAACTCTTCAAGTCTAAATGTGTCTAAGCCTTAAACCTATTGTAGTTTAGTCGAATTCTAGATGATGGGATTGTATTGTCAACGCATCGCGTATCGCTACGCACGAAAATTAGGACTCGAAATCCTATTTTACTTTTACCAAGCCAACGATAAACTTGACCGTTATGCAACGCTCTTATGTTTGGATATACCACGTTGGTCCCCTGTTTCTTATAAAAATAAAAGGCACGACTAATTCGTACTTGCTTGTACTTTTATGCTAAGGGCTTCTACACTATTCTGGATAAATGTAGTGGATGAGGAATTGTGCATTTTTGAAAAAAAAAATTACGAAAACCGGCCAAAAATCTGGGTGTGATAGAGAATTTTACCTCCTATCAATTTTGTCCTAATGATTATCTACAATTTCTAGTCAAAATGAAGAGGTCTAGTTAAAAAGGGCGCTAGCACTATATTCCGAATATAGTGCAATCATTGTAGAAATACCTGAGAAACACCCAATTACCGATATTTCGCTCAAAACGTAGTATCTCATCTCGTCGCACATACCCAAATCAACCCAAATAAATAATTTTTTAAGGTCGTTCGAGCAGTTTTCGAAAAAATCCATTTTTATCCAAAGTGTAATGTTAAGGTTAGAACGAAAATTTCAATTGCGCTCTAGATATGAGACAAATCCGTCCAGACTTTTACTCTCCAGTCGAGCGTAGCTAGACAGACAGACAGACAAAATTTAGGGCCCCACTTTTCTGAACTTCTCTTTCATGGAAATGTTAAGTTTGAATAAAATGCCAAGTTCGAAATTTTTCACGAAGTCAATACTTGCATTTGGTTTAAGTAAAATATTGAAAAACATATCGATATCGTTAGTCGATCGTAGACTCGGAAAACATCTCAAAGTCAATGCCATTCCTCTCACAGCTGTTACAAAGCAAAACTGATTACACCTTTTAGTATTATTTTTTGAAAAACCCATCCTCGCTTCCTGTTTTCATTTCGAAGAAAGTATAGACTTTGGTTTGCCAAGTATTTTTGTATGGAAAAGAAAACTACAAAGAAGGCTTCAGTGCGAAACATAGACAACAAGGAATGTAAAGCTTCTTTATATTACAAATCCTGGCTACTACCTTAAAAAGAGTTGCCTTACTTTTTTCTGTACCAATCTGACCTAGATTGCTGAGCAAACCCTCCGTATAATAACTTTGAACTCCTGCTTATTTCTCTTTCAATCTAATCTATGTATAAACTATTATTGTTCATCTGGTGTTTCTTTTAGCCCTAAGTGCGAGCCACTGTAGAAATTTACAAGCACTTCTGCAATACAATATCGTAACCGTAACTAACTTACAATCTTTCTTTTGCAGATATAAATCCGAGCAAATAATTTTCAACATAATTTATTCCACAAGGTAAGTTTAAAGTGCCAACAATTAACTTAATTAAATAATAAACAAAAAAAATTAATAATAAAAAGTATTTACGCCACCTCGTGTGTTGACCCCGACGTGATTTGAACACGCAACCTTCTGATCTGGAGTCAGACGCGCTACCGTTGCGCCACGGAGTCTTGTGCTGGTGGTGTAAATAATTCGCGACAGTTCTAATCATTTGTCGACGCCGATGCGTGTCCCAAGTCCGATAAAAATAATATAATTCCGATTAAAATCAAATAACACACAGAATTGTTTCCCAAGAAGCGTGCTGGCGGGGAAAATGATTTACCGCTTGTTTATTCTTGGACTGGGAGTAGTTGTATGTATGTTCAATGGATATCTATACGGTTATCATGCGGTTAGTGTGTTTAGATACTTTTTTACTTGTTTTCGTTGGTTCTAAGCGGTATTGTAAAATTAGAAAAACATTTATAATAAAATAAATTAAGTGACTAAAGCATTTGTTTTAAAAGAGAGATAAGATAGGAGAGAATTTTCTATCTGTCTGCAGAAATGGGGCTTTCGTTGTTTGTGGATTAGGTGTACAGGGAGACATGCAATAGAAGTGAACTTTGATTAGATAGAGTAGGTGATTGATATTTAGCAATGATTCAGAGTTCCGAAAAAGTTAGAAAGGCAATGCCTTTAGAGTGCATCCTCTATGTGGGATGACACATCAATTACAAGGGTGACATTCAGTGTGACATCCTCTGGGACTGCTAGACAGACACATGACTTATTTTATTAATTAAATGCTTTGCTAAAGATATTTTATTGAACTGCCCCTTAAGGCGGCATTTTTACTTGCACCTGTACTTATAGAACAAGTATTGGTTTCGTGATTTGTTTCGAACTCGAGATATTAGTCAAACTTGACATTACTATGATGGAGATGTTCAAGGAAGTGTCTCTATGCTCTTCCAGTGCCTACATGGTTGGACGATTTCCTTTAAACTTTATATCTGGAGTCTGTGGAATTACAATTGGAGGCGAACTCGGAACTTTCATTTTAACCTCAAAGTTAAGGGTATTTTTCTTAGGAGCGATTTTAGTAGGTAAGAATGGATTTTCTCGAACACGGCTGTCACGATTTTGATAAAATTTAGTATTTGGGTTAGTTTGAATATAAGCTAACAGATGGCATACCACGTTTTTCTGTAAAAGTACGTTTAACGGCTATTTCTCCACTATTTCTGAAGCAGTTTATAAGCTGAGGGTAGTAACACAAATGCAAGCAAATTGCGTACGAAGTTTTGGAACTGCCGCGCCAACTTTGAAAAAAAATAGGTCTTCTTAAAATTTTTACTGAAAATCAGAAAAATTTGTTAAAGTAAAATTTATAGATCTTGAAGTTTTTTTTAATTCGCCTGAACTCCATAGAAACAAAAAATAAAGAAATCTTCCAGATAGCATCTGTACAGCGTCATTAAAATTCCGTAAAAAAAATACAGAATGACACGCCCACTTTAATGGGACTCATCTGTAAGAAGACTAAAACTTTAATTTTAATCCTCATAAGGTTGTAAAATTGCAGCATTAAGGTGCAAGTAGGTAAGACCGAGTCGTGCACTTGTAATCCACTAAGGTGCATGGTTTTTTTAAGTGCATAGCTATCCACTCGTCACGACAGCTTGCTTTGGAGTACGTAGAGCAAATTCGTTTAAACCATGAACTACACTGTAATCTGAATAAAAAATTAAGTGAATGTATTTAGGAAGTCTTTGTGACTTCTTTGGTCAACATTTGTAGAGTCAAAAACATTCAAGCCGTTGCTAGTAATAAAAGTTTTTAAAAAGTGTGTTTCCCATCAAGATCCATAAGAAAAAGTCGATTCGGTTCAAAATAAGCCAAATCAGTCGATTTGACAGATGCCATCGACTCACGCCGTTCGGATTTTCCCGTTAAAATCTTGGCCTATGCCTTACAGGATCAAACTAAGAACTGAAGCCTCTTGATCATTTGAAACTTCTTCGATTAGGCTCCTCAAAAGCTTGAAGAAAATTCTAAATTTCGTTCCAAAATCGATGAAGCTCATTTTTGACTTAATGGTTTCGTCAATATTTAAACAATATAAGCGTTATCGAACGGCAACAAACCAACATGTGCTTCATGTACTTCATTCATTCATTCATACTACAAAAAGTGGTCGTGTATTGTGGATTGCAATACGAAGGTGTTGGAAGAATATTTTTGACCAGAGTTGACGAAGGTGGAGGAAGACTATTTTTGACCAGTTTGTATGGACTTGACATTAGTTATATTCGGTTTTTACCACATGGTTTCGGCCGATATGTGTACTGCACGGGAGTAAATTTCAGCCCGATATCTTACTTATTTTGTGTTTTATTTAAAGTCAAAATTGCTATGTTCTTATTGAAAAACCATTCATTAGTGCTATTTTTGACAAAATTCAAAGCACGACCTGTTCCGGGTCAGGAAAATCTTCCCAAAGGCAGGTATGCGAGGATACATATGTACATACTGTACATATCCAGAGACATTCGGATCTCTTTGCCTACATAAACAAGCAAAATTGTCCAACTGAGCTTTGAGTAAGCGCAACACTGGAAGAAAGGATACTCGTTGGTATGAATGTGAATAGCATTTGCAAGCGACGAAGCAACGGTCTTCGTGACACAACTCGGAAGAAGCTAGACCTTCTAAACATTCTTCTCAAATTTTAATAGTTTACCTATAAATCAAAACGCCGACTGTTTGTCTAGGCTTAGACAGCTTGGTACGTAACTATGTTTGAAATAGCTTGGCAGACACAAATAACGTAAAAACAATGAATAGTTATAGAAAAACATGGTAAAGGACCCTCAAAAGAATGAAAGGTATAATATAAGCTAAGCGAACTAAATCTTTTCAGTACAAACATCCGTCAGGTGACATCTAGCTCAACAATTCCCAAAAATAGATAAAAACACAAAGGCCGATTAAACTTTATTCAGGGATTATGTATTTGTGAAATCCTTCTGCGAGTCAACCACAATCTGTTAAGCTTGAAACTCTGATCTCCTTCTGGCCGCAACCCATGCGTAATCAAATACAGTTTCTATTTAACCAAAAAACCAAGAAGTTCTTTGTCAACGCTCCGAAGACTACTTAAACTTTCCGCCCGTATTCCTAATAAAATATTTAAAAACAAATTACTCACTTAATTCAACCATTCCCTTTACACCAGACTGAGAAACCTAGACGAAAACACTACATCTGACCTTAAATTCCTACAGAGCATCTCCAGTTAAGTAGAATTAATCGATAGCCCACTGAACTAATTTCAAAAGACGTTGCAACTCCTCCAGCCACTCTGTGGCCGCCACCATTATCATCTTAAGAATTGAAAAGAAAATACGTACAGGAATACCACTACCTCACTGTGGGTCGAAGAAGAAAACGAAAATATTTAACAAGAAAATGTCCTTAGTACTCCGGCAAAGATCGCCGGCACGCATTCTTCCCCCAAGCCGACCGTCTTTCTTTCCTTTCCATCAAGTCGAAGAAGATTTTTTGGTTTTTGTTTTGATTTCACGAGTTCTTTCCTCGTCGTCCGTCCTTTCTAGTCATTTGTATGTGCTTTCTTCGTCGTTGTCCTCGTAGTCGTCGTAGTCGACGTCCTTCATGTGGGGTGAAAGTGGATTGCGGTGCGACCTCCACACAGCGCACACATAACAATCAACCAAAAATCCCGAAAAGTCCTTGAGACGGACGACGGCGAAAAATTACCGTGGAAACACACTGAGATAAATAATGGAAGACAACAACAAACAAAATAGCAAGTCTAAAGAAAGG
This sequence comes from Xylota segnis, assembly GCA_963583995.1. NCBI lineage: Eukaryota > Metazoa > Arthropoda > Insecta > Diptera > Syrphidae > Xylota > Xylota segnis. The sequence continues at coordinate 6,152,507 of OY757237.1, forward strand.
GAACAAAAAATACAAGAAAAAAAAAAAACAAATACTCGAGTCCTTGTTGATCACGGTCTTTCGCTTGCTACTCAATGGTCTGTGATGCATACTATGATTGGCAGGGTGGATTCGCGTAGAGTCCTTATCCCAGACCAGATGTGTGTGTTGCGGGGGAGCATGCATTCAAATTGTCTTCCTTAACTCTACTTTTGACAAAAGGACATGTCATGTACACTCACATAATGAGTTTGAAATGGAGAAAAAAAAAACATAACTTTAACCCCTAACTCCTCGGACGCCCAACTGAGCGCTCTGTAGCAAACATAATCAATACTTTACAAAACCTAGTACAATGCTCAACTTTCCCGCCGCTCCAACCCCCACTGTTGCTGTCCTAAATCATCCTAATCCACCACCCCCTTCAACTTAAAAAACCTAAAATAAAAAAAACGAATCCACTCACACATAGAAAGGCAATAGAAATAGGGAACAAAAAAAACGAATATGTCGCGATGTGTACTTCGTTCACTTACATCTCCACTAATACTAACACTACCCCTAGGTAAGTATCTGTTAAAGTAAAAAACGTAAAATAAAAAAATTTATAAAATATAAATTCATACGTACATAATATCCACTTACAACTACTAGGGGTTTTTTTGTTGTTGTTGTGCTTTACTTCTTGATCAACCCCCATCGCCACCGTCGTCGTAGTCGTCGTCGTGACTGTTACCGCCGCCGCCGCCGGTTTTATCCGCCGCTGCTATACAACTGCGAAGTCTGTTCTCTTTTGAGGAACGCGATTCTAAGCAGCATCAATGTAACATAGAATAGGGTTGCCACTTATAGCCGATTCTACAAGCATAAAAGAAATATTTTCAATTGAGGACCAGAGTGGTGAGTAGGTAATAGAGAAAAGGACCTATATACATATGTATGTACTTGTGGGTACTTGAGATTTTATTTTGTGGTCATGCTTAAGAGGATTGCGATTGGCTATCCGTCATGCTGAGCATGCGGTTGGGTCGCTGATGAGATTGCCCTAATATTTGCGAGGGTACAACGAGCTGTTTTTCAGTTAGAAAAGGGTTCAGAGTTCGCCAATTCAAATCAAGTCTGCAGTCATTCATTGTTACAAGGACCAAGTGATCAGAAATCATCGATAGAATAACCTTTTCCTTGGTACGGTTAATCGTAATGACAAATGGATTGCTTCCATCATGATAACTGGAGACTAAGTATGCCAAGGCTAATCATGGAGCTTTCTGCTCTCGGTGATGGAATAATTAGGACTATTGGCAGTCACTTCTTCACAAAGTTAGAGGAGAACCGTATGAGATTCATATCCCTATCTGGATGGCTCTAGGTCAGTGGTATTTTTCTTAAAAGTAGAAACGGAAACTAATGGGATCTCATAGTATAACACATAATAACTATGTTCAATGAATTTTAGAACCGAATAGACCAGAACGGTTTCATGAAAAAAGTCAGACAAGTTAGAACAGTCAGTCCGATGTCAAATGAAGTTGTCAAATCAAAACATAAGGAAAATTGAAATATTTTGAAATGTAAAAAGAAAGAATTAAAAATAGTCTTTGGTATCAATTAAAATAAATAAAAACTTATGCTTCGATGACAGATTATTTTAACAGTTTTCACAATTCTTTTCTTAACTATACACAAAGTGCAGAAAATCCGCTCTTAATCTGTTCTAGAAAAACCTAATTGAATGGAAATCCGATCAGTTTAGAACAGACAATTCCTCATTGAACACCAAAAGTTATACGTGTCTGTTCGAAGTAGCCCAGAACAACCTCACTAAAGACAACTAATGTGGGCTCAGGCACTTGATGGGTTTTTGATGGTAAATATCACAAACGCCAACTCAACGTCGGAGTAGTGCTACTCTCTAGTACTATTGTCGGGCGTTTTGACAACTCACAGCTGTTTAACATGACTTGTTCGATTTTAGCACCAACGCATGTCATTGTATCGTGTGGTTACTCCAACACAAATGTATTTTGAACACAAATTAATTGTGTTAGGATATGCAGACAATAAAAATAAAAAGAATACATGTCTCCTCTTCTTTCTGCCGAAGGATCGTTTGTGGGAAATTTGAAGGAACGAAACATAATTGTGTCATATTCCCAACCGTTCGTATTGAAGGCTCATTCTATGAAGCGCGTTGTGACAAATATTATCCTAAGTCAGTAGACCTCGTGACCGCCATATTGGGTTTTGCCCATAACCCACAATGTCCGACAGAGGAATAAGAACTATTGAAAGTTATTTCCCCACATAGTCGAAGAAGCCAGTAAAATTAATTGATTAGAATAATAAGTGAATGCCAACCAAGGTACCATAACCCAACGCTTTGGATCTCCTTTCATGAGCTTTCATCTAAGCCTACGTAAAAGTTTCTTGCCTGTCGGCTGATTCGGAGACCCTCACAGTGTTCATTTGATGGTACTTTTGGTCACGTGGAACAATTCTAAAATTTAATACCACTGTACCTCCTCTCTATGTCCACTATTTTCAGCTGAACCCATTGATGTCAAACTCACAAATCAAACAAAATACAAATCAATTAGCATTTCTAGAGGAGTGACACAACTTAAGTTAAGGTCAATAAAAATATTGACAAAAATTCTTCTTTTATGATATTGGAATCAAAGATATTGCTCCTTGGGACCCTGAACGCTTTTTTTCTTAACAATTCATAAAATTAAGACTTAAGACTTGACAAAGCTAAAAACAGAGAATCTCCTTTACTTGTTTACAAATTTGAATTCCCAAAAGTGAACGAGTTACATGGATTGTTAAAATTTTTGTAAAAACAGAAAATCCTGACAGTTGTTTGCATTTCTCGCACAGCTGTCACATGTCGCTAGTAAACTAAAACTTACAATTTTGTATTTACACCAAAATGTTTAACAAGAACTGCCAATTAGTTTGTTGATTTGAGCCAGATTATATGAAACTTCGAAAATTCTCTGATGAACACTGAACACTGAAAGCGGGATGGGTGATGAGCTCTTTTGAGTTACAAACAATCCATACAATTTTTTTGAATTTGTATTTTACGATACAAAGTGTTAAATTTCTAAGCAAGAGAATGTTATGTTTCAAAAGTCAAAGCTACGTTCTTTTTTTTTTTGTAAAAAGTACTAACAGTGTCAAGAACCTTAGCTATCTACGTGTCATTTGCAAATCTAGTTCATGGTTCGTTTTGATAACAGTGTTAGAGTTTTTTTTGGTCTTCGATTTTCGATCTGTTTCAAAATATGAATCGACTGTGTTTACAGTGAAATTGTAAAAACCAGAACCCCGTGGACTCCTTAAAGAAAATTTTATCAAAATATGAATGTTTTTACTTGCAGTGCATCGAAAAGACCTATAAAATATAAAATCCGCTCTTTAGAATAACCTGCATAAAATATTGTGTCTTCCTACCTTGAATTGTTCACTTTACCGTTGTATACTATATCGAGCGTTCACTGTATAAGAAAAGCAGACGTTCTACGTCATTCTCTGTACAGAAGCCTTTCGATTTTGTCCAGCGAAACGACTACTGAGATGTATTTTAAGTGGGAGGAGAATGAAAAACCGTCTGTCCTTCAGTATTAAGGTCGGTAAATTCAGCTCAGCCGATTTATAAATGTTGGAAAGCCAAATTCTTAAGTTTTTGAATACATTATTGTCCAGGCTTATGACCACCTTCTGAATGACAATCTACAGAACATAGCACCATTCAACTACCTAGAAAAGCCTTTCAACCCCCCAAAATACATACTAATATCTCCCTCAAGGTGGCAACCCTACCATCTAGCAACTCGAAGACGTAAAGCATAGAATAGAGCTGCTTGCCAGAAGAAGGGATGTAACTACATACTACCAGCATAAAAAAAAAAAAATGAAAAAAAAAACAAGATGAGATTTTTTTAACTGTGAACACGTAGTTAAAAAATAACGGGAAAAAAGGACGAACACCGACACAGCAACATACAATACACTCGAACAGTTAACACACATACACGCGAGAACAGCGCGTATTCCGACAAGACCACCCCAACGGAATGGAGCGAAGAAACAAGAAGAAACTACCTTACAGAGCGGCGCGTTCATTTGTTCGCATTCGCTGGCAATAAAAGTAGTAATCAGTCGCCGAGTTAGAAAGAGATGAGCATTAGATGGAAAAATACAATTTTCCTCTTTTTTTTTTTTTCTTGTATGCCTCCCCTGAAATTTGTCAGGGGGGGGCGGGGAGTTGGTGGTGCTTAGCGTCGCAGCGACGGCAACTTCACCGTCGTCTGAACAGTGTACACTTACTCGAGCGTTCTTTTTTTGTCTTTTTTTTTTGTTTTTTTTTTGTCAGCAATGGCAGTTTGCCCTTCGATGTTATACTAGTGCGCGACGGGTAGGGGGTGATCTCTGTTCTTCTGGTTTGGGGCGAAGGGGGGATGCTGTTAAAACAGACTTTTTTAATGCGAATGTGTATTGCGCGAAAGGACTCTTTTTTTTTCTCTAACAGTTTTCGGGTGGTTTTTGACATTGCCTAGCACAGAGGGGGTTGAATCCGCCGATCATTTTTATACATAATTTCATGTAACAAACTCTGTTGTAAATCATCATTCACATGAAACTACCCAACTCAACCGCCCAGATACATTTTTTAGCACCAAAATAAGGGTAAAAGAAAAATAGCGACAACTGTATCGATGGGGAGAAATATGAAATTTAATATTTGCCACCCCCTTTGGGGCGAGCTGCCACCCACTTTTTACAGCTTCCTAATTTTTTAATGTAAATAAATGTGGGTATGTGTGCCTTTCATTATAATAACACCAACCGGCAAGCGAAGGGTGTTACATGTATGTTGCATACATTCCTCTAAATGTCGTGTACCATCAGCTCGACACCTCCACACTCCCTCCTTCTATTACTCATCATCAGGGCTACACAACCCCACAACCCAAGCCCAGCATTTCGGCGCAAAGGGGGGCAGGAAAAACTTTTGTTTTTATTTTTCACTATAATGGAAAATCGCTTTTCACCGTTCCCCCCCGGTAGGGTGTTTTTTCTTCTTTTTTTTTTTTACATTTTTCCAACCCCCTTGCAGCCACCCTCCCTTCCCCTATGTACCAACGAAATGGTATACAAATTAAAATTACAAAAAATGTTTGAATATTACCTATGTGCTCTCTCTGTCGAATGGATGGGGTGTGCGTATGTATGTAGGGCGGCTCGGTGGTATATAATTTTTTAACTATATGTGAAATTAGTTAAAAATTTCTATACACATGTGTTAGTGGGCGGTGTTAGAAATTCCTTTTTTTCGTATTTTCGTATTCCCGGTTTTTCATGTTCACTCTAGTGCTGCTCCTTCGGCGGCGGTGTGTGCGTTTTTTTTTTTTTTTTGCAATTTTAATTTTTACGGCATTGCGAACGACACGCCGCGTCGTCGAACCGCTAAAGGAATGGATGGCTGATGTAGTAGGTACGTACATAGTACGTTTGAGTGGCAGTATGCGATACCACCCCCTGGACTTGGGTTGTTTTGCACACACAAATTCCATCATTCAGACGGCAGCGGCGAAGTGCAGAAAGGAACGCAGAACGCAGAACGCACTTTTTCCAGCGAAACGAACATGAAGCATTGAGTCTCGTTGGGTCTCGGTGTGTCAAGTTTATCTGGAGCAGGGGTTCGGCTGCTTTGAATAAGTGAGTGAAATATGGAATGGATGGATGGATAGCTCGATGTTTGATGATGGTATACGTGGTATACGTGATACGAGGTATTGTTACGTAGGTCACAGTCTCATCATTAGAAGGAGAATAGGGAAAACTGAGCGTTACTCAACAATACTTGTCATTAAGAAAAAAATTCGGTTGGGGGTGTTTGGTGAATACACGAGAGTGTTTCCTTTCTTTTCGAAGTGATGAATGTAAGTACATACCCACGGGGTGACTCGAAAGGGAAAGGGATGGTGTATAATATCTTCGAGAGTTTTAGGCGGGCACTAGCCTAACTGAGACGATGTTTTTGAAAAATCCTGTCGAATTTCCATCTAGTTTTTACCAAATATAGTCCATTATCGTCAATTTTAAACTCCTAGAGGGTGTTCGCTATCCCTAGTAGAACAATACTGCAGTACCTGATGTTATAGTGTCCGAATCCACTCCCTCTTCTTACTGCTTTTCAAAATAAACAATTTGATTACTATCTACACTGCATTTCATTGATAAAATTGTTTTTAAACAGAACGGGCATTCCTCGCTGAATTCAATTTTCAGTTCAATTCAAAATATACGTACGGTTCCCATCATTTGGAATCACAGCCCGTATACAACATTTTGAATTAGCTTTCGCAGGACACTATACGAGTACCAGCGGCTCATCATTAATAAATAATTAATTTTAACGAGAATATTTTAATTCATTTAAAATACAAATCTCTTTCAAAAATAAATAAACAAATTAGTAGAACATTTTCCATAACTGTGGAATTATAAATAATGGATTATCTCTTTTCCCATCCTGTTGACATCTTTATCATAGATTTTATGATATGCAGATGATTACTTAGCTTTAACGTTACATGTTCGTACATAATGTGTTATAACCCATGAAATGAACCATTTAATTAATAACATTATGTGGAATTGACCTGGTTGACTGGGACTAGGTGGATATTATGTATGTCATATGATTAGTTCCTCTCTTAAGAGAGGAAATATGATATTTTCGACATTTGGCAAGGAATTTAGTTATGTCACCAATTATGAAAGGCGAAATATTATAGAAATAAGCAATCGAAAGACATGGGGGCTTTCAGTTGCGTCCGCAAGAGCGAAACAAGAAAGTTGTAACAAAGGTTACATCGTCAAACATGATATCCACTTAAAGGAACACCGGTCCTTTGTCTTGTGAAACTAAATAACATTTCCAGACGTTGTAAATTCCATAACTAAATATATAAATATATCCATAAATCCCATAAAGAGTTATCCACAAAAAGCGGTCCCAAACAAAAGCCAAAGTTTCTGGTTTTTAAAAAAAATGTATATTCTGCCGTCCTAGAGAAAAGGCGGTAAACATCAGAATTAAAAAAGTTGAATTAAGGAAAGTGGAGTCATTAAACAGACCCTAACATTAGTGTGAAGCTTAAAAGGCATATTTCCATCTGCACATAGTTCTAGGTCATGACTCTCATTTTCCAAAGTAAAATGCATTCATCTCAAAACGACTAAAATGGAGATCTGCCCTTTCTTCTTACGACGGCAGTATTGGTCATTCCTGCTTTGTCGAACTTATTTCTACGAAATATTAAACGTACCTACATATCTATGAATTCAGCGTTAAGAGCATTACCAGAAAACAAATCGTTTAATCCGAAATTGCAGCAGATCACCTAATAAGCTGAGACTGTTAAATGGATACAAAATATTATGTAAAACATGCATACATACGAAAAGTATTATCATTGAATTAAAATACTTATTAAAATTTTCATTTTATTCATTTCAATTGACATTTCGTTTCTGACAGTTCATATTTGACAACCGAATGAACAACATATTTTTCTGATAAATTCATATTTTTCAGAGTTAATTTGTCTGTCAAAAATCCCATCAGAGTTGTAGTTCACTAGAAACATTGAATATCTAATAAGCACCTTGTATAAGATCAGATTACTAGGACAACAAGCCTCTGAGAAACCTAACGAAAATCTGTTTCAAGAAAAAGGAAAACACAATCAAACACCTTCTACAGGAAAATTACTTTTGCTATACTTTTGCACTGAAAAAATAATCAAGTAATCGAACACCACGCATCTTCTCGATGTGACTATCATCTCGGAAATAACATGACACGCCCACATATCTAATATCATGAAACTAGTCTGCCTAAAAAAACATCAATCCTGTTCGCAGCCATAAGTTAATCCTTTTCATGTACAAATTAGTGATCTACTACATATGTACATATGTATGTAAGCGAATTGCTAAAGTAGTGATCTCAAATTTGCTCCAAAATTGTATATTTGAAAATTCTTTTTCCACGCAGAGAATGAACTTTGAAAATAGAGGCATATTTCTAAAAGTCTCAAAAGATCGGCCTTCAAAGGATATTTTATTCACCACTCATACACATAATTTCTTTGAACCTTCTTAAGTCTCACTTTGAATTGGTATACTGTTCAAGTTTAATCATCTCATGTAAACTTTCTTGGAAACAAAAATTAAACCTTGGCCTACGAAGATAGGCAAATTCTTGTATGTATGGACTTGCACACCCTATCTCAAGTCTATCAAAACTTGTCACTTGCTGCAGCATTCATGTACTAATTACTAGATCCTTGAATATATTACGATTGATATTTATACCAGATTTTAGGACGAGAGTGAAATTTAGAAATTCATTCAATTGCCACATAAATGTGAACTAATTTGTATTTCTTCATGTTTTATAAATCTTCTAAGTTGCAAGGATTACAGTAGAAGTCGTCTATAACGACCTCATGTTTTTATGACCAGTCTCATATACATAACTTCCACATTATTTTCATTTGGTTGATTTCATATATATTTTGGCTATACCTATAGAGCTCCTGTTTAGTTTCTAGACCTACTTCAACAATAACCTATAATGTTATCACCTCACGTTAACCCAAATTTTGAAGAAAAAAAGTGTAACATTCATGGTAAAATTTTTGAAAATCCCATGAGGTTGTACGCCCATTTTATTAATTTAATAAAGAGAACAAAACATTACAATTTAAATCAAAAACAATAACCAATCTACATATATGATCAGTGCACGCCAAATATTTATTTATTTGAAGCACGCAATCCTTTACGATGGAGACGAAGCTAGGTTTAAATAAATTTTTAGTTTGCGTACGATGCATTCCATGTAAAACTCACGACCATAATTTATTTGATATTATTTTCAAATAAGGATTTGCTTGGTATGTACAAATTTATGGTCCAAATGTGTTGTTATTGCATGATACTTATCGTTCGAACGTATGTATTGTTAGAAATATTGCTCAACGTTATCAAATTTGCGATGTAAGTTCGTGTTTCGTTCAAGTCACAAACAATCTAAACAATTTTTATTCTTGAACATACATACCGTACATAAGTTTTCTAAACTTCTAGGAAAGAAGAAGAACCCTTGTTGTCTCTAATGTCTAACAAGCAAAAGTCTACCTTTAAGATATAGTTAGTCTTTCGTGCAGCGAGATCAGATACAGACCATTGGACCATTGGTTCGTACAGATCAATAGCCACAGCAAAATTTTGGTTTCGCAATTAATGAACATGACGACACTGACTGACAACAACTGAATTTTAGGAATCATAGTAACTTTTCCGTCGATGATAGGCGGCCAAATAACAGCTAAATTCGGGGTCAGAAGCACACCAAATACCAAAAGCTTAGATTAGCCCGATTTTCATCTAAGAACTGCCCTGACAAGGTTTTAGGTTTTGGGTGACGTACCCTAGCAACATAGAGCAAGTGTAGTCTGCTTCTGTAAAGAAAAATTGTGTATTGTGACTGACATGATCAAACTTATAATTTGAGCTAAAAAACAAGGCTACAAAATAGGATTCGTACGGTCACTGATTAGGCTAGAAGGGAGATGTCCGGGAGAGAGATAAGAAATGGACGAATAAAATAATCTATAACCAATAAGTCCAGGTCGTTCACATAGAATAAGTTTTGCAGTTTTTCCTCATCAAGGCAAATCCTTTTTAACATCCTAGTTAATCCACTATTTCAATCCCTCCGGGAAAGTCAGAAAGTTGATTTCGAAGGACAAGGCAGTTATATGTTTATTAGCGATCGTCTGTTGCTGTTAAATCCTTCCATATCCCTGCATGTACCAACCTTTAATTTACACATTGCTAAAAAAGTTTTCTTCGCTTGCCAATCCTTGAACAAAGCCACCAATTTGACTGGTTTCGTATGACTGTTTGTAACCAGGTATTCATCCACAGACCACAAATATCATAATTTGTCTTAGCCAAATGCAAAAGAAAATCTATCCCCCTTCCCAACCAACAAGAACACAAATTCCATTCCAATTGCACAGGTGAAAAGGGATACTGCAAAAGACGACGACGATGAGGATAGCACCCACAATTCAACGACGACACTTACGTTGCGTCCATAACGTGTCTGAAAATAAATCCACACCAGAGCAGAGCAACAGCAAAAACGAAATGAAAAACACAAAAAAGAAAACAAAAAAAAAAAAAACTAAGGAAAAGAAAAAAAACTACACCAACGTCCATAAAAACCGTCTACACGCACCCAAAAAGGATCACACAGAAATTTTAACACCTCATCTCTTCGATTACACTCTGCCACTCCAAATGTGCTCAATTGCCTTGTTTGTATGTATGTAAGTCACCCACAGTTACCCATCATCGTCAACGTCCCCCCACAATGAGGATCTCCGTAAAACTTTCCCCTCCACATACCAACAACAACAGCAACAGCAACAACGAAACAAGAAAAGAAAAGAAATAGAAAAAAAGAAACTGATAGAAAGAAATCACAGAAAAATCGCCCACCCACCCATCGACCACCCACCACCATCACAGAGACAACAAAAAAAATATCCCTTTCACTTTCCCCAATTTTTTCCCATCATATTCGCGCGATTCAGGAAAAAGAAGTACAAAAGAAAAACGAAGAAGCCGGTGTATGCTGCTGCTGCTGCTGCTGCTGGTGCTGGTGCTGCTGCTTCTGCTCTCTTTCTCTCGCGTAATCACAAAAGGACAGGGAATTATTTTCAAAGGACCTAGAGAAAGGGGTGGCTGTGTGGCTGCTCTGTCTGTCTGAGGGAACGAACCAAACGAACAAAAAGGAACAAAAAAAAATAATAATAATTTCCTCTTAGTACTACCACTACGAAGGGGATGAAGTTGTAAGTAGATTTTTATTTGCCAATTGCGAGGACAATCGAAGAGAGCGAATTAAGTTCGAAGGGCCTTTCTCTTAATTCGCGAAGGGATCCCCATTTGAATGTGTTCGTGAGAGCCAAAGATGGTAAGGAAAAAAAAAAATTCGACCCTCGGAAACGGTTTAAGAGAAAAATCCTGCCACGCGACTTTGATTACAACAAAAACGCGAAAAGTAACAGACGAAGTTATGGCGCGGTGGCTGGAGGGGCCGGCAGATTTTCTCTTTTGGACATTGTCGTAGTCGTCGTCATCCTTTCGGCTCTTTGTGGTGGTAGTACCAGTAATCGAAAGATATCCTTCCTCTGGTTCTTCTTCTTCTTCTTCTTCTTCTTTGCTCCCGTATTGGGAATGTGAATAGTGAATGGAATCGGCTACTGTTACTTCGGCTGCTGTTGGCCAGTGTATCATTATTCTTCCCTCGAAGCTGAGGACATAGTAGTTTGGTCGCCGCGCGTTTTCAGTTCCTTATTTCGTTCTGGCTTTGGGCGAAACAGTTAATTCTTAACACTTCAGTTGATCGTTTGGTTTCGGTTGAAAGTTTTTCCGTTCAATGTTCGGTTGCTTAGCGGCGTGCGACAGGATAATCCGCTCTACACGTGTGATTGTGAGTTAGGATGCGTTGTTTGTGTCCGCGCTTAGTGCTACAGTGGCTACCCACTGCTGCACCTAGTGGGGTTAGTTACTTTCAACCATAAATCTACGCACCAACCCCCCAACCTTGAATCCTCTCCCAGTTTTGTTTTGCTTCTTTTTTTCGTTTTTTTTTTTGTTTTTTGTTTTGGGAGAGAGAAAAAATTTCACCAAACAACATGTGCTCTGTGTGTGAGAGGAGGAAGTTGTGTATGTGTGACTCTCGCGTGAATTTTTTCCGTTCTTTTTCAAAAAATGAGGGGAGATTTTTTTTTTCGTGCATTGGGGGTGGGCGATGGGGGCTTGGGGATAAAAAGCAATGAGGAGGACTCTTTTTTTTGTGTTTATTCCTCTCCCAATTGGGAGGGATGTTTTTTTTTTTTCCATCGTTTTGGTTCTCCTTCATTTTCGGTGGAATTTTCATGAGTGTATTTGATTATTATAAAGGATCCATCCTACATTATTACACATTCATACATAGAAAAGAAAAAATATAATAAAATATCGGCGGCGGGAGTCCTGTTTGTCCTGTTTTTTGCTTTTTTTTTTTGTGTTGCCACACATACAGAGGGGATTCGTGGTGTACGTTTTAAGGGAGCAGAGCCAGGAATAAGGATTTTTTCGGGGGTTCTGTGTGTTGTTGTTTTTTTTTTCTATCCACACACTCAGTGCTCGCTCCCTGATGATGGGCTCCGTATATGATTTGGTGCGGCGACAGAGAAAGAGAAAAAAAGGGGATGAAAGCACAACGACGACGACGACGGCGATAGCTGAGAAGGACGTCTTCTCGAACCCGTCGACGGCGACGGGGGGAGGTTGGTGTTCCTTGCCACGTTCGTGTGCGGCGGCTTTTTTTTTATTCCTCTGATTCGCTCGTTCGTTGTTCGGTTTTTTCTCCGCCGAGCGTGTATTTTGATGTTATATTTTTTCTCTCCCATTATTTATCCTTTTCATTTCGTGGATTTTTTTTTTTGTTGTTCGTGTGCTTTGCTGCTCGTCGGTGTCATAATGTGTGTGTGATTATTATAATGGTACAAAACTAAAATACACATAGCATCATAACGTTTAGAGCCAAAAGATTTCTAACCGCCAGACTAGGCAGTCATACATAGTTGGTTGGTCTCGTCCGTTCCGTATTTGTTGTCACATTTTTGTTGGATATTATTTTCCTTGCTGTTCTTGTTGTTGTTTGGGGGGATGTTTTTTTGACTTGAAACTCTTGTGGACTGTGCTGGAGGATATTAAGGATATTGTTTTAATTGTGTCTAGTTATTTTTTTTCTTCGATTTCAAGTGAAAATTTTCGAAAAAGAAATTAAAGAAATTTTAACCGAAAGAAATTTGAGTGAGGGCAAAAGAAGAAAGTGTCCTGGATAGCGAGAATCAAGTGTCCTGCTTAGCGTGAACTTTGGTGTTGCGGGGGAGACATGATGCCGGTTGGATACAAGTGTGACTGATCAGTTTTGATAGTGTTTCTTGGGATTTGTGTTGGAAAATTTAATTTCTTTGCTTTTAGTTGTCATTCCGGTTTGGAGTAGACGTACATATTATTATTATTTTTTTTTGTTATTTAAGAAGAGAGTGCAATATTTTTGAGCTGTAAATTGTAAAGTATAAAAGTGCAAATTCGACGAGAAGTTTGAAAGAAATCAGTTTGTATAAAGGACATACATTAAGGATTAAGATCAGGATGAAATAACACTGAGGAAACGGAAATAATTCAGAAAAGTTGCCAACTGGAATCACCGTAAGTGCAAATATTTTTTCTAACAAAATCTTTTGAAATGACGAAGTCTACATAAAGCAGAATGTGTGTAATAAGAGGTCATCTCTATTCAGCAGCCGATAGACTTATGTTAGAACACAGGCAAGGGTTAGATTGAGCTTATGTTCGAAACATTGGAATCTAGATACTAGAGGGTCAACAACATCATTTGTGTGGTTTATCAAATAGTTTCAGTGTAGGTACTTAGAAAATTATAGTTCTGAGCTTGAAGTACGAGAGAATATTTCAAAACTCTATTCTCTCTCAGACATTTCTTCTTATTCATTCCAACCACCTATTCACAAATGAATCATAGAGACACAAAAATATCTATTCATATTTACATATATTAAATCTAAGAACAACGTCATGCTTCATAACATATCCTAGCAACGGACTAGTAAACTTCATATCTAATTTTTTTATGCACCTGGCATAGTTGATTTCTAGCCTCAAATATTTGTGTACGAAATAGACATTACTAGTAATTTGAACCATTTTAACCGTTAAACTTTCAAAATTTAGTAATGCTTATGAATTTCGAAAAGAGGTATGTACATAGGTTCTCTAACCATTAAAATGTTTTTCAACTCACAAGAATCGAGGTACCCGATCAGAAGGTGCTACAGGTTTCGTAGAGCCCGACCAACCATGACTTTAGGTGGCATTGACTACTTCTAGAAATTCTTTTCCATGGGCCCCTAACAATTTTGTACAAATTGAAGGAAACTGTTCAATTTCAGGTCTCCTATTAGTGTTCAGTCCCATACATTCTTTCATAGAAACAAAGCAAGCAAAATAAAAGTAGCTACTAGTATAAGAATACTTCTTATATAGCTACTACATATTTTGTGGTCATATACTACTATTTGAAATGCGACCTACATACATAATGGTCTAGATTCGACTGAAATCCGAATGGCTTGGCTCTAATTTTGTTTTAGATTAGAGTTGATTCACTTCATTTTCCAGCTTATTTCCATAAGTTCAGGGTCTAAGCAAAGTTTTAGACCAACTCATATCTAATCTAAATAGTTTTTACTTCTTTTAAACTTTTACTTGTTCTCTTTTTTTTTTAAAAAAAAGTTGTTAGGTAGGGCTGCGAAAAAATGCAAAGCTTAGTAGTATTAAAATTTGAGCCCAGTAATTCTTTCGAGGACATGCTTAATTCAACAACATCGCGCATTTGTTTTTCATTACTTAAAATAGATTTTTTGTTACTTTTGAAACTTGTGTGATTTTTTTTATTTAATCAATCTAATGCAACATTTGGTTGTGGCGCTTTCCTGTGCAGATATTAATCAGACTATAAGTTTACCTAAAAGCAATTAACCAATTAGCAATTAGTAGGTAGGTGCATTTGTAGGACACAAACAAATTTGAGTAAAGCAGAGAGAGAAATCCTTTTATTTGAAAAAATAAAAAAATTAACAATTTAGCAGATCTGTTTTGTGAACACGTGTTTACATGTACATACATATGTATGTATGGCATGTAAAACAAGTAAAAAATGTACGAAACCAAAAACAATCAAAAGATAGAACAAAGAACAAAAATGCAAATACACAAAAAAAAAAAAACACATGCATAAGTATGAATGTATTTGCACATGAACCTGGAAAACTTTGACGTAAAGTTTAATTTTTAAAATATTTACATATTTGAATTTTTTTTTACTCAAAATTTTTTCTAAAGTTAACAGAAACAAAAACGAATACTTTGCTGTTAAGTATAAAAAATCGACCAGAAACTACGAAACCCTCTTTGATAGTTTCAAAGTTTTATGGCGGAAAAGTCCAAAATTCAAGTGACTTATTCCGAATTTGGTGTTAATCGTGAAAAATGTATATCAACAGTGTTTAAAAATCAGAACACATACAAAATATTCTCTCACTGCTTAGAACAAGGAAAATCGTATGTATCTTGAAAATATCAACTCCTATAGGTAATCCAGTTAAACCAGAAAATCAAAAAAGTAAGATAAAACATTGTACTTAAAACTCGAATAGAAAAATGCATACATATGTACATGTTGCACCGGTGTTTGTAGATTTCAATCAGATTCTTACAACCATATTATAATTATAAACTGAAAGAACTATCCACGATTTAAGCCATATTGACAAAATAACGAAAACGATATTTTTTTTGAACCATAGCTATATGCCATAGCCATAGTCATTTATTCGGACCTATATGATGTGTTTTGAACTACTTCAATGGGTCCACACAAATTCAGTACTATTTGCTTAAAAAAATTTGGAGGACCTGCAAATATTCTCGACGAAGGAATACCTAGGAATAACCTATTTCTATTCATAACTATTGTCTACTTTTTAAAAAGGCTCAGGTTTATCCGGTTTTATAAAGTCAATTCCTGGGTCAGAATATTTATTGCTTTAAAGCTGTTTTTTTAAAATATAATAATGGGGTTTAAAAAAAAAACTATTTTTCATAACTTGTATTATAACAAAAAAATTGAAAAGTGTTTTCCGGGACTGACAGCATAGTTTTCCCAATGGTTTCGATAATATAAGATAAAATGGCTCCAGACCTCCTAAATCGGGTAATTTTCGTCAAAGATTTAGGAAATAATACGTGGAATAAACGTCTATTTAAATTGCATTTATCTTACAGATAAAGGGTAACTCTTTAGAGAATTATTGAAATTATTACATTTTTTTCGAAAAAGTATTTCTTAGCGTTTTCCATTATTTTCACCTCAAAAATTTTGATTGACATGACTTCTGTTTTCAAGAAATTATCGAATTGTGTTTTTTTAGACAAACGGTGACGAAATAAAATAAGAAATATCTAAGTTTCTTTATTTCACAATACAAATTTTTTTAAAAAAAATCCTAAAAATAAAGGAAATCATAACTTTCTTGTCCAGATTTTATTATTTTAAAAAGAAATATTTTTTTTGCAACCAAACGGAGGAAACGGCTTCTTTTTATTTACATACTTATATTAGTTTATAGGATTCGGAAACTTTGCATTTAGTATCACTCCATTATTTTTAATTTTATATGTGGTTTTTGTACTTCCTGTGGATGTGGCGATGATGACTGTTCATTTCGCCTTTTAAAATTTTTTCGCTATAGAAACGAAATGTACCTTTTTTTTTTTAAAAAAAATCTAGTAAAGTTAACAAGCATAGAAATAGGTGAATTTCAAATTCAAATTTGTATGGAAACGAATAACAGGAAGATGATCCAATATATAGTACATAATTCCTTAACATTGATTCGAATTCTAATAAAAAAACCAAAATCTTTTTTATCAGGTGTGCCAGCGTTGGTTAAGTCATGCAGGAACTAATGATATTTAGTCGGGAAATGAAAATTACTATAAAAATTCTTTAATTTAGAACAACATTTATTTATTTCAGACGAGGTAAATTTATTCCACGGAAATACATGTTTTGAATACATACTATATTTTTGGAGATAAAAACGTTCTACAAATATGGTTATGTGAAACAATTAACTTCAGGGGGTATCTTAATCAAACAGCCAAGAGCATCTAGACTTGCATGTGAACTGTTGAATAAAATGAAGTGTTTGACGGTTTAGTTATTTTTTTAATTAAGTCCCTTAATATCCCTAAACCTCTCTGGAATATGTATATTTTGAACTACACAAAAAAACAGATTGCAGCTCGTTTCACACATTCAAAATACGGCTTTAGAAGTACCTATATTTTACCAGTCATCAAACGTCAAATATGTAACGTCTGAACATCGAATTGAAAAAAAGATTTACCCTACAGTCTGAAAGAGAATTTAGATTAAATTCCACATCTTATCGAAATGTGGGGAATAAGTCCCATAAAATATTATATGAAGGCTTCAAACTCTGACCGAATTTCGTTGCGCCAAAATTGAAAGTATTGTATTGACTAACAGAGGGTAAGGGATACAGTTCGCTTTGAAAGATTCTTAGTATCCCTTATCTCTATCCTTAATTTTGATTTATATGTTGTTTGCGAAAATTTCATTAGTATTGTCCATACAAGTATATGTAGGTAAGATAACGTTAACTTTAAAGTCGAAGTATCATAAAAAACGAACAGAAATGGCGGACTCACTTTTTTTTACTTCTTTATTGTACATAATGTCAAGTTTGATTGATATCTCGAGTTCGAAAGTTTTCAGTAAACTTGTAGTTCCCCTATACTCGGATTTAGATATTCAAGTAAAAAGGGCGATTCAGTCAATTGTTGACTGAAAAATTTGCTAAAACCAGATAAATACAAAGATCACTAAAAAATTACTAGATTTGGTAAAAAATATGACCAAAGTGTGAACCATGCCTATGATATATTGACAAATTTACCTAGAATATTAAAAAAATTGTAAAAAAAGAATTGTAGTGAGTATGTACTTCTTCATTAAATAATTTGTTTACTGTGATCTGTAAGTCTTGTACTAGTAGAAGTATTGATATTGATATTATCTACCAATGCATAGGTAATGTACATACTGGCTATGAATCAATCTATAAAAAAACTGCGACTGCAATGAATTCCTTACAAGTCATCTGCGAAAAGATCTAACGAATGACATTCGGAAATAAAAAAACAGAAAACAGAATGCTTTCTGCCTTCATGAACACACATTTTAGGGGGTGATTGACCGCGCTTAATGATTGTTATATTTCCAAAAATAATATATGTATATTTTTTTTTTTTCATTAGCTCACACAATCTGCAGTTAAAAAGCTTCCAACTCCTGCTGCCTGAGTGTTTGTGTCTGAGAGAGAGTGTACTCTATACGGCATAGATCAATTACCTTTATTTGGTACAAGTACTTTGTGTTTACTCGCCCTATAGCACCACACCCTCTCTGAAGTTTAACCCCGAATGGCGAATCGTTCGCCCATTATCTGGGTAACTGCTGTCATCTGTCTTCGGGTATTCATTAACACGACTGCCCTCCGCGAGCATTCCTACTTCAGTCTGATCAAACACAGTGTAAACAATATAAACAATGTGCTTTTTCTCGCACTTTACTGTTTGATTAATCGGGCAATTCACTTTTTTTTCCGCCAGCTTTTTCTGAGTTCTCCTTTTGAGGAGCATATGTACATATTTCTTGAATGGGAGAGAGCAGATTCTAAAAAATTCAAAAAGGCAAAACGCTTTTTTGGGTGTCAATGATCGTTACACTTTTTTGTTTCCCAACCGATCTGCGATCACCGATCCTCCTGATCTGTCTGCGTCTGTATTGGTGTTGCAGTGTGCCTCAGTATGCCTGCTGGCAGTAACTTATGCATCTGTACAGTCGAGGGGGTTGTTTGTTTAATTAACAGGAAAGCGGATAAAGTCTTTGGAAAAAAAGCTTCAAAATAAAAATTGTTAGTAGTGGTAATGATCACCTACTGCCTTGACACCAGTGATCGATGTAATACCTCGGGGGAAGGGGAGAACTTGCATTTGTGTGTGCAATCTATGAGTATAGTAAGAATGGTGATCCAACAGATAAAAAAAGAAAATCAGTAGATTTAGGAAGACGCACACATGCATACACTTGAGTTGCAGTATTTTTTTTATCTTTTCCATTCGCTGGGACGACGGCGGAGGAGATATGCAATCGTGGCCTTCGGTGTGTGTGCATTTTTTTTTCAATGCATACCTACATACATACATACTTATATGTATTTATTTCTTTTTTGTTTCCCACTTTCTTGACTAAATTTTTTTTTTCGTTTTTCTTTATAAACAAACGACATGAGACGGAGAAGGCAACAACAGGGCCCAACAACGAAATAATATGCGGCGAGCGCAAGCGGAAAAAAAGTGCCAAAAAATGAGCAAAGTCTAAAAAATAACTTGTATCTGCGCGCGAGTGTAGAGTGTATCTATACTATAACCATGTGTAGTAAATATACAACAACACTAAACCTATTATGTGGTGTGCGTTTTGTGTGCTACGCTGCGCCGTTGTAAATATACAACAAAAATTTTTTGATTCAATTTGAGTTGCATTTTTTCGAAATTCAGTTGAGTTTTTTAATTCAATCGGTAAAGGTTTAGTTTAGTTTAGTTCTAAAAAAAAGAGGACTCGCAACACATGCGAATATTTTTTTCCAAAAAGTGCGCACATAAGATCACATACAGATCATAGATCGAGTGTAAAAAATTAAAAATATAAAAAAAATTAGAAAGGATTTTGAATAGTAAAACTCGCTAAACCTGAAAAGGACAAAAGTGAATTTAAAGATCATTAGAAAATAAAAAAGAAATAAAAAACAAAATTTTTCATTGTTGTGTTTTGAAAAAAAAGTGACAATTTTAAAGGTTTTTTTGAATAAAATTTTGAGAAAAAAATGACATTAATAGGAAAATAGTTTAGTGAGTGGAGGTCGGAAAAAATAAAAGGAATTTTTATACAATTTTATAAAAAGTAAGTTTTTTTTTTTTGTTCTATACACGTTCGGCCTATATAAGATTTGTATGAATACATTTACATACATATGTATATAGAATATAATGTACATATGTATGTATGGTTGTGTTTAAGGAATTTGTGGAGAGAATTTATTTTATCTCGGGGCAATGAATTTTAGGAAAGTTTGATGACCTTTTAGAGTGGTGACTTGTACCAATTTATACCTAATTGTGAAATTTATTTTGATTTTACGATCACAGTTAAATTTTATGGTTGATTTCTTACTAAATTTATTGTTTTTATGACAATTTTTACTCTACATCCACCACTAAGGAACCGATTTAAAGTACATTTTTTTTAAAGTTGAATTAAACAAATAAAATTTCGTAAAACTTGTTATAAAATTATTTAAAGTTTATAATCCTTTGATGAAACCCAACACAAATAGTAAGCACGTAATCAAGGCTAAGCTCTCAACGTGTACATATTGTACATATGTATGTACAAACATATAGGAATACAATCACCTTCTACTTAGGTGGCTCTACAATTCGGGGTGAACCTACAGTTTTGAAAAATAAAACGAAAGATAGTGTAAGTAGGTTAAAAACCTATTGGATTTCTTAGTGATATCTCAGTTAAAGTTTAAATTCAATGAAATTTGAAGTAAACATGACTTAAATCAAATCAAGTAGTTTTTGTAAAGTATTGTTTCAAAACACATTTGCTATCCTTTGGACCCGTTTCAGCTCTGTGGAACTTTGAAAGGTTTTTAACAGATATTCAAATCACCTTGTTATTTTATATCGATTGGAGAAAAAAGTCGTAAAATGAGTAAACTTTCTATTATTTTTTTTTATTGAAAAAAATCCTTAATGCCTTCCTACGCCAAGGTTGTTGGAGGTCAAATAGTAGCAAACAAAATGATCTATAATTCTGAATGTGATCCGTTCATGATGAAAGCTTGTATTAATACCTCGTTTTTGTACTATCTATTGCGTTAGTGCAACTACTAAGTAGATACATTTACAACGAAAGCAAGAATCATACAATTCTTTTAGATATTGCTTAAGAAATTGTAAAGAAGAAGCAGTAGTCTAAGCAGGCACGACTTCATATGCGCCCTTGTATTGAATGTCTATGGGTAGTTCCTGGGTATTTTGTGTAAGAAATCCGTGGGCCATATGTATGTACATGATTCGAGAGGTCAGTCCTCCTCAAAAGATGTCGTTAAAACGGCTGATCCTAACAAAGTTTATATCGCTTAATAGTACGTTTACAATGTCAAGGAAGTATTATGGTTGAAATGATGACCAAAGGAAGACGTTTGATTGCTGAATCCTTCTACAACTTTTGATAACAGTTCATGGTGGAACAGTGATTGAAACTACAAGTCTGGAACGTGTATCAAAATCGCCTCAAGGTATTAACTTATACTCTTCTGTAAGCTTGACGTTCATAAAATTAGTTCTAGTAGAAAGAAAGTATCAATCAATCATCTGAAAATTCCATCATTCCAAACTTGAAGGTTTGAGCTTCGGGCTTATTGGAATATCACAATCTTAGGCAATTTCCGCATATGCTTTGTTCATCAAATTCAAGTAAGGATTCATGTCTTTTCACTACGTTTTTCCGCAACATAGTACGTTAGTAAGTTCTTACATAGTAGTTAACACTGTTCAACATGCCGAGTAACTCTAGTACCATGTACAAAGCTTGGATATATTTTAAGTACTATATTTTTCTTACTTATCGGTTCTTCAGACATCTGCCTCTTATAATCTTTCTTTTCATCGATTTTGGGGAGAGAAATCCTTCGATTACCTATTAATTACCTGGTAAACCTATTTGTATATGCCGATTTCAATGATTTTGTAGGTACAACCCACAACACTGCATTTTTATTGCAAGTTTTGGATATATTTTCCCCACAACGCTGAATTTTAAAATGCCGTCGGCAAATTGTTTTCACTTTGATTGAGGACAATTTATGAATTCCTTGCATTCATTGATTTGAACACTATTGAGTCCAACTTCTCGTCATCATTATCCCTCCCCTTCACTCGTTTTGTGTTTTAAAAAACCACACCCCTTTTCACAAACTTCAACACCCCTAACATAACTAAACTGATGTAAAATCTAAAAACAAAAAGAATATATCTCTGAAAGCAGTCTGCAATATTGTAATTCAAAACTGCCCACGACTACAACATTTTCAATGCCAAATTTGTGTGACGCCCAAACCACCCAACCCTCCTGCTAACCACCCATCATTTGCGACCATCTTTTACATCGTAAAGCATTAATTCAACCACCACCACCACCACCATTACTATGAGAATGAGACTACCACTAAAACTGCAACCCCATTTGGCACAGAAATATCAATCTTAGCCTAAGCGTAAAAATCTATTACTATTTCTATCGCCTACTTGTAAACAAGAAAAGAATAGATGTTCGTTTATATGTATGTATGTGCTGGCAAAAGTAGTACACAAACACAACACCATAACTGCGATGGTAATACTATCCCAACCTCCTTCGTCGTTTCGCAGCCTCGCATCGCATCGCCCGCTGTAATGCTGTAATAATTTCCAGATTTATTACAACATTTGTTATCCCACCTCCTTCATCTCTTGGCCGTTGTCCTACTAATTCACTGCGTTCTGTGCTCGCAAAAGAGCGAATAAAACACTAATACTCGTAACGTTCCTCGCATCGTATAACAACTAACAAGGAGAAGAACACACCACGGAACCCAGCAATGAAGTAGAAGAAGATTGTGTAAGATTGAAATATAAGTACAAATCGATTGTCGTCTGCTGCTGCTGCTGGACGATGTGGAAGTGGCAGTGGCATTGGCAGTGGAAGTGGAAGGAGCGCAGGTGGCAGGCACAGAGAGAGGATTTACTTTATGCAGTGTGCGATGGTGATCCTTCGGAGATGATGGTGGCCATAAAGAAATGAAACGAAACCGGAAATTTCTAGTAAATCCTGGTAGGCAACTATACTAGTTAGTGCCGTTCTTTTGATGGACAACATTAACAGTTTGTTTCGTTGTTAACGTTGGATGCGTCACACGATTACTTGGAAATATTGGCCGAAAGAGGGGCAGAGGAATATTGGCAAATATTGGAACTCGTATAAGCAACATTTATGGCTATCCCTTCCTTTGAGTGACACTTGACTTCTGCTTTTTTAAAAATTTACCAATCAACATTTTACACTTTCAGGATGTTTCTTTTCATTAACGGTCTTGATCATCTAAATCGTTTCAGTTTTAAGCTCTTATACTGTGGAAATACATATATTCTGTTAGGTGTCACTTCAATCAATATTTGGTTAGGTGTCGGATTAACAGTCGATGGTGATCCTATTTTACTTTAAAACCTGTGGCATAGCACAAAGCTCGAAAGTCTTTTTATTCCATCAGGCAAAATCGTTTGGTTGATCGAATGTTACAGTCGTTTAAGGGTCTCCCAAGACACCTCAGTGATGCCAACTCTAATGTCATTGCTTTTTAACCTATTTCCAGACGATGTTAGGTTAGGTTAGGTACGTGAGTAGGTGACTAGAACATTTTCACATCGCCCGTTGTGATACCCATAGGGCAAAAGTCCCTTGCCCATTGGTAAACCCTAGTCCTAATTTGTTACTAGACGATGTTACTAGGCGTCAACATATATCTCCAATTAGCTTTGTTAGTCTTGGCTATCGATAAAGCTGAACTTACACCTATGAGATGAAAGATATCTGAAGAACTATTTTTTCTTATCCAACTGTATAGTGACGCCGATTATTGACGAAATATTCTACGTTTAGAAAAAACGTTTAAGCTGCAGCAGACAGGTTCGTGATTATAACCTTAAACCGAAGTCAAATTTCGTTAGGGTCACCCTAATATTTACTTAGGTGGTGCTACAGTCCAGTATCATCCTAATATCTATGTATCTATAAAAACCAGAAATAAATATCTGAAGTGTTTCCGAATGGATTAACATAAGATTGGTCCTACAGTTCACACTTGCGTTTGCCAATAGATGTACACATAATCTACATATGTATGTATGTAAATGACAATAACCCACTCGGCTTATCAACCCAACTTAAGTTCACCCCCAACCTTCCGTGTTAAGTACCCTACTGACAATATTTTCAATTTAAAAGTATTTCATTTTCAAGGATCAAGTGAAAACGCTTACAAAACTCCTAAGTGTCGTCCTTTAATTCACCTGTCTGTCAGTTTTTTTTTTTGTGAACGATTTTTTATTTTATTTTTTGCTGGATTCCACTAGTCCTGCTGACTTCCTAGATTTCTTTATATTTCTTCACATCGCCATCATCCTCCTACTCCTCCTGCCGCACTACCAAATAACACTACACACAAACACTGGTTCAACTTGTTTCACTCTGTTCTTTTTATTTTTTTTTATCATAGCTTAACTGCCCTCTATTCCTCCTTATTTCATTCGCTGCTCTTGTTCGCAGTTTTGTTCACTTATTTTTTTTTAGTGTGTGCCTTTTTTTTTGCAGTATTTTTGGTTCTTCCATCACAGACGACG
Source organism: Xylota segnis (assembly GCA_963583995.1). Lineage (NCBI taxonomy): Eukaryota > Metazoa > Arthropoda > Insecta > Diptera > Syrphidae > Xylota > Xylota segnis. Next base: position 6,176,819 of record OY757237.1, read on the forward strand.
GCAAGAGGCGCGCGTAGACAGTAGACCGATTAAGGATCTCACCACACTTATTCCGTTCTGTTTCAGTCAAACATTTTCCTTCCGTTCGAGTGCATGTGTTGTGTTCTGTTCTGCTGTTCTTTCAGCGTCGTCGTGTTCGCTAAGACAGACAGAGTGGGTATAATTTTGATGTCTGTCATCATTGTGCTTGTAAATTGATAAAAAAAAATCAAAAAAAAAGAGAAAAAATCGTGAAATACCGAGTGACATTGTGACAGGATAATAGAAAATACCTCGTTTGGTGTAAAACCTCTAGTATGAGTGGCTGACAGTTGGCGGGTAAGTTGCATCCTTTAAAAACAATGACAGTTCGTTTCCCTAACGGTCTCATATTCTGAGAAAAACACTACGCAATTCCCGTATAATTTCACCCTCTCTGTCATCTCATCATCAACAGCGCTGTCAATAGAAACCATTGTAGTCGGATAGAGGGTATGACAAACATTTTTCTGCGGGCTTTCCATTGTCAATGGCAAACTATGGTGCTATTATTAAGTCTATACACTTCGCAGACAGTGTACACACATCCGTCTCTATAACCCACTCACTGGTGTACCAGCCAGCCACTATAAAAACACACACTATTCCCGTCTAGTCTAGACGGATCGTTGTTGAATCGTTTGTTATTGCCGCACGATCATTTGTCCATCCATGTAGTTGTGCGAGTTACAACTGCACACTATCACAGTTGTGTGCGGTGCTCACCACCCCCCCTAAGAACGAGGGGGAGCCCTCAACCAGGCCGCCATGCACTCTCTGTGTGTGTCTGTATATGTAGACCATGAACTGTCGACGAGTGCACGGACGAAGCTAAATCTAAAGCACTTTCGATTTCAATTGCGGTTTGCAATATTTTACACGCACACTCAGACAACAAACTATGTGGCTGGGAGTAGATGTCGAGAATTCAGTGTCGTCTTGTTGCCTAGATCTTGAAAAACATGCGTTGTGCTTTTTGTCGTCTGTTCCCACAGATACTATGCGCTATGTCTATATATAGAGTGAGATAGACGACGGCGAAGAGGTGACGTAATGGAAACTACTCCACTAACACATTTTTTTTCTGGAATCCTCTTTTGTTTTTTTGCTGTTCCTTTGCTTTCTTTTCTCGGGTGCTCTTTGCGTTGTATTATTCTCTGTCCGTGTTGTGTCTTTCGTCTTTCGTCGTCTTTATCCGTAGTCGACGACTTCCATTTTTGTTGTTGCTGCTGTTGGTGATGGCTTCTGGGTGGTGGTGTGGCGATAGTGGTGCCTTGGAGTAGAGAATTGATGATGGTGGACAGGAGTATACACTACTGTGTGATTGGTATTACACATGAAAAAAAGATTGGTTAATATAGGTTTTCTTACTTTTTTCTTATGTTTGTGAGTTAGTTTTGCAATTTAATGTTCATTGATGTGTATCAAGGAGTAAGTAGGTAGTATGGCTTCAGGGAATGTGAAGCATATGGCCTAGTTTCACTTACAGGAAGCAGTCGATACTTGGCGTGCTTGGTGTGAGGTGTGTTTATGCAATAAGCGTCGGTGAAATCAGGTTTTACCCTTCAGAAGGCGTTATGTAAGATCCACTCTCATGGACACGTACTTACTCAGTTCAAGTCGTTTTCTAAAAGTGCAAAAAAGAGGGGAGTTTAGAAGGATTTTGACAAATGGCTCTTTTTCTATAAATGGCCAAACCTTTGCATACGGAATAGCCGAAGCAACGTTGCCCTACTAAGCTGGTGTTCACCCGAAATACATAGGTATTAGTTATAGTTATAGCCAAAAGGGAAAAACAAGAATTGAAAGCACGATGATCTTGGAAGTAGGTATCTACTTTTTGTTCTTGAAAATGTCTATCATAAGTCCTACCTACCATTTGATATTACCAAATTGATTGATAAATGATAATGGCAGTTTCTTCAGTATCTTGTGGGCAATACCACCTTGAATAACAAACATTTGTAAGGAATTTCTGCAGTACAGTCTGACCTACAACCAAATGCAGCGTAATAAATTTAATTACCTACTAACACTGATTAAAATCCGGTTCCAGATTCTATCTTCCAATCTAGTGGGAAGTGAATACACAATCAAATGAAGAAAAGAAAAAAAACTTTGCAATAAACCTGTAACTGCACTCTATGGCAACAAAACATGATAATCTGTTAAATTTTTTAGACATTCATCAAGCCCTATACAAAGGAAGTCAGGGCACTCACCTCAGTTATATTATAATCGCAATGACTAAGGATATCAGTTAAAATCGGTTAAAACCAGTTTCTTTCAATAATAAAGTCCCGTGACTAATTCTTTATTTGTTTGAAATTCATCTGTTGCAACTTAACAGGCCTTTTACAAATGTTAATTTAATTTATTAGCATGAAGTAAATCAGCTTTGACGTCTCAATTAATTGTCTTCGGTTGACCTTTTTTTATTTTTTTTATTACATGTTATAGAGCTTGGACTTGTTCTAAGATGACGTGGGAGCTTTGGGTGAAACAGAGATTCTATTTGTTTAGTTTTGCGTTTCAAAAATGTTGTATGAAGTAAGAAATCTTACAAATTCACCTTGCAGTTTGCAAATAATTTTATTTTTTTGTAAAAATAAATGTCTTTTAAAACAAGAGAAAGGGAAATAAAACAACAAGCAATGCAACGTATGGAATCGAGTTTTGTAAGTACATGTATGTATGTATATTTATACCGATAGAAGGATAAGATATATTTGACATTTAAAAAGTTTTTAAACAGTTTTTTCATGTTTCGAGAATGCCTTTAATCTTTGATTAAGATACTCCTAAGAAGAATTCATACGCAGATGTCAATTATCGGCAGTAAATTCAAAGAATTTATAGGTACAAATGGCTGAATCGAATGCTCAATGCTATAACTCAGAGATAAGTAGAAATATCTAAAGCCATGATGCTAGTAAAGATATTATTGCAGGCAAATGCTACTTAAGCATCACGCAAAATTGATTGCAAGCTATTCCAAAGCAGTAAAGGTGAACAAAGAGTTCTTGTACTCATAACTTTGTCTATGTCCTGATCTACGAAGGCTAAAATGAGATTTTCGACAAAAACCTTCGTCATTTGATTTTGCTTAAAATCTAAAACTAGTACTTGACTGAATTTGTTTTATTTAAAAGATCGGCTAAGGTAAGCACTTTGTTTTGATTTTATTGAGGAATTATCTAAGATCATTGCCAATGTTGCTCTCATCCAAATCATCACTGGGCTGTGTCTGTGATCTACAAAACGAAAGCCAATGATCGACTTAATTGCACAGCACTGCAATGGGTCTCGAAAATGAGCAGCATCTACATATATGTATATATCTGAATCCACACAAAGTAAGACTCGTACCTACTATTCGTTAGCCTCTTAAAATATTTATAGGGAGCAATATTCTCTTAAGTACTATTTACTGAGATCATCACAGGCAAAATTAAACTTCAACTTCAGTGTAAATTTATTTTACAATAACATGGAGACGGAGAGAGAATATCATTTTGTATCTTTGGTCATAAAAGTTGTATCTACAATCGTTAGGGCCAATTTTCCAAAAACATCAATTGGAGCCCGCATTAACTTTGTTCTCTGATGGAAAAGAGCGTTCGATCGCAACACCCACTCTTGTGAAATTCTTTCAGTGTACTTTACTAGAACAAGTCTTCCTTGTAAATAGGACATCAAAAGCGTAATTCGCTTTGTTCGCCTCATTTCGACTCGGCGGCGTTCTCATTTCACTGACTCACATTCGCTTAGTGTGTGTTGTATACCCCGTTCATGAGGGCATACTACTCTACTAGGTATAGCTCGATGGCAGCAATGGCCTACAACATCCGTTAGCCTTGACCATTGTTACACTCAATTAACCGTTAGAAACTGTAAGCAGACTTTATCATTTTCATTTCTTCTTTCGCTAGCTCCCTTGTTGTTGTTGCTGTTGTTTATTGTCGGCTTCGGTAGATGTGTTTATGTGTTATACTTGATTTGTTGTACAGCCCTACCGAGAAGTTAAGGCAGTAACCTATCCAATGACATGACAGGCACGAGATGTGTGTGGGAAAAAATGCTCCTCTCTAGCCGTATAAGACGCACTTGATCATTATTAATTAGAAATTCCAAGAAACTTATTCGGAATGCGGTTTTCTTGTTGTTATTTAGGGTGACATATTGAGAATACTGTGAGGAAGTAGTGGTGTAGTGTTCTTAACCTACAATTAACGCGAATATCAAGGGCGCGCCACAAAGAAACGAGATTCCCTTACATTACACGCCGCCGGTCGTCTTTGTTTTGTTTTCATTTCTGTTTCTGTTTCTGTGGTTTTTTTTTTTTTCCTCTTCTGCTATAAACGTAATCATATTTTATAATCGTAATCGGTTTCGCTTTTAATTCACAATCATCAGCAGGTAAAAGGAAGTCGTTCAATGTACTTACAGACATGGTGGGTACAAATGTATCTAAAAGGTTGAGTTATGTAAGGGAATCGTATTACACTTAATTAATACTGAAGGTCTCTTCCCGATTCAACTAATTAAATCAAATTACAATTCACCACTGAAAATACCCAAATGTTAAACAAAAAAACAAGAAAAAAAAACTGCACTAAACCTAATAAACCTAATCGAATCCCACCCAAAGAAACACATCGCACGACGCGTCGACCGATTGTTCAATGTTTGCTTTTTGATCTAACCTTGGAGATGTTATTAAACCCGAAGAGTTTTTTAACCTTTCGTCCACAGTGAGAGGGAGAACACAACCGAAATAATCATAAAAAAGCTAAAAACAAAATTAGCAACGTTCTGGTGGAGAAAACAAGACAAAAAAAAAAAACAACTGCAAGCAATCAAAAAAACCAAAAAAAAAAAAAAAAGTTCCACCAAAAAATGCGAAAAAAAACCGCGATAATGGCAAAATTTTCAAATGTATGCATCTATGTGCATGTGGTTTAGTTCTCTCTACCTCTACACAAATGCAGCTGAATGTTTGCCCAAAATATGCAAAAAGTATAATAAAACAGTTGAGCTTCTAAAATCATAAAAAAAGAAAAATTTCATACCAACACAGTGTTGGTTCTGAATCTATTCGCGGTGGCGGTCTACACACTCGTAGAATTATATTATTTGCGAATAAATATCGCTGATGCATTGAGGGTAACGCACTCGCGCATGCTTATACAGCGAACACTCAGTCTCGTCGGGGGGAGATAGATGTATAAAGGTGCACCACACAAATAATTTTCTAACACCAGTCCAAAACCGTGGGGAAAAGAAGAGAGAAAGAGAGAGCTTTTGTACAAACACTTTGAAGAAAGATACAAAAGCTATTTCTCATTCTCAATGGAGATGGAGAATTCTCAGCGATTTCGTTGGATCCCACTATAGTTTCAGCTAACCAATAGATCCTCCACGTTTTCTTTTCTTCTTTGTATCTAATGGAAGTGTGTGCTTGTGTGCATGGTTTGGATATATTGGTATTGATGGCCATGACCTCTTTCAAAGTTTGCTTGAACTTGAATTCACAAAATCAAAATAGCTAGAGATAGTTATCATCAACATCATCATCATCATCATCACGATCGTCATGATCATCATGATCACCATGATCATCACAGAAGCAGCACATTTAGGGTGGGCGAGAGGAGGGTGATCTGTCAAAATGAGTTAAATTATTGCACGTTGTTTTCAGCAAGCAGTCTAGAATCTCCTCCCGAATAGAACGACACACTAGTGATCGTGTATTGTATTGATCGTGTCGTATTTCATCACGAATTTAGACTAAAAAAAGTAGAATTGCATTTTTTTCTGGAACAGATTTGTTCGTTTTGCTTATACATAGCATTATGGCGAGGGTGTTGTCGATTAGGTAGACTATTATTAGATGATAGAGCTTAGGTGTCACATTGAACCGATCATTCGTAAAAAACCTGATCATTGTCGGCTCGAACATTGTCTATTTAGAAATGCAGGAGAAAATATGTCCGAACTTTGGAGTCTAATGTCGTATTTTTGATGTTTTTATATAATGAACTCGTTTAATTTGGAATTTTATAATAAAAACGTTTGTTCTTACTCATAGGGGTTTTGCATATTGTCAAAATAGCTTGTGGTATTTAAATGTGATTGGAATGGTTATGAATGCTTTTATTATTCCAAATAAATTGTGAGATGGTTTGTCATATTCGAGTTAAATATGAAAAACTGTGACAATTAATACCTGTGGATACTGCAAACGGCCTCTAGATAGTGTATTCATGATTTACTTCAACAGGCGCGCATTACAGAAATGCCTATCTTATTAACTTTTGCTAGAAAATGCTACAGTAGGTTTTTTTGAAGTTTTTCGTCTTGTCAGGGTCAGGTTAAAAATGTATCTCGTACACAAGAATTCAAAGCAAAAAAGAGAGTCTGAATGCTTCTGCGATTTGGATTAATTGTAACCTAGATTATGCAGATGATGCAATTGACATTTAAAGTAAAGAATTGACATTAAATTAAGTTAGAGTAAATCTTTAGAGTAAGATCAGCTTTTGGGCAAACGTTCAAACAGTCTTAAGTGGCATTTTACTCGATAGGTAGAATCAGCCAGTCTCATACACTCTTCTATGGCTTGCTCTAAACTAAAGCTGAGCAAAGTTAGCAAAGAGTATGCAATAATAAGAAATGAAGTGCTATTGAGAATTTCAATTAGTGTGATTCGATCACAGCAGAGACCTTCGAATAGTATGTAATAAAAGGAAGTAGTGTGACTCGGTTTTGAGACCCAGGTTCACCCCGAACTGTAGCGCCACATTTTTTAAGTGTGACTCGATCAAAGAATTTAAGGTTCCACAGCGTTGAGAAATAGCGTACGGAAAACATTGTACGTATTGTTTTATTATAACATATTGTAGCTCGGCAAATAAAGCATACTTGAGGTGAGTTATGTTAGTGATCGTGGCAAGCTATATGATGGGGACTGAGTCATTCACACTTCCCGCATCAGTGGTTTCTTAAAAAAAAAATGTTGATACATCTATCATCTATTTTGACGCTGAGTTTGAGCGCGATATGTCGATTAATTTACTGATAACCTCAAGTGCTATCGACCATTTTTACTATTCAAAAAATTAATCAAAGATTTAGTTTGAAATTTTTTGTGGCCCGGACGGGATTTCTTGTTCGGATGCGTGGAAATATTTGGAGAAAGCGTACGGAGAATATGTAATATCCAGAACAAGAGCAAATAATTCAAAGAAGGCCGTGATGTAGTAGCCTTACTCGAGACAGCCTGCAACGACAGTTACTGAAGAGACTTAGTGAAGAAAATGGTGCTCGAAAACCGTCACTATAGTTTGAGAAAGCTTTCACAAGAACTGCATATCTCTCTCACGAATTGGTTTGCCACATTTTAAGTAAGGTTTTGTGCATAAGGGCCGCTGCAGGGCTTGTTTCAATGTTTTAATAGAGCTGAATTTTCTTCAAATGGAACATTGCAAGCAAAGTTTTTCCAGATTTGTTAGAACTAGTCAATACGGAACCCACATTCATCACAGGTGACGAGACTTGAGTTTATGAGTTGGACATGCAAAAAGGCATCGAAAAAACAGCATGAAAGTCTCTCAAAGTCAACGTGTTTCTCATTGTTTTCTTCGATATTGAGGTCGTGTTCACTCTTCCGGCTAGTCCATCAGTGAATAAATAATATTTTTTAATCGTTAAGAAGCAATTGACGGAGAGTATTTGCGGAAAAAGATCGGAATTGTGACAGATCAACTCGTGGATTCTGTATCATGATGATCGAGCAAGCACCCATTTCCAGATAAAGCACCCTGTGATTTGTTTTCTGTTTTAGAAACTCAAATTACCACTTTGTGGGACCAGCTTTCAGTCCATTGAAAAGACAAAAGGAAATTCGCTGAGAAAACTGAAAATATCCATGAAACCGGAATATACCTACTTACACAGAATACATGGATGATTGGATCGTTCATGGGAAACAATGTACCAATAAAATAAATTTTATTGATTAATTGATTTGTGTTGTTTTTAATGACTCAGTTCCGCCCATATTTTGACTGAATGCGACAGTTCTCTAATCACTCATGTTCTAGTTCTATTTATCGAACTTTCTTTTGTTAATCACTTTATTTATTTGTCGTTTTCATCATCACTTTGTAAAATTTGACAAACAAGAGAAAAGGAACAATAGTATCCCACTTGACTTACCAAAATAATTTTTTTTAACGCGTAATCCAAATTTATCGGTATTGTAATCCATACATTGTCGGGACGTATCACGACATTCCCACACACACAAGAAATACATTCCAGAGACACAATGACATAGATGGAGAGTAAAAAATTTAACTCGATATTATCTTTTTCACTTTTTTTTTAAACACTTGAAAACACTTGTATTTCTTAAGTGAAATCACTGATCACCGATCCATTCCAATGATCTCAACATTTCGGTACGCAAAAAACATTGAAGAGAAGGAAAAGCCAATCGCCATTTTCTTATTCAGCGGAAGTATGCACAAACACAATTGGTGATTGGACCTAGCTCGTAGATCGCGGAGCTATTTTTCTCAAAGCCAAATTTATTTCCTTTTAATTATTAAATTAAATACATGCTCCAGTATATAAGGAATCACTTGACGTTTCTGATTTTTTTCGCCATTTATTTCTGGCTTACAACAATAAGTAGCCATTTTGTAAAACGAACAATAGCTCATCCACCATTACTATACCGACTTCGCAAAGCTATGACACCTTATTTTACACTACAAATCGAAAATAAATTATTTGACGCTCAGGACTTTTATTTAAAAGGATACTTTGAACATTTTTTTTTCAACTTTTTACGAAAACTCGCTTAGACTTACACCGTACGCTTAGAATATTGAAACTGATCAGTTCGGGCGATGTAAAAGACTGTGGTACCGTAACTTACATCAGTTTTTACAAACACTATCGCAAATACGTACGTTCTCCCCTCTTTGAGAGAAAATTCACTATTTCTAGTTTTTCCTATTTTCCTTTACGGTGTGGCGGTGCGCGTACACTACACCATCGAAGGCGCAACTAGTTACTTGTAGCATAGAAAACTAGGAACAACACAAAGAGAGAGGTTTCATCTAGTTATAAAAAAAGAAAAAAAAAACAAATAAAAGCTCTTTTTTCTTATGCTCACCGATGGTATTTCGTAGGCCTATTAGGCTTTTAAATAATTTTTTTTATATGATTTTGTAGATTACTATGTCTGGTACCGGTGGGCACTGCTTGAGCTTTGAATTTTTTTCTATTAATCGTTGGACTTCTGTTTGGGAATACAAAAATTTATTGTAAACCGTGGATTTGTCTTAAAGTTTTAAGAAATCTAGTTTATTTTTACGAATAACGAATGTGTTCGTTCGATCGTTTGATCTTTACATCCGATGAATTTCTCTTAGTTCCTTCGGAAAGCTTTTAATGAGAAGACATGTTTTATTACAGTAATGTCCGAAGAATTTGGACAGACAAATTTAAGGCTACATAAGTTAGAAACTTAAAATATTTACTCATGGTAGGCGTTATGAAAAAAGTGCAAGATATGCGTTAAGGGAGAGAACTCTGTTCTTAAATGTTTCAAAAATCAGTTTTCAAGGTTCAAGTTAACGTACGTGGTATTAATGTAAGAGCTAATGCAAGCATACGTTTCGAATGGTGTTAAAAACAAACACCACACGCATTCGATATTAGAGCCACCTCGAGTGAAAAACTGTTTTAAAATTCATACATCCAGCTCAATTTTTCAAAATCGGTACAACCAAGTCAAATGCTAACAAAAAGTGAAGTAAAAGGCTCCTTCAAGAGAAAAATGTGCGACATTTTTAAAATCTTTGATTTCTATAGCTTCAGTGCGAACAGTATAGAAGTCTTGGAGGAGTTGGAGCTAGTCCCAGAACCCAATGACGAAGCATAGACGAAGACTGTGTATTTTTCTCCAAAAACTCAAATTTTGTAGTTTCAGAACTGCTTTCTAAAAGTGATGGCAACCACGCCTACTTTGTAACTACTTTTTTAATAATATCTATTATGCATTAGTCTAGGGTTTACATTTGAGTTGTTCTTACAAGATCTGATGGACTCGTAGGTCAACTTCAGGAGAGAGTATTCGACGCACAAATCGATAGATTTTTTGGCTTGAAGTAAAAGACAACATATTTCTATTGAGTAAGACAAGGAAGATTTATCGTTGGATATAGTTCTCGTCTGTCAGAAAATCCACGTGGGGTCGATTAGGAAGTTCCACTTAAGCTAGATTTTCATTCTTTTTTTTTACGACAACCTCGCTACCTAAGACAGTGAAAAATCGTATATTTTAGTGTCTTCTGCATGATCTACTGCCCTTGGTTGACAGTTTCATTCGAAATACTCTTTTTTGCAAATGAATTTGGAGTAGTTGAAACCCACGAGTCTGACGAAAGAGGTTCCATCAAATTTCTTGAACTGTAAATATTATCTTCCTACATTTTGAGATGCATTTTGATTCTACTCCAATATTTTCATCTTCCAGAGTTGTAAAGTGAAAGACCAACCTGAACCAAACCTTAATGAACTTCTGCTCCAATGAATCATTTTGCTGGAATTAGACATTTTCGTTTTAAGGTCTTAATTCGCAGTATGACAGGTCGAATCAATGTACATATGTAGTATATCTGGAGGCAATCCAAAGACCGAGTCCTAATACACATAACAATCATAAGGCAGTACGAAATCTACAAATGCAGAATCTCGCCAAAGATGTAGAACAGGCTGCTCTAGAAAAAAAATACCATCATTAGGGCCAAAACTTAAAATTACCAAATAATTTTGATTAATGCCCTGGCTGTCGCTAATTTCACACGCAGTTGTGATTCCTTCAAAGCGTGATTAATACCTGTCAGCCATTTATCAAGCCAACTGCACCTGTAACGTTAACAAAAATCATCCTTTTACCACTTAGAAATGGAAAATCCCAAAACGAAAAAGAAACTAAAGGCGCCCTCCTCTAATTTATGCTTGCATACACACTTAACACTTTTAATCTTCTTCGTGTGTGAACAATCAAGTTTAAAAGCCATAAAACTGCATCAGCTTCATCATCTAATAGCCAAACATTTGCTCAATTCATTCCATTGGTACTCCTGTTTGATTGACCTTGATCGAGAGGGTTAACCTACTGCTCTCTCTCTGTTGCGATTCCATTCTCCATTCCATATCGAATTTGAATTGCGCAAAATAACTATTCTGTCTGCGCAGATACATTCCGCTTCGTCTGCATCTTTGTCTTGTAAATTCTTCTTTCCTTCTATTCTTCTCTTTTGCAAAAAATAATAAAAAACAAAAAACAACATCAAATACTAAAACCAGTTCCTAGGTCATTTCTAAACTGCAGACAGCTAAACACAACAAATTGTCGTTCTTTCGTTAAGAACTACAAAAAAAAAACAACATCTAATGAGCAAATAACAAACTGCAAAGGCAAGAAGAAATTCTCTTGGAAAATAGAGAAAACAAACAAACAATAGGAAACAGATTGAAATCGCATAAATGGAAGGATCAACCAAGGGGAAGGAGAAAAACCAAATAAAAAAAAAAAAAAGAATCACTAACTAACATGTCTACAAACAAAAAACAAAAAAAAAAGTATTTGTATCTGAAACTAACACAAAACCAATATCTAACACTACCAACCGTTCTTAGTGAGCGCAAAAGCTTTAACGCGCGCTCCCAGCGATGATATCTAATCCCATTCCTAATGTAATGGTGTGCGTAGCGCGACTACGACGACAATCCGAGAGTGTCTAATGTGAACAGCAAATGAAACTAATATATAACACAGAACGCGAAAGGTAATTGACCGTTCGTCCGACACTGTCACTAGGTTAAGGTGAAGGTCACTCTATGCAAGCGCGAGAGAGTAGAGCAGCACCAACGTGGAGAAACTGAGTCAATCGTTTCCATCGTCGTCGTTGTCGTCGTCTGCGCACACACACTTGTAGTATTAGAATTGTACACAAATTAGCATAGCTACACTTGTGTGGTGTATCGGAAATAGTAGAGTTTTACCTTCGCCTGCGACTAGTTAAATATTTAAACTATACACAAGCTTTTCAGTTTTATTCCTTATGAATATGAATATTTGAATTATGGAAATCTATGTCTGGCAAAGCCTTAAGACATGAGTCACGAATGCATGAGGAATAGATACTTAATTCTGGTGTTATTATCTATGCATAAAAATTAAAATTTCGTGTAGGTATTTCGTCATTTTTGTTTTTATTATTTATTTATTCAAACAAACAATAAATAAGAGTGACACGGCAGCGGCGGCGGCGCCCAACTGCTTTTAATTTATTCGTTGTTGTCATATCTAACTGCTCCTATGAAGTTTTTAATAGCTGGGGCTTAAACTGTAGAAAGACGTTGGAGGCGTAATTCAACGTTTATATTCCAGTAAACCAAGCGAAAAGGTCTGGTGGTTACCAAGATGTAGCTTTAGGTAATGGAAGCATGTATGTACTATGTTCCGGCACAAAAGAATGCAAATAGTATGACACGACCCAATTCAATTCAGTCAGACAAAACTGTAAGAATATCATACGGCTGACATCAACTTCCGTCACCTAGTCACAACTAGTATGATACAGCCTAGCTCAGTCAGGCAAAACTGTAGAAATATCTTCCAGCAAACCAAGACAAATTGGACGGCTGACACCAGCTTCCGTCACCTAATCACAAATAGTATGACAGTATGACCCTTAGCGAAACAGTATGACGAACGCGCTTAACATCTTAGTCACCTGGGCTGAGAAATGTGGATTAGCGGTCAATCCCCATAAGACCGAGCTAGTATTGTTGACCAACAGAAGGAAAATTCCTGAGTTCACATTACCGTCCATTGGGGGTACTCCCCTTAAAATCTCGGATAGCGCAAGATACCTAGGACTCGTTCTTGATAAAAAAAAAATGAACTGGAGACCTAATATCAATGAAGGAATTAAGAAAGCAACTATAGCCTTCTATACTTGTAGTAGAAGAAGAATATTTGGGAAGAACTGGGGTCCTAAACCTAAAATTATTCTATGGATGTATACGGGTATAGTAAGACCTATTCTGACGTATGGTTGTCTTGTATCGTGGCCGTCCGCAAGCAAGTCCATTGGCCTGCATTGGCACTACAAGTGCCATGAGAACAACACCTACTGCAGGACTAGAGGCTATCCTCAATCTTCTACCGCTCGACATACAGGTCGATCTAAGATGGATGTAGATGTAGGGTCTGGCATTTTTTCTGAACCGCTGGAGATATCTACATATGTAGATCAGTCCGCCTCACGAGCCATAGCAGTGTTTTCCAAGCGGAGGTCTTGGCAGTGACAATAGCTGCCCGTGAGACTGCGATGAAGGCAATACCGCCAGACAGCCAGGCGGCAATAAAAGCGATTACTGCTATAGAAACAAAATCTAAGCTTGTGAAGTGCTGTCGTGAAGAGCTCAAGGTTGCCCTCTGCTGGGTCCCTGGACACGAAGGTATTCCAGGTAATGAGAAGGCAGACGTCGCAACAGGTAGACACCTCGGTGTTTATCCCACCTTGCATATTGAAGCAAAAGGCATGAATTAGGGCCAGAAGTGAGGCCAATAGTAGATGGACCTCCATGGACTAGATCACTAGAAGCCTATGGCTAAGCCTATAGGAAGTCCATTTCTGTCCTTATAGAAATTATCACGGGGCATAACTCTCTTCGGTACCACATGAGAAAGCTAAGACTCACGGAGGAAGATTTATGTCGGAGATGTGGATGTGGATACAACCCAATTTCTCTGTCAATGCCCTGGGCTTATCCACCTTAGATTCAAATTTCTACGGCGACACTTTTTCTGTGATCTTGAAGAATTAGCAAATAGACCAATCAGAGAAATTTTTAAATTCATCAAATCCATCCTGTGGTTTAGTGATTCACAAGATGCAAATTAGTACTAGGGTTTACCAATGAGCAAGGGACTTTTTCCCCTATGGGCATCACAAGGGCTCTGTACTGACCAGAGTGTGGCGATGTGATATTTTATTCTAGTCTAGGTATGTGGATACCTAACCTAACCTAACCTAACCTATGACACGGCCTAGTTCTGTCAGGCAAAACTATGGAAATATTCACCAAACCAAGACAAATTGGACGGTTGACACCAGCTTCAGTCACCTAGTCACAAGTAGTATGATACAGCCTAGCTTAGTCAGGCAAAACTGTAGAAATATCTTCCAACACACCAAGACAAATTGGACGGTTGACACCAGCTTCAGTCACCTAGTCACAAGTAGTATGATACGGCCCAGTTCTGTCAGGCCAAACTGTGAAAATACTTTCCACCAAACCAAGACAAATTAGACGGCCAATACCAGTGCCAGTTGCCAAAAATAATTCGCATTGATACAGGCTATCAGATGGAATACCACGATTAGATTGGATTTCAAGTTATTGTCTGAAGAATACATGATAAGATTTGCCACTATTCACGTCCACTTTTGTGAAGTTAGATTTTGTTCAAAATCTTGACTAGAAATTCACGAAGGCGGACGAAGCCTTGGAGTGTCACTACTCAAACTCTACTGATTTAGAGTGTAAAACACTTGATTTGAGCAATCATTTTGAATCACGCTGACTAAGTATCTTTTTTGTTCGTCAATTAAACTAGGATCTCTTCACAAACAACCGTATAAAGTGTTAACTCTTACCATGCATAACAACTATACGACATAAGTGGCTACAATGTCCACATCAACAAGTGCGCTTTGACATGACCACAAAATGCCTAAAGCACTTCCGACACAGTCTGACACTGTGTGTTCATCTATGTTCATAAGTTTTTCTATCCGAGAGTTTGCAACTTTCCTCCTGGTGTGCGGAAAACTCACTCCGGTTTGGTTTTGTATTTTTTCCTCCTATAGAAGGGCGACCAGAGGTAGTTTTTTGTGTCCACATCAAGTTGTCGGGCCCACAAACAGCCACCCGCACTGGAAATAGTGACGAATGCCTTTTCTCTATTTTTCTGTGTACCGAACAATGTACAAGAGCTTGTTGCCCTACACTCTGTATGCGGCGCCGGTAGTTTTTCCTCAACGGAATGTAAAACAAGAAAAAGAAATAAAAAACATCCTCTAAAGTTTTTTTCTTTATTTTTTTTTTCCTGCTGGAACGTTGCGCTGTTGCATGTGAATGAAACTTATCTCCACTTATCCTTTTTAGCATTTTTGGTGCTGCACATTCCACAAAGGCAGGCACCTACATCATCATCATCATCATCATGATGGTTTGGAGAGGATTTTCCAGCAGCAACAAACACACGCGCCTGTATGTGGACTACTGCTGCAGCCGCCACCTAAAGATGGGAATGAGAAGGATACTCCTGCTGGTGATGCTGGGCTCCTCATGAAGGACATGCATTGCACACATGAAGCCGGTGGTAGGGGTGTCATGGCTCTAGTAGTTCATAAGCTTTGTTTCTTTTCTGCAACTGACTGTTGGGTACTATACTACTCGTACTACCTACCACCACTACTACTGCCGCTGCCACTGCCACTGCACTATAATGTACTAGTGAAAGCGATAGCGTTCGTTTGCTTTGTTTGGTTTCTCGTTCTCTACGAGAGGTGAACTTTCACTTTCGCTCACATGCTACGCTGAACTTCAGTGAATTTTGTGTGTGTGTGTTTGTGTGTTTGTACGAATGTGTATGTTTGCTGTATTGTGCAGGTTGTCGCGTGTGTGCTTTGATAGTTTGCTTGTTTCAGCACCACCATCACCCCCCATACACTGGCCCAATTGGCATGGGTGGCAGCGTTGGGCATTTTATTCATGTGTCAAATCTAAGGCGAGTATGTCGGCCCGACACCCACAACAAATGTCGCTCTCCTCCTAGCCCCTCTTCCCGCACAAAGCGCCGTCTGACAAACAACAGGTTGCAGGGCTTCCCTGACCTTGGTTAATCTTTCTCTCATACTTTCACTTGCTCTCTCTCTTGGGTGGGTTTTCTCGTGTGGCAAGTGTCCCCAAGTGGGGTAGTTGTTCAGTTCGTTCGTTTTTTTTTGCCCACGTGCGTGTGTGTATTCCATGTCTGTATTCCTTGTAATGTAATGTATTCTCCGGAGAAGAAAGGAAGATATGCTAATTCAAACGGTTGACCTGTGTTTGCGAAAGGATTTAAGAGGATATTCGTATTTTGTTTTCTTTTTACTGTCCTTACCCAGTTAAACAACAACACCAAGTCAATGCCAAATTCAATTGCGAAACAGAAAAAGACTCACACTCGTCCCAAGGTCATAGCGCGCCTGTAGATAGCCGAATAACCAACTAACACAATTTTTTATCTATGTATATGCGTACATATACATTCTTTTTTATTTGTTCGTCGCACAGTCATAAAGTTTTTCTAGCACTTTCGAACTATACAGCTCCCGTGACGTAAGGTCGGTCGGTAGTCGGTAGTCGGCTTCTCTCCTTCCCCAAACAGTGTATCCGCTCCGAGATCTATTTAGCAGTAGCGTCTATAAAAGAGAAATGCGGCTTGGAAAAGAGATGAGAAATAGAGAAGCACACCACTAATTAGTTATAAAAAAAAAATAACAAAATATTAACAGCACACAACTATAAGAGACGCGGACAAGGAGTGATGTTCCACAATAACACTTTTTTTTAAAGCGGTGTGGGTGCAAAAGCCATTCAATGCGCAAATAGTTCGTTTTGGCGGATGATTAGCTTTTTTTTTTATTTTCTCTGCTTTGTTCTAGAAATATTCATATGTACATATGTATGTATGTATCTAGCTAGGTATTACTACATGTTTTTTTCCCAACTTTTTATTGTTTGTCTCGTGAGTCAGGTAAATATTGTTTAATAGTTATTTACGGTTAGGAAAAAAAAAGTAAAACTTATTTTTCTTTATTTTAAGATCATTCGAGATGTTTCAGTAAAGTGGGGTATTTTATAACCAAATGAATTTAAAGCTTTATGAAGAGATAAAGTGTAGTTTTTACTACTAACAGTGGGGGAATGTGGATATTCTTTGTTGCTATTTGTTCGGATGTCACTCTTTTCTTTAGCGTTAGCTGGGAAGAGAATACTGCAGAAGATGCTAATGTTCTAGTCAAACATTCCACAAGTTGTTGACACAATCCACCTTTTCCTTAACGTATTTTTAGAGAAAGAACCATAGGTTTACCTTGACAGCTGTCAAAAAATGACAGCTCTACGTTTGACAGCTCAAAAATACAAACTAAAATGTAAGCCGAAAATCCTTTATGAAAGATAAGAGAGTATGCACTGTGGCACTTCAGGAGAATAGTAGTATGTTAGTCCCTAGTCCACCATTGAATGCGCCACCAGGGTCGCTTTTACGGCAGAACTTGTGGTCTCAATCAAAGAATGATACATTGGATGTATACAATGTTGGTGAGGCTCATTATCACATACGCAACCATCGTATGGTGGCCGAAAGTACTTGAACGGAAACGGCAGCTAAGCTTCAGAAGCTACAAAGAATAGCCTGCCTCTACAGCAGCTTTTACAGCCATCGTTCGGCTCACACCCCTACAAATCCTACAAATCTTTCTTTGAAAGACGGCTGCTGGGTACGCTATCAAATTGCAACTAGAATATAAGCTTAAGCCAGGTGACCATGTGGGAACCTGAATATTCTTGATTTAATCCCACAAAGAGACATGTTCTGCACTATTCTCAACGTTATGGTCAGTGGATACTGTTTCGGTAGGTTAATTGAGGTTAAAATATTAGACCGTGCGGACTCGTCTAATGGTATTCCAGCACTGGACCCTAGAGGTCTGATCTGGTTCACTGACGGATCAAAAACGGACTCTGGAGTGGATGGACCCTACAACAAAGTCTTGATACCTACCGGTGGAAATGTGTCATACGGTTTTCCAGGCTGAACATTATGCCATTGAGATTTGCTCTAGATTCAGGGCCAGGGCTGATTAGAATCTGTTTTCATTGGGCCTGAACCTTACTTAGTGTCAACTGGGCTACCGCCACAGCACTGATTAACGTATGGGAATACAAAATTCGTCTAACCCAGTGGGAAAATGTCCCAGGGTTACGGCAGTTCGAAAGATTCATCAAGCCTCATTCCTACAAGGAAGTTCAAACTCAGACATAGAATGTACATGGGCTCTACTCGGAAGATGACGAATCATCTGAGCACATTCTCTGTAAATGCCCGGCTCTGCATTGGTTGAAGTGGCACGTTTTCCACAAGGTAACATTCTCCCTAGCAGATTTTAAGAACTCTGCGACTGAGGCTTGCCTAAATGCTTTCCTAAGATACAATAGCCATAGGGCTTAGGGTCTAGGGGAAAAAACACCCCATCATCCTCTATGAATTTCCGCTCTAAGGAGAACACAGTTGACTACTATAAATACCATGTACACCCACAAGCATACCCCACTGTCTAGAAAGTCAAAACTAATAAAAAAAAAAACAAACAATTTCGAATAATATAATAAAATCTGAAAAGAAAAAAAAAAACAAGAAAAAGATCAGTTTTCTCAGGCGTATACGCACTATTTCACCATCATTCTCTTTCGAACGCATTTTTCTCCCTCCTTTCTAGTTTATTGTGTGCGTGCTTTGGTTTTGTTTACGTCGGCTTATTCGATCGTGTCTGCCAGAATGTTTCTATTATTCGAGCAAATAAAAACGAAAAAAAAAAAAAAATACAAATCACCGGCCTTGAAAATAGTAACCCTAGCAAATAATTGCTACCGATCCTCAACACCGTGCAAAAGGAAGGTGTGTTCTGGGAACAAAAAAAGAGAAACAATTTCTATTTACTCAGCAAATCCGTAGAAAATTGTTTAACCAAAAACTGGAAATGTACAATATTGCACAAATTTTTTTTTAGGGGCAAGAGAGTGTATTGTATTACCCTCGATGGGTTGTGTTTTTTTTTTTTTTGATTTTTGCAAGGTCAGCTGGAAAATGTTCTAATTCGCGCAAAATAGAAACCAACCGCCTTTGATAGGCCCCCCCTGGCCTTTTATCAAAAACTATTGCCATGTTCTCAAATTTTATCTTCTCATTGTGTGGAATTTTGAAAAAAAAAAAAAAGAAAAAAGAAAGAACACCACACATATACACGTAGAACGACCGAAAAAATGGAAGAAACGACTGCACGTCGGCAAGACGGCATAAAAAACTATGACTTTATCGCACTTATTTTTGGACTTAGTCTATACACGTTGCGCTGTGTGATCTTTCCTTCATTCAGTGTGAACTTTCAAGGTTATTATTAGCGAATTCGTTGTTCTCGTTGGATTTTTTTTTTCACACAGTTTTGTTGAATTGTATATTATATTTTGTTGCTTCGACTATTTTAACATTTTTCTTTATCTTTCGGCGTTTCATATAAAATTAATTTAATTTTTTTTTTAAGTGTTACCAGAAACCCCTCCCATCGGCGGCGGTGGCGGCGACCGCATCCAAGTGCACACCATACACAATAGGAGCACACATATGCAATATGCCTTCCCCTGAGAATTTCTTGGATAATTTGTTTTCGGGGGCAACAATATCTTACAAATTATACACATCTAGATAGACGGTCTCATTCTGTGTGCAAGTTTCTAGCACTAAAACATCGCATCGCAAACCCAGCGACAGTTGAAAGCGTTTTTTTGCTTCTTTTTTCTGCTTTTTTTTCCTTCAGGGTGGAGAAGATATTATTTGTGATTATTGTTTGTTATATTTTTGGGGGTTTCTATTAGTCAGCAGCATGCTGTACTAGTTCAACACCAAAGAGGCCCCAAAAACATTCTTTCGATGTCTTTGTGCTTCGGATGTATTTGCGGGGGAAATTGCATGGTGTGTGCGCGCTGCCCGCCGACCGGCATTACGAAATAAAAAAAACGCGATTCCAATAACAATAAAAAAAAAGCAGAAAAAAAAATAATAATAATACAAAATATACACAGAAATACCGCTTGGATTGCCGGTATGGGAGAATTTTTTCGGCTAGTTTTTTGGCAGTGCTCTTAATGCGCTTTTTACCGTTAGAAGCTAGAGCGCGACGCGCGGTCATTAAATTTTTAGCAAATTTCTTTCGTTCTTTCTTCTTTCTATTTGTCAATTTGCTGCAAATGTATATATGTTTTATATATTTTTTACCTAATTGTTCTCGGTTTTTTTTTATTTAAAGTGATTGATTTAAAATTAAATAGTTTTTTTAAAACACAAAAAAAAAAAAAAATAGTAAAAATAATGTTGATCTCAGGAAATATTTGTGATGAAATTGTTTACGGTGGCATATCTAGTGATCGAGTGATCTCAAAATTTAGTTAAAAAAAAGAAAAGTTATCCAAATCATTTCAAAAAAAATTTAATGCAAATGAGAGAGAAAGTGATCGGGAATTTTAAGTACAAGATACAAGTTTAGACGTTATAGACGACATATAGTCTGTTTTTGATTTCTGAGTTTACCCCATTGGTGTGTCTTTTTTTTTTTTTTGAAAATGCAAAGATATTAGGTAAGACGGAGATGAATTTTTTATTCCTTACAATCTTGTTTTTTTTAGTGTGAATATTACAATACGACGTTTTATAATGGTGATTGATCTAACGTCGTACCTATTTTGAGTGAAATCGAATACTGTTTGTTTTATCTAATCCTATTTTTGTTGTGTATTTTGTTTGTTAAAAATTGAGTTATTAATTAGACGATAATGAAATCTTATAGTTCTTTTAATTGGTTGACCCGTTGCCATTCAATTTAATGCATAGTCTAGGAAATTTCGAGTCGAATATTTCTAATTTTATTCGAAAAGAATACAAAATTATTTTCTACATACATATGTATGGAGATGTTTCAAGTGTATCATTGCAAAAGGTGGTATTTTAATGGGCATTTGGGGTCAGTTAAAATGGTTGGCGATTGATGCTGTTATGAATTTGGGCTATTTTCCTAGTTGAGAAGCTACTTTTAAGTCCAAACTGTTACTATTGCATTGGACATGGTTCTTAGATTAGATTAGGTTTAGTGGTTAGTTTATTATTATTTTTTTTTTCTTATGGCATCGGCAGCACTAAGATTTTGGAGGTTAAGTGTAGAGTAAGCTTCTCTGTCATGTGTTTTAGAAATACGTTCCAATTGACAGAATACAAGAATTGTTTGGTTTTCGAACTGGAAAATGTTTCACATCTTCATACTTATGCTCAGCTTCTTCTTCTTTTCCATCCATTTCGAGACAATATTCAAATTCAAACGAATAGGAGCTTCAAACGCTGAATTTCCGAAGATTTTTTGTTTTATGGACTTAAATACAGGCAAGAAAATGCTGAGCAGTAAATTCGAAGGAATTAATTCGAAAAAACCCAAGTTTTCTATTGTTATTTACTGCATTTTATATTTACCTTCAACAATTATTACTGTCGGGTTTTATAATATAAAATTGTCTCTGTCTAGTCTACCTGCAAATCGAGTTGCAATCTAAACAGCTTGACGGATTTATATCAAATGTACGTAGATTCGTAGTTTATTTTCTGAGCAAAAGTCAAAAAGCCTACTAAAATTTTGAATAGAAGGAACTTTGTTATTTCCAATACCGCTCTTATGATTCAGTACATATTGTATTCGAAGACTTACATATGTATGTATGTACATATATGTATGTATGTATATCCTAAATCGGTTTTTTTTTAAAAAAAGCTTTCAATGAAGATTTCTACAATTTGTTGTTCTGAAAATCGTTTCTCTGGCGTTTCTTTGTTCATTTAATTCTAAACCAGTATCTTACCAAAGTATTGTATATTGCCAGACATGACATGTGGCCAAACTCAAAACCTTAGAACAAAAGCCAAACAGAGTTACACAAATTTCTATGAAAATATAACTTGGCTTCACATATTTTTGAATGATGAGACTTACGTTGGGCGCCATTTACCTACATCTTACTGTTAATTCATTTCAACAGACTATTGTAAAAACTTGTCACAGAAACCCTATGTTTTGAAATGCTTAAACTGAAAACTGTCTTTTTATATAAATTTGACTCTCGAACAGAAGGAAAACATAGCATTTACTTCTGAGAAAAATTCCAGTTAATTATCGTAGTTTATGTGTAAATAGATTATGAAATCGTTAGTCGTCAGTTCCAATGCAGTGTAGGTCTTGATTCCATTGTCATGTAGAGAAGTTTAGACATTGTTTTAGAAAAATTGTCGGCTTGAAATGCCTTTTAGTAGCCATTATTACGTTAGCTCTTAGGATGCATAGTAGTGCACACTTTCTTTGGCAGATAGCTTACAATCTTGTTATCTACTCGATGTTTAGGAATACAAACTTCAAAAACTTTTCGCAAATAAAAGCAAAAATGCACAGATTAACTACAATCTGTCTATTATTCTTTTTTTGTATCAACCTTACTGAAGTGGGAGTGAAATTGGTGTGATAAGTTCGAAAGTTTGAGAAAAAAAAATAAATACATCGACTTCGTTTGAAGAAAACGCCTCCCAAAACTAGGCAGGGCCACATATGATGTTCAATGTTTGATAATCTAAATATGTATGTATCTATCTACAAATTTGGTCCTAATAAAACTTTTCGATTTTAAGTAAAATGGTAAACATATTAAAAAGTAGAGTAGAGGTGGAAAGATTACATAAAATTTTACACCTGCACTGTTTTTTTTTCTCAAAAGACTGCATTTTTTTCTTCCTAGCTTAAAATTTAAGGCCCAAAAAGTGATCGCAATCGTTTTCTTTATTGTTACTCATCACAAATGGACATATGTACTTTATAGGATCTGTCTTGTTTCTTTCTCTGTTACAAACTATGTATGTAAAGCATAAAAATAAAAAACTAGATTTCTAATATATACCCGAGTACAACTTATTCCTAGAAAAATAGTCACATAGATGACTAATATATCTGAAAATTTGTTTCATGACAATAAACACTCTTAGAAAATCCGCAACTTTGGCTTTCACTTTCGCCGAGTCATTTGAAAATGAAAAGGGGATTTTAAAAACCGCGTCAAAAATTAGGTACTTTTTCTAGAATACCATGGACTAAAAAGACTTCTGATGATTAAGAATGGTATCCAATATCAGATCCAATTGGAGTTTTCGATTAATTCTGATAGATGTCGTGTTGATCCAATATTATACAAACCACATATAAAAATGGACAAAACTAGTCCGGTTTTGCTGATTCGCTATAACAAACTCTTATTGATGCAATGAATGTCTTATCCAGCACCTTACATATGTTTAAACTAAGTTCTATAGAACCTTTATAGCTTCTAATTATATTTGCTAACTTATCGTTGTCGTTCGCCGAAAAGTCCCAAAGTCCAACTTCTACTAAAATAAAATGCATAAGTACGTAACCTTAATATTTACACATGAACAAGTGTATGTACATACTTAATAGTAACAGTCATCGTCATATTAAAAATTTATCAAAATTGGTAAGTTGTTTTCGTGGTTTTTTTCTCGTTAACTTTGAGTGAAAATGTCACAGATTTAGAATTTCGGAGTTATTGGCTTTTTATTGAATGACGTCAATAAACAGACGTCATGGACAGTGATGACCATTTAAATATACACACAAATCTGCACAGTTTTACCGAAATGAGTAACCGCACCATATACATACCTACAGAAAACCATCATCTCCTCTCCGTTCAAAGTTCCAAAATTCGGCTTAACACCTACGTTGTCAAACCCCAAGGCGACATTTCTATGGCTCATATTTTGTTTTTGTCTAAGAATTCGTCAAGCTACCGGTTTGGTTAAGAATAAATCCACAGCCATTTAATCGGTTCATTAGGTGTGACCAATCCATTGCTATCTTCTTCGTTTCATTGTTCTGTAGACAGGGTCAATCTGTTGCATTAAAACAATAGTAATTGTATTCTTTAGAAAAAACAAAAACTCTCCAAATTGTCAACAAAATTCATAGTATTTTCAAGCATGTTTCTCCTGATTTTTGGGAATCCCCCATCGTTTGTTTACACATTCATTCAACAGACTCATAAATATATCCAGAGGCTGTACACCACAAAAGTCTTAAAATTCAGACGTCAGTTGCCGAAAATTTCTCAGATACAATTTAACATCGACTTCTTGTAATTTTTTGTGATTTTCTTTCGAATTCCGAATGAATAGTTGTGCATTTGGAATTTACCCAGTAAACAAAAACCCACCAAAACGAAAAGGCTTTTTAACACTTACTACAACCACCAGCAATGACGCATTGCGACAATTTAGTTTTCTACTGAACTGCTTTCTAAAGAAATCGCAGAAAAGAACTTGTTTATTGTTGTTGTTCTATCCAGACTATGTTTTTTTTTTTTTGTTAACGACAATTTACGCATTTCTGTTCTAGGAATAAACATCTACACATTTTGACGGATTTCCTCAATAAATAAAAATTCTAGTTTGTTTGCTGTTTTTTCGTTTATGACTAACGATAGAGTTGAATAGTGATTATGATGGTTTTATAATATTTCGTTATCTACAGCGGACCATGTTAGTTTGCAAAAAGAAACAAAAATTTTAACTATTATCGTGTTATCAGAAAGTGAAAGCGGTGTGTTGTGTGTACTTCAAGTCCACTGATAAGGCTAGTTTTTGCAGTTTTATTTTTTGCCGGGCTGCAGAATAGATTAGAACTAAATACGAGTGAAATATACTGTAACTGTACAGATAGATATGCATTAAAGATATAGAACATTTGACGAAGGAAGGAAAAAAAAAAGAAAAAAAATTGCGCATTAGCGATAAGATAGTTTTTTTTGCAAAATTTATATTTTTTTGGGGGTTATTACTATTTGCCATTTTATGGTGTGGTAAGTTTTTTTGCGCAAAGTGTTGTGGTTTAGGCGGTGAAAAATATAAAGTGCAATAAGAATTCATCTAAAATAGACTAAAGATACTTGAAATATCTTCATTAGCTAAGTGCACATCTCGGGTATGAAAGTGTTAACTGGATTTGTCTGAAATTCACCAGTTTGCTTAGATGTGATTAAATACTGAGCAATCAAATGTAATTGGTCCGATTAGATACGAGTAACCTAAATAAATCAATAAACAAAGTAGAAATTTGTAAGGATTTGATGTATACAAAGGTCTGGTTAAGAGCTAAACTACTTACTTAGTTTTGTGTAGAAGCCACTGCTTGAGTCGAGAATAAGTGCACGAGTACTTAAAGAAACCATCTACTCTTTGTATGTTTTATATGTGAAAAAGTGATGCAATTATTTAATTAGATTTTTAACTGCTTTACTGAAAAATAAAAATGTAATTTCCCCGATTAAGGGCCTGTTTGCTCATATCAGTTGTTTCTGTAAACAAATCAACTTGAGTCGTAGTGAACTAC
The DNA here is from genome assembly GCA_963583995.1 of Xylota segnis. Taxonomy (NCBI): domain Eukaryota; kingdom Metazoa; phylum Arthropoda; class Insecta; order Diptera; family Syrphidae; genus Xylota; species Xylota segnis. The sequence continues at coordinate 6,202,246 of OY757237.1, forward strand.
AAATTAATGGACAGACCTTGGAATCTTGTCGCAAGCTTTTGGAGTAATCTTCATGATTGATGTCCTTATCAGGATCCATTCTTTTGAAACCACAGCTTGTCGCAACTAAACATTAAGTTGATTAAGTTTCACAAAAAACAATAATTTCAAGAGTGGGTTGTACGTACTTGCATCTTAATGCTCAAGTCTTGATCTAATAAAGTGGGCGTGGCATGCCTCATATTTGATGGAATCATTTTTTACACTGTACTGATGGTATCTTGGAGATTTCTTTTTTTCAAAATACTCTAAAAAAGTGGGCCTGATTCCAGGCCAATTATAAGAAAATTTCAAGGCAAAACAATGAATGTATACAAAGTAGGCGTGGCAAGTAAAAATGCTGTACTAGTTATACCAAATTTTATGAAGGTAATTAATTCTTAAGTGACATCTGTTGTCTATTAAACGAATTTAATAAAGTGAACTGTGAAATTCATTTGAATTTTTAAAGTTATTAGACATACACACATGTACTGTTGATTCAACAGTCTTATGTATAGATTAGATCCTTATCCTTAAGAGCAGAATACAAAATCATTCGTAGGACTATCCTTTTTTCTCAGACTCGAAGTCAGATGTTATTGCCCCAAAAGTCTGTCGCACTAGACACTAAGTTGTTTTGAAGAGGGCGAAGGAAAATAACCTTTAAAATCATTTTACAATCTTGTTTCTTGGGGACAAAATTTTCAGAGAACCCAAATTCGCCACAGCAACACAATGTTGCGTATGACTTCCTTTTTTTGCCCTAATTTTGAAAAAAAATTCATGAATAGAATATAAATCTGATAGACAGACCTAAAGCAGGAAGATCTTGTTTACCCAATACCAAAACCAATTAAGAAGTTCTCTTTTTTTTCTGCAAGATGTCACTCGAGTCGTGATGCATGGATGTAGAACTTGGAAAAAGAGACGTTAACATCTGTTTATTATTGGAACAAACTTCTTTCACATGCCAACAATAATTAAGATAATACTTTCAATCATTTGATGACCTCGACTTGGCATTTGAAAAATCGTTGTACATTATTAATATTCCACTTAGAATAATACCTTTCAAATAAATAGGATTCAAAACCCTCCGTTTTTTCCTTGCGAATATATGTGCGATGTTGTAGATACTTAAGCCGACTTAAATAGCCATTTATACCTTAAAGAAATATTACCCCATCCGGCCTCGCCTTATTTCATGCATTTATATTAAAGAAAGTTAAATTACTTTCTAAATGACTATGCCCTACTAATAAAGATTTTCAATTTTCAGGATAGACTCACAAAAAAACCACACACAATAATCATGGACGATACACAACATTTCTGTCTGCGATGGAACAATTACCAAAGTAGTATCACATCGGCATTTGAGAATCTTCGCGACGATGAGGATTTCGTCGATGTGACTTTAGCATGCGATGGACGCAGCATTAAGGCACATCGGGTGGTCCTATCAGCATGCAGTCCCTATTTTCGTGAACTGTTAAAGGTAAGTTCAAAAATAAATAAATAAATGTAAATCTTAAATAATACAGCGCAAGTCTCTAACTCTCACTTGGTGAAGAAGCCTTTTTATGTACATATTCCTACCAACCAACGGAAGCACAATCACTTTTCTTCTGCGGATATCATTTATCTTTTTCGGTTTAAGGCTTGCGTGACAACTTGCACTCCACAATAGCATACGCAGTGTCTCAAATCCTTAAATAGGCTGCAATTTTCCCATCACGAAAAAAAAAAATAAACCAAACGAAACGAGCAAAAAAAAAACAGAATAATTCCACCTTTACTGTTGTGAAATGCTCAGCCGGCTCGGTTTCGAGGACATCAATAAAGTGATCACTTTTATTAGGCGGACAGGTTAGGGAAACCAGATATGTGCTGCTGCACTGTAACCAAGGGGGACACGATTCACACGCATGTGCACCTTGTTTTCGGTGGTTATCTTTCTGGATTTTCTACTGAGGAATCTTGTATATCTCCAAAGCGTAACGAAGGCGGCCCTAAAAAGTAAACTTGAAAATTGCGCCAGAAAAACGAAAAAAAAAGAAAGAAACTCACTAACCCTGAACGAGGAGAATATTATATTAATGGTCTCAGAATGTTGTTCGTAAGTGTGACGTTGGCTTGACCTAGATTTCAATTTTTATGTTCTTTGCATCTGGGATGCGTTTGTTTGCAAAAAAAAAAAGAGGTATAATCACAATGTTACATCTGTTCCCACAGCAGTTTGCTTGTAGCTGGTGTATTTTACTGCAACTAATTGAGGCCAAAAAATGAGTCGTTGTTGTTTTTTTGAAAGTTTATTGCATTACTTTAGCTAATAACTAGGTAAATGCACGATTGTACTGTGGGGCCGAACAAATTCTATTAGGATTGTGGAAGTGTTTCAACTCTGACGAGATGGAGGCAATTTTCTTCATCTTAACTAAATGTAAATGTGTACTAAATTTGTTATAATTTTAGCCCTGCATATGTAGTTTCAAACACTGTAAATCTAGTTTTAATTTAGGATAGTCTATACCAGAATGTAGGGATAGTCGACAAGCATGCATAATAATAGCGTAAGCCTCGGCTTGAGACACGTAGGTTAGACCTTCGAAGACGTACTCAAAACCTGAAGAAACACGTCAGCTAGGTCAATAGAAACGTCACTTGATTCAATTTGAAAAGACTGTTATTCACAACTCAAAGAGGTTTCTGTTATATTGCAAGTTGACATTCTTTCCTAAATTCGTCGCGGATAAGAGCTGAAACTTGTTTTTTTAAAGAAATTCATTTGCTGGTAATGGGTTTTTACAGCTTTTTCCAATTTAATTTTGCGATTTTTTTGGAAGTCTAGTAAAGTAAGTGAGGTTCACTACGTCCAGTAGATAATGTCGGTTTTATAGGTCCTTTAATCCTGCAATGTTCATGCTTAGAGGTGAATATACAATACATTTCCAACAGACAGCTTTAAAACAGTAGCCAAGTGTATGTACAGCATATCTCAAACAAAATAAGAGAGCTGCCTTATATGAAGAGATGTTGTTCCCCTTCTTTTAGTTTTAAATTGGCGCCCGACTTGAGTCTGAACCCAAAGTTCTGCGAATTCAAAACTCTTGTTTTTGGGGCTTGAACAAGTGCTGCCAGGCTATTACAAAATATTTTAACTTCGACTGGGTTGTTACATGAATATCTTGCCACTTATTGGTACCTCTACCATTTGGTATAATTTCGCTTCCCCTGATAAGCACCACTGTGCAAAAGTACCATCAATCCATTAGCAAAAATAACAATATTCATTTTAAAATAAATATCTTCCTAAGGATTATATATACACATTCAAAGGATATGACACAACGTCGTCGCAAAGGCAATAGCACACCCTTACGACGAAAGAGTGAGTAAGCAATAACGACAACATCCGAGGACGACTTAGTTTTGGCTAACAGAAGAAAAACTTTCTTCTGTGTGCCTGCCTGCACGTAAATTGCAAATTTAAAATAGATTCATTTTATTAATTAGGTTGCCATAAAAGTTTCCTGTTTTGAAAACGACATCCCTCTCTAACCAGCGACTGCCAGCCTTCTGCCTATACATCTACTACAGGCCCAATCTGTTTCCTTAAATACTAAAAGCCAGCGGAAATGTAAATTGCAGACGCGAGTAGGTTGAGCATGGCAAGAGATATCCTTGCGAAAGAAACAAAACAAACAAACAACAATTGTGTAAGCACACCCTACCTACTCCCCGCCATTGCCGCACCATCACCCATTCCTATATTGTTCTGTGTTCTTCTCTCCTAATGTAGGACATGATGACGATAAACTATTTTAGATGGATACAAAAATAAAACAACAACAACAACAACTATAGAATGAAGTGAATCAAATTTCCGTAATTTCATTGTATGCTGTGTGCATACTACGCTTACCTTCATGTTTCATAAAATAAACTTTTAATTTTTTTCTACAAGACAAAACGAAACAAAAAAAAAAAAGACGACGAAAAAATTATCCTTCGTTCAAAGAGAAGCAGCAGCACAGGACTAAATACAAAATAAAACAAAAAAAAATGAAAAACTTTGTTTTTTCAAAGAAAGTTTTACATACCCGCCGCTAACTTCATCTAAATCAAGTTTCATTCCTTCGGAGCAAGCACCACCTCCACCACCCATCCTTCGTCGTCCCAGAAGAAGCATTCCTCGTCGTTTTTCCTAATGAAAACAACACACTGTGGAGAGTCGTAAACAATTTTTGGGGAGCGGAAAATACAAAAAAAAAATAAAATAAAAAATAAATAAAAATAAAATAAATTAAAGTGAAAAGAGTGTATAAAGCAAAAGCAAGTTTAACACAACAAAAACAACAACAACAACAATTTAACTGAAAATTCTTCAGGATAGTGAAATGCCAGAAGTAGTAGATGAGAATGAGAATGGGGATGTAAGTAAGTAGGTGAGAGGAAGGACGGAAGGAATTTAGAGAACTTAAAACTTAAGGCAAAGCAAGAAGTTTCCACTATACCTACCTACTGTTTACATTTGCGCTGAGTCTTGAGCTTTGCGTCGCAAATGGAGGGGGGGACAGGTTAGAATGTGCATGGAGTTTTAGTGGCAATGTGCTGGCAGTGAAAAAGACAGTTCCTAAAAGCGTATAGTCGTATAGCATACTCTCATTATAGTGTCCTCGGTGGATGACGACAAAAGGGGTTTCATTATATGGAACTCCATTAATGTACATCAAACCGTAGAGTTTACAATTTTTATGAGATATGAAGTCGTTTTTAAGGAGGTCGGTGGCTTTCCTTTAGGAAACGGACACATTGCATGTGATTGGGACAAGTACGGATGTACATATTCTCACAAATGAGTATTTTGCGTGTGACCGGATGTTAGCGTTTGTTGGGCTGCATAATTAGCTACTTATCATGTAGCTGAGAATAACGTGCACAATGTTCGATGGAACTTAAAGTGATTTGGTCGAAGAAAGTGGGACTATGCGCCAGTAAGAAGATAAACCGCCAGAAAGGGCTTAAGTCAATGTTTCATCTAACTCCAGAAAAGAAAAATTCTTTGAAGATGAAGATCAAGAAATGGAAAAGAATCGAAAAGATTTCGATGTGTTTAAGAATTTATTATAACAACTCCAGGGACGGTAGAGTTCTGTATTAATCACAAAGCTTTGAATGAGTTTAAGAACTTATTTTACCAGCCCCACTGGCGTTTCTGAGATCAGTCATCAGTCCTTAAGCAAGATGAAGCGATAAACATGTCTGACAATGCCAAACGTTTATAGAAAATTCGTCTGGAAGGAATCGTGTATCTTTTTATGTAACGTCTTTGTAACTTTTGTAAAGTAGGCGTGGCATTTTTTTTGTTGAATTACAGCGATATTTTCGAACCTTTATTGCACAATTTCACCAGGATCAGTTTTTTTTTGACGAAAACGGCCCCAAAAAGTAGGCATGGTCACAAATGCTGTATGGATGAATTGTAGAGAATTTGAATATCTAAATTATTTGTCTTAATAAAAATGTTCGATACCATACAAAATAGTGAAGCTATGCCGCCTGGCAGTAAGCGGATTTTGAATTTTTTTACACTAGTACAGTTTCTTCTTTTGAAGAGCACAGATGTGCTGTTTAGTCCTCTTAACTTCAAATTTAAGGGCTGGGGACATATCGACATAACACTTAATAAATGAACAAATTTAAAGCAAATGTAGTCCAAAAACACTTAGTCCCAGTATCTGGAACTTTGTCCTGAAAAGTAGTAGCTCGATTTCCGTCTTGTGTACAGGCGGTGAATACAAGCTGGGTTTCTCTCTATTCCCCAACTAGCTAATCGACTAGGATTGTTACGAGTAGAAAAATTTCGATGCCTAGACTGAGGAGACAAAGAAGCTGGTATTTCGATGGACCAGTACCGACAAAGATTGTTTAATGGTCACCAGATAGAAATGAAATATCGTGAAACTACTCGAAAGTGCATAGATGTACATAGGTTTTACGAGCCAGTATAACACGACTACAATTTAAATGTTCCTGCGTTGGGCGCCAAATACGTTTTGTCGTGAGCTTGCATCCGCTACCCGATTTGAATAATTTTTAGGGTTCATCTATGCATCTGAACCAAAATATGTTCAATTTCCAAGGAAAACGAGAAAGTGGCTCGAAGCTAAGTAAACAGAAAGATCTAAATAGAACAGGACGGCTGCGAAATTATATCAAGGTCGGTCGTTTCAAAAGCATGATGACTTGTTTTGTACATTTTTAACTGATAACAACTGATACCATCTCTGTTCAAATAATCATTTTTGTTACAAATTTCAAGTTTCATAAGCAAGTTTCTCTTTAGTGTAATCGACCGCAGCGTAACAAAAGTAGAAAGTTTCCTACCAAAGGCACACTCCTCTCGCACATAGCTCACGCAAGAGGACGTATTAAATAAAAATAAATTCAAATTAAATACCGCGAAGTCGTAAAATATCTCTCACTCTCTCTCAATGTGTGCGTAATGCATTGTAGTTGGCTGTTATCTGCGTCAGTCGCGTCTAAATGCAATTTTCAGCCATTTACAACCAACAGTAACAGCAACAGCAACAACGACGACGACGACGACAAAAAGCGGGTCAGGGGATCAAGAAATTTCTTCAATTTTTCAATTGCTTCATCTTTCTTTTTCTCTTGCTGCATGCACTGCACACACGCAATATACCAGCATATTGGAAGGAATACTGCATAAAGTCAAATCATACAGACTCAATTCCTTGTGGTGTGCACAAGGCGAACGAGGAAAGTGGGACAAAACCACAAACGCGTTGTGCTATTCGAATTGCCGGATTCCTGGGGTTTTTGTTTTTTTTTTTATTGTTATTCAGTTTTCTTCTCCACTTTACATTTACAAAACAACAAACAGCAAAAAAAAAAACAGAAACAGTGTAAAACCGATTCAATGGGATTTCAACACCCAAGCAAAGCAAACCACATCAACATCATCATCATCATCATCGCATCTAAGGAAATGTAGGGCAAGCACATTTCTCCGACTTGCACGCTCTTCATTCTCTGCGAATATTTCCGGTCCTCCTTGGGCATTTGCATTATCACCCAAACACAAAAGCGGGGTGAAATAAAAATAAAAATAAAGAAATACACAACAATTTGTAAGAAGAAGGAAAAATTTTTGTGATCTCCTTAGATAGCAAAACCATCGGAAAATCTGAACAACTGGCCAGGCCAAGAGTGGGGAATAAGAAAAGAAATCCACGAACAAAAATGGACGTTGTTCGTTTTATGCTAAATTACTGCATTTCGACTGCAGTTTAAAAACTAATTAAAATAATGCTGCAGTCAATTAATTATTCATGTTTAGAGCTGAGGAAGGGGTGGTGGTGATGGTAGTGCTAGCGGATCCATGCCACCTCCACTACACAAAGGTCCTATTTAATTTTTATTTCTGTTCAAATAAGCGCCGTTCCTGTGCTGCTGCTGCTGCTGCTGCAATAGTGCGACGACGATGACGACACAAAACACCAGTACAACCACTAGGAACTATCCCACAGCCATCGCCATCGCCAAGGAAGAAATTCTTTACTATTTCTACTGCTTCAGTTGCAAAGCAAATACAATGCAAATCTACAAATCTACTTGTAGATACTTTTTTTTATTTCTTTCTTTTTTTTTTCTTTGTATATTCGTATTATTATATTATCCTTGTGCAATTGCAGTTTTGCCTTCGCATGCCATCTACCCGCCCCTCTGGGTCATTAAACAAAAATAGTTGTGTGCTTGGCACAGGGTGGAGTGGGGTTATTCTTTCACTTTATAGTCCTTCTGATCATAGAAAAAAGTGGGTGGCGGCTGGTTGGTAGCCAGTGTTGTCCTTTCTTATTGTTGTGTTGAATTGTCAGTTCAGTTAATTTGCTGGACCTAGCTTTTCTATTCTGTGTGATGCGCTAAGAAATCCTTTTTATTTGTGTATGCCGGGAGCAAGAATTTAGTCCAGTGATGGTGGATTATTTTTGAATTGGTTGGTGGGAGGGAGGGCAATGGCGTGGAATCCAGAGGACAATTATCTGCTTGATAATGCTGCTGCACTTTACTTTTTAAACAGATTAACAACATAAGTTGGCGTTTTCTACAAGTAGGGGGTTTATTCTGGAATTTCCAGTTTTGATGCAGTGAATGGAGAGTGAAATTGTGCCGAAAGTTGCAGCAGGACGATTGAGTGGATGAAAAAGAGAAGTTTTTTTTTTTTTTGTTATTTAAAAGAGGTAGCGAAGCAATTGAGATTTCAATGAAGATGTAAAATTTTTGAAAGTTTTTTTCATTATTTTTTTTAAGTAAATGTTTAAATTGGGGACATGATATTCATTCTATTAGAAGATTGAAGTATCAATCGAATAGGTTGATAAATTGCTTTCTAGCAGTCTTTTGTGATCTTTATTTTCGAAGGATGGACATTGACAGACATTTACTTTATTCATATGAAGTGATGCGGACTCAACTATAGTTAATTTCACCATCCATACATGTTGCTGTGCCCAGTAAATTTTACAAGTCATTGAAACACCCACTTTATGCTGCCGAGGAAGGTTTTGGTCCTCATTTCTATCTAAGGTGCATCTAAGCGCTGCACTAAGGGCTTTTCATATTACACTCCTAAAACCTGTCAGGAAAGCAACCATCAATATTCAATATTTGCTTTTCACTAACATCGTTTCATAAAGTACTTCCTAGTTTTCATACCTAACACAGATACTTACATAGATATGGTCCAAGTTTTCCTATTTCTATTCTATCATATACGGACACAAAGCATCCCTATATTTTAAAATAATTAGCTCGGAGACTATCCGGAGTTAAAAATGTATGTATTCGAGTGTCTATCCAATCCATTTCATTGCTGTCTTTTCTGCTAAATTACAAATTTTCAGCGCAACAGGTCTATGAGACCCAGGGCCTAGCTTCTAACAACCATTCGTTGTGCGTGTTATATTCTATATACGAATGGAATGGTCTTACTATTTAGTGCCATATCCGAAGGCCAATTTGTTATTTCAGAAGCTTTTTCATGACAGTTATACTCTCGGATGTTTGTCAGAGACTCGGAAGAGGTACGTGAACAAACTTCTAGGCTGAGATTCGAACCTCGAACCTCTGTTTCCGTAGTCCAACCCAATAACCACTTGAGCCACGGCGCCATTTCTCTTTACACTTGGTTAAAAATCGATAATTCATTCAGTCTTGCATCTGTAGACCTAACTGTATGTGATCGTTTTCAAAAACATCATCTACACTCAAAAATGCTTTTGTAAAATGTTCTAAAACGTAGACTGCAAAAGTAATTTGTCCCAAAACAGAATAACAATTATAAACTGCAGTAGCAATTTGTTCGATAACGCAGTTTAACGCCATGTCATATGTTCGAAAACATCATCTGCGTTGCAACTGTGCAAATCTGACATTAGCACGTTTGGAATTTGCATTTCGCGTTTTCAACAAAATTAACTTTTGTTTTCCTTAAAACACTTTCTGTTTATCACAATTATTTTTCCAAAAACTCTAAGTGAGATTATCTTATTCCATTTTTCTAAAAATTTGTTTTCGTATATGTCAACTACGCTTGAAAACAAATCAATAAATCATTGACGATGACCAAAGCATGTGTGCCAACAGGACGGTTGCATATTTGACGTTTGTTAGTTTTGCGTCACACAATGACGATCAATTGACTTATTTTTGACGTTTTCGAAAATGGCCTGTAGCTGTTGCGTATACCCCTGCTTTATTCAGATGAAAGCAATACACCCAAGAGCAATTTGTAATCCAAACTTAGAGTCATTTTTTGAATGCCTACTTCTAATAATCTGTTCATTTAAGAACCAAAAATTCCTTAAATATGGCTGTCAACACAACCATGTCATAGTAGCCTTTACAGATCATGTTGGGCAGAAAAATCTGGTTAACACGTCCAATGAGTATAGTTTCACTTTAAACCTACAACTAGTCCACTAAATGCTAAGCGAAGTTCTAGAGACTTAAAATGGAAACTGAATTTTACTTGTTGGTAAATGGTACCAACTAAATTTGAACATACAATGTGCCTACATATGATAGCTACAAACCTCATTAAAGTCTCAAATTTTCCTTAGAATAACGAAATCAGTAATCAAATTCAAATTCATGGGACGCTTCAACCAAAGTCATGCCTAACTGATAAGATTAAAGTATATTAAGTGCAAATATTCAGTACTCTAATGACAGGGGCTTACATTGCTCAAATTTTTCACCAAAACCCCATGACAAACCGTCAAACTCAACTAAACTTTCATTCACATTCATCCAATGTATGTACATACTTACATATGTTCATCTTACCGATTTCCTCGAAATATTCGACCAGTGTAAAAGTTTGCTAATGCAAATTCAAATGATTCCACCGAATCGTTATTTGCATGAAAAATCTAAAAATTATAATAACATCAATAAATACCCCGCGTGCATCATGGTGGACTTCTAGGTCAAAGCTGTCATCCTCGCTAAATTGTCAGTTAAATATTTATATCTCCAAAAATGTATGTACATAAATATAAATGCACTATACAAATATGTAAATCATTCAGCCATATCAATAACAATGAGAATGAGTTTTATGTGTTTCTTCTTTTTTTTAATGGCCTTTTCATTGTGACGGCCCCAAAATGTGGCCGAAATGTGCTAAATGATTATTTTTTTAGGCCCAACAAAAAAAGTTAAATAAAACGAGGCAAAACTTATTATTATTATCCATATGTATGTATGTATGTGCAAATGCACGCCTTGTTATCGTTGCATCGTAAATTGCACCAACAAAATTAAAAAAAAACTTAAAGAAACAGTTTGTGGCCTCTAAAAACCCCGAGAGTAGATGCAATAAAATTTGTTTTGTATGCAACTACAAGGCCACATAAGGTACAGCTGCTATGCGTCTTGCCTTTTATCTCAAACACCTGAGATGTAACAGAAAGGTTGGGCACAGAAAAAAATATATAGGTACTTATATAAAAGAAACACATCCACTAACCCAAATTAAGTGGCAACCTAAAGCAAATAGAAAGGCAACTTCGCAACTTCCAAAAGTAGGCGCAATAACGACGCGCCATAGCCACTTCACATGAGAGGATAACAGAAATTCCAAGAAAACAGCAAAAAAGATTCGAGAAACAAAAAATAAAAAACAAGTTATACAAACAGAAACTCAAATTCAAAGGCGGAAAGTATCTATAAATTGTGAAGGAAAAATAAAAAAAAAACAAAAAAGAATTGCAACTGCAACTTACAGCAGCCGTCAGTAAGCCCGAAAACAGCCTTCAATCCGATCGCGTTGCACTGGCAGGCAGAGCAGGCAAAATTCATTATGAAACTCGTCAGGGCTGTTGTGTGTTGTCAGGTTGCCTTCGTATAAGTACATCATATTTATTTTTAGGGAAGACGAGGGTAAAAAAAATTTACAAAAACTGTTTAAAAAAAAAAACCAAAATGCACAAGTAATAAACATTTTATTTTACTTTGTCATTAGTGTGTAGCTTGGTTGCACATGCACATAGGCTGCAGCCGCAATGTCAAGCAAACAAACTTGGAGCCGATCGCGAAAGGGATCGTCCGGAGTGGAGCCAGACGAAGGGTGCCAGATACACCAACATATGCACATTGCATATATACTCTGCACACACCACAACAGACATAAGCACTTTGAGTTACAACTTCCAATTGCAGAAATTAGGTCAACCAACACAGCAGCGTAAAGAGGCCGACGTTGATATGGCTGCTGGGCGCGCACAATGAAAGATTGTGTCTAAAAATTGATTGCTCTGACTTTGAGCGAGAGGCAGAGAGGAAGTCTTAAAGTCTCTATGTACTGGTCATGGCGGCTGAAGTGCGAAATCACTTGATGATCTTGCACAAGATCATCGGGAGAGGGCTGCTTTCTGTGCAGATATGCGAATTGCACTCGTATGTACATACATGTTTGAAGTACTTAATACATGACAAATGGTATCTATCAGTACCAGGCGTTTACGTATGTATAAACATATATCTATCAAAACCGATCTACATCCTTTACACACGCATTGGTATGGCTGAAATGCATAAGCGCCCAATGCAACTGACTAGAAGCATGAAATTTTCCATTCCATTCCTAATGACTCAGAGATAATTCTAGCTAACCTTGAGTATTTGCCTTGTTCTTTGCTTTTCTGAGTTATGCTTTACAAAGAGGTTCGTTTTAGCTGGAAGTTTCCGGAACAAATGTAGGCAAATAGAATGCAGAAATAAAGTGTTGCCGTTGCTAGCTCATTTTAGTTTACTTGCTGCTTGAGATGGATTCCTTTGTATGATAGTAAATTTACACAAAGGCTGAAATTTCAAAAAAGGAAGTGAAAGTTAAGGCTTTATTTCTATGTTGTGGTTAAAGGATTCTTTCAAAAGCTAAGCAAGGAATTGAAGTGTTTTAGGTACATAATGTCTGCTCGTCGAATGGCTTTGTTTTCATATTCTATTGTTGCTATGGGGTTTTCTTCTATACCATGAGATGTTTGAATTCTTCTGATTCAGGGGAGAATCTCAGAGCTATCAGATATCATTATTATATATTGTGGTACTGATCATACTCAAATTCCTTCCATTTCTGTTAGTAGCTATGTACGTACCTGTCCCCCAATATGAATAGTCACGGGTTGTACACAATCGGTAGCATTACATACTTCTTCTGAACCCATGTCCTTCTATATGATGCTTATCTTAAAATATTTATTTATTCAATTCTTTATCTAACTATGTTTTCTATTTTTTTTTTTGCAGAGCACACCCTGCAAACATCCAGTTATCGTACTACAAGACGTTAACTTCTTAGACCTACACTCTCTGGTTGAATTCATTTATCATGGTGAAGTGAACGTACACCAGAGATCATTAAGTTCATTCTTAAAGACGGCCGAAGTACTTCGAGTGTCCGGTTTAACACAACAGCAAGCAGAGGAAACACATAGTGTAAGCTTAAATATTCTGATTTTTTAAGTGATTTTTACTTTACTAATTTTGTATTTTCTTTTTTTATAGCAATTAGCTCAAATCCAAAATCTTGCTAACTCCGCCGGCGGACGTACACCCGTCAATCATCATCCATCCGTACATGAAGACTCCCTATTCCCGCGAAATACTGGCTCACCACCACCACCAGGTCCAACACACATCAGTAATCAATTGTTTAGACGTGCTGCCGCTGCAGCATCTCTACGTCGGGATCGGAATAATTCAACTCCGTCCGGTGTGGATGAGTGTATACTAAAACGACACCGACCCGACAATGGCATACCCAGCAATAATAATAGTCCTGACATACATAGCACATCCCCACAACTGACTCCGGCCGATTTCTCAACGATTAAGCATAACAATAATAACACACCACCGCTAAAGGATGAGAAACGTAAGTTTGTTGCTTATAAAATAAAAACAACATGTGACTAGATAATATTTTTGTTTTCTTAGGAAATGGACCTACTGGAAATGGTATCTCGGCAATTGATAAGGACAGTCTTACTCCGTCTCCACGTGCACGATCAACTGATGATGTTAAATCGGAACCCATGGAATTGGTTTGCTCCAATAATAATCCAGTTTTAGATGACCATAGCAACGATTCGACTGGTGAACATGATGCAAATCGATCAAGCAGCGGTGAATGTGGCAAAGGATCTTTGAGGTGAGTTTGAGTGTTTATACTGTCCAAGGATAATTGACTATTGATCATTTCCCAAAAAAATGAGACCCAAATCCCTTCTCATTTACATGTTTGTAAAGAGTCGCCGGTCGATTTTATGAAATGCGGATTCATGAATAAGAATATCTTTCTACGTAATCTTTTTCTACAAATTTCTACGTTTTCTTTTGTTTTGACTTCTAGCTCAGGAAATGATGATGAAATTGAAAACAGTATACATACAAATCAACCACCGCCATTTCTAATGTCGCCTGCTGATTCCAAATTATTCTCAACGCCTGGCTCATTTAACTTCTCAATGGCGGCATTAGCAGATCCTGCTGCACTTGCAGGTAATACTCTTGAAAACTTTGACTCACATGAATTCCCACATTACTGACTACATTTTTTTTTTTTTTTTGTTTTAGGTTTCAATTCACAACTTCAATCTGCAGCCGAAATGGCAGTGTCTCCGCAAGGTGAGCATATTTTTCTTATTATGTGGAATAATAATCATTGTCTATATATAAAAGAAAAAAAAAAAATATATTTCTAAAACTACATTAAAAACAATTTCCCTATCCCCTTTGGTACTAAACTTAAAAAAATTCCTCTTTCCAAATGTTCCAATCCCAGCATGTGAACAAGGAAATAAGAAAATGTTTTATATGGTTTGTTTAGAAGCGGTTTTTAATTTTAAAAGAAATAAAATAATAGTTTTTGTATTGGGATTGCGTGTGATGAATGCTATGTAATTTATTTATTTGGGTTAATTTTAAGTTGTATTTAATTCTTTTTTTTTTCTTTAAATTATTAGATGAAAAACCGTTTAAAAAAATTGTAAAACTTTTCTTATTCCTCGTCCATATACTTAGTTGGGAAAAAATTTTACTTCTAATTGGACATTTGCTATTTCTTCCTTATTTGATTGTTTCCGTCGCGGTACAATAAAGAAATAAAGAAAAAAAAAGAACAAATATTGAAAGAAAACTGTTTAAAATAAATAATAAAATTGGAAAAGTGAGGATTTTGAGTTGCAATTGGATTGTCTATCAGATGGTATAGCAAGGTAGGAGCTTATTATTTAGGAACAAGTTATACATAGTTTAAGTTAACTGCTTTTTAGTGCATATAAGCTTTTTGTGATAGTTTAGTTAGATAATGCTAAAGCCGGGTTGTACTATATTTTTAATAATTGTTAATTCTTTATTCCTCTCGAAGTGTTATAAAGTTTTTAGACTACAACATGTAATGCACATTCAAATTATTATGAACAAAGCAAACACTTATTGGACTAGTATCACCATAATATGTCCTAAGTCTTGAAGCATGTAAACATAAACTGCTTTCTGAGGCATGAACATTGAACAGTGAAAGAAGCATTGAACAATCAATGCACATAATGTAGGTAGTTCAGACACCATAAGCAAAAAGAAATGATTTATAAAACTTTTTGTTTTAATAAGAAGCTACCTTCATAATTGTTTCTGACGACTGCTTCTGAATTCGATCAATCCGATTCTATACACCAGTACGCAAGTACCTTACAATATATCGATTAACGAAAGTTTAGAGATATAAAACCCATCATAGAATAAGCTTTGGAAATAATGCAGGTAATATGATTTCTATTCACATTGATACATGTAAACTGCGCATCAAGGATTACTCCTCAATCTTCTGATTGGTAACCCGTTTCAAGCAAGAAACTTCTAGATCTTTCTGATAAGTAATCCTTATCTAGAAAACATTTAAAATTAAAGAAGACTTACTTCTTGAAACTGTTTTAATTGTACACTTATTAATATTGAAACTTAAATCAAACTACAGCACGTCCGACATTAACTTCACGAATTTGAATATTTTCGAATGATGATGAATGATGAAGATGACAGCCCTGTGGTAGTCCAAAATAATTAAACATTTTACCTTAGACTACAAAACTTTAACATAATCGTATTGTTTGTGACTAGTAAGGTAGCTACTGATCGATTTTATCAGGACATTGTGTTAAACACGATCAGTAAAAGTCGTATCAACTTGAAGACGGTCATGCATATTTAACAAAGGCAATATGTAAAAAAATGCTGTCGTGGACTTTTCGCTAACGAAACCGTGTTTATACTCGAAGATGTGATACGTTATCACAGTTGCATACAGTTTATTTGTACAATAGTTTCGAATATTTTGGGGATTGAAGGAAGCTAATTGGTGTTTATAGAGCTCTATTCAACCCACATTTTAAGTTAATTGTTTTCACAACGAAATGCAAAGATTTCTTAAACTCCTAAAGCCTAAACCATTTCACACTAATGGTCAGTGGAAAATCCCTAATAACCACAAAAGTATTTATCCCACCAAACATTAGACCACAAAATGCTTGGCTTCTTCTGAAAAAAAAAACTTTTACCTTTCGCTTTTTATTCATCAAGACTAAACCACAAAAACCCAACGCTTCAAAGCAACCACTATTTACGCTGCATAATGGTTAGTTACATGAGAGTGCTGCTATGATGTTACATATCTAGAAAAGAGAGAAAGTCCCTCATTCACATTCTCCACTGCTGGTGGTGGATAATGATGGTGATGATGATGCATGGTATGTAAACATTCAACAGGTTGTCCTGTCATTCATAGTTTCTACACAACTACCCCATCTCTCCACACACTTGTGGCACACATTGTGGGCTGTATGCCTCTTCTGCCCTAGGTATAATAAAGTGTTAGAAACTTGAGGCGAATGTGAAGAGATTTTGAAAATTAATTTAATCCTTGGCGCCTACAATCTTTCCAGCGTCATTCATTATTATTGAGGTATAGAATCCGAACAAAGTTTTTGTTATAAACCGCAGGCTCTCTAAAATCTCACTTTCGTTTGATGTGTGAGAGCTGGGTATGGGTACGGTACGTTGGGGGTGGATGGTAAAACAAAATGTCAAGAGAAGGTGACATTATGCCCCTTGCTACCATTTAAACTCTCGGTTGAAAGGATTTTGAATAGTTTTGGGGAGGGTTATGCCTCCCATACAGCTCCGCATCATTTATCCCATTTGATGAGGGTACATATCAGTCATGCCATGTATGTAGAAAAACCTTTCACTCTGTGTCGGCTTGCCTGTGGAAAACTTTTAACATATTTTCACGAAAAACGCCCCGTCATCAGTATCATAAAGAGTGTTGTCTGTCAGATGGGAGTTTAGATTTTGATGTATGGTGTGTGTAGTGTTTGTCTGTATTATACTCGTATGCATGGGAATTGTCGAATCGTTTCGCGCCCGCTCGAGGGAGGATGGTTAATGTTTTGATGAGAGAGCTTTGAAGTGATAATTAACCCTTTTTAACGATGTGTGAAAGTTTACGGCTTTAGCTTAGGGAATTTCGTGGGCAATAGTTTGGTTTAGCCTAATGGCATGCCTAATTGAGTGCGCAGTAATTTGTAATGTGTTTGTAATTAGTGTTGAGCAAATATGTTGAAAAGTAGTTTATTAAGAAAGGGAGGCAATAAATAATAAAATCTCTACAATTGGCATTTGATTAAGCTTATCGGATTCAAACAATTGGGCAGCAGTTAATGAAATAGAAAAGAGAAGAGAAATTAGAGTTCTGTTTGCCAAAAAAAATAAACTAGCATCAGATGGACGGACACAATGTTCTATTTCCCATTTCTATTGTTCAATATTAAGGAAATAAAGAATAAGTATTCTGTGATTGCACATTAGTTAAATAACTTCAAATCATTGCAACTACTTAACAGATTAATGGCTCTATAGTGTCAGGAGGGTTTTTAACCCTTTTGCGGCCAGACCCAAGAATTCTCGTGCAATTTCACTGTATTTTCAGTACCAACCACGAGTATTGCCTGAGTGGAATTTTCGTATCGCGGCATTTTAAACCCAACTCGACTTGACCACGACAGCGAAAGGGTTAATAACTTAACTTGGTCACTGATTGACTGTAGGTCAGAAAATTGTCCCAACTCTCTATCCAATACAAATTGGTTTCAGAAAAGCATCTGTAGTCAACTATTTAAAGACTTTTATCATGGTGTCACCACATATGTATATATTTTAAGACTAATGTAGACATTTTAAATAAATAAATATTCATATCCTCTTGCAAACTCAAAATCTTCACTATGTACAAAAACGTGTTCTCCCCGATAAAAAAGAAAGAAAGAAAACAAATAACAAAAATTATCAACTAATAAACATTTAATATAATTTTAATATAATTTTGATAAAAAAAAAAATATATATTTTCCGTGAATTGGTTTTTCTGTGTGCTAATTTTGTATTCGTATTCTATATATATATATTATATCAGTACATTGATATTCAATTATTATTTTACATTAATAATCGTGCCATTTTACTTTTTTTTGTATTAATTTCACATATATATCTATATATCGTCGTGTATGTGTGTTTCTTAAACAAAGAACAAATTAATAAATATTAATCACAAAGAATAATATCAAAATCAACATTTTTACATTTTTTTTTTAATTTTTTTGTTTATTAATTTAACTTAATTTTTATCGTTCGTTTATTGCGGTTTTTTCGCTACTTTCATTTTACTTAACTTATTCGTTTTGTTTTATTTTTCTTTCGATTTCATTGAACTTCATAATGTGTTTTATTTTTTTTTTACTCAATTTAATAATTTACATTCTTTGTTTTAATGTTTTTAACCAAACAACAAAATTAATCGATAAAAGCATATTCTACCTTCCAAAACATAAGTAAAAGAAAAAAAAGAAATTTTCCAGAAGGTCCTTCCATTTTATTTTACGAATACAAGAGTGTGCACCATCTTTTTTTCACATATTTGTTGTATACATAACTATTTTTACAATTAGGCGATAATTTTTTTTTTGGTTTAATTTAACAATCAATTGGCTTAAAAAAAAATTTCCCCCCGATCATATTAATCCTAGTTTGTTGTTATTAACCAATTTAGTGTACTACACCATAAACAAAGCAAAAAAAAAAAATACAAGGGTTTCTACTTTCCAAGTTTTTTTTTTTACGTTTTGGTTCATGATTGATTGGAGATTTATATATACATTTTTTTTTATTGTATTCGTGGATTATGTACGTGGATGGTATTGTTCAATTATGCTTCTTATGCGTTAACATCTTTTTTTTTTACATTATTTTTATACATATATAAATACACGCTTTGGTAAAGCACTAGGGTATGACACATGAATGTTAATAATTATGTTGGAATTATTGTACAAAAACAATCAGCAAACAAAAAATTGCGGATATGAATTTATTATTATTGTAGCTCTAGTGCTTAAGGAAATTATAAACAAAATATGTAACATAGTAAATTAGTTATAAGATAAAACGAAAAATTCGACAATGATTGGATGGTTTTTATTTCCTGTTAAAGTGATATTCTACAGTTGTGGGTAATGTTATAGTAAAGCTTTTTTTAAAAACTTCTGCGAATTAAGCAATCTATGTAACAATTTATTGCATACGTGTATGTGTTGCAATTATTTTCAGAAATAAAAGTGCATTTGTTATATACTCGGCTTTGCCTGAAAAATTCTGCATAAATTATAGACATCAATTGGACATTGTTATCGCTTTTCCATGCGAAATAAATGTCTGACAAAACAGGTCCTTCTTTACACAAGTTCTAGTTGACAAGCCAACTGTTTATATCGTGTCTAAAGGGAATTTTTGTTTAGAAGCATTTTCATGACAATTATTCTCTCGTATGTTTGTCAGACGTTCGCGACAGGTGTTTTGTTTTATCCTTTAGTTCTATACCATGTGCAGTGGTGTCGTCTTAAAACCTTTTTCCAATTTTTAAGGTATATCTTGTGGTACAAGATTTACCACCAGCTGGAGCTTCATAGACCGAAAATCTAAGGTAGTAGTACTTGATGAACTCACTACATGCTATCACTTACTACAAACAACTATCTTCCAACGCTGTAGTCAACATCAAATCCTGCAAAATAGGTTACGACAATTTTTCGGAGCAGTGCCTTCAACAGTTTTGTTTAGTCCTGCTCATCTACATTAAGGAAATTCGTCAGCTTCTTAAAATTCATTGGTTTTGTCACTATATTCGGCTTGATGCATTTTTAAATCATTAGACAGTATGTTGTGGATGAGGAAACTAAAGGATTAAGATCCTTGGCAGCTTAATACCTGGTAAATATCAAATTTCTCTTATAAACTGCGAAATTGCGAGTCTTCTATAGTTGATCCTAGAACTTGATATGAGTAGCTAACTTCGCACCGTAAAGCTATTCCAAATGAGATGATTTTTGAAATGATAATCTATTTCTTACAATAAGTATCCACCCATCATATAGTAGAAGCTAAAACTTCGCATGAATGTCGTCTACTTTTTCGCATACTCACGTTGTAGAATCACTTTGCAGGAATACGAAAAAATATATAAACACAAAAAATTATTGTAATTTGGTTAAGGAAACAATTTTTTTTTCAAATATTTATTCAAGCCTGGACGTAAATATTTATACAAAAGGTAGCAGGACAATACACTCCTACTAATTAGCAAATTTAACCCGCCCCGCCCCAAGAAAACACACACACACACAAGAAAACCGGATAAATGGTTACGTTTTTTTTTTTTTTTTTTCAAATAAAACTTTGGGTTGTGTTTTGTCAATGTCACATCACATCCATATACACACACACCAACACAGACACATACACAACACATGCCAAATCGCTTTATATCAGGTTTTTTAATTGTAGTCTAACTTTTTTACTAAAAAATCAATTATAAATAAAACCCGCCCCCAAAAAATGATACACAAACAAAATTGTATGCTTAAATTTGAACGGAAAAGTTGGAATGTAAGCAGGTTTAGAATTTTTTCTAATATTGTATAAAGTACGTAGTATATGATTCTCCCCCCTTTCCCTTACCACCCAAAAATTTGACGAAATTTTATATATACATATATGGAAAAAAAAAATTCGGACACGATGGTGATGGTGTTGAACACTATTTTACAAATTTGAATGCAAAACATAAATAAAAAAAAAAATAAACGGACAATCAAATCAAAATTGAATAACCTCCTAAAACCAAAAATACAAAATTAAAAAACAAAAAAAACATTAAATGTTAAATTAAAAAAAAAATTTCTGTTTTTGGGCTAATGCGACGTTTTTTGCCTCTCTCCCCTCTTGTCGTCAGGTTACCTGACGACGACGGCGGCGGCTTTGACAATTCACCACCACCATGACTCACCACAACAATTCAAAATACCTCCCCCTACTTCAGCAATAACATCTACATCATCATCGGTTGCATCAGCCATGTGCGGCGGCGGCGGCGGCGGAGGTGGTTTAAACTTATCCACATTTAGCACATGCAATATGTCATCAACACCAGGATCTCAATTAATGCCTTCATCGTTGGTGTGCTCAACACAGTCCGTTGGGAATGCTGGAAACGAAAGCCAATCACCGTCCTCCTCACACTTGCTAATGGCAGCAGCCGCTGCAGCAAATTTAGCCGCAGGTAGCAGTGGTGGCGGTGGCGCAATGAGTAATAGTGGAAATTCAGCACCTGGCATTGGTATCGGAGGTGGTGATGATTTTCGATGTGATCCCTGCAACAAGAATCTGTCATCGTTGACCCGCCTCAAGCGGCACATTCAAAACGTACATATGCGCCCGACCAAAGAGCCAGTGTGCAACATATGCAAGCGGGTCTACAGCTCGCTAAATAGCCTGAGAAATCACAAGAGTATATATCATAGAAATCTTAAGCAACCCAAAGAGGAGAGTACCAACAATAGCGCAAACAATACCCATTCGCCATCGTCACTGGGTCATAATCCATATTATTCACCGTTAAATCATCGCTCATCATAGGGGTTCGCTTATTTCGATTACCTAGCTAATATTAATTATATTTAAGAGGAATACATTTCAGATTTTACTATACAAGCGTGTTTCTATAAAACAAACAAAATGTGTGTAAATATAAATAGTTAGCTAAAAAAAAGAGCGATTGCATTGAACAATTTTTATCATTAATGTACTACATTAAGGTGCCGGTTAGACGAGGATCTGTTTATTTCCATTAAGCCATCTTTATCTGTAAATATCTAGCTTATCATTATTTTTATTCGACAAAAAAGAAAAACAAGAAACTTTTCTTTATTCATTTTCTTTAATTTTTATTTTAATTAGATCTAATTTTATTGTTTTTGTTTTTTTTTTGCATACAATATAAACATATATTTCTATGGACACTTCTCCCCCACTTAGAGTACACAATAAATCCGACATTTCTGCTCCTGTTGGAACCAATTGGCACAGCGTGAGATAGCCTTCTTCATAAGACACATTTTTTTTAAGATACTTCCTCCCCTAAAAAAAAAAAAAAAACCAAACTTTTTTCAGTATTTAGTGTTAAATTGAAAAAGAAAACTAGCAAAACTTGCATTAAAATACAAAACAAAAGTTTTGCCACTTAGTCAAAAAATTCTTTCCGACTAAGTCTGGTGCTACCAAAAAAAGAGACACTAGTGACAAAAAAATATAAGTAAAACCTTAAAAAAATAAAACAAAAAAAAAATCATAATCAGGCCAAAAATGTTTTCAAAATTTTGCTAAAATAAATCCGTTTTTTATTTTTATTTTTATTTTCTTTTTTTTTTTATTTAATCCAATAAAAACATTTGCATATTAGGTGATCTCCAACCAATTGGTTCCAATTGGTGGACCTGTTGGATTTTATTAGTTTATTTTTGTTAAATGAAAAAAAAATATTTTTTTTTATATGGTTACTTTGTATGTTGTACAAAAAACAAAAAGAAAAACTTGTAGAACCTACAACACCTATGTGTTCTTATCTGAAATACATTATACAATACAAAAAAAAAAAGAAAAAGTAAATTAAACAATTGCTCCTGCTTCCTATTGAAAAGAAAAAAAAATATTTATTTTCGATGGTAAATAAAATATTTAAAAGAATAAATTGAAAACTGGGCGGAAATTCGCGATTTTTTTTTTATTTTTATTTTCAAAACAAAAAATTATCCAAAAATTAGCAAAATTTTTAACATTTTTCAAGTTGCCTGAAAGAAAAAATCAAAAAAAAAAAACAAACAAACAAAATACAACAAAACAAAACCTACTGAGATTACTGAAAGTCACTATTGTCTCTTTTTTTTCTCTTCTCTTCCTATATGCAATATAGGTGGAAGCACCAGCCTTATCGGTGGCGTTATAATACCCGGTGGCAATTCAAATAGTAATAACAATAATCACCATCACCACCATCATTCCTCTCACCACCACCACCAACAACAACAACAGCAACAACCACAACCACCACCACATAGCCAACATCACCAACATTCTTCGTCGCATCTTCATCCCCATCGCCTAATTATTCATCAATCGCACCCAATTCATCATGAATCGTCGCCTCAACATCAGATCGGTTCTCAACAACAGCCACCATCTTCGTCGGCACCGGTTACATCATCGGCGGCGGCCATGCAACATTTGCATCATCATAGTGCATCACCAATTGATTCACCACACCATCATCCATTGCAGCATCATAGACGTTCTCTATCGCCAGGCGGTGTACAGAGTGGTTTAGGTGGGCCATCCGGATCATCGATAACTGCTGCGAGTAATAATCGTCTACTGTTGCCATTACCGTTGACGGCATGTCATCGTTGTGATGTTTGTGGTAAACTATTGAGCACCAAATTGACACTTAAACGTCATAAGGAACAACAACATTTGCAACCATTAAACAATGCTGTTTGCAATTTATGTCACAAGGTATTCCGTACCCTAAACAGTCTTAATAACCATAAAAGCATCTACCACCGACGACAGAAGAATCATCATTCTTCATATTTCCATAGCAGTAGCTTACACCACTCATTGACCAACAGCAACAATAATAGTTCGGGTGGTAGTGTAGTTGGCAGTCGTGGCAGTAGTGCTGCTGAACTTTTACTCTCACCCATTACACAGCAGCAGCAGCATTCGCCAGGTGGCGTAGTGAAACCATGTATGGATTTCTTATAAGAGCAACATCACTTTCTGAGGCAACTGTTTACAGTGTGCGCCCAAAAATTCGCCCAATAAAGAGATAAATCATAAAAATAAAATAAAAAGAGAAATGTGTGTGCGCGCGCATGTAACGTAGATAGATATGTGTTGAGAACGATAGAAATTATGATAACTTGCCTCAGATAGATTGAGAAGAAGACGGAACACACATATGTAACTAGGAGTTGAGTTTGTTTTTTTTTTTTTTTGTGTAAATACATATCTTTATATTTCTCGGTGTTTTTTTGTGTTGCACTACTACTGCTGCTGCTGTTTGTTTCTGATCTCCTAAATCCATTTGTTAAGTTGAGTAACGTTAGATGATGGAAAGAAAGAAAACGTGAAAAAAAATATATGATAAAATGCAATTTTCTGTGATTATTATTTTGTTAGGCCTTTATAAATGTATATTTTTGACAGCGAATTCGAACGAAAGAAATGGCGATTCGCAGACTGATTTAGAAGTGAATTTTTTAATTGATAGTTTTTTTTTTGGTGTAGACTTCGCGGACGCTGCGATCATCTTTCATTTGTTATTGGTATTCTCTAGTTTTTGTGTGAAAAATTTAAACTTAGGTGCGTTGGAGACTTGATTTGCTCTCGAAGAAGACTTTCATGTGTCATTGTGCACTTGTGTGCCTGGACCTGACAAGTTCGAGAAGAATAAAATGATAAGAAATGACAATGAAAATAAGATTGGATTTACATATGACACTTATTCGATACGAAGTTTTGAGAAACTTTTTGAGGAAGAAAGTCTGATCAGTATGAAGTTTTCTTTTTAACATGTTTTCCAAAAAAAAATCGAATATTTTTAAAGTTTTAGCATGCGTGCTTCCTTGACTTAAAACATGGCTTGGCTTTGTTTTTCTAATTTCGAAATCAAAGTTAAATTCTGAAATTCAATTGTCAAAGCAAATCGTACAAAACACACGATCTGATCTCTCAAAAGAGTTGTAAATCTTCGTTTCCATTACAAGTTCAAATTGTTAAATGATGTAGAACCAAAAAAATGTTGGTACAAATTTTCGAGTACAAAATTAAACTAAAATTTAAGAATTGGGCTATTAATATTCGCAAACTCTTTCCGAAAAGAGCACATATTTTCTGTAAA
The DNA here is from genome assembly GCA_963583995.1 of Xylota segnis. Lineage (NCBI taxonomy): Eukaryota > Metazoa > Arthropoda > Insecta > Diptera > Syrphidae > Xylota > Xylota segnis. The sequence goes on from OY757237.1 coordinate 6,227,207, forward strand.
GCCATTGACTTAGTCAAAACAAATAATCAGTCATGAAGTCATGAGTTTTTAAAAAATGGAAAAAATTGCCAGTGTCTTGTTTATCTTCGAAATATATTCTTCAAAAGATTTCTCGAATTCTGTGTTCTGAAGCATGCCTAAAATAAAAGACGATACGTTCTAGTTTTCTTTTAACTATACTGATGTTCGAATTCACATAGGAATGTCCTAAGTTGGTCAGAAAAACAGAAACGTTCTTCAGAATATATGCCATTCCATCCCATTTTAACTCAATTCGTTCCCCAATCGCTAAAAATCAAGTTATACCTACGCACCTTTTGTAAAAAAAAGAGAATACTTACATAATATCATGAACTTTTTTCTTAAACAAAAACCTAACTAATAAAATAAGTAAATCGAATATAATATAGACTTCCATGTGCAATTTTTGTTGACAATACAATGCTAAGGCTTCGTTTATTGTTTTTTTTTTATTATTATTATTTTAATAAACGTATTTATCCTCTTGGTTCTTGTAGTAATGGTTGAAAGGACCTTTATATATATAAATGTGTAACAAAACAAAAAACCCCCCCCTAATCGGAATTACTGTGTACTCTAAAGTGTAATATATACATATAAATATATAATATATACATTAAACTAAAATACTATATATTATTCTAAGCGTTTGTACAGAGTTCAGTCATGGAACGAATGTATTATTATTATTTTCTTTTTAATTAAACTATTTTACATTTTGTGACAGTTTTTTTTGTAAAAGAAAATCAAACAAAATTGTATTAAAAAGAGAAAAAAAACAAAGATTGAATTTTGGACTGATAAATGTAAAATTTAATGATAGGCGAATCGGTTTTACTGAACAAAAGATCTTTCGATACATTTATTTTCATTTCGCTTTTATTTTTACATTCATTTACACTGAAATGTGTTCTATATTTTGTAATTCATCGTATGTAATTGTTTTCTTTTAGTTAACAAAGAAAAAAAAAACAAGAATATTCGAAAAAATGATAATGCATGAATTTTATTTTTTTTTGTTAGTAATATCGAAAGGACTGATAGGTTTAGAATATCTCATTTCATTTCAAGCGGCGACATTTATTTCTTTTAGTTTTTTTGTTCAAAATCAAAATTTAAATTACAAAACAAAACAAAAAAAATGGTATAAAAAAAATCCCGAATAAGTAAAATAAGAAACGAATTGTGATCATGACTATAATTGGCATTAATATTTAGGCAAAAAAGACTAAAAAGTAAATATACAAATAAAAAAAAAAACATAAATTTATATTTAACACGAAAAGCATTTGAAAAATCTAAAAGAAAAGTACTTCAATTTTTTTTTTATTTCTCGTAAAAGCATTTTTATTTTTTTGAACAAGTTTTGTTAAGCAATTTGTGATTGTCCTAAGACTGAATTTTTCCCCCTGCCCCTTTTTCTATATTACATGGCAAAACTTGAGAAAATCAAAATTGTGTACTTTTATTTTATTTGATAAAATTAAATTAAAAAAAAAAACAAACAAATTAAGCGATGAAAATAAAGAGAGAAAAAGAATGAAGAAGATGAGAATTCGTATTATATATACACTAGAAATAGTAGACATATACATTTAAATTTTTTTTTTATTTTCAAATGCATTTCTTATTTATTTATATTTCATTGGATTTCATCAAAATTTGTATAAGCTTTTGAGAGAGTGACATTTAAAGAAAAAGAAAAAAATTTTAAAAATAAAGTCTGAATTTTAAATTTTATTTCATACCAAATTTTTTTTTAATTTTTTTTGTTTTTTATTTTACAAAACAAAAATGATTTTTTTTTATATATAGACATATATTTATTTTTTGAATGTAAATATACATAGTATATTTTAAAATTTAAAAAGAAAAAACTAAATATACATATATATCGGTGCGTAGAATATAATTCTACTTAAACTTTAAATGTTAATGAATTGATTTAAGTTTTCTTTCACTGTTTTTTTTTTTTAACTATGCATACATATTCTTTTAAAGTGTTAAGTTTATTATTCCTTACTTAATTTTGGTTCTCTTTATATATAAATATATATAAAATATATATAAATATTTCCTAACTCCGATGAATAATATAATTAACAAAAAAGAAAAATAGAGTAAAACTGAAAAATAAATATTAAACAACAAAATACTGAATGTTTATGTTAAATATCTTTGTTTACATTGAATAAACAAATTTATGTCAACTGTATAATGCACTATATGTTAAATGTAAAGCATAAAAACCTTTTCTTTTCTTAAGATTAGTTTTCCTTTCTTATTAGCAAACTTAAATTAAACAAAACAAAAAAATCAACAATGTACACATATAATTAAAAAAGAAAAAAAGAAAGAAAATATTATAAATATAATATAATTGTTTAGTTAATTAATCTTTTTATGAATACAATGAATAAGATAAAATGTTTTTATTTTTTAATATGGAGTATATTTTAAATGAGAGTAAAACCAACTTTTTAAGATTAAAAACAAAAAAAAAAAAAAACGAAATGCAAACTTTACTAGGAGTTTTTAATATTGGAAAATTCTTTTTATTTAGAGAAAAGTTGACCATTTTGAAGCCATCCATTTTGTTGCTATTGTCTTTTGCTTTATGTGCAGTTTCATAAAAACAAAAAAAACAAAAAATAAATGTGAGAGCCTATTGCGAAAGCTACAATCACGTCATTTCAATTTCATACATTGCCGATTCATAAACATATTTTAAATAACCCACTTTGAGGGCGAAGAATGTAGTTTTGGTTCTTTTATAAATGTGTTTAGCTTTTTTTTTGTGTTCTAAGTGTGTGTATTTTTTTTTGTTTAAAATTAAGACATAACATCCTATCACGCAGTTAATCATTGTTTTATTATTTCATCTAACACAAGAGCTAATGGACTAAAAATTGTAAATTATGACATTGGATATATTTTATTGCAAAAAAATACGTATGTACATATACGTTTCGGCGTATTTTGACGATATGTGCACCATTCTTTATAAATAAAGTCCCTGCATTTGTGAAGACAAAAAATCAATTTCTGCAGGTTAGAGGTGTTGACAAACTTTTAAAAATCGATTTGAGAAAAACATGACTGACTATGTTCAGAACAAGCCAATTCAAAGGATAAGAAATGATCAAACTACAGAGGACAACTTGGACTATCATTTTGAATCTGTATGATCTATCCGAATTCGTCTTCAAACCAAAACTCTGAAGTATAAATACCAAGCAATTTATTCTGACGATTATACACATCAGGTGCGATATTCTTTACAGAATTTACTTAATGTTTTTGAGATATGTATGGCTGGGTCGTCGCTTTATTTTCGGAAAGTTAACCCACCATCTGCGCCTAAAAATATATCGTACCATTCAAAAACCATACGATGTCGTCAACCATTATCTGAAATATGTAAATTAATTTCAATTTTACCTTGATTCTGTTCCTTTCCTATTTTATATAAGTTCAGTGATTGCGCTTTACCCATTCCTCCTTGATTTTCGATTTATAAATCGTTTGGTAAATTATACAGATCCAGCACTATGTCGTGGATATTAACACCAATCTCTATTAACGCTTCATTTTCTTCAGTTCATTTGAACTAATTGAAACGTACGACAACAATTTCCTTCTTTAGGAATATTTTTGGGTTATTAGTGAGATTCTGATCCTTTAAGCAGACCTATCTAGAAATCTACTCACATTTAAGTATTCTGTGTTTTTTTATGGGCAGCAGTTTATAAATACGCCAAACTCTTCCACCGTGCATGTCTTTCTTGCCTTCACTTCCTAGCAACTTACGAAACAGATGAGATCTATGCACTCAGTATGTGTAAAAAAATAGTCACACCGTCTTTATATCGATCAGGTTCGTATGATAATTTGAATTGATCAATTGATGCAATTCTATCTCAACTCTCCTATTCAGTACCAGAAAACAGATTTTGAAAATAAATCTTAAACGTAATGCTGCACGTAAAGGATTATCGTCTGCCTTTCCCAAAAATTAACTAAAATATAAATTTTTAAATTTATTCTCCACTACGTTAGGCAGTTTTATATTTGTATATACATATGTGTCTTATCCTTAAAAATAGCTCGTATATCCTGTTCAATATAAATAATACTAACAACATTCTAATTGCTGTGTGTGTCTGTGTCAACTAATTATTCACATTATTATGATTTTTAATTTTCACTCTTGTATTAAACATAATTTAATATTTTACACTTGTCCCAAAAAAAAAAACAAAAAACAAATAATTGCATTCTTCAGCCGTTCTTAACCGGGTAAGCTACAAATATTCGTGTTTGTGTGCGTCATTATTTTAACAGTATTTTTTCCACATTCATTTCAAATGCAAAGCAAATTTACAATAGCAATAAAAAAAAAAAAAACAAAAAACATATAACCTATATCCAACCAATTTTTTTTTGTTATATCGTAAAATAGATAATTGTAAAAACTGTAAAAAAACAAAAAAACTTAAAATTTAATAAAGAAACAACTGCTTACTAAAGTACAGTATAAATAGTAATTCATTTGAACTACAGAATCCATTTAAGAAATCCATTATAAACTAAGAAAACAACCTACAGTAAATGTTCTACAATAAAAAGAAGAAAAAAAAAACAAAAAATTAGCAAATACAATTGTTTGTTATTCGAATTGCATATAATTACTTATTTATTAATTATTTTCTTACTAGTACATATTATTTTTTTTCCTTTTCTTTTATTTAAAAAAAAAAAAACTATTCGTACATGGTACATAAAAAAAAAACAAAAATTTTAAAGAATATATATATATACATAAAATATTTTCGTAAATAAAAAGAAAATTATTGAGTTATTAAAGAAAACAGCAAAAAAATCGTAAAACCCGTGTATATTCTTGTGTTGTCACCATCAAATCCACACCAGTTAAAGTTCTTTACATTTTTTTTTTTTTCGTTCGTTTAAATCTCATTTTTCTGCACACTTTCTCTCCTTTTTGCTCTAAAACAAACAAAAAAGAAAATCTCACAAATATCTGTGTTTTGTTGTCTTGTGAACGATGTTAAGGAGAAAGTTAAGCATTGGGGGCCTGAAGTTGATTTTGATCATCCATCCATCCATCTTGCAGGTAGTAGGAAGAGTATTTAATTTAAAATGTTTTTTTTTTCAATAAGAAATAATTGCGTGCACACTCGGCAAAAAAAGGAAATGAAAAGAATATAAGTATATAAGTTTTTTTTTTAATTTTATTCGTTAGTAGTCGGAATGAAGCATTTATAATATGAATTGGACACTTTTTTTTTTGTTATAGTATATATAATTCCCAATCGAGGATAGGTAGGGCCTGTATTCCACCTTCTACCACTTGCCACCAACTCCAAAACGACCACCACTTTAATCTCTTTGTATCTCTCTCTCTCTCTCTTTGTCTATATAATCTTACAAAGAAAAACAAAAGGAAGGATGTAAAAAAAAAATTCAAATTCTATTCTATAAAAAAAAACAATAGTGAATTGTGTGTGTTTTTAAAACCTAGTTAACCAAATTTCCAGGCTGTTCACCCAAGAAACTGTTTTCATGCCAGCTCTGCGGTAAGGTACTGTGTTCGAAAGCTTCACTCAAACGACATATTGCCGACAAGCATGCCGAACGTCAGGAGGAATATCGTTGCATCATTTGTGAAAGGGTCTACTGTTCGCGTAACTCCCTGATGACGCACATTTACACATACCATAAGTCACGACCTGGCGAATTGGAAATGAAAGACATTAAATTCTTTTAGGAGGTCCTTGCACTTGCAACTCATCAAGTGCTACCCTTCAGATATTACTAAATAAAATAAAAAAAAAAACGAAATCAAAAAGACAACTTAAAGCAAAAAAAAAAACAAATAAAAATGAATAAGTGAGAATAAGTGAAAACTATAATGAACTACTACTATTACTACTACTACTACCACTACTATAAATTAAAAATACAACGACAAATAATTATCTTCTCGAATTATGACAAGCAATGCCATATACACATATACATGAATAGAGTATAAGAAATAATAAACATAATAATTTAGTAGTGATATAATCAGTAATCTTATCGTTAACATTGATGTGAATACTACACTACCTGTGGACAATCGCCTTCTATACATATATACATACAATTTTTAGTACTATCTACTATCGAATCGTAGTCAATTTATATTTATACATGAATAAAAAAAAATGCATCAATCAGCACCATCTTGCTGCCGCTGCGTCTACGCCTACGCCTCTACCTCCATCACTCCGTCAACACAGGAGCTTCAAACACATCCAGTGCCATCTACTCTGCCACCAATCTACCTTCATCCTCGAATACAAAAACAAAAGAGAGACGAGTCCTTTTAACGTTCGCCAAGGTTAGAATAAAAAAAATCTAAAATACAAAAACAAAATTCTCCTCCTTCTACAAGCCAAAAATATAAAAAAAAAAAAGTTTTCATTCTGTTTTTTTATAAAACTCTGTCTGTTTTATATATATATTTTTGGGGAGCTTTCTCTCTCACTCACTCTCATCTGCTGTAAATTAATATCTCTGTCTCTCTGTACATTCTCTCACTCTGTCTCTCTCTCTCTAAGTGACTACCTCTCTCATTAGATTTGTAAATTATTCTTTTTTTGAGAAAAACAAAATTAGTTTAGAAATGCATCCTATCTCTCACTCTCTCATTATATTGCCTTCTTTTACTCTCTACTCTCTTTGCATTGTAATAAAAACAACGATCGATTGAAAAATATATATATTCTCTCATCTCTTCTAACATACAAACAACATAATATACTACATCATGGCCTTTAGTATACTCTCAGTAGAAAAGTTTTTTGGAAATTTCACTCTCTATAAAGAAATATTATAAATATATATATATATATTTCCTTTCTCCATTGTTCACAACTTTACTGCTGCTGGCATTTACAAACATTTAGATAACTATCCCACTATTGATTGGTCTTCCTCGTCTTAAAATAAATATATATAACAAAAAATTATATATAAACTCTCATTTTTTTCATCTTTTGGGTTGTAGAGAAACTTTTACTTTATTTAGTTTTTTTTAGTACTAAAATGCTGTACAAAACGTCTGTACTAAATGCTTTTCATTGCGCCGGCAAATTTTCTTAACTAAAACCACTTTTTGGTAGTGGATTCGATAAAATAAAAAAAAAACATGTGGTTTTGGTTGAAAATTTTAGTGCACACTCCATAGTACACCATTTTGCACAACTTAGTACTAAAGTCTATCTTCCAATTAAACTTAAGTAGACAAAGCAAAAAAAAACAAACAAAATAAATTAACAATCTTATCTGAAGTAGACTTACTTAATGCTTTAGAGATATTTATTTATTCATTTTTATTTATTTGAAAAACAAAAATAATTTAAATATTTACCATATTGTTTAAGCTGCAGTAAAACTATAATTTTTCACATATATATACTATATATAAAATTTTTTAAAAAAAAAATACAAAAATCAGCTAAAGAAATGCATCTTCCGACAACTATTATTCTCTGAATAACTATTTTAATTCTTTTTTCCTTTTAATTTTGTTCGTTACATAAAGAAATTTATTTCAATTTCATTTTAGTACATCGAGACTTTAATTTAAATTTGATTTTTTTTTATTGTAACCTAATTTTGAATGCCGTTTTTTAATGTGTGCTTTTGAGAATAGATTTCTTTTTTTTTTCATTTTCAAATTAACTGCTTCATCATTTTTTTTTTAATGTAAATGTCTGCTATTTGATCTGCTTATGGCGATGTATTTTTTTTTTTTAAACTTATTTATGTCTTGTAAATCATAAAATTTAACTGTTTTCATTAAGTTTGACACATTAAAATTGCATTGTGGGCTTTTGAAGCTATCAATACTGTTATTATTACAGCTTAGGAACTAAAAACATAAGCATGCTGAAATTTATAGTTTGTCTTTGGAATTTGGTCAAAATAAGAAAAGAAAGAAAAAAAAATACATTTTTACCTTTTTACTTTGTGTTATGTTTTGTTGAAAAAAAAAAGCTTTTAAAAAATATATTTTCTATGCAGGAGGATTCAGCTTCAATGGAAATGTGGTTAAACGGTCAAACGAAAATTTTAAAGTATAAATACATATGTGGAATCATAAAAACTAATTAAATTATGAATGGTAACTTGGAATATGGCAAAAGAAACCAAGATATGAAGAGACGTTCAAGAACTTACAAATATCCTAACATGACGTGCCTTTAAGGTTCTCTGGACTTTCGTATGCACTTATCATGGCATTCTAATACTTAATAAATACTGAACTATCAGGGTCGCCGATTGCATCTATTTTCAAAATCTCATCAGATAAATTTGCAATTTTTTTTGTAGACTTAAAGAGAACTTTAATTATTTTAACGTAAGTCTCTAGTGTCTCTAACATTGGATATAAGAAATTACACGGAGGAGTAGAATCAGATTTTGGATATTTTGTTCCAGAAATGAATGCTCTACTTTTGAGAATTGTATGTATACGAAGTTCTACAAATACCAAGCTTGGTAAAAAAATCCGACCAAACGCATTTCAAATTGATAAGTTGATGTCTGATTCGAAGTATAAAAGACAAAAGGTTTTATGTTCGTGTTTTACGTTTTGCGAGGAATGTCTACAACATAAAAACAAGCGTGCTTGTAAATGGTATAACATTTTTCATGTTACCTTTGCTTTTTCGTATTATTTAAACGTAAAAAGACTTTTTATTCATCAACGTATCTAAAGTTTATGGGCGCCGGGGCTCAGTGGTTAGTGCGTTGGACTATGGAGCAAGGGGTTCGAGGTTCGAATCCCAGTCGGGGGGAACACCTAAAAGTTTTTCACGGCCCCACCTCTCGCGAGCGGCTGACAAACATCCGAGAGTACAACTGTCTCGAGAAAGCTTCTCAAATAACAAATTGCCCTTCGGATACGGCATTAAACAGTAGGCCCCATTCGTCTAAAGAATATAACACGCACAACACGAATGGTTGTGAGAAGCTAGGCCTTGGGTCCCATCGACCTGTTGCGCCAAGTATTTTTTTTTTTTTTATCTAAAGTTGAAACAAAAATGTGGTAACTCATCTCGCGTTCAGATATTCTATATAAAAGAACTAAATAATTCTTTGCAGCATGAATTATTCAATTATCTTAGTTCTTTACCGACTCAATCGTTCAGTTGTCTTCGGCTTAAGTACAAGCCAACAAGTAAAATGTATACAAGTAGTTCTTCTGTAAACGTTTTGCAAAACCAATGATCTGTCCGTTTGGATACTTTTCTTAAAATAAGATAACTCGCTGTTCAATCGCAGAGCTTGACTCTTTTATTCTAAATTCCAAACATCATCGCTAAGAATTACACTTAATTTCAAGGTTTTTGTTCATTATCTTCGCAACGTTTATAATTCGATTTCACGTCTTCATTCATTTTGAGTTCAAATAATAAATATCATTGGTAAGCTTATTGCATTCTATGGCCGATTAAGAACAATTGGCTCATGAACCTCTCATGTTTAAATAACTTATTAATCATCAACGTTTCCATTAATTTTTAATCAAAGTCTTCACAGGTCTGCTTGAGCAGTTTAATTGCATTCCATTGAAGTTGATTTACCCTTCATACGTGAGTAACCAACAAAATTTGTCATAGTTTGTGTTTTGTGTGCAGCTAATTGTCTTGTGTAATGTAAAATGTAAATATTGGAAAATATATATAAAAAAAATATAAATAAATTTATTAAAAACAAATTATTTAACTTCGATTTTGAAGCACTACAAATCAATTCTACCGTAGTTTGTTGCTTCTTTTTCTAAAAAAAAAGTAATGTTTCAAAATCGAAGCCAGCGTAAAGGAAAATTTTATAAAATTCCAAAATTAGAAAACTTTGCGCGCAATTATACACTATAAAAAAATTAAAAAAAAAAATTGGATTGAAAAACAAAAACTTACAATATTGTTTTTTCGTTTTCTGTTTTTTCTTGTATATTTTTTCGGTACACGAATTTGTAATGTGTTACTACCTACCTACCTACCTACTACTACTACCACCAACCACCTACTACCATCTACTACTCCATCTACCTGCACACAAAACAAAAAATTGCGAAAAAAAAACAAAACAAACCAAAAAAAAAAATGTTACACAAAAAAAAATATATAAAAATCAAACCAAAACCCGAACCACCCACCAGGCCCCCAAAATGCTGTTGTCTCGGCCAATAATGCACAACAAGCACCAACACCATTGTCAACATCGTCATCGTCGACAAACTCTACCTCATCCCCTTCGCCGATCTCACTGACATCGCCGAATTCGTCATTGGCGTCCGGTGGTTTGCTTGGCGCTATGCACCACCACCATCATCATCATTCATCACCGCCGCCAACAACACAATCGCCACATCACGGCATGGGTGGTGGTGGTGATCAAAAGCCACAGCTACCACTACGCATGCCACCGCCCACAAGTGGTGGCATCAATGAGCCACAGGAATGTCCATACTGTCGACGTACGTTCTCCTGTTATTACTCACTAAAACGTCACTTCCAAGATAAACATGAGCAATCGGATACCCTCTACGTCTGTGAGTTCTGCCATCGTCGCTATCGCACAAAGAACTCCCTAACCACGCACAAGAGTCTACAGCATCGCGGATCTAGCGGTATGCTGAAACGTCTGCTCAAGACATCGGCGATTAAGAATGTCCTGGTGCCACACCATCATCATCATCACTCAATGACAGGGCATCCGAGGGCTGCCAGTTTGTTTGACTTCACCAGTGAGCTGGGACAGCCTCCGCCAGGCATCCAATAGGACTTAAGATGGAATGCGATTTTTTAGAGAAATACAATTTAAAAAGAAATATTTTTTTTTTCCTGTAAAATCTAAGTTTCTTTTGTTTTTTTTTAAGAAAAAAGTAAATTTTGTTTATGTTTTTTTTTTTTATGAATTTGGCGAACGTGCAATATTTCGTGAGAAGAGTTTCTTTAATATTTTTTTTTTATTTTTTTTAAATAAGTTGAAATACGATTTTGTAAATAATTTTGCATATTTTTAAAGTTAATACTTAGTGTTAGAATTACTTTTAAAAATATTCTTATTAATAGTAGTTTTTAATTAAAAAATATATACATTTTTTTTTTTTTGAAAATATCTGTTTTCGAATAGAATTTTCTGTGGAAGAGAAAGAAGGACTTATTGTACAATTGTCAAATGCGTTTTTTACGTTTTATAATTAATATTGTATCCTTATTCAGTTTTGGTTCTAATCTAACAATTTAGACTAAGTTAAGTCTTTAGACTTTACCATTAAGTTGATATGTTATTTTTCTTATTTACCTAATTGTATATTTTCTTATTCTTCTTTTTCAATTAATTCAAATTTATACTTTTGGGTTTGAAGAAATTTCTCTAAAAAATAATATTCCAGCGGAAAAAGGTAAAAAAAAAAATTTCAGTAAAAGAAAAACAAAATAAAAGGTTTCACCTTAAAAAGTTAATAAGAGAACAAAACATTAAAATGTATTTAATATATAAAACTATTTGTAAATGTTGCGTGAAAGAACAAAAATAAAATTTATATATTTCAGGGATAAAACATATATTTATCATATAGATCCTTTGAGTGTAAAAAAAGTAAAAAATTAAATATTAGATATAAATTTAAAGAAAAAGAAAACTCAGTGATTTTTCACCAGTGAAGTACAAATGACAAAAAATGGAAGAAAAATTAAATGTTTTTTGAAAGAAAAATATAAAAAAAACAAAACAAACACATATTTTATATTTTCAATGTGAACATACATACATACATATTTCTACGTCTCATGAAAATAATTAAACACAAAGTCATATATAGTATATTTAAAAGAAAGAAACATGTATAACATATTGTTATTCGCACATATCCAGGCTCTCAGGTATTTAATTTTTTTGCTTAAGGAAATTCATTTTTTAAAAAAAGAAAATTAATTTTACAACAGACATGTAGCAGAAAAAAAAAAAACTTAAATCATATGCTCCACCATATCAAAGGATAAAATAAGATTTTTAGGTTTATGAAACAGTTACATAAAAAAATTAAATTAAATAGTATTATGGTGTGCCATTTAAACATTGAAGAATTATCACGAAGTAAAATATAAAAGCAAACAGTTATCCAACTGTTCGGCGTAAATATTTTAAAGTTAGCAAGGGTATTCACTTTCATGTTGTGTCGGACTTAATATAGTTCTTAGAACAGAGAAAACTAAATCATTGTTTTCTTTTTAGTTCTTATCACCCCCGGGGATAAACATTAACGTCCACGGTGTGTATCTCTTATTCACAGTGAATTTCTAGTACGGAACATTTGCATAGAATTAGAAGTACTCAGCACAACGAAATGGGGAGTAATTTTGAATCCAATAGTATTTGATACTGCCTTGGCTTACATATCTACCAGAATATACATGACAAACTGTCAAGAATGTTTTAAAAGTAGTGATGAACGGAATGTAATATTAAAAATCAAATCCAAGCATATAGAATTTCTTTGAGAAAAATATATGTTCATAAGCAAATGTATGACTATATGTTTAAAAGGACAATCAGTTTTCTTCTTTAAGTCAAGTCACATATTGCCCGACTGATATTTGCAAAAAATTCGAAAACTATTCACAGCTATGTATTCATATGTAAAAAAACATGAATAGTTTCCATTCAGAGCCCAGTAGCTGTCGTAAAAGTTTCATCTTTTTGACTTAGAAAATATAAAGATGAAATTATTGACGCAACTAATATCTCGTAAATCGTCTGCCACGTTGAAAAACTCATTGAAAGCCGTTCAAAAGGAGCGCCACAGGAAAAACTTAAGCAGTTCTTCCGTTCGAAATCATTCGGATATTTTGGCATAACAAAAGCAGAGCCTAAATTGGGTACCATTCGATTAATAAATTGAATCAAAGAGTATTACAATTGGTTTTCAGCTTCAAATTTTAAACATACGTTTCCCCGTTAACATCGACCTTCGGCGTGAATACCTTTGCACTGAAAACTAGGATTAAGTTATGTAAATAATGAATTATAATTTTAATAGATTTTTTTTTCCTTTTTTTTCTCCAACTGTGATCATTTCGAAACAACAAAATTCTAGTTTGGCTGTTATTTTTTTTTAAATGAAATTATTTAATTTTTTTTTTTTCTATAAGTAAATTATTATTTTTTGTACTAAAAACAAATTTATTAATAAATTCAAAATTGTGGTTCGTAAAATGCCAAATTATTCAAAATGTTGTTTTTTGTTTTTTATTAAATTCAAACACAAACAAAAATTGAGTTATTTTCGCTGGAGTTGAGAAATCATCAATTTGGAGCACAGTAACTCATGTCGCGTCTAATCAATTATAAGCCGTTATTCTTCATTCAATCGTGCCAAATTTTTCAACATACGCAAACTAGTTCATAAACAAAACATACATATTTTCAATGAAATAGTTTTTGATTAACTAACAAGCACATAAATAAATTGAAACAAAACAAATTTATATTCTTATCAACACAAAAAGGACCACAAAAAAATGTCTCAGGTTGTAATTTTAAGAACAAAAATAAATGATAAAATTAAATATAAAATAAAAACAAAAAAAAAAAAGAAGAGAAATCCACTTTTTGTCCATCTATCCATATTTATACATACAAACATGCATCTATTTACTGTGGACTACTTTTTTTTGTAAACAATTTTATCGACGTAGTTAATTATTAAAATTATTTTACTAATAATTCTACTAATATATACGAAAGTGAAAATAAAACTTCTATTTGTACTTCGAAACAATAAGAAAATAAAATGTTTGTTAAATGAAATCACACTGAAATCATTCAGGACATGCACTGTTCTAAAAAAAAAAGAAAAACTAAATTTTAACTAAATTAAGGCATATCAAAAGAAATACAAAATTAAATAAAAATCACTGTTATTGTATAGGTAAAAACAAGTTAGTCAAAATTTGAGAAACAAAAAAAATATTACATTTTGGAAAAATACTCGTCGTCGTCTTTTTTTCGGAATTTAAAACAAAAATCTGTGATTTAATGCAAAAAGATATATATTAACAAAAACAAAAAAAAAAAAATACAAAATTAAACCTATTATTAGTGAAAACAAAAAATATATATATCTTTAAAACTTTCAATGAATTATTAAAAATGTATTTAAAAAAAATCTAGGATGTATCATAAATGTCTTCTTTTTTGTTTTTTTGTCTTCAATATTTCGGTTAACAAGTGCCAATGAATTAGTTTTGTTTTTTTCTTGTAAAATCTTCTCCTTCCCTCAGAAACACAGTGTGTGAAAAAGTAAATAGACTATTTTTGGAAATGTCAGTTGCCAAACAATTCATGTATATTTATCTATAAACGTCTTTTTTATAGAACCAGTATTACAGAAAAAAAAAAAAATAATAATAATAAATATAAATATTTAATAAAAACAAATACATAAACTTCTTAACTTTTTATCTTCAAAGTCCGAATTTATAATCGTAGATGTAAAATTAAATAATAAATAATTGCAAATAATAAGAAAAATACTTTTGATTGAATCATTAATGTGTAAATGTAATAATTACCAATTAAGGGCATTTTATGTATGAAGTACTATTATATAAAGAAACAAAACAAAATATTATTCTTAGTTTTTTTTTGTTTTTAATATAAATAAATACAACCCATACACAACAGCAAACATAATCAATTAAGAAGAGAAGAAAACAATATGTTTCACTTTGCCATTAATATAAACAACAAGAAAATATATATTTTTGTCTTTACGCATACAAGAATAATAATGTATTGAACTAGAGTAGATACAGAATCATATCTTTTTTCTAACTGAAAAGAAGAGAAAAATAAATAACTTAATGTAGCCGATTTAACATTTTTTTTTTAATCCTTCGAACAGGGTGTTTGTAAAATAATCTTTTTTCATAAAATGATCATTAGAACAATTGATTCGAATCGATTCTGTTAAAAGTGAGGCCATAAGATAGCTGATAAACAGAGATATATGAACCAGAATTTCTTACCATCTGTGGAACATGGAATATATACAAAACTTTATTCGACTTAAGAATTTGGAAAATGCAATGCTAAAGAACAAACCAACTAAGGTGTTAAGAGTGGCACTCCGATACAGTATACGGCAGGGAAACATATTGGGTGACCAGAAGCAGTACCAGGGCCCAGAGTTAATATTTAATCTTAGTTCAAAAAAACTTTTTAAGCCGAATCTTTAAAATTACCTATATTTCGATTTTTGGAGGACTGAATGCATTAGGCACCTGAAAAAGAGAAGATTTTTTAAGTCGTGACCAAAATAGCAAAAACTGTCTATTGGCATTGTACTTTTTATTACATACCTGCATATGAAGATGTCATTTTATTCATTGTATCGCATATACACAAGTTAAAGAATATTGTTTTTTGAGTCGTTTTGGAGAATTTTAGCACTTTGATCGGGTCGATCGATAGGGAATAACGTGTCCTTCATGCTAACTAAGAAAAATGTTATACTGATCTTAACAAAAAATAAAAATTGGAACTCAAAACTATGTTCATAAACAAATTTATACCTCAAAGTTTGTGTAATTATCACCGATTGGGAAGCAATAGCGATAACAAATCGAAATTAAAATTGGAAGGGACTTAACTTTGATATAAAACGACAAGAAGAAACCACTTACAATGCATTTTGCCACGGAGTTTGAAACAGTTAAGATTTAGTTTGCAATGCATTTCACCACAGAGTTAAGAATAGCTAGGGTGATTCTCTTAAGCTACATAAGGTTGGCAAAGTTAGAAAAATATATGAGCCTCAATCTGGAATGCTGACAATTTAGAATTTAAAATCTAGATCTTTAACCACTTTGTTTTAATGGTTCCCAAATCTTTATTAAAAGAAGCATTTATGCCTCATATTTTGTGTAATTATTAGCATAAAATTGAATTCCGGAACAAAAACGATACCAAATCGAATTTAAAATTGGAAAGGACTTAGTTTGCAATGCATTTCACCACAGCGTTTAGAATAGCTAGGCTGATTATTTTAAGCTTCATAAGGTTGGCAAAGTAAGAAAAATATATGAGCCTCAATCTGGAATGCTGACAATTTCGAAGCCAAAAGTCTTCTTAAATGAAGTTTTACAGAGCTCGTGTCTTGCATTTCTGGTGTACGTGTGCTAATAAAAGACCTTCATCTTAAGTTACAACCAACCAAAGTGGCAGGTATTTTTATTTTACAAACACACTGTCTACGCGTCTCCGCACGTCTATTCTACTTTACTAAATATCTATACAAAAAAAAATATATGTATATAATAGGCATACGAATCAGTTGCTTCTTATTTACATATCAAATAGGAATTAAATCACAAAATAAAATACAAGTAACCAGCTGCCTTTCTGACAGTACAACACAAAACTTAAACATTTTTTTTAGTATGTTTTTCTTAAACCAACAATATTTTCGGCAATTTTTCAACTAAATAAAATTGTATTTTTATATTTAGACAAAAATAAATGAAAACAAAAACAAAAAATAAACAGCTCAACTCAGGTACAAAATGAACTTAAATAATATAAAAATCAAGCAACAATCGTACCTCAGGATATTTATATTTTTAAAATTTTTCTTTTAACGTAAATTTCCATTTTGAATAGATACAAAGAAAAAGTTTAAAAGAAAAAGAAATAACAAAAAAACAATCGAATTCATTTTTTTTTTTTCGTATATGTAAATAAAATATTTAATATTATATAGAAGTCTTTTACTTAAGGTATCAAGATTATTTTAAAGGAGAATGGTAGAGAAAACATGAAAAAGTATTTTTTCTATAACCGGAAAATGAATTAAGCATAAAAACTGCACATATTATTGCTGCATTTATCTATAGAAGGTGCAAGTAAATAAAAAGGAAAACATATTGCAATTGTAATGAATATAAGAAAAAATCAAATTTACATTCAAATGTTTTTTTTTTTTCGTAAAAAATGAATGTGAATGCAGCTCATTACAAGTTTACATTTATATATAATTAATATTGTACACAATTATGACATAGTCAATAAAAATGAATGAGAAAAAAACACAAACATTAAATTAAAAATATAAAAATTATCTTAATATTATAAAATTAAAGAAAAAACAAAATAAAAAAAAAGAAATGCGATGAAAACAAAAATAAATCATATCTTTCAATTAAATTTGATCTTTTTGTGTTTTATTTAACTGTTGGTGTTAGTTAGTTAGTTAACTTAGGAAGGTAGGTACATATGTAAAAGGAGTGACGGCAAACCATGCAGTCTCACTCGGAACTCAACAGATGCATTGTGTTCCCCTGTGTGGGATACCTGAAAGAATATAAAACATACAGTTATTCCAACTCCTTAATCCATGATGGCCCTCCTGAACCTGGCCGTTTTCGTTATGAATTTTAAGGTTGTTTTAGGAGGCATGTTTACCAGTATGTAGAGTTGGTCGAAGGTTTGGTGTATGATTCTGCAGAGTTGGGCATTTGCGAACGAAGTTCAGGAAGTTTCTTCCTCCACCTCGGTATCGCCGCAGCTTATGCATATGAGGTGGGCCGCCATTGGGGTACGGAAGCCCTTGAGATTGGAGTGTTAGACAAAAATCGGATTTTGGATGTCTTTATCACAGAGGACTGTGCGTGAGCCATGAGAGCCCATTGCTCATCTGTGAGTTCGCCTTCTGGGTTCTTGACATCAACCACACCAAGTTGGGGTTGTTCCGCAATAGTAGTAGCAGCGGGGGCCCTACAGATACTACTACTACTACTAGTAGCTGGTTAAACCTCTCGTGGCTCTCTGGTCTTACCCAGTTGATTTTCTGATGACGTTTGAAGGGGTACTAGAATACTTCGTGACCTTACGTTTTAATCTGACGACTAACGAAATCCTTTACGACAGACCGCGCCTTTACGATCAACCCTGTTTGTCTTTTTGGTGGCCATATTTCCCGAATCCGGTCTCTTTCTTTGGACTAGGGCTTTTGAGGACTCCTTTTAAATGGTTTCGAGGGCTCATCCCCTTGGGGTTTTTTTTCGTCCCAGTCAATGCACCTTACGTTTTCCATCTTCTTACTGTCCTAGGAGGTATTTTTAGACTAATTTCGGTGAGGCCCTACTGCATTGGGGATTTTGGATCTGCTTGACTTGCCGGGTCTTACAGGAACTGTGTTTAGTTAACTTAGATTAACAGCCGAGATGGGCACAACAAATTTGATTGAAGATTTTGATTTATTTTGTTATATTTTCCATGGAACAGAGTGCAGCCATGGCTTAAGTGATTAGAACGTTGGTCTACGGGGAAGGAGTTCGAGTCCCAGTCAAAGCACCTAAACGTTTTTTTTCGACATCACCTCTCGCGAGCATTTGACAAGCATCCGAGAGAAAAAGCTTCTTAAATAACAAACTGCATTAATCAGTAGGCCGTTTCTATTCTTCTATTCGTGTAAAGAATATAACACGCAGAACACGAATGATTGTAAGAAACTAGGCCCTGGATCCCAAAGACCTGTCGCGCCAAAAACTTGTACTTTGTATGGAAAAGTATTAATGCCAAGATCCATATTTTGCAGTTTCTTCTTAAAAATATATTGGGCGTTCAAGTTCATGTAAGAAACGACTCTAGGATTAATGACTCAGTACCATCTAACCATCTCAGTACCATCTGACTCAACTCTTTAAAATTTTGGCGTAAAGCAATTGCTAGGAAAGACACATGATTTTTAGGTCCCAACTCATGTTTTTATTTACTTGAGGCTTCAAAAAATTTATGGTCTAAATTGATTTGGTTGCGGCTACTAATTTCCAAACAAAGAGGAAGATGGTTTCTTATGCAACATTTTCAATCTACAATCTACTGACATATGAAAAAACTTTTAGTTATTTTCTGGAATCCCTTCTTCCGTTGTCCAACGCACTAAGTACAAAACAAAGCTCCCAGAATCTATACTTCGTATTTTTATAAGGTAAGCATGCCCTGCAAAACAACATAAAGCCGTTTTTAACGCTGTACTGATACGTATTGTACAAAGACCTTCAAAACTACAACTGCCGGTAATGCAGTGCGTTAGAGATGTTTTGACTGGCCATGACAGTTTGCACAAAACGTCAGTTATATCCTATTTACCAGCAAAAAAAAACAGAGGGATAACTTTTTTTTTTGGTTGTAATTCAATGAATAATATCAATTCTATAATAAAAATTCTATAGCCAAGTGAAATATTCATCATAAAATAACGTCATCATCTTGGTATCTACAGCTAGAAACACACATAAACCAAATAACAAACCAATGGGCTTAACGATTAACTGATTCTCCAATAAGCCTCCAACTAAGCAAAAACACAAAGGTAGCCGGCAAAAATGGCCCTCCAGATAATCCGACAGAGCTACCTGGAAATACCCACAGTTACACGCTTCTATATCAGCGCTTGTGTTATCACAACATTGGCAGTGGTAAGTGTTCGACCATGCCGGTCCGCAACGCTAAATTCCCACGTCATCCCGTTTTTTTTTTCTTTTGTTTTTTGCATATTTTTTTTTGTGTTTCATTTTACTTTGAACTTTGTATCTTGCAGCATTTGGACTTGGTGTCACCCCTGCAGCTGTACTTCCATCCGACCCTGATTGTAAAGAAGCTTCAACTATGGAGATTCGCTACGACGTTTCTGTTTTTCGGAACCGTTAGCTTTGGCTTCCTGTTCAACATGATATTCACGTATCGGTACTGTCGCATGCTGGAGGAGGGCTCCTTCCGAGGACGTACGTCTGATTTCGTTATGATGTTTATATTCGGTGGACTGCTGATGACATTCTTTGGATTGTTCGTCAATTTATTGTTTCTGGGTCAAGCATTCACGCTAATGCTGGTCTATGTGTGGTCACGGAGAAATCCCTTTGTACGGATGAATTTCTTTGGGTTACTTAATTTTCAGGCGCCATACCTACCCTGGGTGTTGCTTTGTTTCTCTATGATTCTCGGCAACACAATTTGGGTGGATATCATTGGCATGGGAGTGGGACATATTTACTATTTCCTCGAAGACGTATTTCCACAGCAACAAAATGGATATAAATTCCTGAAAACACCAAACTTCCTGTAAGTTTGGACAAAGCTCATAGTTTACAGTGTTTATAACAATTTTTTTTTCTTAGAAAAGTGATGTTCAACGAACACATAGATCGAAACTACCAACCAATGCCCGAGGATCGTCCCGGTGGCTTCAATTGGGGCGAACAAGTGGGCGGTGGAAATCGACTTGACGGTGACGACCAACCAGCAGGTGCACGTCCGGCACAAAACTAGGACGCAAACTAAGTTATAAAACAAAGACAAACAACGCCTTCCCACCCGAGTGTTCTAAACCAAAGGGAGAAGCGTTCTTATTTTAGTTTTGCAATACAATTCTATGTTTGTTTTTCTAATTGCTGTTTCCTCTTTTTGTATTTTATGTGTATATGAGAAAAAAAAACAACTTTAAGTTGATGATTCGGATGGAGTTATGGATAAAAATAATTAATTATAAGGTTACTAGTTTCTTTGTACATATGAAAATTTTGAATAAAGAAAATAATAGACAGATTTGATAAGAACAACTTTGGGGTTTTATGGATTATTTTCATTTCAATAAAACTGAAAGATTTGAAGCTCTGATCTGTTGTACAGGGACTCAGTCATATCGAGAACAACAGCATTTAAGTGGTACAAAGCGTTCAAAGACATCCTTGAAGTAGTTGTAAACTTGCCTCATCCGAGACTGCCGACAACGGCAGTTACTGAAAAAAAATATCTACTTAGAGAAAAAAATGGTCCACAACAATCGTCACTTTGTGTAGTTTGAGAGGCTTTTACAAGACCTATCCATCTCTCACGAACGCGTTGGGCACATTGGGCAAAGAGTTCCTGCAGACTTTAAGACCAAATTCATGGGACAGACCATCACAGGTGACGAGACTTGAATTTATGAGTTGGACATCCAAATAAGGCCAAGAAGCATTGGAAAAACCACGTTAAAGTCGCTCAGAAGTCAATGTGGTGTTGTTGACTAAAAATGTCTTTTTTGGGCCAAACAGTAAATAAGAAATTAGGCGTTGTGAAGCATTTAAGGGAGACTATTCGTCAAAAAAGATCGGAATTGTGACACCACAATTCTTCTTTTAAATCCATCCTTGTGAGCCAATGTGACCAATATGATCGAGCAAGCACCGTATTCTCCACATATGGCACCCTGTGATTAATTCCTGTTTCCAAATATTCCTCTGGATTGGACTGGATTACTTGTTGGAACAAATGTACTACTTCAAGTGGAGCACATTTTGAAGGAGACAAAATAAATTTTGAGGATTACTTGATTGGTGTTGCTTTTATTCACTCAGTTCTGCTTGTATATAGTTTCATACTTTTATTCCGTATTTTCAGAGCAGTTCTCCGAGAGAAACTAAGTATAGTGATGCTTTGTACATCGGTACTCAGTACATATGTAGAAAAGAGCGAATGTTCCAAATTCCTTTAAACAATGATAGGTTAGCCGACGAATGAGTAAAATGCTCAAAACGATATTTTGCTATGCAAAATTCTTGTTCATACTTCAGTCTTGTAGTTAATGATGAATTCACGGGGCTAAAACACCCATTGTATAAAAAATTCGTAAAGTATAATTACTAATCCAAGACTTTGCAAATATGTATAAATTTTTCTTTCTCCTCCAACCTTTGCTATAAAAACGAGGGCAAAAAAAGGAAACGTTGATCCATATTCAATAAGTTTGTCATGTCCTATGACAGGAGAAGGAAAACCATTGTCAAATACTTCTTAATAGATCTTTGTCATCGAGCCGAATTCAACTCTCTTTAATTTGATCCCCTACGGGTAATCTGAATGTAGACCCCTTTGTTGGAAGTCCAGTTCGTTCCTTTGTTCCGTTCACAATGAAGATTCTTTATGGTCATTGTTCAGGGACAGTCCTCCAACCCAACCCAAACCAATTACAATAGTTGCTATTAGTTTTCCTTTAAAGGAAAACATGAAGTCGTTTTGACTTCTTCCATTCGACAAACATAACTAATATAAGTGGACACGGGTATTAAACACTACCTACTCGTACTATTCCAAACTTATTGATTTACTTGTATATCCTGAACATCTGGTGAGCAAAATGATTCAACGACGATATTAATAAGTAAAAGTCAGTATGTTGAACTTTTGAAAACCCAATCATTTTATAAAATTTTAGGAGTCCCTGCCCAACGTTTGACTCAGTAATGATCAAAAATTCAACAGAAAAAACAAATATTTCGCCCGATAGATCCAGGGACTTACTTCTCACAACCAATTGTGTTGTCCATGCTATGTTCTTCACACGAATGAAGAAGAAGCATTTCCATTACATTTTGGAAATGATTAGGCTCTTCTCGAGGAAGTTGAGTGATCGATCCGGAACTCGACGTAGGAAGGCTATACAATTATGAAATTATTCGCATTCGGCTTTCTTATGGCACCCGTTAGTAGGAAGAATAGTTGCAAAGTTCTATCATCGCAAACGAATTCCGATAATATCAGCGTAATCGTAAAAGATAACCACTGCTGCTGAACTAAGGTAATTCCTTCCATCGCAGATAAAACATAAGTACTTGACATTGACTACGCTGATCTACAACAAGCTATAGTAGAGATTTAATAAAACAAAAACCACAAAAATATGTTTTCTTTTAGTTTTTCAATTGTTGATCTCTTTATTGTTATCATTTTCATGTTCAATCTGAAATATCTAATTGATTTAACTAACTTAATAACAGTACCATCATGATTAGATATTATTTTTAAATATTTATTGTTTATTTTAAGAATCAATAGTGCATCGATATTGTTTTCTCTTTATTTATCTTTTGCATTTTTTATTATTAACAATTTTCGTATATCGCTTACTAAGTTATGTATTTCCAAAAAAGAAAAAGATTTCGAAGTTCTACAGTTATTTAATGTGATTTTGTTTTTTTTTTTTTTTTTATAATTGATTTCATTTTTCGCATAACTACTGGTAATGAAAGCGCTTTATTTGTTTTCTTTTGAAACTCTGCATTCACAAAAATGTCTATCTCTGACCTTGTTCGACAAAAAAAAAATAAAGAAAATATGTGAACAGAAACAAGAAATATTTCACTTAGTAAAAACCTAAATATTAGGCAGACTGAAGATACATTATAATAAAGGAAATAAAAGAAAACTAACACTGTATGTGCTATGATAGTTGGATGATAAAACGTATATGAAAATGATTTTGTTTATTCATTTTAAAAGTTAAGCACACAAAGGTTTTTAAAAATAAAAAAAACTAATAATAATAATATTAAAAAAAGAGAATAGGATGTCTGGACAAATGATAAAGATTTGTTGAAACAATTGTCCCTTAAAATAAGTTCATTTTTTTGTTTAGGAAAATAAAAGTAATCCAAATAAAGTCGTTGAAAATAGCACTCGATCATTAAACTAGTTGACAGACAGACATACAATTGAGACTGACGTACTACTGCCACCACTTTAATATCTCGCTTACAATCTAAATTTTAATTTCCTATTCTAATCTACAACTTGTTTTACTTTTTGCCATTCTATCGCGCAATTCGTTATCTTTTTTAATTTATTTTTAATATTTATGCTCTGTGTTTGCGTTCAGTCCTTTAAGATGTGGTTGTTACAATAATAAATCGTTTTTTTAAACTTGTTCCTTTTTTATTATTTAAAATTATTTTTGCTTACTTGCTACTTATTAAAATAAAAGAAAAATAATATACAACAGCGCAGATTTCAGATGATAGGACAACAGCTGACTTGTTAGGAATCACAAAAGGGGATATAAAAGGGATAAGAGGTAAAAGTTTGTAACTGCTGCGTCCAATTCTACAGCGCTAAAATAAAACCAAATAAATCGAACAGCAAACAGTAGACGCAAGTTATCGGTGTGTGTAGTTGTTAAATGGATTTGTAAGAAACAATAATTAAATAATTGTTCACAAATACAAACTTAAATGTTACTAAACTATTTTCACATTGATACGGTTGCCAGTACCACTGTGATGTCGTCTGGTTTGCCACCTGTAAAACAAAACAAAAACACAAGAGTTAATAATAAAATATTTTAAAATACAATTGAGATCTCGTACCGGTTGCATTGATATTATTACGCCTAGCGTTTATCGCGAAAGGCGACATGAATTCACTGTCAAAGGATAAGGAGCGTGCAATCAACGCAAGTGAATTTGCAGTCATTTGAAGTTTCACGGGATCTGTTACTCCCTCAACCTGAAACCAATCAAATAAGTTATTTTACTCTTATATTCATCAAACACACTTACATCTTTGAGAAGATCCAATAAGAGCTTTTCAGGCACATTATCAAAAACTCCATCGGTGGCTACTAGGATCACATCACCATCCTTTACGGGAAAGCTAAGTGTATCAGCAGATTCGGGACTATCGCTGAGTACATTGTGTCCATGACCGGGTGGAGGTAGCGACAATTGGAACGGGGTATTAAAATAATGTTGTTGTTCCTCTGACTTGTGTACAATTTCACCTTTGCGAACGACCATGAAGCCACTATCGCCAATATTTGCTGTGTAGACAGTGCTGTTCTCCCGATTCAGCACTAATACACACGCTGTACTACTGCCTGTAATAAGACAAAATAAATCAATTTAAAAAAATAAAGTAAAAACAGAGACGTAAATTTTTAATTTTATTTGTTTGGCTCCTAGCCAGGGGGTATGAGATTTCAAATAGATTTTAGTGTGGCAGGGGTGTATTGGTGGAATTATTGTTTTTATTTATGAGCAAGAGTTTATGAAATAGCGATCGTTTAAAAGTGAATGAGGCATTCAGTATATGTATTTTGGAATCACTCCCACCTTATAATTATAAAACAAATCTAATAATCACTTTAACTGACTCATTCGAAGAAAAATTGGTTATTAAATTGTATGCTGTTGGCTACGGTCTAATTATTCTTTCAGGTTTTTATTGGTAAAAAACGTATTTAAGAAATATAAAAACATCCAGATTTAGTAAAAAAAAAATTACATTGTTATGTCACGTTCAGCAAAATTGGAAAAAAACTGAACTCGAAACATTGTTTTGAATAAGGAATGGGAGGAGCAGTGACGAGAGAAAGAAAATTATGATCGTCAGCATTTAGTTCAAGGTTGGGATGCATTATTTTTTTTTTTTTTTAATTGTAAATTCAACAAAGAGGTGGACAGATAAACAGGTGGTTTTTGAAATGTCGCCAAGAAAAAAAAATACAAAGAATTTCCGTGCAAAAACGGCAATTAATTTTGAATTTCCTTTCGTCTAATAGGTGATTACTCTAAGTGTTGTCCTTGAGCGATGGAGTTTTATGTTTCAATTCTCTCCCCCACATTCCAAATGTATTGTGACACTCATGCTGAAGGAGGTGAAGGAAATCGAGCAACGATTTTTTTCTTTTTTTCAATGTGGATGTTTCGACGATCGCTTGACACTTATGCCACATTAGACCTTGACTTCCATGTGTACTTGATGACATGCTATTTCTACAGCTTCAGACTATCACCTATTCTTCTGCTTTAGAGCCTTGCATAGTCATCTGCTGGTCGGAATTACAAAAAACGGATGAATTATTGCAGAATTGACATTCAGATGTCTCTTCCCTTTTTTTTATGCGCTGGAGGGGTGAAATCCTTTATGCCAGACTGCATGCTCCCGCACGTTTACGTGGCTAAAACAAAATCTTTCCCATGTTTTCATTTTGTTCACTATTCCTTGTTCGGTAGCAATTTGTTTGTCCACCGGGCATTTTCGGATACGTCCCACCTTTGTTGCCATTCTATTTCAGCAGCTGCTCTGATGGCTCTTCTATCTGTACTTTCGTCGTTGAATATTAACGCTGCTACTTTGACCTCCAACTCTATAGGCATTCGCGCCGCTATCACATTAATTGCATCCCCTGATACCGTTCTATGTGCGTATCATATTCTGAGTGATGGCCTTCTATGCACCGAGGTTATACTTCTCATGTGCAAGCTTATAGTTGTTGCCGTTGTCCATCTAGAGGCTGCGTACATGAGAATTGATTTATTCACGGTGTTGCAAGCAGATTTCTTATTGGCTGCCTGGGTCCTCCAATATTTGACATTAACCTGGATATTGCGCCCACCGCCCGGTTAGCTTTCGCGCTGTGTTGTTGAGTTGAGTCTATGGTTAAGCAATACCTCCAGATACGATTTCGACACAATGGAGTGTTCTCCAACCCGTATTACCATACCCTCAACTTTTTTGGGGCTACTTGGGAGGACAGTTTCAGTTTTGTGGTCCGCTAATTCTAGACCTGTTGACCGAAGCCATATCTTTACGTCTTTGATGGTGTTGTTGCACTTACGCGTCACCTCCTCTATGGTTATGTCTCTTCCTCAGGTTCTTGTCTTTTTATAGTTATTTCCTTTTTCGTGCTATTTCCGAAAACTTTTTCAATCTTTTCACTCTCACAGTTCAGTGAGACGAACACCAGTCAAAGTACCAGAAAAACATTCTCGGAAATACCTTATGAAAAACACATGTACATCTGTACCTATAAACATAAACTTCTTCATACTCTATCATAACAATTATGATTTATAAAATACAAGAACCATATGAATGGAAATCCCGCCAGCAAAGGAAACATTTCGATTCATCCAATTCCCACATGGCTACACTCAAGTGACAAAAGGTGTCCGCACATGTTTTCCTCCCTCCATCCACTCTTGCATGCAGTTGGTGCGCGAGAGCACTTCTCAAATTACCCTGAGTTGCATTTCATTTAATTTGCGGGGGGTAAACAAAAATTGTTTTTCTTTGTATGCCAGCTATAATTACCACTTAAGCCACTCGACTTTCTGTATGCTTAATCATCTGGGGGAAATTCACATTGTATGCGCTCGCGCATATGAATATTTCAATTGTTTATTACATGCGGTAATCATATTACATAGAGAGCTGAAATAGTATTTACTTTGGAATTGAGATAGTTCCAGTTATTGACGTAGAAATTCATTGTTTGCGCGAAAGCGTACCACTTCATCGGAAAGCAAACGAAAATTTGTCACACTTTTGATTTAAAAAAAAGTTATTTTTTTTTATCTCAAGCAAAACATTGTATTACGAGTACATATGTACATGTCAGAGATTAATCGGTCGTTTTGTTGCAACTTTAAGCGCAGTTCCGAGAAAAGTGAATGCATATAAAGTTACAGTTCCATCCTTCGTTCTGCGGCTGAGGGTAACTCAGCTCGTTGTCATTTTTATTTGGCAAATAAACACGATATAAAATTTCTAAAGTCTGCACAAACATTTTGTCATCATATTCTTGTCCGGGATAATAAAGTGGATGTTCGCTTTATAACAGGAACTTCAGTTGTTGAAAATGAGAAACAGATAAAAATGAGAAATAAAATCTCCGTACACCGCCGTCGCTCAAGTGGTTAGTGGGTAGGCCTACGGAGCAAGGGATTGGCAGTTCGAACACATACACGTTCTTCAAGGCGCTCAGTCATCGCGAGCGTCCGTCCGAAAGCTTCTGAAAACAAAAATTTGCCCTTCGAACATAGCAAGGTGATGATGATATAAGATCTCAATTTCATAAAGACAGAATTGTGTACCTCCTTGATTTGTCCAAGGCCTTCGATAGGGTAAATCATCACTTGCTGCATGCCAAAAACTTGCTGTTTATTTTAGGTTTGGTAATAAAGTTACTCTTCATAGGTACACATAATTATTTATTAAACAAAACCCCGTGAATAGTGGTAGACGAGGCAATTTTGGAACCCAGTATACTTTCGGGAGTAACCCAGGGTTCGATACTGGGCCGAATTCTCGTCTGAATGTTACTAAATGACTTATACAGAGTCTGCAATAATGTTTCTTCTCACCTCTATGCTGATGTCCAGCCGCATTGGTCTCTTTAAAAACCATCTTGTTATGATCAATGAGTGCCTCACGGAAATTCTTAGGCTGATCGGAAACAAATGGTCTGCGTGCTTTCATATACTCATTACAATACATTTGAATTTTCCTCCATCTGTGTCACTGATTTCGAGAACTATTCGAGAGAATAGCACTTTGAAATTATTGACACAAATTTTGAGAAAAAGTCATCTGCATAAAGCAGAAACCATTTGTCTACTATTGATCATGTCAGTTTGACTTTAAGGAGTATTTATAGACTTCCGAGAGAACTCTGGATATCTGGCAGTGTTACACCGACTGTAACAAGACTTTGTTTAGTCAAATACGAATCTTCCCCTTATTGATATATACGGAGGTTGTCCATCCAAGATTGGATTTTGCGTTTGAACACAAACTATTGGTGGCGTTCAACGATATGACTCGGTACGGCTATGACTTGCGGAGATTTGACCACATATCGACGTACCAAAGTAATGTTTTATTCTACTCTCTCTTGGAGTATATCAATGAACGAAATTGCATTTTTCTCTCAATGCTATTTCTATATAGAACTAATTTTCTGACAGTCTACAATCACCCTCAACATAGGAGCACCATCATAGAATTATTTCAATGCATCACGCCTCTTTTTCTTTACCTCGTATACTTTTAAATAACATGTTAATCATAAAGTTTTCAGTGAGTCTTTTCTCTCTGGTTACCGAACAATTTTTGACTTTGATGTACACATCCCTAACATAATTTGTATGTCTTTACTCATAATTCTTTTTGACACAACAAGCCTTATGATAGACCCACTAAACGCGTACTATAGTCAATCAAATTTCTAATAGTTATCTACTGATTCGGACTTCAAACTATTTCTAAAACTAAACATTTGTTATCTCTTTGACAGCCGAGAAACAAAATCATCTACGGATTAGATCGCTTATAGTATTTGTTATGATGGTCTTTGACATTTCAAATTGTTGTGCATTAAATTCAGTATGTACTATTATTTTTATAAAAACTAAGAATTGACTGCATGTGTACAGTATTCCAAGAATATTTTAACATTACGAAACCAGGAAATACTTCATGTTATACATACTTTGTATCATATGTATGTATTTTTGACTGACGTATTGTTGGCACTTTGCCTTAACTATTTTGACATTTTTTACAAATGCGAGATGATGTTTGTATTGAATATTTTGTTGTGGAAAAAATGATTCATAACAGCCTGATAAATTTAAAATAACTTGACAACAGAAAAGCATTAGAATTTGTGTTCCCAAAGCTTCGCCCTCTGAGGGAGTAAAGGCAAATGAACTGACAATAAGTAACAACAAACGCCTGTTACAAAATATTTGGCAAGCTGACAAACATATTCAGAATAACTTCTGACAATGCTGCGCCATTTTCAATTAATACGTAGTTGTTACTTCCCTTTGTTGATACACTTCGAAAGGGCTTTCTATTATTGGATCTAGTAAATTCCTGTCTAACGTTGACCCTTCTCAATTTGACTAAATTGTTTGCGAATCAATTTAGTTTGCGTGTAGAAGAAATGGCGTTATACCGAGCAACTAAATGGGAATCAAATGAAACCACTCAATAATTGCATGCTATTACAAAATTATTTTCAAATATTAACTAGGCTCTTAACAGTTAAACAAGAACGGCCACATGAATATCGGAAAAACTTTTGATAATTGAATACAATTGTTGGGAAATTAATCACTTCAGTATAATGTCCTGGCGATGTAATGAAAGAAGCGCGCATTATCAATCAATCAATGACTAAAGACGAATATTTAGCTGCAGGTGGTCAAAGCCAAATCAAATTGAATATGTATTCGCATGAAGAAGACGATGATCTACTGTTGCATAAGTAATTTGCAATAGAATTTAACCATTGCATTCGAAATAATCCATCAGTACAATTTCAGCTATCATACAAATTTTTGGCGCGATTGGTTCATGAGACACTATCTCGGATGTGAGGCCGTGGAGGGAATTTTAGGTGTTATCTTGGGATCGAACATGCAACTGCTTACTCCAAATTCCAACGCACTAAGCTCTTGATCCACACAGCTCACAGCCCTTAATATATCAGAACAGTAAAAACTCTTCTATCCGGGTTTACCGTAATACGTGTATACCAGGCTTATCCATGTAAAATTGTCTAATCGAAGTCGATTATCCAGACCGATCTCTTAATTTAGGGATTACCACAATAAACATTGTGTGCTTTGATGTTCGCTTTTGCATTCGTCTTCGTCCTTAACAGATTGTCTTTTGCATTTTTGAGAGCAACAGCAAATACTTGAAGTGACGTTCACAGCGCTTGGTTGGTCGTCTTCTTCCTTTACCAGTTGTCTTTTGCATTTTTGAGAGCAGCACAGCAAACAATAGAAGTGATATTCAAAGCTCTATAAAGATAATCGTTTAAACTTTAGCCTGAAGTGAAGACGCTGTAAAATGTTTCTTGACCTGGCGATAATAAGAACTTCCGTACAAACTTCTGAATCCAGTAGAAAATATCGTGAAATCAGACCATGTTGAAACAGGCCATCAGATCATAGATTACAGACATGACGAGGATTCAGAAAATTGGAAATATTGAAGCAATTTCTTCAGAAGATGACAGGAGTATCTCCTGAACACGCATTGATTTATTAAATTACTTCAACCAATTATGTTGACGATAATGAGGTTTTTAACTTTTGGTCTATGTTTGTCTCAAAGACTTAGTGTCCAAGGCAAGTACATTCAGACTTTTTTTTATCATATTTTATATGAACTTTCGATTATCCGTGTTTTTTAATTCATCGGCAAAAGTTTCCGTGTCTGTACATCGAATAATCAAGGTTCTACTGTATCTAGAAATATACTTTTGCACGTTTTCTAGGAAATAAATTCAAGTTCTCAAGTTAATGGCTCTACAAATATTATATGAAGAGGTATTTACATACATACAAACTTGCATATGTTTGTACATTTCTTAAGTATGTATTAGCTTCAATTTTAACGAATTTATAGTATTTGTATTATCAAAATATACTGTCGTCATCGATTTTACTAGTCTCTTATCAATGTCACACCCAATAGCTCAAGTTTTGATTGTAACACCGATCGATCACTTATCGATCACTACTCATCGGTGTTATAAACACGTTATAGTCAGATATTCTGTACATAATATACAGACACCTACAATCAGCACCTTAGATTTGCAAATGTAGATAAAGGGATACATCACTAGATAAAGCAACTTGTCTGTTAATTTTTTCAGTTAAGATGACTCTTCATGAACAGCAGACTTCGGAGTGCAATCCCTCCATATAAACTGTTTATAGTCTGCTTTGCGAACATCCTAATCTTTAACAAGGCTTCATGGAGAAGCTGTAGAATTTACCCGAGGTGGATACATTTATTTGGTTGTTCTTGGCTGGATTTAAAAAAAAACCATATACGTGAGCTGATGATTTAGAATTTTACAGAGAACATTTTAGCGCTAAAAAATAAAGATTTTTACGCAGGGAATTCCAAATCCTTACTGCATAGAAAAGCCTAAAACTTCCATTAAAGAAAATTTGTTGTTTTGGCAGAATCGTGTTTTTCCACTATTTTTAACACAAGCATACATTGCCACCAAATTGAATTTTTTCTGATTCTATTTTTGATCAGATGAATTCAAAGTTCACTACAGACGTACGCATCATTGTCGCTCAATCAGAATTGATTGTAATTAATCAATTTGCGTAGGTTGTGCTAGTCTCTTAAATGAAAGGCAACTGAAGTGGACTTTGTACTCGTACCCAAGTCCGTATACAACTTATTTGCAACAAAAGAGTTGAATCACACTAACAAAACTACATAAAACAACCTCTGATCTTGGCTTATGTATGTATGCATCTATATAGTATATCTATCTGCCTGTATTATGCAGTTGTTTTGTTATTTTCCAACAAACAAAACACATATCATCTCAGCCGATCAATCTCAGAAAGGTCATATACCATTGACGCCAGTAGCGTCCACCTCTCTAATACGGCTATCTACTAAAATTAGATTCCACACTCTCGTCGTTGCTTAGAACGTGTAAACATAAACATTGTCTTTTTGCTGATAAGCAAGAGTACATTATCATCACACCAGCTTCCTTTATGTAAGAAAAACTCCACCAGACTTTGAGTAAACTTTCCAGGGGACAAATAAGATATTCCACAAACCATTAAATGAGAGAAAAAATAATCCAGCCGTGGAATTTAAGTCTCCTGCGTAATTTATTTGTTTTTTTTTTCTAATTTCCTCGACTGCAGCGCGATTCAACAAACGTGTTATTATGTGATTTCGCTTATCTGAGTCGAAAGTTCCACATTCACAGTGAAAAGCAAGGAATAATACTCGTATAAACTCGTAGCCCGATGGGTAATCGCACTTCAGTGTTAGTTTCCTTGGCTTTGATGAAACGGAATTTACGGCAATAGATATCAAACCCCTATAGATAAGCTTATGGGGAATTTCATTATACATTACTCACCTAAGATAGGTTTTTTTTGCTCCAGCAACTCACAGTAACTATATGCTAATAGATTAACTGGTCGTTGCGGGTTAAAATTAACACAGTGGACTAGACGTTCGCAGGTCTTCATTAGAAAGGAGGAAAATTCGCCAGGGTCAATGCCATAACTTCTCCAACCGCCCACACCGTCGGCGACGCCTGAAAGAGATAAACAAAAAAATATAATAGTCAGTTAAAATGTTTATCGCATAGACCTAGAGTGGGGAACATTTCTCCATTAAAGCATGTACATTTGTATATGATATACCGTGTTTTATATTGAATCATAGTTTGTTTAATGCAGAGATCGGTCAGTTTCAGTTAGAATATATAATTCAGTCACAGTGTGGCGCCTTTAATTTCACCCATAACTTGTTAAATTTTTACCAGATCTTACCGGTTAGATGAATCATTTTGTTTTAGTTTTATTACATCAGCATACAAACATATCCATATAGATATTCATATACATATGCATTTACATATGTATCTTTTGTTTCGTGGAATCGTTAAAATAAATATTTTTGTATGAGCATTGTGGGTTGGTAAAAGCAATTTATTTGCCTTATAGCGCAGCAAATGCCAAATGAATATTTACATTTATTTGAAATGTTTTGTTTTAGTGCTTTCAAGTCATTTGCATGAGATGAGTTATTGAGTTCATCTATGCCCTACCTCTACTCGACGATAAGTTTTGTTTCAATAGATGAGCGTTAGTATTATGGAATATTGCACTTGGCCTGTCTGATTGATTTCATTAAAATTTAATAGTTGACGGCTGAATGCTTAATGGTTTTTGAGTATCTAGTCTCATAAAATTGGTAGAGTCTTAGTATCTGAAATAGAAACTTAGTTGCAGACTCCAAGCAAGTGCTCCGTCGGTCTCAGACTACCTTGAATCAATGCTCAAAAAAAACTTAATAGTGTTAGGCGAAGAAAGTACTTTTGCGTCATGCGGTTTACATTTGAATAAAGTCTGTAATCCCTAACTTTTATGGATCGGAGTCTTTCGTTTTAGTTCATGATGTGAACTCTGCAATGGGAACGTCATCATCACATAAATCAATTAGTCCTTCTCCGAATATTTATAAGTTCCACCCACATTCCTCTCTCTACACAGAAAATACAATACTTCACCCTAACTTCGACTTTTTTCAAAAACCACTGACAGATCACTTACAGTCACACCTTTGTATTTGCATTCATGGATCTGCAAATTGTACCAATTTGGTTAAGATGACGCATGAGGAATTCGAATATTAATGAAGGCTGGCCGCTCTGTTCATTGTAAAGCAATGTTCAAAGACAAGCAATTACAAGCAAAATATTGCGACCAGACTGTCTGGCACTGAATTTGTTCATTTTGGACACAGACGGTCCAAACGGGATGCAGGGACACCAATGGAAGTGGTATACTGTTCATTGTTTTGTTAAACCCCAGAGACTGATTTCAGCATTATACTTCTTAATGGAAATATTGTCTCTTAATGTTACCTCCAACGTCTGATCGGCTCGATAACTATAGCTAGGTAGGTTTAAGAGGGATGATTGGAGTCAAATACGTCAAATACGAGCCTCACTTGGATCTCGACGGATTCATTGTTTTCCCCGGTGGGGAATACCTGAAAATAGAGAGGGTTAAGTTTCTAGTTCTGCCGAGACTTGGACATTTGCAGAAGAAGTGTCCCCACACCTCTGTGTCCCCACAGCTTTTGCAAAGGTCTGTGGTGCTGATTCAGATTCTTCTGAGCTGGGCCACAATTGTGTTATGAGGATACCAATGAGGAGGATCAGCTGTGGCTTGAAACATGGCACGAAGAGAGTTCACTCCATCTAGCATTGGTCATGTTGCAAAAGTTCGAGAACACTAATGGGCGGTTGGAGCAATGATTTGTTGTGATGTCGTTTTAGCAGTTTATCGGCCCTTTTATTTCCTTGGAAACCCATGCGCCCCGAAATCCAGCGTAGCGTGATGCTGTGCCTTGAGCTAAGGGGTTTGCGTTTCTGCGTTACTTCATGTCGATCAGTTTTAAATTGTTTGTGACGGAAATGGTGCCTTTGATGACTATCAATGAAGATGTCCATGTGCTTGTTTTATTTCAGGAAAAAATTCTGGTGATACCACTTTGGCTTTTTATAGGAGTCCAACATATTCTGACCACTCCATGGCCAGTTAAACTTCATTCCTTGTTAGACTACGCAATGATTTTGGCTTCACAAACAAAAGTCTTTGTTTTCAGCAGAAAACTACCAAAAATGAAAAACACTACCCATCGATAAAACTAATCAAAACCATTTGCATGTACATATACAAAACTTGCCGTCGAAACTTTAGCCCGGAGGTAATGAATATGAGCAAAACAAACTAGTTATTTCACCACAGTCGATCCCGCTTGCAGCCATAATTAATTATACCTTAAAAGAACACTAATTGCACTTTAATTGAACGCGCTTTGAGTTCGTGAACTTTTAATTAGCACTTGCCCATGAACTACCCCATCTTTCTGTAAGTGTGGGTGGATCGAATCGAGGTGCGTCCAGTTTATTAGTTCATAAAACTTCGATTGCAACTCACTTAATTTATAATGATGTCATTTGCGGACAATGTAAACAGTCGACTGTTTAGTTGTACGTCATCATCTCCTTATTAGTTATTTTTACAATTTGCCTACAAACTGCGATGCAGAATATAAACAATACCCCATCAAAGCCAAAAGACGGCGGCACTCGAAAAATTCAAAAGAATTGGACAGAAAAACAAATTAAAATTTGTCAAGTCACGTGAACTGATGCTTTTGTGATGCCCACTACCAAGCAAGCATGTCAGTGAAATAAATCATCAAAAAAAAACACCTTTTCTTTGCTTGCAAACACATGTGATTTAAGCAGCATCAGTAATAGCTTTATAATATTCCCATTAGCGTAATATTTCTCCTTGGAATTGGGAGTTCGAAATCGCATAAAAACGATGCTTATTTTCTGCTCTAATGGAGTCGCTCTCTCGTTATGGCGGCAGTTGATATATTTGGAAATATTTACTTTAAATAATTTTTCTGTTGTTTTGTTTTATTTGAAAATTCTGTCTGAGAATGAAATTTTTCTTGGCAAACACTCAAACCCGTGATCTCACCAATTTTTTTTGGATAAATAAATTCGTTTATGTACAGAAGAGAAATGTATAGGTACCGCCAGTGTATGGATTATTTTTAAACATTTTCAGATTTGATTATTATATTATTTCACCCTGCGGCACATGCACACGAGTGGAAAGAAAAAAATGTATTTTTAACAATTTGTACGGCGTATTTGTTGACAAACATCAGTTGGTGATTAGAAAATGACCAAGAGTAATCCCGCCACAGTCTTGCGGTGATTATGATGGGCTGATGCGAATATGTTTATGTAGAAAGCGTACATTGCTTAGGTAGTCGGCCAGTTGGCTTTAATAACAATTAAGTGATAATGTGACAACTTGTAAGAGTCGTAGGAAAACATGATTATTTTTTAAAACGATTAATAAAGTGTGACACGATGAAAATCGATTTGGGTAAATGGCACAATAATGTTGTTGCGTTAGCTTAGGTTTCTTGGAATACAAGTTTTATTTATCGCATTTATCAGCGATTTATCATGCTTACTCACACTTAGGGAAAGATATCTATAACCGCCAGTTATGTAAGAGGTAGTTGTTGGGGATTCATGGGTTGCCAAACAAAAATTGTGTCCCATTCTTGATTAAGTAAATACACAACCTGTCATTTATATGAGGGTCTGATTGCATTTTTTCTTCCGGCTCCAAAAGTTTTAAACAGAGCTCCAGCAAAATTAGAGAACATGGCTTTGTATGTCCAGAGCTGGGTTTTAGGAAAACCAGTAGATTTATCTGTCAGTAGGACAAGCCAAAGGAAAATAGTTGGCGACCTCGCAGGGTACTGTATGGTAGGCAGTTATGCTAGAAGGCTTGATGCCTGTTTCAATGATTTCTGTAGAAACTACAGAGACGAGAAAGAGGAGGACATATCTTCTGTGCACCTGTCCTTCATAATCGGTTCTGAAAAGCACAACCCAAGGTGAATACTTCTTCACTGATCTCAACGATCTGGTCAGACTATACTTAAGCAGAATAAAACTGTTTTAAGGCCTAAACGGCGAAGCATACCCACGTCTTCGGCATGGCTTCACATCGAAATGCGTTGTCCTGCTTATTATCCCACGTGGAGAGAGCACGTCTGGTGCAGATAATCTGATTATTTTCCATAGTAGTGTCACAATGAACATTCCTCTGGTCTAAGTGTAGACTACCAAATAGCCCAACCCAACCCATGCCTTGCTCCAAGACATGTCTACTTCTAATGTTCAAGCAAGTCTCCAGGAGTAAAACGCCAAATAGTGCAATTTATGTTCCATGCCAGCCAAATTGCCTTTCCAAGTTTTTCTTGAAAACAAAAATGGTTAGAAACGAAAATATAGAACTAGAAATAAAATGACAATTTGGTTTTATTTATCATGTCTTTCCATAACGTCAGTAAAAGAATTTGTTTTCGGAATTCAATTTCCACAACGGCAGCAAATTACTGCAAAAAAATTTCAACAATTTACTGCATGTCTGCTTCTGCATACATTATTGCAAGCAGCCTTGTTGCAAGTCTGTTTCAAGTTTAAGTAGCTCATTTAATAAAAAAAAGGCATTGAACGATTTTTTTTTATTTTTCAAAGCACTGGCAAATTTAATAAATGCTCTTCCTTTGTTTTGAAGTGTTTTATAGACAAAAAAAAATATTTTAATCTCACAAGTTTGTCCCGTCTAACACGCACGGCTCGAATTATGGTAATTCAACGATCTGTAACTCGAACGATTTGAATTAGAACTATTTAGCTACACATATTGTTTAACATCAACTGTTGTTTCTTGTAATTTTTCCAGAGGGTCAAATCAAAATCGAGAATACTCAAGACTCGCCCTTATATATGATAATTGCCGACCAATAATTAGAATTCCATTGTGGGTTGGCCCAGCAAACACTACTTTTCAACGGAAGGCACACATCTCTCATTGCAAAAACATCAAGCAAAGAGAGAGAGTTCTCAAAGCTTCTAAAAAAAATTAAGCAAATTATTTTCTAATTTGGTGAGGACTGTGATTATATAGCAATATTATAGTTTATCCACTACACTTTCTTTTAAACTGAAATCGCACACTTTCTCGATTTAGTGCGGCGGGCCGTTCTTTGGCAAAAGTGTCAAATGTCTTGCCAAAACACAATTATCTTGTCAACTTTTGACTGTGCTCTGGAAAATGTTGACAAAACCGAAAATCCTTTTTTACCAAGTATAAGAAACACCGAGTAGAAGCCAACAATATCAAAAATGAGTAAAATGAGTAATGACTCGCTAAAAAGGATAACTTCAAATCAAAAGTGTAAACAAAAAATCAAAGAAAGTCAATTTGAACGTTCGCAAGCCAAGAAAAATTTTTGTTTGTGATCAGTTCAAAAGTGGACGAACGTACTTTGAACTGACGGTTATTTTGGGTTACTTTGTTACGTAAGCAGTCTCCCAGAGTTCAACTCAGTTTATACAAAAATATAGTTAAACACAGCAGTTAAAGCGTAATAGTTTGGTAATGCTTTTCTTACCATAATGTTGATATAATATATGGGATTGGATTAGACCAAAACCTTTATGTCAAAATGATGAAGAAAGTTATGCTGCTTCTTTGCGTCTTCTAACAAGACGACAACTTCAAACATACCAGCAAAACAACTTAGACGAGGTTCGAAGGAATTGCCACATCAATTGCTCAGTCTCAATCGAACTTTGATCAACAATTCAATGTCGCTGGTATTTCAGTTATTTTCAATAAAAGCTATGAACCATGAAGCAATAACTATTTATTCGTATGTTCTTATTAATGTTGCATATTGTAGGTGGTGCTATTCTATTGACCCCACACGCTAAGCGATGTTGCTGGAAAGTCGCTAATAATAAAAATAATCGTTATTATTATGAACGGTTTCAGTTAAAGTAGCAAAGAGCACACTTGGACTAGTACGCAATAGTGAAGTGTTGAAAAATGAACCAAGAAATACTCCTTGTAAATGCAATGAACGGGCTTAGGGTGCATTTTTCGACTGCACCTAGGTATCACATAACATCATTGCGATAAGAATTGTTGATGACACAAAGTATCAAATGAGATGTATGTCATACATATGAATGGAGTCAAAGAACTTTGTTCCTACAGTCAATAACCAACAAAACGACGATGAATTACATGAATACCAATTTAGGATGCTGTGTTGAAATTCAAATTCAAATTAAAATTTTATTTTAGTGATTTAAATAATAGTTAAGGTATTCAAACTTAACTTTCTCCTCCGCTTCTGCTCTAACTTAATAATTTCTAATAAGTATGTACATCTCATTTAATTGAGTAAAGAAAAATTTCGCATTAATATATGTATACCAAAAAATTTTAAACTTAGGTTTCATATCGAATTTAAGATCAAATAGACGCACATCTGTTACCCTAAAGCAGATTGAAATAGCATAGAATAGATTTATTACCATATCTTTCCCTCATTGATCATGCATAGTGATTAGGTCACCCTGAATGTTTTAGACTTCGACTTGAGATTAGTCAGCGAAAGGAAAAAAAAAATTATTTTTGAAAGAAGTTGGTTTAATTCTTTGTTAAATCATTAGCAGACAGAAAATAAAATTTGAAACTAATCTTTCCAAGGTTTGCAAAGACGAGATTTATAAATCATCAACAAAATAAAAATTCAAAATGACACAGGATTTATTTTGACTGTTAATTATGTATGTACATACTTGCATAATTCGCATGTGGGATAAAAGAAGTATGGATTCTAGAGTTATTAGTACATGTTAGCTCATCAATACGAGTGTGGTGCGCACAAGTAACATAAGATATTCGATGTTACATACATACTTGAATTCAAAAGAAACGTATTAATAGTTTGGAAAAAGAAACATCGAAGATATCACTAATATCTTTCGAGTATAAGGATGTACATCTTGAGATGTACAACGAATTTGAGAGACAAAATAGCAAGCAGATACACCTGGACTTGAAGAATTCCAAAAACACATCTAAATATTGAAACAAAATCGTTTCGAGATCCTTCTTGTATATCTTGTATATCCCACTCAGTTGTTTACGACGAACTAAATAAAGTCATTCGAAGATTTCTATTCTACCTTGCAGCGTCAAATCAAACGTACTATGACCAACTATTGCTACACATCAAGTATTGCGTGAAAGTTGTCCATCTTGTGGTTTTAATAGAAAACGTTTGTCCAACAGTATTGCTACTTCGTGAAAAAGTGTAGCCACGATAATCATTTCAATGATTTCTACTCCTGATAATGCCAACATCTTCTACAGGCGTGATCTATTGTGATCTATCTATGATCTTCTATTTTAAACCCAAAACCTGCTAGTCTGCCACTAACGAGCCAAAGAACATATTAGATCACTTTCACCTTGGTAAAATACCAATACATAATTGCACATGTAACCAGTGCCCTCAGCTGGTGCTATGCCATGCACAACAAACAGTCGCTCACATCAAAAACGACGATTGTATGCAAAACGAAACAGATTGGACGTAATTGTTTTTCACTGCCAGTTTGATGTCATTTCTCGTCGCTCATCGAACGCGGTAGAGTGTGGCAAAAAAAAAAACAACAAATATGCTATTTGCCAGAAGAACAATTTAGCTGGCGACCCTTACGTCATTCCTCTGTGCACCCAAGAGCGTACTTCTAGTCACATTATTGATTATTTGTCGTTTGGCGACAGAAAATTTGTGATTACTTTTTTTTTTATTCAATATAACGAATAACATGCTTCTTTATTTTTGTTATTAAATTAGGACAGACAGATAGGGAGAAGATTTTCAATAAGTATTCATGTGGAAAGCCGGCAGTTCGTTGACTGTAAGACACACCTTCTATTTGTTGGGAAACTGGATCACCCATAACACAAGTAGCAGCTAGATTTGTTTGATAAGTGAAAAGAAAATCGATAAAGAACAATGTTTAGCAGACACACAACTAACCAAACAACTTCCAAATGAACATTTCACTTATACTTAATTTGAAGTGTTTTGCTTGCGGATATTTGCTTCTCTTTTTATATATATTTTTTTTTTTTGTAATTAAGTTTATTTCGCCCTAGGTCGCTAATTTGAAGAAAACAATGTAATTGCTGATAATACAATTTTTCAAGGCTAAGTCAAACCATTTTAGGCCAAGCAAACAATTACGATAGTGTGTGCCTCTCAGGGTAGATTAATAAAAATATCTATTCGCACGAAAACAAGTGTTAGTCATTTTAAAGCATTAGCATCATTCAATATAAATTAATTAATTAATCAATCTATCACACATTTATTTTTTTGTTTTGTGAACGAAGATACTGAACTGGTATTACATGAACTAAAAAATAGAAACTTCGTAGTTTAATCCATAGATTAGCCATGAAAAGAAAGATTTTTTTCAACAGCCTAAATTATAGTTTGACGTACGAAATAACATTGAAAACAATTATAGTGTTTGTGCAAAATTGCTCAAATAAGTTTATGTGTATAAAACAAGATCCATTCCAACGCTTTGAAGAGCGAATTTGCTGTCTTAGATTTGATTTCGAGGGAAGATTAAATAAAATTTAGCTTGGCTCACGTTTACTTAATGTTATAATCTTAAATGTTGTAATAATTTGGGATCAGTAACTCTACTAACTGTGAAAGTCTAGTGTTTGGAGTGGAGTCTTGTACAGTAAAGTGCGAGCTTATTTCATTGTGTAGATGATATTTATCTATGATTTCTATGGGTCAACAAGTGGCCATTCTTCAAGTTCACCTCACGAATATTTCCCATTAGAATTATGTAGATTTTGGGTTCAATTGAAAAAAATTGAGCAAGCGTTCCGAAACTTGATGACCTCTCCATTTAACCCGGTCCTTAGTTAATCTCGGTTGACTTGGAATTGTGAGCGCCACCTAGGGCGAGGTCTTTTACTCGCTCGAAGACTCTCGGACCGGAGCATTGGTGTCCATTCGCTCTACTTGTCCTAGCCATCTCAAACAACTGATACGCAGTTTTTTTTTTTGACTAGGTCGATGTCGCTGTACAGCTCGTTGAGTTTCTTCCTCCAAAGCCCGTCAACTCAAACGGGACTGAAAATTTTACAAAGAATTTTTCCCTCGAAGCGCCTGAGTATACATACCTTCACCCGCTTTAGACAGAGTCCACGCTTCAGTGCCATAAAGCAGGTCTGCGATGATCAAAGTCTTATACTGGGTCTCCTTAGTTCATCGGGATAGGGCTCTACTACTCAATTGCCTCCTCAGTTTAAAGAAACTGCGATTGGCAAAAGGAAATAAATACGTCGTTGTTCATATCGATGGTTCAGCATTGCAGCTGTAAGTCAAAATGTAGACTAGGACGATATATGTAATGAACATCTATTCTTGAAGGAGCATACAATTTGCTAATTTGTTAACACAGTTACCATTATTCGAGCATTCTCCAGCAGAACATTCCCTCATGATCACCTGAGAGCCAATGACTTTTATCTAATGACCATGCAATCATATGTATCTAAATGTCAATTGCCATATAATCAAAGAATGTAATATTATTAGGAGTTTGTCGTCAATTTAGAGCTTAAAATATATGCTTTAGTCTACAGACTACAACGAGGGAAGCATGGGACATCGCCAACATCATTGGAACGATAATGCAAGAACTACGGCGAGAAAATCAAACACTGCGAGTCCAAGAAGATAACCCTAGACCATAGGAAGTGGAAGACATGATGTCAAAACTTGCCCCTGCAAATGAATGCCTTGACCGGTGGTACCGTAGGGGGAATCAGGACAGTGTTGTGGAGGGTGACTTTGTCACGTAAACATGCAGGAGCATGGAGTTCGGCATAACTCATAGCACGGGCTACTAAATATCCAAAACAATTTCACCCCTCCAGCGCTTGAAAAAAAAAAAAAAAAAAACAATAATACCAGTTGAAATCTATTCTCAAACCCTAGAAGGAGAGGTTTAACTTTCTAAATAATCGAATTCATTTAGACATTGTAGAATCTATTACGCAATTAATTTTCACCTTTGGACCAATTGCCTTTGCACCATTAACTATTGGCAGTTGTAGCCCGAAAGTGGCCTACATATGCATATTCCTCGTCTTCTGAATCGGCCTGTAATTCCATTCGTCTATTTCAATTAATAAGTTTAAAAAAATGTACTTTAATTGATAAAATTCCTTGATAACTTTTCAAATCTTAAGTAGCCATTGTGAATCTAAATTTAAAATTCTATTTGTGCCCACTTTACAAAGCTTTTACCCCTTCAATTTTCTATCTCCACCTTCT
This sequence comes from Xylota segnis, assembly GCA_963583995.1. Classification (NCBI taxonomy): domain Eukaryota; kingdom Metazoa; phylum Arthropoda; class Insecta; order Diptera; family Syrphidae; genus Xylota; species Xylota segnis. The sequence continues at coordinate 6,270,278 of OY757237.1, forward strand.
CACATGTTTACCTCTTGCCAGTTTCTATTTTTACAAAATTATATTTATATTCGTGGCAGACAAAATTGTGGTAACAAATATATTATGTAATTAAGCCTTGCACGCATCTGGTCATTCTTCAATTAAATGTCGTGATCACATGCAAAACAGGAAATTTTCTCAAATTGATTTAAATACATGTTTATGTATATTTGTACGTACCTGAGTTCGTACAAACAAGTGATAAGTACTAGTATCAAGCACACAAACGACTTTCATGGCTAGCTGCCATGGAAGGCAGACCATTTTCTCGTGAAACGTAGATTATAATATCTTCGCACTTCGATGTGAATAGAGGTGGTAAATACGAAACAAAATAGAACTGATAAAAAAAAAAGTAAACAAAACAGATCACCAATTGAGACAGACCGGCCAGGCGAGCAGTTTTTGCCGGATACAATTAGGATAAGAGAACAAACAAAACCGAAAGATATGTTAAGCCAAATATAATTTTTTACAATCACAAGACGGAAATAATCGTCAATTCTGATAAACAAAAAAGCCACTAATATCAAGATCGTAAATAAATACATATTTAGCAATAAACTTAATTTGGAACACAGTGGCCACATGATTTTTAATCTATTAAAATTGCATACACAACACGTTTCGAACGTTAAGAAATGAGGTTGAGGATGAATAATCAGGCGCGCTATCTAAAATTTGGAACGCTAAATATTATACGAAAAGTAGGTCGGAAATACACACTATGAAATGAAATTGATTAACTGATATTGTTCTGAGACATAAGAAGGGACATAGTTTACAAAAAATTAAAGGTACAGTATAGCTACTCGAGAAACCTTCTCTAATCCACTATCTATTCCTTACACTTAAGTTGAGAGTATTGACTCTACCTATGGATGTAACAGCATAAAATATGTCCCCTATGGATCCTGTAAGAGTTCAAGACTCACAGCGCTATATCTGTTAATATTTGCGTTCAAGTACGTAAAGGTACCTAATTTAACATGATAAAAAAATTAAACATGACAGTTACTTAAGTATTCATCCCTCGTTTTACAATCAATGCTACTCTTGTATATTGTTTTCAGATAAAAGTATGTATTCGTACACTGCACGGTGTCAGCACATTGTACTTGAGTTTCTCTTTGTACGTAGTTCTGGTAATCACAACAAAATAATGTTTTCATCATACCATTAAAAGTCGGGTTTCTTTAAATCTCCGAAATCTATTTTATCCGATTCGAAATTGTTACTTTTTTTCTTTTCAGTTTACGACTACAGACTATATGATCAGTCACGCACTGTACTGCAATCGAGTTTTGGAACGTAAATTAGATTCATGGGTCTTCGACTGCATTCTAAAGTCAAGTGATTATCCAGAATAGGAAGAGAGAGGTTTTCATCCACAAAGTTTAAACTCGTTTTGTATATTGAGGAGGACAGACGACTCAAAAGGATACATTCAGTTTAAGCTGCAAAACAAAAATAAATAAAAAAGGAATCGTAAGCCCTCATCACGAGATGTTTTATTTGATAAACTGGTACTTGCTAAGAAACATATTCTAGGAACCTATGTACTTTTGAATGCACGAACTTCATTTGCATACCAATACGGTGAAATGATTGTAATTCAAACATGGTTTGGAAATACTAATTTATGGAACAACGAGGAGCTCTAAATACGGAGGCAGCAATTGAAATTTGGCTGTGAAGCGAATAATTAAATGCCTGCACTGAAAACATCTAAATAGCAATGGACCCTTATCCTTAGTGCCTTATAATAAACTCATAACTCTACCCTACCTGTCCTGGGTTTAAAAAAAAGAAAACCTGTTGGAAAACGAATGCTTTTGGCATCAATGCATCTTACCTACGAGTTATTGTTTGGAGTGCTTTATTCTATTTTTGAGTTTCTAACGTTCTGACTGACGGCAAACGTTGGCAAAGCAATACCCCATTAGGCTCTTCCAAATTCATACCAAACGGATTGTTAAGAATTTGATTAATGAGCAAAATAAGTATTGGAGTGAATCACATTTCATTAGAAAATGTATGGGTGTTGCTACTTTGACAAATCAACTATTCCGGCCTACAATTTGAGGGCAGATTAATGAAAAGAATTACAACGACAACACACTATTTCATAACAATTCCCACAAAAATTTGGTTTGCATACAATTTTCTGATTTTAAGTAAAATATTGAATTTATAAAAATGTGATTGCAGGCTGTCGCAGGGCAACTCATCGAAAATGTAAGCCAATCGTCAAAAAGTCTACCATTGCCAGCGCTTAAATTGGGAGATACGTTTATTCTCGAATAGAGGCAATTTGTTTCTTGTTTTTATGACGGTTCCTTCCATTTTGCGGATGTATAGGTATAGCGAATAAAATTTAAGTAAACAACGAATTGGAGTGCATTCGGTTATAATTCGCCACCTGCGGAACAGTTTTCCCTTACTCTTCCTACATTATCCAATAAATTTCAAATATAAATTCTAATTTGTCCCGCATTAGCAAAAACTAATCCCGTAACTGACTTTTTATCTGCTCACTGAGTTTACAACCCACTACCTAGGAAAAAAAAAAATCTACGTATTCAAACATAATCACGTTTCACGGGGTTTATTGCAATTCTATGGAATCTAATACGTCGTTACACATTGCAAAATCTGTGTAAATGACGCCACCGATTTAATGTAACTAGTTGTTTGCTCTTTTGTAATATCAGTAACACATTTGCTTTGAGACATCTATTAATATTGAAATTAAATCTATCAATTTGCAACGGCTTTCAAATATGTATGTTGGATTTGTTTTAAAGTATCTTGTGTACGAATGTATCTACCTACATATGTATGTATATTCTTCTTAAAAGCAATTAAGCTGACAGTGAAAATATGGAAATATTTTTAGCATAAACACGGATGAATTGCCTAGAGAAAGGGAAACTACGAGGAACAATGCACCATGATGAAGGAGTGTCGATATAGAAGATGGGTGTTAGTTGGTTGCACATCAAGTGCGGAAGTTGTGTGGTCGGTCAAAAATGATGATGTACTATCACACTTGTCCATTTTAGTTTTTCATTTTCTTCTCTACGCTATTAGAGAACCTGGTCACAACAAATGTATCGTGACAGAGCTGTACTAATTTCAGAAAACTCTTCCGCATATATCTCGTGATAAAAACTATCTATACATACTACATACATATGTATACCAGAGATCAAAGTTTATAGTACTCCACTTCCAGGCATTTGATGAAGGCCATCACCGTACAATCATCAGTGATCTCACAAGCCGGTTTTTTTTTGTACACTTACTATTGTGGCAGTTTTAACCGGTTAAATTGTTTGCGACTTACGCTCAAAATTTAGTACTCACGTATGTATGTATGTATGTAAAAACATGGAGAAGTTTAATTACATAAATAACCTCAGTCAGGTAATGAGTTTTGATTCTAAACTTTAACGATGTTCATATCTAGACCTAACTCGAACAACAATCATCACGTGCTGTGAAATCGTAGTACGCGTAAAAAGAACAAATTTATGAACTTATCTACATAAATAGTACGTCATGACCTTAATAAAAGTTTTACGAATCAAAAAAAAGATTTCAAATCCAATTGGCATTACGAGCAGCAGTCTGTACTGAATCTTATCTAGAACCATGACAGCATTTTCTGTTCGAGGCTTACGCACTTCTAGACTTATCACTACAAGCAAACAATTTTCCTTTCGTACGTAGAGATGACTTTGCAAAAACCCACCCTTCACGCCTCCGCGTTAAGTAGATGCCAACAGCTGCAGAGATAAATAATATCCTACTGCATCCACTATCACCCAACCGCATCGCTCTCAATAACCACAGAAAAAAAAACCGTGCGTACTTTGCACCTCCAGAGACAGAGGCGTCTCAATTCAACAAAACTGATCACGAGTAAATAAATCTATAGCAACACCCCTCTAAATTTACATAGTCTGGTCACATAGTCTAAATGTGTTAACAACTCCACTGTCCAGTCGATGCAAAGTGCATAATGCATTCCGCGTGACAAACTGGTTCCAAACTCAAATTTACTTTCAATCCCATGATCACCTGCCAGTCGCCCTCAATCGCGTTGACCTGCTCCATAAACCAAACAAGAAAAAAAATCTTCAAAATTTCCAAAATTATCTTGAATCTGCTGCTAGTACGCAACTCACATCTAATGCGCAGAACGCTGTCAAAAAAAAATGATATAAAAAAAAAAATTCTCGAAGCGATTACGAAATGAGTTTGAGTGTGAAAAGTTCCATGGTACTCTGGACGAGAAGAAACTACTTACCCAAAACGTCTGCGTTCGATGTAGAGGCTTTGAACCAGGAGTCTTCTCCATACTTTCCAGGCTTATACTTGGATGTGAGGAAATCTTTCGGGAATCCACAGACAACCGAAACGAAATGTGGTCGGGGTTTGCTAGCCACACTTGGTTCCATCAGTGTGGAAAAACCACTGCGGAGCGCCCGAGAGATCAACCTCGTTGTCCAGCTAAGTGAATGCATGTTGTTTTTATATTTTTTACTTATCGAAGAGTCAAACTAAAGTCTAATTAACGTCTCGTCACGAGTTTTAATTAATTTTTTAACACAAAAAAAACTTATAAGCAGAATAAAATCAATTCGTCGTTGTGGGTTTCGGGAGAGAAATGAAATTCCGTGTCAAAGTCACTGAGAGATACAAAATTTGACATTTTTACTTTTGGCTGTGAGAGAGGAAATTCATTCTCATTGGATTTAGATTGGATAACATTTCTTTTTTTCCTTTTGCTGCTCAAGACACACAATTTTAAGGATTCCGATAGTTTGACTGTTTTTCGAGTGTTTATTCGACTTTTAAAAAATATTTTTTCGTCCCGATTTCATCGGCAGCTAACTAGAGAAACGACAACTACACAGTGAAATATACTCTCTTCCCAACAAAAAGAAATCGCTGGAGTGAGTGGTTTCTTTTTTTTTAGCTTTCTGTGGCTGAATGAGTTTTCTTCAGCGGATGTCAGCAAGCAGCCATGTGATTAGACTTGAGGTGTCAAAACGAACTGCATTCGCATTGGTCTGTAACGTCGGCTAGGAGGTGCAAAGAATAGCATTTTGTTAACAGTTATTTCAAATGGTTGGGATTAAAAATTTTACTTGAATATGGAACTCATGGGCAGCTCAACAGCTGACGAAATTATGATAGACTTCGGAGGATACGTAGGAAATCTAAATCTATACCATTTATATAATTTATGCTTTTGAAATTCTAGTATGGCTTCATTTACAGAGACGAGAAGGTAATCAAAGGTCTGAAATGTTTACCACTGTAGACCATCTTTGCGAAATGTGCGTTCCACACAAATCGTTAAATAAACCAATGCATACCGAACCAAAACTGAAGTAAAAAGGTATTAAAGATGCAAGCAGCACTTTCAGGGAAGTTACGAAACATTGGTGGAACGGGATACGGTAGGAGTATTTTTCTATCTAAAGTGGTAACGTCGTAGCTCTATGTTTAGGTCCAGTCTGGGTAGGAGTTCTCATAACGAAGGTGACAAAAAGAAAACAATCGTTTGTATACAATCTCTGGGAAATAAGATCAATATGAGGCTTCCAAGCAATCTCGAATGAAGCAGCATGTGTTATAGCGATCTCGCTAATAAAATCCAAAAAGTTTACCTTACACTAACCGCAAACCGACTAGATGCCAGCGTTATTAGGAGGGTGAAAGTAAACTTTTGAAGCACTGTGCCAAGTCAGGTGCGAAAACTCTGGGGCGATGATCCCTGGTCTGGAGAAAGCAAGCACACAGGAACCGCAACTATCAGCTCTCGCAATTCCTGTCAAGCAATGGTGGCTATCGAAAATAGCTTCGCAGTTTTTGATACCTTAACTCCCCTCTCCGGTGAGAATGTCCAGATGAGGGGAAGACGCAAAGTGTTTAATATTCAGCAAATGCTTTGCAAGGCAAGAGTGGTCCTAACATCCCCGGGGCTTCTAGTAAACCATATGGCAAGGTCAGGGAACGACTGGTTGGAGATCTACTTTTTCATAATGAGCGTGCAGGACAGGTGGGACAGCTCCGAAAAAGGGAGGATTGGGCACACAAGCTAATCCACATACTTGAAGTCTGGACAAAGAGAGCACATGGAGACTACAACTATCACCTCATGGAATTCCTGTCTGGCCATGGTGGTTATCGAAAAAATCTTCACAGATTTGGGCACTATATCTTGCCCATCTGTTGAGAATGTCCACATAAGGAGGAAGATGAGGAGCAAACAATATTTCACTGCAGACGCATCGCAGGGGGAAGAATGGACCTACCAACCTCAAAGCATGTAGTAACCCATATGGCAATACCAGAGGACGATTGGCTGGAGATCTTCTTTTTTTATAATTAACGTCCAGAACGAGCTAAGAAGGTAATCGAAAGAATGGGACGAGGTGACACGGCAGACACAGAGGACAAAACATAATGTAAGTTGCTAACCAGCTTCTACGTATAGTTGGATTAGAAGGATGATCCAGAAAAATTATCAAAGTTAATGCAGGAACAGAATTCTGAACACTCACTTAACCAATGCAGAGAAACATTTTAATCTTCATAGGATTCGTATGTACATAAATACTTAACTTAACAAAGCAATCATGCCATAACCTTCATTATTATAAAATTGACTATCAAAATCAAACAAACCACTTTCTGCATCGGCAATACAGTGCTCATCTGTCATTCGGCTCGCTAGAAATTAGACCGCGGACTGTTTATAGTTTATTAAACACGAAAATAATTTTAAAATAATTAAAACTGCAGGACTCAAATATGCTAGACGGTTGGTATTGCCGCAGCTTGGCAAATGAACAAGCAGCCTCATCGCAAAATCAAGACGACGACAACGATGTAAATGACGGCGAATCAGGCTCCGAAGACAGCCAGGATGGAGGACAGGACAATTTCAACAATCCAGTTGATTACAAAACCCAATACCGATATTTAAAGCACAAATTGAAATTTCTAATATATGTAAGTAAATTCATTCAATACGCAACCCTGTGACTGTAAAATTTTCTCCAGGAAAACGAATTCTTCCAAGATGCCTTGCGTTCAAGTCAACGGCGCCTGTTGAAGGTTTCTCGGGATCGCTCATTTCTTTTAGATCGCTTGTTGCAGTATGAAAAGCCAGAAATAACATCTTCTGAAAGTGAGGAGACCGAATCATCAGACGAAGAGGCCAAGGAAGCTAAAAAGTATATTCTCGTCATAGTACTCTGCGGCTTACTGAAAGTTGTTTAATTATTTAGGAGGAAAGTTGAAACAGCAGCAACAGGAACTGGTTCAGGACGCGGTCGAAAAAAGAAGGTTGTTCAAAAAGCCAAAGCCGAGACTCCGAAAACCAATGCAAATGTTCATTCAGAAGGTCATATGACGGCAGAAGAGGTGGAGCGACATTTGCAATCGAGGCAGTCGATAATGGAACTAGTGCCGGAGAGAGCTCCACCAACTGTTCCAACCGAGATGTTCAGCAATGAACCATCGTTGGATAGGTATTGCTTAGTGGGATCCAATTGACTTCCAATAACTAAATCATTTTCTTTTGCAGTGAATCAAACGATCAGATGATTGAGACCTCTCCCAGCAACATTGGCGAGGAATGTCTTAGTGTTGAATATAACAATTCATAAAAAGATGTATGGATAAGCGTTAGGTAGTAGAACTTAGTTGTAAATCACTAAAAACAAATTAACAGACCACCAACATAAAGGTGATTTTAAGAACCGACGAGTGTAGAAATCTTTTATCCTTTGAATCTTAGACTACGATTTGATTGTGGAAAATAGAGAAATAGAGTAGAGTTTTACAAACAAAATAAAGAACCTTTTACGGTTCAATAGTATATTAGGTGTATGTATGTATTGTTTTATAATAAAGAATGGAAATGCATACTTACAACAAAGAAGTTACATAATTTCGGTGAAATAAAACCATTAGAACTCCTAATTTCCATGATAGTCTTGAAGTTGTCCGAAAAAATCAAGATGGTCTTGATAGGTATTTGTTGTAGGTTCGCTCAGTTGTATGTGGTCTTAAAATTAAACAAACCAAGCAGCTAGCCTTTGGCCCGTAATTCAGACTCTTCGAAACATCTAAGGAAACCTAGTAGACGAACGGCAGGGAATAGTAGATGTATTTAAGGAGTATTTCCAGCAGCTTTTTTGAAAATGGGGATCAGGTAGAGGGAGTGATAGGACAAGAAGAGAACCCGCATCCAGTCAATGAAGAAGCCATTACCCTTAGTTTTGAAGAGGTTGACTCGGCTATCAAAAACCAGTTCTGATGGTGTACCAGAGGAATTTTTTAGAGGACGGATGGACCAGTTCATCAAGCAAGTATGAGCTCGATTGCGCCATCTTCAAAAAAAGCGATACTTTGTTTTGTAAAATCTATCGAGGTTTGATATCGCACGTGGAATTCTATGCAAAGTATTATGTGCAGGTCTAGAAGCTTCTGCAACACAATAATCGGCACGTCCCAATGTGGGTTCCCGCCGGGAAGATTGTCGAAAAAGACCAACCAATATCATGTTGACATTCAACTTATCTACATCGACTTCAAAGTGGCATATGATAACATTTACCTGCAAGGCGATGGCCGAATCCGGCATCCCAGACAAAATGATACGACTGCGTCGAGTGACGATGGAAAACACGCAGAGCAGTGTCCAATTCGGGATCAGTTCCTCCGAACAATTGCAAACGTGTACCGGATTTCATGTATAAACAGAGAAGCCAGTATCTTCATCGTTCACAATTTCGTACTACCAAGTCTAAACGCAACCCCAATCCAGATTTCAGGCAAAGCAAGATATCTGCAGTAAAATACTGGATCGTAAGATGAACGGAAAGGACAACATACTAAAACGCATGAAGAAGGCCTTAATAGTGTTTCCGCTTTCAGTAGAAAATGGGGTCTCGAGCCTGCCAATATTCACTGGATGTACGCTGCTATGGTTAGGTCTATTCTTACTTAGCGTTGCCTAGTTTAGTGGTTTGCTGCTGCAAAAGCACCTTCACAAGAGTTTAACCTCTGGCGTGTATAGGGACTGCTAGCGCAATCAGGACAGCTACCACTGCTGTTCTTGAAGCAAGGCTCAAGCTCTGCCTATTGGACATTTTTCAAAAGAAATAGCGGAAAAAACGCCCTTCGTTTACGACAAACCGGGATGTGGAAAGGCTATATCGGACACAGTACCATTATCAGGTGGTCTAATGTGAATGCGTCTCCAATTACTTCCCTCTTTATTCAAAGTTCAATTTCATCCTTGACTCCAAGTTTTCAGCCAGAGAGAGCAGAACAAATGGTGAGGCCATTAACCAAGCCTGCATATCTATCTTCACGGACGGGTCAAACACGGACGAAGACATTGTCTTAAGAATTTTTTCAGAGGAACCACAGATTGCCCCGTTCCATAAAACTGCGCAACCAAGCGATTAACTTCCAAGCGGAAATAATGGTATCATCGACGCGTGCAGGAGTCTATCTCCTCTGAACAGTAACAAGCACATAAACATCTATATCGACAGACAAGCAGCCCCCAAAGCAACCACTTACGTTAAAATTAAGTCATAGCGTGATGCTCTTCCTTGAGCTGAGCTGGAATCCGGGACACACGGACTTCAAAAGGTAATGAAATGCCCGGTGAGTTACCTAGTTTTATATACATTTTTGGCCCCCAATTCTGAGATCGCCTTGAATTTTCACAACATGATCAATGCTAGGTGGAGTAGGCTGTCCTCGTGCCGTGTTTCGAGGCTACCTAGGGCCCATAGAGCACAGCTGACACTTCCTATTGGTATCCTCACACGGCCCAACACAACGGCGACTGGCATTAAATTCATCGAAGAACAGTTAGTGCCTTTTCAAATGGAATTTTATTGTAGTACGTATTATTTCTCCAACAAATTACAAAAATACTTAAATTATCGCTAGGATGCTTTGAACACGCCCACGGCAAGCAGTAGGTTCCGTCGAGTAAAGTGCAGTGTTAGAAATGGCGATGACTTTGTTGGAAACGCCCGCAGCAGGTACTCCGTACCATCACTTATCTCGGGATTGTGCGATGCGTTGTGTCCACTCTGGGCAGCCAGGTAGTCTTCGGTGAGTTTAGAGAAATCCCACAGCGTTAGATAGCAGTCTAACCCGCCAACAGCTAGGATATTTCCATCCCTGCTGAATGACATAGTGTGAATAGATCCAGTATGCTTGGACAGCGAAGCAATCAACTGACCGTGGGATAGGTCCCATATGAGGACCTGATGATCAGAAGAACCAGAGGCCAAGTATCGACCACATATGGCGAAGGCCAGACTGTAGATGGGTCCCTTGTGACCAGTCATCAAACGCACCAGCTGGCCGTTGAGCACATCCCACAGACGAACAGTCCTATCGCTGGATCCAGTGGCTATGTAATTCGAGTTCGGGTGGAACTGAACACAATCGACGTCGGCGAGATGCCCGGAGAAAATCCGCAGAGGTTGGTTGCAGTCCGTGGCCCAGAGACGAGCACTCTTATCATAGGAGCACGTTGCGAAGTAGTAGCCATGTGGAGAGAAGCGCACATCCCACACGGGGTACAGGTGACCCTTGTAGACAACGACACATGTCCAAGTGTGCAGTGACCAGAGTCGTATGGTGGTGTCCTCCGAACACGAGAGCAGCAAGTTTTTCTCCGGCGCAAAAGCACATCGGTATACGGGACCACTATGGCCGAAGAAGGTGCGAGAAGTTTCAGCTGTACGATCGTCCATCATACGCACCAGCACATCCTCGGCATCCTTGTCGATATCTTTAAGTTGTTCGGCGGTTTTCATCTCGCGCAGCTTAGCTGGAGTAAGCGACCAAACCTTGATGCTGGAGTCCGTGAAGCCAACAGCCAACATTGACGAATCTTCCGAGATTTCGGCGCATGTAACGCTGTTTGCACCGTTCAGTATCGTATAGAAGCACACCGAGGGAAAGGAATCTTTGCCCAGTTGGACCCTTTTGGACGACTCCCGAAGTGCTTTAAGTTTTTCCAACTTATCGGCGTCTTTCAGCTCCGGCAGCGGTATACGGTCATGCGCTGGAGCATTCGGATCCGATTTGGACTTCTTCGAGAAGAGCGGATCCTTCTTAGGCTTCTTCTTCTTTGGTCTGTCGGGAGCATCGGGATCATTTTCGTCCTCTTCTTCGGCCGGTGGGTTCGTTGTAGTTGTCGTCAAACTTTGAAAGTCTACTTCCTTCAGCAGCCCATAGAACACACGAACTTTGTTGTCCTGCCTCCGAGCTTCACCAGTGAGAGCACCCGCTGTGGCGTCGCACTGCGCTTTACTCCTTGCCGTACCCTCGTAAGTATCAAAGTGGAGGTACTTGCTCACAATTTGTGACAGAACCTCCAACTTCCTGTCTTGAATGTGCCTCTTGAAAAGCGAATGCGAGTCCCTCGACATCCGTATGATGAACTTGTCATTCTCCATCGCAGACACCAGGTCGTTATTCTCCATCTGCGAGCGCTTTGTGATAAGTAGAATGTTCTGCAAGTCCTCATGGTAGTAGTTGTCCAATCCTGGACCAAACTTCTCCACAAACTTACGCGCCTGTATCTCGTAGCCGTTGTAAACGAGCTTAAAGTAGATTTGCACCAATATCGGATAAAGCACCAGCGAAAGCTCATGTTTGTATATGTCTAATGATTCCTCAACGAAGTTCCTCAGATCCCCAAAGGCGTTCTCGTAGAGTTCTGGGTCTCCGCCGCTTCCGGTAGTTGGTGGTTGCTCACCATCAAGATTACCTGTGAGAAGCTGCGATATGTCATTGACCTCGGTGTCGATTTCATCTTTTAAATTAGCCTCCTGGCGAAGTAGCTCCTCAGTTTGTTTAAGATTGTACTTTTTGAAGATCTTTAGAACGGCCAGGAGTTCCCGCTTGTCCTGAGCAAGACTCATGGTGGGCGAGTGTTTACCGTGCAGCGGTTATTAATCGAATTAGGTGGGATATTCAACTGGAAATTGTTTTCACTGATAAGCAGAACTCAATAAAACAAAACGTACATTTAACTAGGGCACCAGATTTGTTGCTGTTCGGCAGAAATGGCGATGGAAATGAAAACAAATTTTCTGCTTATGTTGCGATTAGATGACAGCTTAGTAGTTAATGGTAATTGACATGATAATTAAGATGATGGTGCTGCCAGCCAAAAAATTGTGTTGTACAGTTCTGGCATTTTTCCAATACACTAAAGGTGAATATTTTGATGAAGCTTGTTCCATTAATTTAAACTCAAAGCAACTCAAGTTCCGTGTCTTTTTAGTGCGTGGCTTCATGGGATTGTTTCGAAATGTCTGTCGAGTTGAGCTGAACTGGTTCCTAACCATCCCTTTTCCCCCCAGCAGAGGATTGGACTAACGGTAGGGCCACAAACCCGATTAATATCTCAGACGTGTCAAAATCTGACGAAGGAGTAGGTTCTGGTATATATTCTCTCTGAGTCTTCCAAACCAAAGTTCTCAGCGGAAGTACTAGCACGAGCGGAAGCGGCACGAAAAATATCCACGAAACTACACTCCAGAAAAACGATCGATAACTATATCGACAGTCAAGCCGCCGTAAAGGCTAACTCATTCCCAATCGTCAAGTCAATGATGGTCGTGAAGCACTCACGACAAACCATGACGTTTCACTCCTTTAGTTTCCAGGTTACAGCGGCATTCAATGGAACGAACTGGCGGGCGAATTAGCAAGAAAGGCCCCTGACAATGGTCGAGACCTGTGTTCTACTGCTCCTAGCTCTTGTTAAACACCACACAGAGGGAACCTTCGCAAGACTTGCTAACAAAAAATGAAGCGTTTTCTCATCCTGTTGTGTCTCCAGAAAACTCTGGACTAAGTATGATATCACCAAAACCAGACAGATCCTGACTATTAACAGACCCAACTTAGTACTCATCACAGGGATCATCATTACCTCATAGCGGCCCACCGTAGTCGAGTGCGAATAGACACAGATGACCTCTGCAGATGGTATGGCGAAACAGATGCAGTGGAGCATAGTTTTCATTTCCTCTGCAACTGCCCGAGGCGATGGAGAACTAGAAGACCTGGACGACGCGTCAGGAAAGCCACCATCAACCATCCTGAAATTTATAACAACTTCGGGAGGCTTTGCAACTACCCCAAAGCTAGTAACCAACCTTTGCATTTGTCTTCTAGCTAAACCCACGACAGGGGCTCGCAATGGATTCACCGAGTGTTGGCCGGACATTTGGCCGAACCGTTCTACCTACCTCCCTTCTCCAATAACGTTTGATCAGGTAAATGTCGGTATAGAGCTCGTAGCGCTCGTAGTTTTCTTCGCGCTCATGCATATGCCCACTGTCACTACGACTGATAGGGTAGGAGGCGCTTAACATTTGTAAACATGGATTCAGTTCTTACTGTACCACTGTACAACAACTGCAGCTCATCTACATGACAAGTCGTTGACAGAAAACATAAAAGTGAACTGTCTTCCTCTGTGTTGACAATTCGTTTTCTCTTTTGTGAACAAAAAACTTATTTATCAAATTACTCGTCTTTTTTAAGCCTTAAATCTTGTTTCTATGTTCTTCGTTGCGAAAAATATGTAAAAATTAATTTATTTCCTCCGATAACGAATCTACGAAAACAAAGATCTTCTTTTAAAAATCACAACATTGACCCAAAAGTGCGAGTTAAAAAAATATAAAAAAAAATAAAGTAAAAATAAACTACATCCAAACAAAGGCTACACATTCTTCACCGTCTTCGATGTTTTAATTTCTGAACTCGGTGAGTAATCATGATCGCTAATCAGTGAAACGAAGTTTCCGATAACAATGCAACACAAATTGTTTGTTCTGTTTTCTACTCTGTACCGTGTAGGCTCGTCGCAGTAATTCCACTCTTGAGTCAGAATGCCGATCTTGTACAGTGTTGTGTCGCGGGGAACAACCGTTCTGGCGAAATTCGCCGAATGCGTTGGCAACTTTGCCGAGGTCACGGAGCAAATTATGTCTAAAATATCTTTGGATAATCATAAACTAACATACTCCCATGGAAACTATCTCATCCATTATATTTGCGAGAATAAAATCATTTATATGTGCATAACGGACGATGTAAGAGTTGTGATATACGCATTTGAAAATGTTTTGTTTTTTTATGAATTCTTTTGTAGGAGTTCGAAAGGACAAGGGCATTCTTGTTTCTGGCGGATATTAAACAGAAATTCATTCAGACATATGGCTTGACGGTGGCCACTGCCATTGCTTATGCTATGAACACGGAATTCTCCAAGGTACTGTCGCAGCAAATGGTTTTCTTTAGCCAGTCGCGGGAGGTAGATGCTATTTCGAGAGTGCACGGCCAGATTGATGAACTCAAGCATATTATGGTGAAAAATATCGGTAAGTTGTCCCAGGGCATCGCTTTGTTTCTTAAGTAACACATACAGCTGGTCATTGGGCGTTTCGTTGGGTCTGCATATTTCTAGTTTAGCAAGTGATTCCAGTAAGGTATCAGGTTTCGAGGAAGCTCATTTGCGGCTTACAATCTTGTGTGTGTGTACAATTCTCTCGTGTATCGCGAAGTAAGTTAATTAAATTACAACGGGCGTTGTTACAATTGTTGTTGTTAATTTATGTAGAAATCATCCATCTTTAGGGTATCAAATACCTGCTTTTAGTTATGAGGCCGCAAGTGAACTATTTTATGATGTAGAATGAATCTCGGTTTTATTGCATTTTGCTTCTAAAGGTCACAATTATTGCCTGTAATTACCTGTGACTCGAGATTTCCGAGAAATTGTTTGCAATTCAAGTACTGTGTTGGAAATTTATTTTCCAGTTTGCTTTGGATAAATAAATAAGTGGTCATCAGGTTGTGCTTGTTCAATGATGAGACAGATATTTCACGGTCACACTTCAATTTAACAAGCAAGCAAGGTACAATAAAAAATAAATTGAGCAAAACGGAAGTTTTCTAATCGATTTTGCACTGCTTCATCCTTTATCCCTTCAACCTTCAACATGAAGAGCTGACCCTGCTACTCACTAAATGTAGGCAGCTTTCGCTGATAAGAAAATATTCTGGGCCCTTATTACGTATGACAACCTAGTTTTCAGATAGTTTTGCATCACGTAATATCAAAAATTGGTGTAGTTTAGGCCATATCGTTTTGACATATCAATTTTTGCTTCAAGCGGCACAAAAAACTGTCAAACGCTATCGATGGAACAAACTATAGAGGACAGCGTTCGTTGTTATCGTTCAAATTCCTATACGCTAAATCTATTTTGCCTTTAGGCTTAACAGGGCACTGCGTCATATCGGCTTCGGCAGTTAAGTCAATGACCATTATGATTTCTCGTTAGCGATGTCGATGCCGATGCCGGTAGTTGGACTATAAGTATCAATCGCATTAGCATGAATTCTCTTTGCCCCAATCGAATGGGGTATTAATCCGAACAAAAGCAAGAGGAAGTGGGTGTTGATTTTACTTTTCTAAAAGAACTGTGTAAGGCAAACCAGTCAAAATGTACAAGACAAAAAATTGTATGAATTTATCAGGTTTTGACTCCTAAAGAGTTCCATCGGCCCCGGGCACACTTTTGTCAGTTCGTTAGACCAAGAACGGAAGTACTTTTTCCTTGTTGCCTCTAACTTCAAACGTGAAGGCGAGAACTCGAAGACACTCTCGGCTTGACCCTTTATGTGGCCAATATCGTCGCGGTGTCTTGGCCTCCTGTCCTTTATTCACATTTTGATACAGTTTATAGATTTTCTGATTGAATTTTCTTTCCCTTCCTCGCTTCGACGAAGTATTTTTATTTCAAAGGACCCAAAAATCTGCTCCGCTTTTCTGCTTATGATTTGCATTTATGATTTCCTGCGCTTCTGTGATTAAGGTCCTTCCACTATTTAAAAAAAGCTTGTGTCCCGGGGATACCTTTTACGAGTTTCTTTGCAGGACCGATTTGTATGAATTGGCTACGGTGACTCCTTTTGTCCAAGTGCTACACAAAAGAACTCGGGCTCCTATTTAGAAGATCCCGGGTTGCAGAGTAACTGCCAGTTCACATACATATGTAGTTACGAAAAAAGAAAGAAAACAAAACATGAAAAATTGTTCCCCATTCCAACGCTAACTCAAACGATCCGTAATCCGTGAAAAGATTCGAGCTTTCATCTATTTAAACGAGACAAATCTGCTTGCAGCATTGGTCAACATCTTCACATTATACTTTGTTTTGCACTAGGTTTAGTATTCTATGGGAAAAAATAATTTTCACAATCGTACATCTGTTTTGATGAGATGTTCTTTTATGGAATGTAAGGTTGTTGCGCTTAATATATTTCAAAAGCATATTCTAAAGCATTCTACATTAGTGAATCTCTTCTTCAATAGATTAGAATACACTTTTCTTATGATCTGAACCGATATTAAGTCTACAAAAATGCACTTTCTCTAGGTTTTAGAAATTATTTTTTGTTGGATTCCTCTACACCGAGTCTCCACAAGACTTTTTACTGGAAACTATTTTGGTTTTAAATATGAAAGCAAAACATGTCGCATAAGAGTTAGCAAAGACTTATTCTTGCTTTAAGGTTTTTAATTGAGGCGAAAATTAAAAACAAATGAAACACCAAGAGAAGGGATTTTGTTTGGATTCCTCCTTTTCTAGAAAAAATACATTTACATGATTTTGAACTAGTTTGTTGCATAATGTTTTGTGTGATACAATAAGTCATGCTTCCTTTGTAGTAAGACTCAAATTTATTTCCTGGGTTCTGTCCACAGAGATGGGAAGAAATAAAATCAACTATGGATGTTTTGCCATGAATTATTTCAAGCAATTTGCGGGGGTGGATGTTTGAATTGCGTTGCTTGTTTCTTGCATTGTCAGGGGTAATCCAATAATTCTTTCCTTCAAGTCTTTCGCTGAACTCCTGCAATCACCATACTTTTAAATTCTTCTATTCATCCCTACTTTTTACACGTCGAGCAGGAGCTTCGATTTTGGTAATTAGTTAAATGTCGTACAAACAACTGTGTGGTATTAACTTCAATTTCAGTCTTTCCTTAGGCTTAAGTGAAATATATCATATTTAAAGTTGATTGGTGGAAGTTCATAGCTAACAGATAACTGGTAGATCTAATGTTAAAACAAGAATTAACGTCAAATAGCAAACATTAATGTTGAAGTCATTCTAAATCGAATATTTTACTTAAACTTTATAATTTTAAAGAGTTTAAGAGTTTAAAGTGTAAAATAAAGATTTACAATCTACTTTTCTTGGACATTTTCTACCACTGTGGTAAAATTATTTTATTTTGTCTCTATCGTCAGGTGATTAACTGGCTATATAAGTGCTGCAAGGAAAAACCAAAAAGACTGCATTTCTCTGTTGTTTTAATATGTAATTCTTCTCCCACGGATCGCAAAAACATGTTTTAGCCCGCCATATAATTTATCGTGGATATAAACGACTTTATTTACTTGTGCCAGCTTATGAATCATTATACATTGCCAATCTCTCATTATTTGATGAGTAAATATGGTATCTTTTAAATGACAGTGGGTGATAGTAAACAAGCATCTGATTGTCTGTGACTTGTTTCGTTTTCACTATTATCAGTCAAATTTATCCGCTTAATTGGTCCTGTTTTGAGACTGATCAACGGTTTAAAAAAAATAACTTTATTTGCTTTGAAAAAAAAAATAGAAGTATGGGTCCAGTATACGCATATCACTATCTGCCGAGGACTATAATCTTGTTGTAAATTTGAAATAGGGCATGTACACGTAAGTTGGTGGTGCCTGGGTACATAGATCTGATGGCGCTCCATAGGTCCCTATTGCCTAGTTTGGAAAATGTAGCGAATTCTAGTGTAAAGTAGACTGATACGACGACTGATAGTGTGTGGCTTTGAACAATAAATGATTAATGCCACTACTGGTGAAAATTAAAAACTTTTCGCGGGCTATGCTGGAATGACGAAGACTGATACATCAGGGATGAAAATGTGCAGACAAGTTTCGTTATTCCGCAGGGAGCGAGAGTGTTTAGAAAATATCTCTCTCTAGCATGCTACGCCTATGTGCGATTTACCTCAGCTCTTCTCAACTCTTTCCTAGTTGCTGTGCTTCCTTCTTAACTGTTCTGCGCTACGTACTCCTAGGACTTTTATCGCGTGGTTAGCTATGGACCTGTCACCCTTTCGTCTGTCACTTTCGTCGTGATATGGTTCTGCCTATAGGTTCATGGCCAGTTCTCGGATAAAGCTTTTCGTTAGAGATACAGTTTTCCCAGAAAATCCTTAAGATATAGCGTAGGCACTTATTGACGAACATTTGTAGCTTCCTCGTGATAGTAGCGGTCACTTTCCAGGTACCACATCTATATAGCAGCACGGATTTAACGTTGGAACGGAACAGTCGTAGCTTGGTGTTTAAGCTAATTGCATTACTACGCCAAACTGTGGATATCATCCCAAACGTAGGTTTTGCTTTGCCTATTCGGCTGGCTATATTCAGTTCGGTTCCGCCATCGGTTGAGACAATACTCCCAAGATATTGGAAACTCTCTACTCTCTCAACCGTTTGTCTTGCAATGTATATTCGACTTGATGAGTTCGGCCCTAGGCTGATAATTTTTTGCCAAGTTAACAGCAGTGTGTAGTCTGAATTGATAAGTTCAAATCTAACAGGCTTGAACTAATAACCCAAAACAAATACACTTAACAGAAGGACGCGTCTAATACCCTTACGTACGTCGCCATAACTTTGGTCAACTCTCGTTTGTCGTTGATCTATCAGTCTTAACTCACATTTATTAGTCCATTTCTCGCCCATCTTAACTCTGTTATTCATGAGTGGTCATGGCAGGTATAGTAGGTAATAGGTGGTGATTAGGATTACCTGAGCAGGTTTTCCTTTATTTCTGCTAAAAAATAGACATTTCTTAGAAAATTTTTCTTTGCTTACAGACAGCCTTAAAGATCGAGGAGAGAAATTGGAACTTTTGGTCAACAAAACTGAAAACCTTAGCAACAATGTAAGTTCACATCGATTCAGTCTCACTTCATCTTCTTCAAATATGTTCCTTTCATCTTTTTTTTTACAGTCCGTAGCATTCCGCAAAGCATCACGTAATCTGGCTCGACAAATGTTCTGGAAAAACATCCGACTATACGTAGTAGTTGGCATAATAATAGTTTTTGTGATTTACGTAATAATCAGCATGGCATGTGGTGGTCTCGCCTGGCAATCATGCATCAATAACAACTAAAAGAAGTTCGATTGATTAGATGGTGATTTTCTTGCACTGGCACATTGCAGCGCATTGCTGTTATAAAATAATAAAATAATTTACTATTCAATCAAACTAAGTAAAAAAAACAACAAAAAAAAAGTAAAGTATATTCTTTTAGATTTAGTCAAGCTCATGTGAATCCTCCTCGTATTCTACCCCAAGACGGTAAATGGACTATAGTTATTTTTTATGATTTAAAAAGAAAAAAAAAGAACCAACCAAATGGAAAAGATCTATTATTTTATTTCAAGTGTAATAAGTGTTAAAATTTCCATTTTTGGTTATGGATTAGAAGGAGCAAAAATAAGGGGAAAACCAATTCTGTGAAAGTCGAACAATGTACGCGATTTATTTTATACACTATTCGTGCATTCGTACGTTGACCGGTGTAATTATTATCTCCGAAATATTTAATAAATTTATTTACAAAATTGTTAATTCAAAGAGTTTATTTATTTATAATGTGTAGTGTATTTCAAACGGGTTTTATATCGTGCTTAGGTCGGTTTGTAGGGGTCGGAGTTTACAGCGTACCTCTGAGGAACTTCCGATTGGACGGGCGCGCCCTCAGTGAATGACGCCGCCTTTGAGGATTTACTGCAATTGGTGTGGGCTTTGCTGTCGTCTATGAAAAACTCATTTTAAGTATATTCTTTGGTCTTCCATATCAATATAATGTATTTCAGCTGTAAATGAAGAAGGAAGCCTAGTCCTGGTTGATATGAAGTCCAATATGTGCCAGAAAAGAATCGGAGATGGAGTAGCTGTACAACAATCACATTTACTGAGTGCAAGACGGCTTACGTACGGTTTACGGTTTAGGTAGGTTTAGGACCGCAAATGGTAAATGGCTCTAGCCTAAGTTAAGTCAGAAATCTAGCGCTGTTACCAAACTTTTTCACTATTTTCAGCATCACTTTTCCGAAGAACCTAATTTCATTTACGGCTCCTCATCTTCAATATCCGCCTGCGGACTGGCGTCCTTGGATATCATGATCATCTATCGCTTCACAAGAAGTTCAGGTTGATTTTATTAGTTAAAGTGGAAGCTGCGTGGATCACAAATGACCCCTGTAGGTTCAAGTGTGTCTATCTTTGTACAGACACCCACTTTAACTTAAACTTTAACTTAAAGACGGAGATTTGATTCCATTCAATAACGAAACGCTTTACACTGTCCACAAACAAGAATTGATTTACAATTTAGGGGATGATGCCAACCAGACGGAGTCAAAATGAACAGACGGGCATTTGCATTGGAAATCTTTAAAAGAACTATTTAGTGGAGGCAAAGCATATCACATTCTTGCCTGTTGTCTTGAGCGATATTAACAAAATAAATCTTTTTCTTGACTGGAACAGTGTTTGCGAAGAGTTAACGTCAAGCCTGAATTTGTTTATGTAGCAACAGGCAATTTGTGCGATGTAGCAACACGACCTTCAAAAAGGAGGATAAAAGATGAACAAGTTCACCAAACAATTACCCGTATGAGGTGAGAAGTTACTTTAATTTAATAAATATTTTTCCAAGTCGCTTGTTTCAAGGAACTGTACACTTGACCCCCATTAACCCATTTCTGTCCAGTAATACGATTGCATTTATAACATTCGTGCGTTTTGTTTAAGAGGGTCTGTTCAACTAGCCAAAAATGGATTAAGTGCGATGAATATGAAACGATTGCTTCGTATGAGCCATAAAACTTGAGTAAATCTAGTAAAATCAGACAAGTGTTCGGTATTAACAAAGAACTACACATTTAATTGATATAATCTGGTTTCTATTATTTACGTTATCATATTTCGAACCTTAATTGAAGGTCACAATTGATTTGAGTAGACATGCATAAGGCAAAAACAAATAGGTACCTACTTATCTAATCTCTTCAAAATGTTTTTTTATAAACAAACAAAAACTTCCATTACTTTGAGAGATCTTCGGCATAAATGGCGTCACCTAGTTTAACGTTTCCCGGAATTCTTAAACCCATTTGAACACCCATTCCAGGGGATTTGGTAGGAGCCCCATCTATTACACGGTACCTAGAGAATATCAAAATGTTAGCAACTCTTCAAAGAATAGGTAGGTAACGATCTTACATCTTTAAAGTTCTCAAAGGTTCACCATCCGGATCACGTTCTGCTGTGTATGGGTTGATATTTGGCATAATGCACCTATAGCATGGTCCTACAATACGGAATACGGCATTGTCTCCAATTTTTACCCATCCCCAGTGATCCTCATCGAATGGTGGTCCATTCGTTTTGATATAGAAATTTGCTCTGAATTGTAGTGAAGGAATCTTATTCGGCAGACGTGTATTCAATTCTTCCACAGAATCGTTGTTGATCAGCATGTAGCTGGAGACGTCTTGCAGAGCACCCTTAAAATATAAATAGTTTTAGACTTTTCCTCCAACAAAAGTGGTCATTCTTACAGTATCTTGTTTGGTGCATATACCATTGCGGAAATCTCTGTCAATTGGCCTTGTTGGATTCGGATACGGATAGTAGACCAAACGTAAGCCCTCCGGTTGTCCCAAAATATATTTGGAAAACCAACTATGATACACTTCACCGCAATCCATTACATTAGCACTGAAACCATATATGATCGCCTGTGTATCTCCACTCGACTCCTCACCAATGACCGAATAATCAAACTCCAAATCTTCCATACCCGGTGCAGAGATCACTAACTTTGAGTTACCAACAATTTTGGGAACAATATGAAACATCTTCGGATATGTCCGAGCAGAGATCATTTGTCCACTGACCTCAATCAACATCAGGGCTCTGTCCTTGATGTTACCTTCCCGTACACCAAGATTCTCACAGAGACCTGCATCTATTTCCACTGCAGCACATGACTTAATGGGGTAAAAGTATAACTTCTCCAGTGTACCGACTTTCTTCCATTTACTTGGCATTACTTCCTTCTTCGCATACTTGTAATACATGTAGGACAGACCTGATAGGACTGATGCACCTACTCCCAAGCCTACGGCCACCAACAGTTTGCTGTGAGATGGATCTGGAAAAAAATGATTTATGACCAGAATGTCTGGTGATACAGATGGAAGATGAAGACTTACTTGCCATTTTGTTTTGTTTCCTCTTTAGCTGTTGATTTGACACTGAAATTACAGACTAGACACAACAACTGTGCTGATAACGACAAACAGCTAACAAGCACACCTACATAAAGAAGAGCGCCGCAAAATACTAACCGCAAATAGCCACTGTGCAGTCTAACTGATCGCGAATTCTGGATAGAAAGTCTTGGGGGGAGAGATCCAGATATTGCATGTGAAGATCACTCATACTAGAAAGCTTTTGCAGTTTTCATCGATTTTGCTAAATGTGTGGCGTGACGCGTACTAGTGTTTGGAATACGATCGGTGCTGGCGGAGCGAAGGGACTTGTTGTTTTGTATTTTGTGTATGTATTCAATTATGATTTGAGTTTGTATTTCACTGGTAAGTGGGTTTTGTTAGTATGCATATGCATATGTATATCGTAATGTAAACATCACAAATGGAACTCAATGATCAATCAAAACGATCGTTTGTACGCAAATCGGTCTTAAAGTGTTTTTTGAAGAATTCATTTATTTTATTGAGATCTTTGGACTGGGACTTGTTTAGACTGAGTTTGTTGATGAATTTAGTTCTTTTGTTCATAGAATAGGGCTTGTGGCCATTGTATGGCGATCTCTTATGCAGACTACATTGCCTTGGCTGTCTCGGTTGGGCACCTGAATACTCTGAAAGAACTTTTGCGCTCTCAACGCTCTAAATAAAGTACCTAAATGGCTGGTTTGGGTGTAAACCCCACAAAGCTGAGCTAGTTCTTACCTAGTTGGACCTCGTTTTCTCAATGATGTCAGGTTAGTATTCTCTGATAAAGCAAAATGGCTGGGTCTCATCTTGGATAGGAAGCTAAGCTGGAAACCTAAGATTTAAGAAAGAGTTAAAAAAAGCCACAGTGACACTTTTCTCTTGCAAAAAAGCCAGGGTCACAAATCTGGATAATGCACTGGGTCTACATCTCGGTTATAAGACCGATACTCATAGTGTGTTTGCGGTGGAAATTATGGCAATCTTGGCTTAAGAAAAACGGCTAAGGATAATAGCTTCTTCTCTGATAGCCAAGCTGCTATCAAATCTTCGGAATTGAACTTTATCAATTCTAAAGTAGTTCTTAACTGTCGTTCGTCTCTTATGGAGATGACGGAGAAGTTCAAAATTGGTCTGTGTTGGGTGACGGGGTATACTGACATTCAAGGCAACTGTAAGACAACTTTGGGAGATCAAAAAAAAATGTATGCTGTAGAGAGAATAAATCTTAGACTTGAAAATATGATCTCTCTCAGTACGAATGATTTTTGCAGAAGCTGCATGGGTAAAGAAAAAAACAAAACCATTCCGCAGTAGGTAGAGAGGAACTAACACTTACCTTCAATCTGCATATTATCCCAACGAACCTTCTATTGGTCTAAGAGTGCTGGTGCGACTAAGTGTGGCAGTCACTTCAACCAAACTATCCAAACCATATTGAAAGACAACTGCGTATCATTAAGTTTGGTTGATTGTGGATGCATTTAGCTGACTAAAAAGTCGTGGTATCAAAGTCCCACTACACAATCAGGTCAACTAGCGTCAACAAGCAGGTCAACTATACAAACATGGTTACAGAAAGTATAACGCGTAGGAAAAGAAAGTACACACATCGACAGTGTGAAGAATCCTCTTTCGTGAGAGATTCGATTAGATTCTCATGGTGAGAAAGTTCCCATAGGTATTGAATCCTAGTTAGGTAAATTGAAGATGATCGAGGGGGAACGATCATGAGATCGTCAATTCTGGTGGTATCTTTGCAACTACTGGCGTAATGTCTAAGGAAGGATTGTTTCGTTCGGACGAGCTAGAGATTTTGGCTCATGCCGAGTGACGTGTTGTAGTGGGAGAGTTCACTGGGAAGTGGGATACATAACCATCGCTTATCCTGATGATGCTTACATCGGAGTATTGCTGTTGCTAACTGGTATTGCTATGTGGAGTATGTTGGTTGGTTTAGACCGGCCCTCGATGCCATTTAGTAAGGTGGGTGGGTCACCCTCTTACTCCTGGCACCATCTGCTCCTTTTTATGAAAGAGCCAATTCTAACCGCGGAGGCGGTGTTCAGATCATTGAGATCTTTGAAAAGGTATTTACCTAGTGTGGCCTTTCTAATGTTGGCAAGTGCAGTGCATTGTAGGGGATGGCCAGTGTTTGAGCATGCCTTCCTATAGCACAGTGGCCGGTTAGAGTATTAACTATCATAGAGGAGGCTCCTCTCGTGTGTTTTAGGATTCCCGTGGTCCTATTTTCGTTTAAGATTGGCCATAGCAGTCTGGCAGTGTGGCAATAGTCAAGCTATTGCGTCAGCCTCGCAATTTCCCGAAATATCACAGTGACCTAGTACAGAGCAAAGGGTGAGGTTATACTGTCCTACTTCTCGTTAAGAGATACTTGGCAGACTTTCACTGCCTTTGATCCCGTAGTGCTGGATGTGAGAGATTTGAAAGCTGCATGACTGTCGATGTATATGACAATATCCGATGCTGATATTGCATTAGCCAACAGCCAGTCAGCGCATCACGGACGGCATAGATTTCGGCCATTGCCATCATGAAGAATATTGAGGCGAGAAAATATCTTAAAGAAGGACATTTCACCTTTAAACGTTCTTAGGAACGAAAAGCAATATGAAGAAAGAAATCCCTCACAATTCCTCACAGTATCTACAGCGTTTATCAGACCAAATCCAATTCTATTTTAGTATGAGTACATTCAAAAGAGAGCAGTTGACGAACTGCTCAAGTGCCAAGTTAATTCTTTTCAATATACATAAATACCTAGCAACCTATTGCTGAGCAAACACTGATATGAGAATTGAATTTCTACCGTCACAGTCCGTCTTATCACAGTCAGACTTGATTAGAAGCGCTTATCTGTTCGTGGTCATAAAAAAAAGAAAATCATTGACATGAATTATTTTAGAGTCACTTGTTGATCTCAGTTTGGCTGTCTCAATGAATTCGCTTCAGTTCGCGTTTGCTTTTGGTGTCACAGCTGCTGGAACGTCTGTTCTACTGTACTATTTATACAAACGTCGAGTTAGAAATCGTCCTCCGATTGCCGGCTGGCAATATGCTGGAACTCTGGATGAGATTGTCATGTATCCCATCAAGTCGTGCAATGGCATCGTACTCAATGAGGTAACATGCACAAAGTATGGCATCGAGTGTGGAAACTTGCGAGATAGAATACTGATTCTAGTTGATGAAGATGATCATGTAGGATTCGCCGGAAAACGTCCTGAGATGTGGAGAATCAAATCGGAAATTATAGGCGCTGATGAAATAAAAGTTACAGCACCAGCTATGGAACCATTGGTGTTAAATATTACACAATTGATTAAGGACCGCAAGGAGGTAGTTAGGTGTTTTGAAGGGATTCGAATTCCTTTGGTTGAATGTGACTCTCAGTATGGAAGTTGGTTCTCGAAATTTTTATTGGGAAAGGACACAGGACTGCGGTTGTTTGTGTGTTTGACTCCGGTTCCTAAGAAGACCTTGTTTCGGAAAAATGTGGTAAGTAAGAAAGAATTTCATTTTAAGAAAAATATAATATTACTATGGTGCAGGGATTCCATTAGTCCTTGTAAAACCATTCAAGTGCCTTTTACTAACAGAAGGCTGGTAGTTAAGCCTTTTACTAACAGAAGGCTGATAGTTAGGCCCATTATTACGTACAAAAGTTCTTGAACGGACGGACAGCGCCAACTAAGCTTCAAAAGCTCCAAAGAATCGACTGTCTCGACATTTCAGATGCCATGCGTATATGGCCTACGGAATTATTAGAAGCCATCTTTAGGCTTACACCCCTTTAAATCTTTATCAGGAGGACTGCTGCTAGAAGTAGTATCAAGCTGCAGATAGAATATTTAGTATAAACCAGGTGACCATGTGGGACACTCAATTTCAAAAAGTGTCATGTTCTGCACAATACCCGACGTTATGATCAGGGAATACTGTTTCGGGGGGGAAAAAAAACCTAAGTTAGGGTATCAAGGCCAACACTATGCGCCTTATATGTTTTAAAGGTCTATATCAAGTAAACAAGCTTACGCACAAATCACGACGCATGCTAAGTGCCCTAACTTGGTTATTCTACCACAAAAGAGGTGCTCTCTTCGTTGGATCAACGAAATTATTACCGAAGAAGGGCTTAGTCTTTGCATAAAAGTTGCCAAGTGAAGTTCAGTTCTTGTGTACGGCAAGATCCGAATTCTCATGCACAGTTTTATGAAAGATTTTCCGAGGTTTGTTGTGGTTCCAAGCTATAGCTAGAATTTGAATCAAAATACCCCATAGCTGGTCTCAGTTGTTTTTTTCACAAAATTAACCAGCTGAGTACGTACCGTGATAATTATTTTTAGATTAATTGACTCGATACTCGTTTTACGGTCATTAACTCCGAGGCTGAGCACTACATCTTCTCCATTTGCCTGCGGTTGTCACATGCCACACCATGATTATATTCAAATTGAAAAAGAATCTAAAATTAAATTAGTTTCAAGCCTCATGTGGTTCCTAGGCTTATGTTTCGAGGAAAAACTACGTACTAACCAAACAATTATTGAGATTTAAAGATTAGAATTTTTTTTTCAGGAACTAAGCCCATTTATGGTCATCACTGATGAGTCCGTGGCAAACCTAAATGCACGTATTCCCAACAAAATCCATCACTGGCAGTTTCGCGGTAACTTCCTGATTAATACCCACCTGCCTGCCTTTGCCGAGGATAACTGGAAGTGGATGCGAATTGGAAACGAAGCTGTGTTTCGCTACAAGGCCCCCTGCTACCGTTGCATTCTTCCCAACATCAATCCATTTACATGCGAGCGCAGTGCTGACTTTGAACCACTGAGAACCCTCAAGAGGTGAAGTAGAATATTAATTGAAATATTTCCATAAATTCATTCTCATGCGTGCGCATGCACTCTATCTAGATTCCGAATGCGACCGGGACAAATCGAGCCAGAGATGGGAATCTATTTTGATCTCTACAGAGAGGGCGTTGCAAACCAAGGCGATGCAGTGTACGTTATCACGTGAAAATCCGTTTAATTACCGTTTAATAAAAACAAAATTGAAAAAAATCACACAGGTTTCCATCCGTACAACTGGTTTTCTCTGTTTTCATTCCCAGTTTGTGTGCAGAAGAGAGTTCGCTGCAAAGCCTAAAGTACGCCTACCTCAACCTCACCTCCCTTATCGGATTGATTTGATAGCACCCAGTGCAGACAGCTGGTATCGGTTGGATTCTAGAGAAAAATGTGGTTAGTTTGTGGAGGAGAGTGTTGGAGTTTAGTTCGTTTCTCTCGATCTGGTGCTTTCGAAGGGATTTAACAGTGCCGGCCGGTTGAGGTGGGGTGTGGTGCCTTGAATGTGTCATCTCCAAGTTGTTTGCAATTGGAAACTTGTCTTTAGACTGGATTAACCTATACGACTATAATTTATTGATTTGTGTCTTCCATCGTCCCAACATGGCGTGTAAGTGGTTTACTTCGTACATTGAATTGGGAATTGTTTATGCCAGTGGTTGCATAAGTGGCAGAGTTGTTCACAAATCACTTCGGGGCGGGTGGACTGTAGACGTTGACGGGTGATGTGGGGTTAAGTGTAGCACAAGAGATGCTTGACAGTGACCTGCGCACTGACTGAATAGTGCTGGAACAGTGGGAACGATGCACGAGGTTTTATTTGTTTGGAAATATCTTTATTATTTTTTTTTTGTTTATGTGGAACACGAGTGACATAAATGATAAGAGCGGTCTTTTGTCTGCCTAAGATAAATTGTTTAAATAATGGCACTATGTTTGAGGAAAAACAATAAAGTTCATGATTTTATTGCTCTGCGAAGTAATGGAACCGTGGAACACAACCGCAACGGGGAGCTGTCTCCTTCAATATCAGTTTTCATTTCATTTCTAATGTTCAGTGAAGAACATCGTGCATTATGTACGTTTGTACACATGGAGCCGGGGCTATTGATAGTCTTTATACCTACATACATATTTTGATATGAAAACATTGTGTGTGTATACAGGGTGTCCGAATAAGGGAAGAAAGAAAGATTTTTTGTTAAAAGGACAAGTACCGTGAAGTACAAGATTTTTATTGCTTTTTTTTCTTGATAATTTCCTTAACAACCCTGTATTTGTTGGAAATAGCCGTGTTTTTTGAAACTTCTCTTGTCAATCGTTCATTTAGACCCCTCGTTGACTCTTGTAGGTAGGATTTCGTTACCGCGGCTATGTTCGTGAAGTGCTTGGGTTTATAAAAGTAAGTACGGGGTGTATATATCGTTTCTAGAGTACTCACGCTCATTAAAATACAAATTATCTTGAGATGGTGATGCCTGTTTATTTTAATTTTGACAAGTTTTCTTAAATTGCTGACACAATTAATTGCTTATTTTCCTGGCAATTAGGAGCATTCTACAAGATAAATTATTATTGGGTAATCGTTACGAACACTGCCTACAAAACCGAACAATTTCGCGGTGACACCAAGAGGAATTGGATTAACTTTAACATGTTGATGAACTCTGGATAAATTCCTAGCTGGGTCCAAAACAAAGGAGTTGTCTACTGGCTAGTATTGAGCTTCTATTTGACTGTCCTTTTCATATGATAAAAACGCTCGTTTGGGAAAAACGATGAGCGCGGTTCAAAATGAACAATCTGTCGTGGTTGTTTTCTAGCAAAGGGATATTGAAAATGCCCATGATTCTCGATAGGTATAACAGCTATTGTTTGAGATATAAAGACATATTTCGAGTTAAACTATATACATATGTACATACATCGATGCAATAAGTTTTGGAATAATTATTTCAAACAATATTCGGAGGTCATCCGTGGAAACACCTGCACGAATGAATGCACTGGCCATAAAGTTTTCTTAAGTATTTGGGTAATTGGCTAGACCAGGGACTTGACAAATTCCTAAAGGAAGAGAGCTCAGAGGCTTCAAACTACATAAAGAACGAGCCCTGGAGACAACAACAACAACGCGCCATCTTCAACAAGGTAATTCTTTGGCCAGTTGTGTAGCATGTGACACCGTTTTGTTGAAATTACACACATTTTCAATCATCCCCTTCCCACTTATCCCTAAAATAGTCAGGAAAAGTGGTTCGGTACTGATCTCCATTGACTTTGACTGAGTTGGCATCATCATTAAAGAAGAAGAGTGGGACCCGTCCTGGCGTAAACGCGTACGAGATAGTAAATTGTTGAGGCTGAAAAGGCATTTCATGAATGTCTTCGGGTTGATGACTTGCCCAAATGCGCAAAAAATTCGTCAATAATCTCACTGCCATTGACGCCCTTATGATCGGGGACCATATTGGTGAGAGTTGCAGATAACTTCAAACAAGTTTAGATTCAGAGATTTTTGACAGCCTTTAGAACTGCTTCGAAAGTTTCTTCTTAATCCTTCTCTGGCATACCATTTGGTAGTATAAACCTCTACTTGGAAGCTGATAGTGTTTTTTTTTTTTTTCATTAAATTATACACACATTGTATTTTTTTTATTATTACAGTAGCTGGATCGATTGTTTGAAGTTACGCCGAAGATTCCAACTTCTATGAACCCCGAGATTTTTTATCTTTAAATTAGGGTTTATGCCCAATCCATTAAAGAAAATGATTTTTTGGTTTTAACGGTAGGTGCTGAAAGCTAGCACCAGAAGAAACCTCTTAGACCTTGCTGTGGATTATACCTTACGCTGTGGATATACAGGGATCTCTGGCAATGAAGCTGCTGACGAACCTGTCGGATTTGGTGCCCAGATTCCTTTGACTGGCCATGAGTCCTTATTGAAATTTACAAAATAACTAAAGACACGCCAAGAGTTATACCAATTTTCCAAAAAAAAAAAGGAAAGTCACTCTAGCAGAGATCAAATATAACGCTTAGAAAGTGACGAA
This sequence comes from Xylota segnis, assembly GCA_963583995.1. Lineage (NCBI taxonomy): Eukaryota > Metazoa > Arthropoda > Insecta > Diptera > Syrphidae > Xylota > Xylota segnis. The sequence goes on from OY757237.1 coordinate 6,300,721, forward strand.
CTTCCTAAATGGTCATTAATGTCTCTCTATGAAATTTGATGTTCTAATCATCATCTCAAGCTGCCTTCTCATCTCAAACTTGAACTATATATATATATAGTATATATATATAGATAAAACCAATCAACTTCTTTAATCGCATCGCACAAAAGATGTCTATGAGATTGTAGGGATCATTAAGCCTCACCCCAACTATCTTTAAAAAAAGTCAGCCTGAACTACTTCAGCGAGTAACGTGAAACAAACTCTCAATAGGTATCTTAGAAACCTTTATAACAAACATCTCATCCGAGCTACCATTGCTCGTCAATCTTGGGGGAAGACTACAGTTCACCAGAAAAATCATTGTGGATTCTTCAAGAATTGTATGCTCAGTCAAAAGACCATCGGGGGTCTAGTTCTATCTATTCCTAGTCGAGGGGGGAATATACTCAGCCAATGTTCACTCTTCGAATGCTTTTTCGATTCTAGAAGTTTACTAACAACCGATTTACTTTTCCTGTAAGACGGCCTTACTTCCCACAAGTTTCTTAAAATTTCTCCATTGGTCCTTCATCAAAATATAGGAAATGAGGATTATCCTGATCTTTGTCAAGGATCAGAATATTTCCAAAGCTTCTTACAAAAACTCGTTTTATTTGTAATCCGATTTGATTACCTACTAAGGCAGGGCTTAAACTAAAGATCAAATTAAATACCTTTAATCTTGAGCCCATCAAAAATATTTTAATGTTTCTAAAACTTCAACAAATATCAATGTCCGTTCTCTTTACAGCTTTCTTTCAAAACATAGATCAAACTCGTCTTTCGTATTACATTGCTGCTGGCGTGGGCGTTGCAACCGCTACTGGAGCAGTATATTTCTATAGATGCTACCAAGATAATTTTGTTCCCCCAAAAGAGTGGAAGAGAATTGGAGAACTGACAGATCTCATTTGCTATCCCATCAAGTCATGTGGACCTGTCCGAGTGAACTCGATGCAATGCTCAAAGCTAGGCTTAAAAAGCAACCTGATACGGGACAGGTAAAGTGGATCATTTGGTAAACCTTACAAGTAAAACAATTGTCTGTTTTGATTCCTAAAGGATATTCATGGTAGTGAAAACAAATGGAGAATTTATTACCGCTAGGCAGCATCCGAAAATGGTTCTGGTGCAACCCAGTTTTGAGGACAAATTAATGAAACTGTCAGCACCTGGTATGATCGATGTTGAAATCGAAATTGAAAGGTTGGCTAAGTTGACTCCCATTAAAACCTCGGTTTGGGGTCAAACTGTCCAGACTGTGGATTGTGGAGAAGATGTTGCTCGATGGTTCTCCCGCTATATACTTTGTGAAGACTTCGGACTCAGACTGATGTACTATCCATACGATCATGCCACTCGTGATGTACGAGCACCCAATAGAATTTTCAGCACAATGCTGAGAGAAGATTCAGTGAGTTGTTGATGGGTGCACTTCCAAAACAAACGGAAATTCATGGGAAATGTTTTTTTTTTAGGGAGCGCTTCATGATGCCACAAGCTTTATGCTCTTCAACGAGAGTTCACTTGCTGATCTGAACACACGGTTGGAGAATCCAGTCTCAGTATTAAACTTTCGACCAAATTTTCTTGTCAAGGGTCCAGCTGCGTATGAAGAGGACCACTGGAAATGGCTCCGTATCGGAGAAGATGTTATATTTAGAAGCACTAAACCTTGTACAAGGTTAGTAGATTTGAATAATGGTAGCTCCATGATGTAACTACTATTTTTGTTTTCTTTTAGATGCATTTTTACAAATATCAATCCGGAAACTGCTACCCGAAGTCCAGACGGAAATCCTCTAAACACCCTTAAGGGATACAGACAGTTCGCTAAGACTGGTGAAAGTCCTGTGCTAGGAGTTCACTTAGGCTTACGAAAAGCTGGACAAATATCTGTTGGAGATGCTGTTTATGTTGAGGTTTAGACCTAAGAAGTGCTTACACCAGAAGGGGCTTTATACCAGGATTTATTAACAAATCATTGATTCAAATGTATTCAGGACTTTTGCAACGCTGATAGACTAGATATTTTATACGAACAAACTGGATGCAATAAACAATTACAATTAACATTTTCATAGTGAGATGAGCTTTTATGTGAAATAACTTGAGGCTACAGTTCCGAGTGAACCTGGGTCACAATCAACAAGCCTCTGTAGTAAGTCCGATCTTTGACTAACTGGTGTTGGCTTGTGAATTTCACACAATTTTGCAGTATGATATTGAAAAAGTCACGTTACAGAGGATCACCTTGCCTGAATCCTTTTTTGACATCAATGACCTGGGTAAGATGCGTTTATGGACTAGCGAGTGTTCTCCATTGTTACTCTGCATAAATTGATGAGTGTGACAGGAATGTCAAACCTAGACATGGCTCTGTATCTGTATACCTCGTCATTAATGCTGCAAAACGCGGGCATACTATCGAAAAAAAATGGTAAGTATCAATCTGGACTTCATGGGGCTTTCAAGGATCTGCTGTAGTGTGAATATTTGGTGGTTTGTGGACTTACCAGGTCCAAACCTGCATTAAAAAAGTATGCATTTTTTCGAACGCAGAGGTTTTTAAATCGCAGCTTGACCATTTCATTCTGGTCGAGTCCTGCTTTTCACCACCCAGGTTGAATGGTTCCACTAGTAGACAACGAATCTCCTTGGTTATCTCTTCAAACCTCTGTTTGGGTCTTATTGCCTTGGCACGTTCTTTTTACCTTTGAGAACACTGTTTCTGGAGTAGAGGAGTTTTATTATCTCGATCCCGCGCTTCTCACGAGTCCCTTTTGTTCTTCTATGGAGAACTGGTTCGCAGATATGGCTTTGGCGGCACTCTTCATCAACTTATAGGAGACGAAGCATGTATTACTTTTTCTGTTCAACAAATCTCTCCAACTGCTATGATACGAAGACGAGCTAGACATCATCGGTCACTTCCAACGCGGCGTTATAGAAACTATGCACAGCAATTGAAGAAGGCGAAACGAGTTGTAATTCTAAGTGAGTGAGGACAAAACCAAGTACCTGTTGTCAACAAAGAAAGAACCATCGGTCCACCGTCTAAGACAAAACATCACTTTTGATGTTTGATGCGAAGAATTGCACCAGGAAACCGCTGCTACATCGGTTTGATGAAACATGAGGGTTCAAAACTGATAAATTGGAAGACGAAATGCATGATCTACAAGACAGTGATCCTGCCATGTATCCTCTTTAAGGACAAAGCTTTCGCGAATGCCAGAACGGTAGGCCTGGACAACTGAAAGCAGCGTTACATAACTTAAGTCCTGTATTCCCTTGTGGGTATTAGGGCCTCGAGAATGCCTACGCGCCATCGTGTGCGGTTTCTGGAAATATGTCTCAGTTCTCCCCAACTCTTTCCCAGTTGCTGTGCTTCCTTCTCAACTGTTCTGCGCCACATGTTTCTAGCACCGCCGAGTATCCTGCCGTTCTGAGTAAGAGGGTTCCATTGCATCTCGTGGTTAGCTTTGGACCTGTCACACTTCCGTCTGTCACTTTCGTAATGGTATGGATCTGCCTATAGGTTCATAAGCCGTTCTCTGATAAAGCTGTTCGTTAGAGATACGGTTTGGCCAGAAAATCACGAGTTGATGAGCTCGGTCCTAGGCTGATCATTTTTGTTTTTGCCGAGTTAATTTTCAGCCCAACGACGCCTGCCTCCCTCTTCACGTCTGCTGTCATTTGGTGAAGGTCCATAATTCTGTGTGACAGCAGGCATACATCGTCGGCGTAGTCGAGGTGTTTGAGTTCAGATGTAAGAGTCCATCGAATTCCTCCGTTTCCTGTTAACTAATAAGACCGCATTTAACACGTCGCTGATCACCAATAAAAATAGTATTGGTGAAAGTATGCAGCCCTGCTGAACCCTACTTTGGACTTCGAATTCCTCTGATAGCCTTCCTCTGTGCAAAACGTGACATGTGGACCCAGCGTGCCAGGGATCGAGGCAGAAAATCTCTACGAGTTGCGAGACCGTTCAGTGAGTAACAAAAACCATAACGTATTTTCTAAATTCTTTATTTACAACATCCTTAAATCTTACAACAACTGAATAAGATAAAAAATTTGTTCCTAAATTCTCTCTTCATTCGTATTCCATTTCGTATCATTAAAATCGAAAAAAATCATAAAAAATTAATAATAACAGTGTTCGTATGCATTTGTGCTCTTCATTTCATTAATCGAGTTCTCTCACAGGGTGTCCTTCCTTACAAATAACCATACGAAACTAAAACAAAACAAAAAACATAACCCCGGGGATGTACACGTATATTACAAAGGGTCTTCCACATTGTCAATAATAGTTTCAAAAAATTAGAAAATAAAAGAAAACACAAAAACGTATAAAAAAAAAACACATATACAATTTTGTATTTTATCCGTTCTTTACAACTAAAACTTAAACATTAATAAAAAAAAAATTAAAACAATTTCACATTCTCCATTTTTTTTGTGTGTCTCTAGCTTAATGCCTCCATACAGTAAAAAAAAAATTACAAAAAATTTACAATTACATATATGTAGGTAACAGACCTCCGCTTTAAGCAAGGATCAGCTCTTTCTCTTTCGTATTTATTTAATAACAACAAAAAAAGTATTTTTTTTTTAGTGACTTTGACTACCATCAGAGATTATTATTGAGTTTGGGGTTTGGGGGGTTTCATTCCAGCCTCAATAAATTTAAATATAAAATAAAAAAAAAAAAAAAAAACTATAAGAATTACACCACAGTCATTAAAAATATTTACAATTGTTTTGTAGATACTGTTGGGAAGAAGTTTCTTTTGTTTTTTTGCTTTTTTGTAAAGTTAGAGGGTGTAGTTGCGCGCGTTACACTGGGACCAGCCTTGAAGCTTTTCAATTGCCACTCTGAAGGTGTTTTTGAAAAACACTTTTGGGTTTTTGTAAATATATAAGCAGAAATGATTGAAGACTCTTGAAGGGTAGAAGGACTATATAGCTATACAACGTATTAGTTATAAATAAATAAATTTTTGTTTGTTTTTTAGTTCGTTTTTAGTTGGTATTGTGTGAGTAAAAGTGTTTTGTTGTAGGCTTTGTTTCGTTTTTTGTGCGAATTCTCTTGTTATAGAAATATTTTTTGTTTATTTAAAAGTGGCACGACAGGATGCGTGCGATGGATCAGTTTGGTTTTAACGTTAGGCAGCGGTAACTGACTTAGATGAGGGCTGTGATGAGTCGTGCTTTGAAGTTGACCAGACGTTCGCTTGTTGCGGCAATGCGCTGTTGGAGGATTAGAGATTAGAAGTGGCTGTGCTGGAAAGGAGGTTGAATGAAGGAAACTTACGAGAATCAAGTCTTGGATGAGATTGGCCAGACCACGGTTGGCGAGAACCACTAGTCTAGTGACGGGTCCGGGAATACCTTCGGAATAGCCATCGGCGGTTCTTGAGGCATCAGTGTCGTTGCTGTCTGAGGAATCACCATCTGTGGAACTGCTACTGGGTGCGTTGGCCGCTTCATCTCCGGTTTGAGTTTGGACACTTCCTCCGAACAACTGTGGAAGGGAAGTGAAAAATGAAAATGGGCTTCATAGGATAGTTTAAGGATCGATCAAATCATTATTTGGGTACCAACAGGGATTCTCTGCATTTCATTTATCTGAGCTTAGAAACAGGTCTATGGGATCCAGGGACCTAGCTTCTTACAAACATTCGTCTTATATTCTTTACACGAATGGAAGGGGCCTGTTGTTGAACGCCATGTCCGAAGGGCAATTTGTCATTTGAGAAGCTTTTTCATGACAGTTATACTCTCGGATGTTTGCCAGACGCTCGCGAGAGGTGGGGTCGTGAAAAAACTTTTAGGTGTTTTGGCTGGGATTCGAATCTCAAACATTCTGGTCCGTAGTCCAATTCAGTAACCACTTTAGCCACGGCGTCCACTATATGTTACATGATATATGGACCATGAGAAGTTACATATGCCGTCACAGTATACAAGACTTCATAGAAGCTTGATTTCAATATTTTTTAAGGTATGATGCACTATGCCCTATGGTAGGCCTAAGAGCACATGTGCAGCCTATTCAACTTAACAAACAGAAATGATTACAAGAAAGAAATTGTAAGACAGCAAGGCTGCAAGTCTCAATCCACATTGAAATGGTAGATATGAAGGAAGTCGACTTGTTAAAGGTTGCTATGTTGTTATGCAGTTGATCAATTATTGTGGTCTGGGGTTTGCAGTGTCTGGGATGATAGAGCAAAAAGTTGGTCAATAAATTTAGCCCTACCAAAGAAACCAGCTGTCCATGTTATAAGAAAGCTCGAAGCGGCTCCAAAACGACGATCGCTTTGAATTAGATAATGAATAAGGAAACACTCTTGTCAGGCAGAAAATAGGGAGTTTTCTTTCGCAGACGAACTACTCAAAATGTTTAAAGGCAGACTTAGATGGGTTGACAACACTGTGTTAACAAGTTCGAAGAGGCACTCTGTGATCAAATACAGAGAGAACGTAGAATAACAAGGAAATAGGCCTAAACACAATTCTAGGTTAAATGGCAAGGTTTGTCTGCCTTAACTTTGACAGATAATTTTAAAACAGCTGTCATAGGTTCCCGCCCAGGTTGTCAATGAAAGAAGTTTCGCGATGGCGTAGTCTTCTGCGAGACAAAGCTGGGCAAGTGGATAGGAAGCAAATAACATTTTTTTTCCTCCTCCTCAGCCCTACAGCTTTTGCAGAAGGCATGTGAAAGAGGCCTAGCCTTTTAGAATGCTGGCATGTTGATCTGTTAGATAATGCCCCGTGAGAACACCGATTCAATAGAATCAACTATGCTCTATGTAGGGAAGATTCTCCCATCTCCGGTTGGTACTACTAATAGCCAAGCTCCGCAATTTCAGCAGAATCCTGTGAGTCATACGCAGTCTTGCAATTTTTGCTGATACACAGCATAGGTGAATGTTGAACTGCTCAGGCATCTGCAGGAGGGACACCCGGCAGTTTAGAGCGGTCTTTGAAGTGAGTATCGCTTGACCGGCGGTGAAAATACTAATATTCCTGACTCGATATTGCCTTACATATCAGTCAGGACAAGGCTTTTTTGAGCGTCGAGATTCCGTCTGGGACCCGGAAGGAGATGCTCAGATTGAGCTTATTGAAGAAAACACCGCAACCTCCGTGTGGAAGTGAACCGAGCTGTCTTCAGAAAAGGGATAAGTTCACTACTGTCAGGAATGCTTGAGGGTAAGTTTCGATTAAATCAGAATGTCGGCTGGGAATAATCGATGTTTCCTAGAATAAAATTGAGGAGATCAATAAGCGAAGAGTAGCCTTCATGATAGTTGGAAACTTTAAGTTGGATAGCCGCATTAGGAGCCGATTGCTTGTCAAGAATGTCTAAGGAAAGCAGGTGAAGATGAATATCCAATGCCGCTGGAGGAGAGTTTCTCAGTACACCGGTGATGCACATGCAAGCAGATCTTTGGGCCTTAGATAGTAAATTAAGGCCATCAGACGATCACGCCATATAGAGTGAAAGGAATAGTTTCCATATAGTTTCCAGTTAAATTTTCTATCTAAAATGAGACCAAAGTAATTTACATTGTCTTTGGAGGAGGGATCGATAAGGAAAATCTCTTATTTCCTCGTAAAGAAGACAAGCTCTGTTCTGAGGGGATCCACCCATAGTCCCCAATCTGAGGGCCATCTAGTGACGGAATGGAGATCAGATTGGTGTTTTCCAGAGGCTGCGATTGGTTATGAAAAGGTAGTCACAAGAATGCAAGGCGGCAATTCAGTTACGAGTAGTGCACAGCGGTATACATATTGGATTTGTACTCATTTTTAAGGTAAATGCGTGATTTTTTTTGATACTTACTCTAACAATGTCAAATAAGAAATTTCCAGAGTTTCCCTTGCCACCACCAGCATCAGCGCCATTTGTTGAGGATGCTCCAAAAGGCAAGAATCTAAATAAAATAAAATGAAATAATCAACAACGCATATGACATAAGTCAAACTTGTTTAACAAACCTCTTATTACGATCGTCAACATCGGCGGTATCTTCATTTGAATCTAAATTCAGCTCATCAATAGCTGGTGACTTTGATTCAGCGGTCTGTTGATCATTGTTTTTACTACTGCTGCTGCTTGCTTGAACTTCATTTGTCAGTGTCAACTTTTGTTCTGCTTCGACGCCTTCCGCTTCGGTAGCTTGTCGCGCAACACGAATTGTCTCCTCCAATTGCTTGTTTAACGCTTCTAAATCAATTGACGCTCCCTCGCCATTTTGCTGATTATTTTGTTTTTTTTTCGTTCACATAGCATTAGGTATTATCGGCAGGAGGCAATACACAGGTTTGTTTTTATTTTTTAAGTTTTTGTTTAAGGTTATGGGTTTTCAAGGTTATGGACGAAAAGTGGTGGTAGTGGTAGTGGTGTAGGGATTTGAGCAGTGACAGGTGTTTAATTTTTTTTTTTTTTTTTTGGATGGGAGATGCAAAAAATAGTATGTGGTAGCAATAGTATCAAAAAATTGGGAATTGATTTGTTTGTGCAAATGAATTTGTTTTTTTGTTTTTATTATTTTTTTTTATAAATTTATTTTGATTTTAATTTCGTTAGCATTTTTTCGATTTTATGGCGAACAGTGTAAATAGAAAGGAAGAAAGAAAAAATAAAAGCATGAGATTAATGAATTTTGCCAATTGTAATAATTTGTTTGTTTACACTAATAGTTCAAAAAGAAGTTGATACTTATTAATAAAAAAAAATAATGACACAAACTACTGATGGTAATGTCAAATGTCCCAACTAAATGCAGGTACTGTCAAAGAAAGGACTGTTGGATATCTGTCAAAACTATGCAGTTAGTAAGTTAATTTGACATTTCCATTACGAATCGATTATTGTCATGTCATGGTTTCAGTTCGATATTGTTTTATTCAAATACTAATCGAAATGTCTTTGCGCCAAATTGTATAAAGCAATTCAACAAATTTCCCTGCGTAGAATGTCAGTTAGATACACAAGGATCCCACTATATACACAATCAGCCTAAAAAGTGTTCCAAAAATATAAAATTTCGAAAAGAAAAATCAAATGTAAAGAGCAACAGATAATGCACATAAATGGATGAAAGAAAATGCACAGAAGATCATCCACAAAGAAATCACTTCGACCAAAGATGTTAGACACAAATGGTACCAAGAATAGGCAAACAACACAAATGCAACATGCAACAACTGTCATATGAAAGGAAACATCTGTCACAAATGTGACATGTACATGCAAATATATTCAGTGACTGTTAGAATTTTAGTTAAACGCACAAATGAATGGTAGAGAAATAATGACAGATAGAAGACACAAAGAAGCTTCAAAGCGAAGGAAGGTCTTTCAAAAAAGATCGGGGTTTTAAGGTTATACAGGTGACAGTTTAGATGTTTTGACAATGGAGGCAATGGAATGGTATTTAATTGAGCCAGCGGTAGATTTTGAATTTTTCATGATGGCTATGGCTAATCCTCTTCGGCTTAACTACGGTTGAATGTTTGTCGTGTTTACTGGTTGGCTGTGTTCAAAAATAATGGAGCGGAGCTGTTGTTGTTTTAATTGTTGGTGACTGGTGGTGTAACGGTGTTATTTCTAGTTGTAATAAAATAATTTGTTGAATTTAATATACGATTAATATTTTCAATTATATTGATGATCTGCGTGTCATTAACACCCATCGCTTGCGGCAGTGTTGATGATTCGATCGCAGACAATGTGGCATTATTCCACGGCATTGTTGAACTCACATTGTCACCAAACGTATACGACACTGTCGTCGTAGATGTGGTGGAAGTTTTGTCGCTACCAGTTTCATTATCCTCATCGCTGTCCTCGGGGCTAAATGTTGGCAATTCAATTGATACTTTAGTACCGGATGAACTGCTGCTACTTGAGCTGGAGTTATCGTCATCGTCATCATCGAAATCGGCATCAAAATTAGTACGTGCACGATTGGCTGTATTGCCTTGAATCGCTGTACGAAGGACTGTTGGTCCGAGGACGCGGAGAAGTTTCGCAATGATACGGTTTGCTTGATCGTCGATTTGCTACGAAAAATTGACCAGCAAAATAAGTTTTTATTTGAGGCGAGTTTTTGTTTGTTTATTGGTTTATTATGGAGGCTATTTGAGATGTTAAGTGAGATTTTTGTATAAGTTTAGTCATGCCTGAGTGGGCAGTCTGTCCAAATGGTTAGTGGCATGCCATTTTGCTTGGATAGGACATACATACACATAATCATGCTTGGTACACACAAAAGTGAAGAAAAGTGTGAAAGTGAGTTTTTTTTTGATGAATTTGACATGCTGCAGGGATGTTTTATGTTTGTGTTTTTTTTTTTGATTGGATGTTGATGGAAATACGAGTATTGTGGTAATCAATGCTAATCTCATGCACTTATGGCTTAAAAATAACACCAGACATTCTTGGGTTTATTGGTTGTAAAGTTTTTATTTGGCATTCAGTAGTTTTATTATTCAGGTTCTTTGTTTTATTACCTCTTATTTTTTAATAGATAGTAGTTTGGCGAATTACGCTCGTAGACTAATTCGTTTGTCAATGTAATCATGCATATCTATAGTTAAGGAATCGTAAATAGCTAGAAAAAACTACACAGCACCAGTAGAAACAATATACCAACCATTGTGGGAATATTAAATATATGCATATGTACCTACTCTTTACCAGAATTTTCTGAATTTTTGACTGATTTGTTAAAAAAGAAAAATTAATTATGATCTGTAAGATAAAAATAAATAAAATTTGTTTACGAAGAACGGCATAACATTAAAAGGGACATCCCTGTACTTTAATTGTATATCAAACCACAGACAGAAATGTCATCGGCATGATGACAGACCATGAGGAAGTCTCGAAAGGCAAGACCACCATTGTCATCGCCGCTTTTATGGGGTCTCCGTATAAGAGGAGAGCCACTCAGAGTGATAGATCCAATAAGGTTAAAATTTAAAGACTTTTTACTGTTTGTCAATGTTTGACTTACAAATTACATTCTTTTCCTTAGATTTGATCTTTCGAGAGTATCCAACTTTTTTTTAAGTTTGGATGTAGCGATTTGAATACCTAAGGTATCTTCACCTTTTAAGCCTCACTTTACGTACACATTGCTTAACCGATTCCGAAAATAAGACAAATCCTGGAAGCCTAGATTTAATCTGCAATGTTGGTAAAGAAGTGTTGACACATGTGAAAACTATTAAATAGGCTGCGAAACGAGACTGTGATTGGTAATGGATTACCAAAAATTGTCTTACAATCGAGGGATAATGAATCGAAAAAGCAAAAGCTGCATTAAAAAATTAGGAAAATAGTTTGAAGTAACCTTGTATTGTATTTTGAAATACAGTTTGACGAGGGAATGCATTGGTCAGGATTCTAAAGGAATACAAATTTACGGTTCAATTTTACGCCCACATGACAACTCTTATTCCAAGCTTTGTGTGGAAACCTACATACTTAAACAAACTTGGTAGAAAAGTGCCTTATCTTTTTGAGATGAACTGAAGAGGAATGAATTGGAGAATATTTCACATAAGGATAAGCAGGACTTCAGAATAAAAAAAGAAAGAATAAAGAAAGAATATCTTGTGTGATCAATATCATTGAAGGTATTCTTCTTGGCAGATCGTATTACACAGGACACAACGCATCCCTATCGATAAGTGTTTAGCCATTGACATCAATTGCAGCACTCAAAATTTTTAAACAGAACAAGAAACAGCTGACATAACCTTGAAACTGACAATTAGCGTAAGTTTAACAGGAATCCTGTGCTGGGTCGAGTATCATATGGAGTTGGTACACATAAGGGGCCCTCTGATGACTTTTTTTTTGACACTGATAGCTCTTATAACCTCAAAAATTTTGAAAAAAAAACTCAGTACTATATTTTTGCAGGGAAAACGTTAAGGAATATTGCAAATTTACTTCCAAAGCGGATGCTGTGGTGCCAAAAGATGGCGAATTTTGACAAGAAATTTCGGTCAAAATAATGCATCAACTCCAGCTGGTGTACACAAGTCTGGGAAGAAAGTTTCTGAGAGTGGTTTTCTAATTGATAGCCGAACATAATTTCGTGTTCGTCCAGCTGTTGCCAAATGTGTGTCCCTGAGCCTGGAAACTCAATGCACTCTAGTATGAGTAGAATTTTGTATAAAGATCTCGGGTTCGTCGCTTACAAGATCCAATTGAAGCAAAATAAGGACCAGCGATTCTATTCAAACGATCCAGAGTTAGTTCAGTGACTCAAGAACTACATTGGTCAAGCTATTCGTTAAATACGAACCGAAACCATCAATGATTTGATGGCTCACTGTCCCACCAGCTGAGACAGTCGTTTGGATGGAATAATATTCAATAACTAATCGGAAGGCTTACTCTTTTCAATAAAGTAACAATCTTTTTAAAAAGAAACAAAAAGGCCCACCATCAAGTTTTGTGCAGCATCTGAGCATAATCACATTCCTTCTGATAACTTTATCACTTTTTATTGCTCCAAACGAGAATATTCAAATAAAGACTCGATTTGTCAGCCCGATGTTCTGAAATATGCATAATTAAGCACTTAATACAAATTAATTTATCAATTACTAGAAACAAACACAAAAAAAACTTCTTGTCAAGTCATTTGAATTTTTAAGAAAAACTAGTTTTCTAAAAATAACAATTGATAAGTTTCCTTTGTGCTTTTGATAAGTTTTTGCTTAGTCATTTCAAAAGACATGAAAAATGCACGAATACTGATAATTACTAAGCAAGGGGGGTTTTTGTGTTGCAACAGGGCCATTAAACAATCCAATTATGAACGTTCTTGTCAAAACAAAATGTCACTTTGAATTATGCGGCTAAGTGAAAACGTAAATTTTTCAAGTTCCTGTTCTAAATTGAAATCAGAAACTTATTGGTCTTTAATTTATGAATCAATTATTCCGACTTTTAATGATTAAATAACGAAACAAAAAACTTGTAAGGGACATTGAATAAAATAACAATAATTTAACGAGTAATTCTAGAACGTGTGCCGCACAAAGTTTTGCCATTAAAAAACCCGTCAAACTACGCAAATGTAAACTTTGAACGCAACATCTTAGAACTACATATGTATGGAAGGTCAACTTCCAGTTAACATCTGATTTAAATGTTTAGGTCTTGATTTCTGTGTCGTCCGCAGGAATTTAGCAAGCGAAACTTTCAAAATTTGTCACATCGCTCAGTTAAATGGAGAATACTCTGATCTTTCGCAATTTAATCATTGTTTTGGCCTTAAAATTAAAATTTGTATTACCTATGGAGGGTATTTTGTGCAAAATTGTAGTTCATTAATGTGTCATGCAGTTTTGTTTTTGAATAAATGGTTAACATGCACAAAATGTCCGTTTCTTGTTTTGAGGTTGACACCCGCAATACCTTCAAGCGTCAACGCATAACGAACTTATGACAATTATGTTGTCTCTTGAGTGTCATAACCGTCGGGCTGAGATTAATTGGTCCACAGAGTCGACATACTTTTGTGTTGACTTCTCTGGCTGAGATGGCTGACTTGTTGCATTCACTGAATGTTGGCAGCAGTGGGGCATGACAGGAGTGGACGTCGAAGTCAACGTCTGTAAGTTTTATTGCACGCAATCGTTGATGAGAGGTAGGTAGGTAGGTAATCTAAGATGTTGCATGCAAAAAGTTGCCATCGTAACAAGGCGAGCTGCCTTTTACTTTCAACTATAATCCGAAACCATACCTGAAAGTGATCCTAATGATGATTCGAATGTTGGATGATGTAGAGCATGAGGTCTGAGAGACTTGTAACGGATCGGGGGGGGGTAGGTGAGTGCAAAAGTCATAAGTGCGTACTAATTAACGATGCAATTTGCATTGCAAATTCAGATACTTTGAAACATGGAATGTTATGAACGAGTGATGGAGGCCTTTGTTCTGATCTGTAACTGATGAAACTGTCAATTGCAGACAATCTTAGGTGAGGTGAATGAGAATGGAATGGACTCGACTCGAGCTAATTGAATATTCACGTGGGAGTTGAAACATCTTTATATTCCGCTTCACTATGGAATACACATTTGGAATTGATAAGAAGCGTAAAAAGCCGTTTAAGGCGATTTTCGAATTAAGTATTCAACGGGAGACTTGAGTTTTTTTTTTTTTTGTTTGGCGTCTCAAGCCGTTGCTATTTGAATAAAGTACGCTGGAGAACAATGGGGGTATGCGAGGAATTTGTTACCTTTGTGATGTCTGGGAAGAGATCTCGTAAGAGGCCAATCGTTCTCTTATTTCTATCGGATAGTTGTTCGGCTGTGCCTAATGTAAGAACGTCCAGTTCCTGAAAAAATAAACAACAAAAGTAAAATTAGAAATTTATTGTTGAGAATTTGTTTGCTATATGATGATGACATGCAAGTTTTTGGAGCAGTTTTAAGTAAAGCAGTTTTAAGTAAAGTGCGGCGGTATTTAGAGGACAAAGAGAATATTCTCTTAAACGTTTCCTATGTATGTATGGATTGAGTTGAGTTGGGTGGTTGTCCTCGCTCGCTCAGCAGGGACGCATTTAGATCAACTAAATGTCTCTTATAACTTAATTATGGACAAAACGGAACCATCTTCTGAAATAGGACAAGTGGCGGTGCAACCAGTTGCAGTGTGCACCCGTTCTGATGAAGTATGGTTTGCCGTTTAGGTTTGACTCGGTGACGAAGCCTTTATTTTGCGTAAGTCTCGTCTTCCAGATCGTTATGATCTTCAAAGAGGAATAAGTATTTGCCTAAGATTTTTCTTCTTAAAGGTTATATACACAAAAGGTTTGGTTTTTACCTCTTCCTAGTCTCAGCTTCTACAGAAATCGTTGAAAGGAGGACCAACCCTTCTAGTAATCTACTGGTATTCCTACGATCTAGTTGTGGTCATATTTGGTTTGAAGAGAGACAAGTATTGATATTATTCCAGCTACTACCAGTGCAATTTTGGCATGAGACCTAGCACAAGGATACGACAAAATAGTCAGAGATCAGCGGGTTTACTTTACCAACTTGAATCGATTTATTGGTCACTCCAGGACTTTTATCGCAGCTTCACTATGTAGAAAACAATAATCCTGCACTCTGTCGAACTAATCGGAAGCTAGGTCACGAACTTACGAACTGATGTGACTTTTACTTGAAAAACTGAACAGTGGTCCAGCAATCTTGTGGTGATACAAATATTGTGTAACCTGATGGATACACTGTGTTGGATCTGTCTGTGTACATCTCTGTCTTCTTCTCTGGCACTTTTGCTAGGAAATTTGACGTTAAAGCCTAGATAGGAGACAATATAGTCCCAGTTACTAAGAACAGTGTCAGTTGCAACGATTCCCTGAGATATAAACGTGAAGACGATGGAGTATCGTTTCTAGTGTAGGGCTCTAAGGGATAGCCATTGAAACATCCGAAGTACAGCAATGTCGCTTTTCTTATCCTGCGCCGTCTACCAGACTAGTACTTTTTTTATAAGGATAGATCTGATGACTGCCGGTGTCATAAGATCCCATAAGGTCCTATTCAACGTAAGCACTGTGTAAACGCCCCAAGTCTTTCTGTAACACAATAGTCGGCAAGTTCCAGTGTGGCTTCCGGCGCTGTAAAAGAGCAAATCCTGGAAAAGACCAAGGAATTTCAGGTCCAGACCCATTATTTGTTCATCGACTTCAACGTCGCATATGTTAGTATTTATCAACAAGGCCAGGATCCCGGCAAAAATGAATGCCGGACGATAAGCCGAAAAGCAGGGCAAATATTGAGCAGTTTCAAAAGAAAAATTCTTCATCCTGTACCAAGATGTAGTTCTAGTCTAAAAAGTCAAAACACGTTGTCAATATGGCTCAGTCACATCTTCAAATCTCAGCCCCCAGGTTTGAGACGACAAGGAACACTGAACCTCCGTTTCAAGGATTAATCTCTCTTGGATGCCACAGCGCGCTTGATCTGGACAAGTGGAAACAGCGTGCTCATGATCGAATGGAGTTAAAGGCTGGTTTGTCTCTGGCAGGACACGTTACTAGTGGGGAACCCATTAAGTAAGGAAATATCTGAAACACGTGTATATGTACATAAATGCATCTTCTTCGGGAAAAAAATGTTATGTTGTGTGACAGACGTCTGACTGCGACTTAATGTCCATATAGGCTTCACATCAATTGCGAAACACCATTAAACTTCGCCTTAAACGTAGGTAAAGAGTAATAATGTGAAATGTCATTTTGTTCGCTACCACAGACCTTGACAGACCTCAGTGCAGTTGTAGCGCCATGACATTACCCTTTACAACCATAATTGCCGAGTGACACATCATTTTCTACTATAATTGCTATAAAAAGATCACTCCAAGTGCTTTCCTATCAAAACACTTTAAATTCAAGTTCCGACTTCTGCGTCCACTACCCAACCAGAAACATAATAAGTCGGAGACAATGCCCCGAAACTCATTCGAATCCCAATCATGACCACACAAACGTTTTGTCTCAAACAATAGACCAATAGGCATAGGTTTTTCCAAAAGCATTCATTGTTTGCTAATTGAAATGTAAACAAACATCCATGCTTCTCCTTGTAAATGCAAATTTTTACCAGCCCATTGTATTCTCCACAAAAGTTGACTGACTTAACTTGTTTCCTTTCTCCAAAAAAGAAAAAAAAAACAAAGTCTCCACGCTTCTTGTTTACACTGTAAGCTTTTTTTACACCTCTGACATAACCGCAAAGGTAGACTTGATGTAATATCAGAAAGTACCGACTATCTAGGTAGCAGAACAACAATAACGACGACAACAACAACAATGTCTAAAATGATGTGTTACAATTACTTAACTGTTGAGAGGGAAAAAAGAGGAAAAGTGTAACAGAGCCCAAAACAAAAATGAGGCAACCAGACTCGTTCCGTCAACGTTGTTTCTTCTTTGATTTTCATTTTCATTTTCATTTGGCTGTTGCCTGCATTGTTGCCATTATGTTGGGATAGCTGACTGATCACGCATCCAAGCAAGAGGCCGAGATCTTTTAGCGATCTCCGACGAAGCCATAAAGTTGTAAGCACTGGCCGTGGTTTCGGAGGGCTTCAGCTTAGTCGTGATTACACAATTTAGTGTTATCTGTTGGATGATGGTAATAATGGGTGAGAAGATGTTGACGATGGCGTGGAACCCGAAGAGGTGTGAATTGTGCGCGTGCCACATGGTCTGCAGTCTCGAATGGAAGACTTTCTCTGGGCATTGTCTTAGCCGTGGTATGGCAAGGAGTAATTTGCAAATTTTTATCGCACTTGGCTAGCTATTAATTTTGGGATCTAATCTCTAAGTCGAAGGTCTTGAAAGCATTCAAATCATTTCCTTATGGTGGGCTTCATGACTGCGGTAGCGTGGAATGGAATGGAGTTGCATTAAAATTGTTAAGTCGTTCAATAAACATGGAACGATATGCACCGTGTATCTAAATTGGATTGAAATCGTAAGCTTTGGGAGAACTAGTTTTTGGATATTTGGGGCTACCTTGGAATTTAATTAATTGACATGCTCAGTAGTTTGACAAGTTGTCCAAGGCTTACATATGTATGTTACAAAAGAAAAGCTTGACATTCCATGATTGATGTACATATGTATGTAGCTAAATCAAACCTCATCGTTGCTGATGATAGTTTCACCAAATATCTAAGAAGGGCAACATGAAACGAATATTTTCTTAGATACACGAGGCTTGTCGTGTTCATATCAGAAGACTTGCATAAGTACTAGCCTGCGCATGACATTTTAATGTCTAACAAGCGCAAGGAATTTAATTGGCTTGTGGCCTTGGGTCGGATGGGTTAAAGGGTTCGATAAAACAAAGGATTAATCAAATTCATTTGTCAAGTTTCTCGACTGAAAATATTCCATTTTAGGAGCTACGATGCTGGATCTATTGAACCAGAAACTTGTGTATTACAATAAATTGGTTGGGCCTTTAACGTGCGGTTTACCTGGGCTCGTAGCACAAGATTCATGTAAAAAAGTATGAAGTGGAATGTTGACAGTTTGAGTGTCAGAACTAAGAACTAAGAATTGTCAAAGAATTTGAAATGAGGTTAAAGTTTACGTTTTCTTTATTTGGATCAGAAATATTTAACTGTGGATAATGGCGTAGGGTTATTATTTATGAAATGAATAATAGTGAATAGCTTTGCTCCGCTGCATTTCACTTCTTCGCTCCGGTTAGCTTATTTTGAAGAAACTACTAACGTCAGTGGTTTGCCTAACTCTGCGCAAGTCTTTCAGATGAAGGTGTTGAAGGTATTGAGGTTACTGCGTTGTTTCATATTATATATTATATATTTCCATGCTACTGTAGAGCAACACCGATTTGATGTTACACACGTTAGTCAAAATGTCAAAGTTGGATATTTGCTATAAAAATCCAAGAAAAATTGCCACAGATGTTTGTCATGTGAATGGGGTCAACTTTTTTCTCAAGCCTTACCATAGTTTTAAAAAATGGTCTCTGAGCTTAAGTTAAGCATATAAAACTAACTTGAACTGAATAATATTTTCAAATGTTTGCTTTCGCTGTTCTTAATAGTAAAGGTTAAGACATTAATGATTACCTTCACCAGCTGTATGTTGAGACGATGGAGAAATGCCAAGAAGGTTCAAATACAAGTTGAAATGAAGGGTAAACACGTACGCAAATTAAAGGCTTTACTATAAATTAAATAATATACAGTGTGTGCAAAAAGATTAACATCATCATGAAGACACAGAACTTAAGTCTTCTGATCAACTGATCTTGGATTATTATGATAGCGATTACTATGTACCTTCGCGACGCGTCATATATAATCCGCGATACGCGGATGATAAAGTAGGTCCAGAAAACATGAAATTGGGCTGAAATACAACAAGTCTCCATATGTTTTAAAAAGTGCTGCCACAGTTTAATTTTACAAATTTCCAAGGGATTCCATAAGAAATTCTCTTTATCCTTTCTCCTGAAATTTGTCTATGGTAGCAAAGAATGTAAAGTATAATTTTGTCCTTCAATAGAATAGTTGTGGATGGACTACATTCAAAAAAGGAAACTCCTCTAAGTCTGGCAGCACTGAATGGAAACAGTTTTAGACACTAGCAGAATGATTAATCAATATTTTCGCAAGGATTACAGGACAGCAAACCGGGAAGAAGATCTTTAGTTTGAAGCACGAATAATAGGATAGAGACGAACTGGTATGAATGGCTATAGAACCTCATAAAAGTGTATCTCTATATATAATCCCAAGTTTTGAAATTTCTTAAGTAAACGAGAATTCAGTAATATGGATACTGGTCGGATGGATAGGAAAAATTGGTCTGACTGGTGTAACCAACGCAGCTGTTTGATAGCATAGCAGTAAGCAGTAGTGACAGTACTGGGTCATCCAATTTCTGGCCCGGTTTTGACATCCCTGTTTTATTCACGTACGTCAAACCGAACTGTCATCCGAGACTGTATATGATCAGTTTAAGGTTTGCCATTTGACAATATGGATCGATTATATCGAAAATACAGAAATATGGCAGCCGGTAGTAAAAGTGTTCAAAAAGACCTAAATCTATCGGTTTCATGGCGAGCACAGCTCAAATGCCGTCTCTTCCGGCACATAATGCAGTATTTTGGATATAGATTCACTCAGGGGATATGCTAACAAAGAAAATTATTGCAAAGGGGAAGTAAAAATGGACATGTAACTGATGACTATTGTATCCGCAAAATGTCATGTATGCTGTGCAATTTGGTTCAAAGTTCTTCCAAAATGAGTAAGAAATCGCAAATATGGATCGAAGAGACATGTGGTTTCGACAAGACGGTGCCACATCTCACACAAAACGACCCGTTTTGGCTTTATTGCAAGCAAAATTTCAAAGATCGTGCGATTGTGTCACCATTGGGATTCTTTCTGTGGGACTAAGTATGCATACTCTGGAAGCTTTGCAAATGATTATTCTTTAAGAAATGGAAGAGTTACTGCCCAAGATGTGTCGAAAAGTCATCGAACTTACTTCCTTAGAATCTAGTCTGGTAGAACTCTCGAGGAGGACATTTGATTGATGTTATTTCCATTCATAATGACAAGATCAAAAAAATGTATGTTTTGAAATAAAAATTTGATTGAAATTTAAATCAGAAATATGTTTTATTTAAATTTACTTTCGGAACCGCAAAAGTAATGACCTTATACTACAAAAATTTTTAGGAATGATGCGATCGAATGCCGTAGCATCCGTTTACAAGTCTGAAACCCTTCGTCCTTTTACAGGTTTCTGACTATTTTCTATAAAAAATTCAAATCAAGAGCTTCGTGTTTCATCAACGTACATCTCTCCATCAAATATTTGGTGAAATTCTTGAACCTTACTTGAGACGTACTATGAATACAGTCCAATCGACCTTACTCTCATTTTAACATATTCTGATTGAGTTCCTCTGTCCTTCGGATCACAATCGATCTTGGTTTCTCCACACTTTCAGCCCTTCGCTGATACGTATCTATTCAATTAACTCAAAGAATCCGCAATGAAAACTTGTCGCTATGCAAAAATATGCAAATTCAAGTCAATCCACTTCGGACACGACAGACACCTCTGTTTACAGAAGAAAATAAAAAATAAAAAAAAACTGTCATACAACCTAATGGAACGACTTTCAGGGCCTCAAACGCCAGCATGGTGTATGCCACTGATCTTGTACCACCGCCGAGGTTATTTCCCCATTCCGGCGATACTCCCAACTATACACTTCCATGGTCGTCGCTCAGTGTTTGTGCAATTTAAACCCCGGAAGAACGCCGTAGCGTGTCTTCCACCTGCCTAGTCTCTCCCCTCGGTGGTGTGGCAAGAAAAGTGAATGCGAAATTTCTCTTCATTACCTGCCGCCGACCGAACCGAAGCGCTGCTGCCACGACTCAAATACCATGTAACAGGTTTGTCGATATCGTTACCATCTGCCACACTATCGCTTGGTAAATCACTCTTTTAGTAAAGCACCTCTCGAGCCCGAATATTGATTATGCTAATACCAACAATGAAAGGCTAAAATTTGTGTTTCTATAGTTTATGAAATCTAAGTCGGTTAAGGTCGAACATTTTAATGAACTCGTCGCAGGGCCCCCCGTCCCACCCGCTATCGTCTAGTGTCTATTTGTGCGATGGTGATTCCATTGAAAGCGGCTAAGACGATCGCGCAAATGTATCTACCGCTCTGGCTTTTCGTGTGTGAATTAATTTTCCATTGAATTTCATTAGAGGTGCCAGTTGATGGTGGACTTGTGGCTTGTGCCATTTAAACATGATATAATAGGCGTTGAGGCTCGCATTTCCTCTCTCTTTCTGCGCCTTTTTTTTTTGTAGTATTTGCAATTAAAAGCCAAGTTGTGCAATTTTAATTTAATTGCGGGATTTCAGACCGTCACCACACCGTCATCGTCCTCTCTATCTTCCGAGCGAGCAGTAATTGGAACAATTAAAGTTGTAACTCATTGACTTATCCGACTTAATCAATGTGCCGGAGAGCGTGTCGCAAGATGACGGTCTTAATTGTGTCATTTGTTGGTCTTTTTGGCAATTCTTCGACCGAAAAGTATCAACTGAAGCAAATGAATAAAGATACTTATACAATCTGGCGCATAGTTTAGAAACCACACCGCACAATGTTAATTTTTATTGCCAACAATTTGTGTCAGCAGTTGAATTTGGATTTTATTGCTTTTTATTTATTTATTTATTTTTTTTTTCATTTCGATTTTGTGCAACACCACACATTTTCGAAAATTAAATAAATAAATAAACAGCATGGCTAGGCTATACAATCGTTTGATGACAAATGTGTGGTTTATCCTTGGATCGTGCCAAACTGTTTTTGAAATCAAAAATTGTTTGAGGAGGTATTTTTCTTTTGGGTACAATTAGTCAGAGAATTAGTTGTAGTTGCGCTAAAGATTAGTGGAATTAAATAAATAATAAGTGAGCAAGCTGTTGAAAATCTTTGGATCATAAACTCATTGGGGGTCATCGATACGTAAGACAGGTGCGCACTTAATGCTTGGCGATAATAGAGTTATTTTGGTGTGGTATTGTGTTTGGTATTCACTGTACGAGTATTATTGTACCGGCATCTGAGCTTATAAGTCACTGTCCTTGAAGAGGTGCTGGCTTAGAAAGGAAAACGACAACGTACCGGATGCTGATAAAAAGAGAAACCCAAGTACATAGTCAGATCTGATCAAAATTACTTTCAATTAGCTTTCCTTTGAATTTTTGGTTTTTGAGTTTTGCATAAGAACTCAAACTTTTTTAGATGATTTTTTAGAAATTCTAAAAAATTCACAAATTTTCTACCAAAATTCATAGATTGTGAAATTTCAAGGGGTGGGGGTAAAATTCTTGCAGAGAATATCACAAAAAGTAAAAGAAATTCGCGAAAGCTACGAAATTCGCTCACAACAAAAAATTACATTTTAGTTTTCTGACAGATTTGACAGCTTTAGTACAAATAAATTCCCTGGACTAAAATTGTTGGAATTGTTTTATACTCTAGTGAGCGCTGTCTTCTACGAAAAACTACGAAACTTTTGCGTACTCAAACAGGACCTGGTGAATTTTCGTTAAGAAAATGACAGCTGTTAAGAAATGACAGCTTTATGACTGAAAACACGAGAGTAGTGTTTAATAGAAGATTTATGACCTTTGACTTTCGTAATTCTATTGTTTATTTCGTGTATTTATCAGTTTTTAAAGTTTTTACCACCCTTTTGTCGAGTGACAGCAATTGGCATTTCCAAACGTCAAAAAATAAAAAAATATAGATAATTCAAAAAAAAAAAAATAAGAAAATTCGGATTGCGGTAGCATGTCACTTCACTGCTTCCCCTCTGCCTGTTAACATAAAAAAAAATTGAATTCGACAGTCCTGTGCGAACAAGCTCATCGGATTACTTTTCCAGTAAAATCATAAAGTCATATTCAATGGAACCACGTTAACGGATTGCTGTCTCGCTGTGAGCCAGAATGAACTGCTTTTGTATATAGTCTGAATTTTTGTGTACAAAATGCTAAATATTCAATGAAAACGAAAAAAATCGGAATTTAGAGGAAAAGATTTAGATTTATATAAGGTGTCTTCACCGAGATTTAGGATTTATATTGACGTTTGCTGTCAAACAGATTGTCACAGTTGGTAATATTTTTATAAATTTCCAGAAGTGGAGTATGTATCGCTGTCTATAGTGAAGCTAGAAATATCAAAATTCCCTTCATAAACTAAATGAAGTTAAATTGCTCGATGTATTTGGAATTCATTTGACGTTTCCATTTCCATTTGAAAGTAACGTTTTCTGGTAAAAGAACAAGGATCGTTTGGTTTGTGTCGCATGAGGATTTTAGTTGACAGTTTGTCAAATTTCCAAGAGTGTGGGTAGCAAACACTTAGTGAGACCTAAAAGTTGTACTTGTTGTAATGTAATGAAACCCAGAGAGATTCACAGTCACAGCTCTCTCGAGAGCTCCATCTTCTGAGAAATGCTATGAAGTTTTGACGTACGGGAAACAGTACGATTTAGATGAATTTATAGACGTCAAATCGAATATCAAATCGTTAGGTTTTAGTAAAGATTTAAGTCCTTTCTAAATCCCGGATTTTGTTTTGGTAGAGACAGAGTTTCACAATATCCGAGCTGAGATTGGAACAGGCTACCGGACCTGGGGAGTTACCTACTGATGTATTCTGAGCATAAACCAACTAAGTTTAATGCTGTGGCCAGAATCTTTCCCTCGTTTACACTAGAGGAAACCTCCTCAAGTTTTTCAATTACAGAGTGTCATGTACAAAATTGTAATCGAGGGCTTAAGCGTGTCGTCATCAACTTGATTGGCAGATTCTAAAAACAATCTAAGTTCATGGGAACATGTAAGACTACATAGATTCATGTCCAATACGGGCTTGCAAGAGAATAAACCTTCCATTTTTATTTCCTCATTGATAGGCCAGTCAATAGAAAAAAGATCATAACTTAACCTCTTGACAGGTTGTCTTCACTAATTTTATGATCCATCATCTTGGAGTCTTAACATTGAACCATGAATTGAATTTCTCTTTAGTAGACCACGTTAAGTATTATAAAAACCACTAAGCTTGACAACAAACCCATTACATTGCGAAAGATTTCGGTACGAAACCCAGTCCCATTCATTAAAATTACCCCACCAGACAAGTACGAAGAAGCGTTTTCATTCACTATCTATTTAAAGCTAATTTTAATGGTTTTACGAGCAATTAATTGACTACCTGTACAGACAAACTGTCGTTGGTCTTATTACACAATTAAAAATTCCAATCGAGTTATGTGTTTCAAAGAAATTCCAAATTTTATGCGCCACATGCACACGGTGGTCTTCGTCTTCGTTTCGCCAAACCGGGCGCGTATACACGTCCACAAAAAGCCCACCAGAGAGTCTCACCTTCTAAAATGTCTGAGGCCTTTGCCTGAGCTCGTTGCGCTGAATGTATATTAACTGATTACTACTAGCACTAGTGCACAGCATTGAGGTGGTTTTAACCAGAGCCGTAGTCTTACTATTTGTTGTTAGTTTGCTTGGTTTGTGTGTTATTGAGTTTAGCTATCTACTGGATTTCACGCCTAATTCACCTTTAATTATGCAACGCTGAAGAAGCGAAACGCAAGCAACGCAACTTCAATTCTCCTTTACAGATACATGGGTTGCGCATGCGCAGCTATGCTGAATTTTGATTTAGTACACGAGTACTAACCATTACAGACAGGACTTGAAGTAGTTTAACTGTTGAAATTGAAAGCACCGCCCCGGATGAAAGGTCTGTTCAATCACCTTTCGAATAAAAAGGAAAAGGAGTGACGTCAAAACCAATTGAAAATATATTCAGAATGCGTGAGTAACTCTTGGCATTTCCTTATGGCTTCCGCAGACATTAAGATTCTTTTCGGCGGCGGAAGTGGATGTACCTGGCACCATATCGGAGAAGAACATGTGCAAAACTAATTTATTAGACACAAATAGGCACATGACAAATGTTTGAGCATTCCATCGTGCTGGCAGTGACGATCACAAATAGAGTCATATCTAATTGGCGTCATGTCACGGGAAAAAATTCAAATAATGCAATTGTCTGGAGTCAGTCACAAAAGAGGAAATAATTTGCGACTCAAGCGGCAGCTCGTGTCAAAACACACTTGAAAGGTCGTCGTTATTACTTTGTCGTTAGACAGGTCTAGACAATTGTCAAAACTTGTCTTTACGTATTATAAACACAGTCATGTGAACTTTTGCCTTTCAGGTTCATAATGGGTAAAAAACGTGATCTTAGCACGTACCTGCGGGTAGAGTATTTGGTCAAGTGCTCGTTTGTGTAAACGGGGAAATAAATTCGGGCTATTAGTGTCCAAGGAATGTATACAAATCTGATATGTATTATGATATTCACTTAGCCAGTTATTTATACGATAGGTTTGCCTCTGGTACTCCACCACGTCTACTCGTTATATCCCCTGAGTTTGTGCTTTCCTGATTCATTGCTTAGGTTGTCATATCCAGAGATCGAAATCTATCCGATCTCCCAATCATGGCTTCAAAAGTCTTGCATTAGCCGTGTTTTTCTTTCAAGACGAGAAGCCTTTTGAAAATATGTCTTCTGGGAAAGGTTTTCGATTACTTAAAAGCAGAATGAACGATCAATTGTAGCCATCTTCATGTCAGCATTATAAGGTGTTTTCTCAGGACAAGACTACGTGATATTTAAGACTAGCACCATTGTCGATACACTGTGTTCGATACTTTAAATACAAACCGAGGTTTTGATGATAATTAGATTGCATTTTGTCGGCTGATGGTCCTATTTCGAATTCGACTTTAATGCGGATTTACTTTTTAGATATCTACTTTGTATATGTTAGCAAAGGCTCGCACCCTAGTATATATAGTAACACAGACGTAAACCAAATGTCAGATGGACTTACGTGTTGAGTTCGGCTTAGATGATTTCTTCTAAAATTTATCGGAGTTGGATGTGTTGTGCCTAGAATGCAGCTCAATCCAAATCGGTGTTTTATTTTGCCAGGTTTCCGTCCCATTAGAAACGTGAGACTGTATTGGTTGAACTAATTCAAGACACAAAAGAGAAAAACCTTGACAAGTGTTTTGGCAATAATCGATCTTCCTAACCGAAATGCAGCTTTTAAAGGAAGAATCAGTAGAGTTACTAAATCGAAAATAGTGTAGGTACTGACTTAATGTAAAGGTTTTTGTCGGTTCTATCAGAAAATGCAGATACTTAGGTGAGCAGATTACTAAAGATCTATTAGGTACTCTATACGGCTGTCGGATGATCTTGGAGGTCTCTCAAACATACATATTTAGATTATCGCAGGCTTTAAGGTTAGATCTTATTAAACTACTTACTGAATTAAAGCCTTTTAGGATTTGTCGGTGAAACTCTCGTGTAAGCTAATATTGATGGACTGTTCAGTTAAATGGTTTTATATTAGGACGCGCATTTTCCAATCTGTTTTCGAAGATATGCGAGAAGTTAGGTGCGGTTTATTTGAAAATTTTAACTTGTCAGTGCTTGTCGTTTAATCATGGAAAAGTGCACAAATTATCAAATTATCAATTTTTTTGGCATTTGGTTGCTACAGGTTTACGTGCGTCATCTTCAGTTTTTCATCAGAAACTTATTTTCGGCTATGGAGCCCATTTCTGGTAAAGACTCATTTTCCAACTGGGCCGAAGCAATTCATGAAATGCCATTACATCTACAATAACTAACTATTAAGTGCGAGATTGCTGCTTGACAAGTCGTTGGTACAATCGTCGCCTTAAAATTTAAGACAAGTTCGAAGAGGTTGATTTGGGGCACATGTGGTTTCAACATACCAAGTAGGTGACCATGCTATCTCCAATGAGCCACCTTGTTCGTGTGATTTGACATCTCTGGACATTTATGTTTAAGGCTATGTCAAGCCCATGGTCTATGTCAATAAGTTGGAGACTGAAAATGACTTCAGGCAAAGTCTTGCAAAACTGGATTCACCACAATCATACTTCAATGATGCTGTAATCACATCGGTGGTACCTTAATTCGAAATAATTGTTTGGGTAGCAAAACAAAAGAGGGCGCAAGACTCGAAGTAGGAATGATTGATACCGTATGCAGTCTTAGTAGATGACCGACAAAATAGCTGAGTATTTAGGCCAGACTCATCCGGTTTATATGAATTTTAGTAGAATCGATAGAATTTTCAGGAAACTTATGCGAATAGGAGGAGGTAAGTGTTAAATAATGTCCTTGACAAATAGTACAATGTTTTGTACAATGTGTATCTTTCAACTACAGTGTGAATTATTGAAGTCTTCTGAGTTTTGCACGCTACCCATTTCTTACTCTAAGTTGTTGGTCGATTTTGCTATGTATACAGCTTTCTTGATTTCAACCCACAAATTTTCAATAGTATCCTGTTGAGGATACTGTGGTGGAGGCCTGAATCATGACCCGAATCCCATTAGTCCAAAACTATTCTCTTATTATTCAACTCGAATACTTCAAATCATTGTCTTCTTTGAAGACCCATTTCAGTGGTATTTCTTCGCCACTATAAAGCACCTATAACATGACCTTTGAACCACTGTGCTAATGCCAGCATACAAAACCAACTTCGAACTCATCGGTCCGCCAAATATATCACCCTTCGCAATCAGGCCAACTGGAGAAGTTTTTGCCAAATTCGAGTTTTGCTTGCATTTTTCCTCGGACTTCGAGCAGTCCTATTGGCCTCCATTAATTGTCGATGATTAAAAGCATAAATCAAATGAAATGATGCGCGGGCTCTTCCATTCTCGCAATTTAAGAACTCGCTGATACTGTTAATATTTCATTTGGACCAATCCAGATAGTTTTGAAAGATGTTTTGTGCCTGAAAAACTCTTGATTTTGAGCGAAGATAATGGACCATCAAAAGCTCAACTCAAATCCTTCCACAATCACCGTATTTTAGGACTTCTTTTAGGACTTCCATTGGGTTTAACAATTGTTGCAAGGATTGGAAAAACCGTTGACATAAGCCTATTGTATCGAGAGGGAAGGATCTTAAAAGGCGATGATATAGATTTGGAACAAGAAATAAAGATTTTAAAAGTTATTCTACTTATTTCTTGATCACAGTAGTATTTGTATACGAATTTCAAATACACAGAAGAGTAGTCAAAATTGTAACACTATGTCTGATTAGAGACAGTACTATGACTACTATGGTACAAAGGACGAAATTCGCTATATCCAACTGAGCTAACTAAGCACTCAGTATGCTATCGATAACTACCCGGAGAGACTCATGATAGAATCCAGTTGTCATCTGGACTGTGAGTGTTTCGCCATGTTGAAGGTTTTGAATGGGTTACCATACGTGCGCGATTGATGATTTCCATAATTCCTATTTTCTACGTGTCACAGGATGCCCATCTAACTCTCTGTCATCAGTCATCTTATTTCTGATACCGGATGTGCGTAAAGCGACTTCAACAAACTCTTCCTTACCTGTTTTTGGAAGGAGTTAACTACTCTTAAGAGGAAATTGTAATCACTCTTAAGTTTTCTCCTTTTTATTAAATTTCGTTGGGAGTAAAACCTAATTAAACATCTCCCAATCAGTTGAGCTTCCGTTGTTAAATCAACATTTATAATGCAACCGCCTATTGCCTCATCAGTCAAAGCTGGATTTTTCCATTAAATATCCAATATCCAATCACCCGAAAACATAAAAATATCTTGCCTGCTAAAGTTCAACTGCATTTTTAAACAGCCCACCCCTTTTGCGTACCACAAAATGCAATCTTCATTAAAAGTGTGATTTACTCTCATCAGCACAAGCAGTCATTCGCGCAGCGACTACGTATCTGCTACCAATCTATTCGATTTTTTTTTTTTTTTTTTTAATTAGATACTCAGAACTGGGTTGCGTTAAAATGCAACCAAAGCCTTCAACTGTTAATTGTTATAATTACTTAATGAGATACGCAAACAGTTTGTGACTACTTAACGCGCGTCCTTAACTTATCGTACTGTGCGTTCCCCCGGCCATTGTTGATGTTTACGAGTATAAATAGTTTGAGGGAGAACTGCTTCTGAAAACCGGTAATCGTTTCAACCTTAAACCTATTTTGAAACTCTGTTTCGAGAACAACTGGGTCAGTCGAAATCCGATGGAAACGAGTAGATAGAGGAAAGAAAACGTGTCGGCGAGCTCCAAAGGACTTTCCTCATCAAAGAAAAAAAGTATCTCGGAGCTTGATATTTCCGACATGCTGCATTTGGCATATAGATCTTGTGAGCTAGAAACAGAAAAACCGGCCCCGACACAGTAGGCTGTTTCTTGTAACTTGTTTAGAAATTGGTGGTGTAAATTCGACATACTTGTGTAAAGTATCTGCAGCGAGTAATATCGAATTCGTATCGAAATCAAGCCGCGCATACGAGTACAGCACACCGCCATTTATCTGGCACTGGGGGCACTGCCACTTCAATTTGTTGGGTCGTGTTGTGCGTTTTTGTTTTTAACGATATTTTATGTCAGACTTTCACTTGTGGCCGTTGTTGTGTTTGTAACCGACTGTTGTACGATTTCGTAATTCGCTAGCACATGGCTGACGGATGATGGCTGGTGAGCGGCTGGCGCGGCGGTCTGAAAATGGAAGAAGGCAATTTTTCAGGGGTACGCTCCCCAAAACAGTCCCAGGGATGTGGGTCTTTCCATTTTCACGTATATCCGGTTTATGATGCACTCACCGACTCACGTCGCGGTGAGGAAAATAAAAGTTGTTGGCTGTGGAACCAGTTATCAAATCGGATATCGGACTAAATGTGACAACCACCTAGCCGGACCACCGACCGATTGCAGCTGACCATTATGTAAGCGCCAAGGCAGGCGGTCACAGTGAATCACATATGGCTTTGTGTAATCAGGTTTTTTATTTGGTTTTTGGTTTAGTATTTCGGTAAAAGTGTTATATGCACGTTATGCCGTAGGTGACCTAGAAGGTGATTATAAAATCACCATGGTGAAGGGTTTAACGGCCGAGAAGTGGTTTTTGTTTTTTACTTTTTTTGTGCACAAAAGGGTACTCAAGTCAAATATTGGCAAGGAAGATGGATTATTTAACAGAAAGATGGGTGGGTCGAGCGATTTTTGGAAATGTGAAATGCAAACAATGGGGGAGAGGTTTTATGCATAACACCATGAGTTGGGGGTTTTATAGGATGGACGGCTCACTACAAAGAAGTTAGGTTAGTTTTGGGTATACAAAGGTTAACCTGTAAACGGTTTTGCCAGAGGCTAAGCCAGTTGGAGCAATTGCTTGACTGGTACTGGAAATAGAATATTTTGCAAGGTAGTCCCTCCCCAATATCGTATGTGCCAAGTTTGCCAGTTTTAGCTAAGACACAGTGCTGGGAAGTTGTGGAGTAATAGCCAGTTGGGTAGTGTTCACTTGTTTTTGAAGTAGCAGTGGGAGTGACTTTTTTTTAGATGTCATCAGTTCTTCCATCTGGTACTCCTTGATTTGAAACTCTGACTAGGAGGAAGACATGTGGGTTAATGCCAAATTGGTTACTGGAGACCCTGTGGTAAGTCGAGTGGAAACTGTGATTTGAGTGAGCATATTGCATCGTCAGCGTATGGTTCTACCATATTCGATTAATGCTCTGTGTTTTACAAAATATTTGAAGGGGAGCAGATCGAAACTACATACAAGAGTGGTGTGACCACTGACCACTGCTCTCCAGAGCAAAACATTTGGCCATGTATTCTCCTGTCGTGTTATAGTCGCAAGATGACAGGCAATGTTCACCATCGTCTTTCGATTGCTTTGTGAGCAAAAGCAAAAGTTCTTAGAACTACAGAACTTACAATTTTTTCAGTAGTGACATCCTACTAAGTAATAAAGTTTTCCCAACAATTCCGAATCAAAGAAGGTAAAATACGGAGTTCCCACAGGGATGAAACATTGTCGAGTACTGTTTATGTGTTACGCAAACGAAACGCTACACGATGTCACCAAAAAGATGTACCTTTCGCATAAGTGTCGAACAACCCCAACCACTTTTCAAGCAGATGACACCTGTCAACAACTGGCGACAACCGAGCGTGCGAAAAGCGAGATTCTCTTGCGTTCTGTCATTGGAGTTGGCACATGTTATTTGATTCATTGAGACCCTAATTTCCTTTTCAATAAATTATCTAACAATAGTGATGGTCACATTGGAGTCGATCGGACTATAATGGATTAGAAGATAGGACGTCACCGCTTGATTTTGGATGCAATACATTCACATTTTGTGTGTTGGTTGTGCTCCTACAGAAGCTTAAGACCTGCAATTTGTAGACATAAAAAGGGGTCAAGACCACAGTTTTTGTATTTCGTGTCTGGTATAAGAAGTGTGGACTAGCAAAGCTATAAATATCCCAACAAACCAAGGGATTGTTGGCATTCTAAAGGTTAATAAGAAATACGAAGGTGGTCTGAAAAGTTCTTCTACCACAACATGAAGACGGCAGGACTTGTCAACATAAACTAAAATTTCTGGCATTTTAGAAGTGGAATAGTTGTTTGACAGGTGAAATGAGTTTGATGGAGTCGGTGTGAGTTTTTTTTGAAAATATGTGTGGAGGAGCTGTCACGCACAGCTCGAGCTGTCCTATACAAATGTACGGGGACTCTGCACCATCGTTCACCATCGTTAGTCACATATTGCGTCACGATTTAGGCATGCGAAAGCCGACTTCGCGTTTGCTAACGTCAGAACAAAAACGGAGTAAACTTTTCCAAGCAAGGCTGAAGAGCAAAAGAACCAGAGTTTTGGGCAAATCTATCACTTCAGATGGATCTTGGATACGTCATTACACCCAAAAAGAAATAAAAATATAATCAAATCGGGTTCGAAAAATGCAAAACCTTTTTTCTCCTGAAAAAATGATCCCGACTGTGGATAGTCATGGACTTATTTTAATCGATTATCTTGGAATAAGAAAACCATTACAGGAGTATACTATGCTTGATTCCTTGTCAGCCTGAAGTCAGAGATTGCGAAAAAACGCCGCCATTTGCAAAAAAACTCAAAGAGAGGAATTTTCGTCATATGAGGGGGCCATCACCCTCGTAAACATTTGGACAGGTTAAAGAGATGGGAGAATCGCTGGAAGAAATAGACTTACAAGGACACCTTTTAGAAATATAAAAATAAATTTAAAGAATAAATGTCTTGCACCTCAGTTACGTCGGGGTACTGCAAGTATTTCAAATTTCTGTAGTAAACATCATCTTCCATTAAAAGGGGTGGATTTATAGCCGACAGACAGTCGCTAGACTCTATTTTAACATTCGAAACGACTACACCGAGGCTTATGGTGAAATGAGTGCTGTTAGGACTGACAAGTCGACTTGTTTTCAGAATATGACAGCGAAACTCTCAAACCCTTTAGAGGACGATGATGAGTTACATTAACGACTCAACAAAATCACAACTAAAACCTCAAATAAATTTGGAAAAATCGTTTCGCTGTCATGCAGTTCATTTAATGTTGACTAACCGTTTTCTATAGATCAGTGTAAAATTGATTGAAATGTCTTTTTGGTTTTAAAAAACAATAAAACGAAGTTGTGGGATAGTAACCACAGGCACCTTGGCCAAGATGTTTTGTTCATATCAAGATTCTGCAAGCCAGAAAGAAACCAAGTACTTTTGCTAGCCATGTTACTACAATAATTTGTATCCCAGCCATATGTACTTAAAAGACGAAGGTTATGCTTGCCTCCTTTGGCAGAATTTTTGAATCCACTTCTAAGAAGTGAGGCATCCACTTGATGTAACCATTAAGTTGATACAGTAATCTTGTGCCCACGCTCTAATATTTCAACTGTCTTGGAATCACTTTACACGGGAGACGTAAGGTGACAAATAATTTACATCAATGATCAGCAATCTACAAGTAACAAACATATTCTACAGGTGCTGTTGCTAGTGTCAATGCATTCTGTGCATTTTCTATGGATTACGACCAAACGATTTGCTATCAATGACTTTAATGGCATTTATGTACAGCTTAATGGAATTACCCGTCAGACAGTAACATCCAAATCGGGATTGTCAATTGAAATATCATGCATTAAGCATGCATCGAGCAAGAATAAGACACACAGACAACAGCTGACAGGTCTTAAGATTTCAACAGTCGCAATCATGTTAGCTGTCACACTCGTCATACGTGGCCTACTTCGACAAAGTTGTCAACTGATTGTTGATGTCGGAAACTTTTTTGTTTTTTCTGGGTCAGTAGGTACATAGTTGAGGCGCCAGGTCCTTCTACTCTACAAGAGCTTCAGTTCTACTCTATGACTATTGAGGGCAGGCTATATCGAAGCTGGAGTTTTTACTAATCGCTTTAGAGAACTTTTTGTTTCTGTGAAGTTGTGAAACCAAATGAAGGAAAGATGTTAGTTCGGTGGGAGATGCCCTATTTCTCTTTTATAAAAAGGTCATGCTAGTGGGTCTGAGTAACAGAAATAAGACGAAGAATAACTCTTGCCAATCGCTGTTTCTTTGGGCTAAGAAGGGAATTGAGTAGCAAAGCCATATCCCGAAGAGCCAAGGAGACTCTTTATAAGACCCTGATCCTCCCAGTCCTACTTTATGGCGCTGAAGCATGGACTCTGTCTAAAGCGGATGAAGAGATCCTCAGTCGCTTCGAGAGAAAGATTCTTCGTCTAATTTTCGGTCCCGTTTGCGTTGATGGGCTTTGGAGGAGAAAATTCAACAACGAACAGCGACATCGCCCTGGTCAGAAAAATGCGCATCAGTCGTTTAAGATGGCTAGGACATGTAGAGCGGATGGACACCAATACTCCGGCCCGTAGAGTCTTCGAACAAAACCCGGAGGGACAACGCAGTAGAGGAAGACCTCGCCTTAGGTGGGGCGCAGAAGTAGAAGGAGACCTCAACCGACTTGGAGAGCGCAGCTGGAGGCAGTTAGGTAAGGACCGGGCTAACTGGAGAGGCTTGTTGGTTGAGGCCCAGGTTCACCCCGAACTGTACCGCCACCTAAGTAAGTAAGTAAGTGGGTCTGAGTAGAGCATATCAAATCCTTTCTTGAGCATTCAGACTCTAATTCAGCTTTCTGAATTTGAAGAAAAGGTTTAAACAAAAATCGGAAGAACACCATCTATGCGCATTTTGGTAAAAAAGGTTATGGCTTCCTCCTCTGTTTTGTTAGGTCTGGATTACAAAACTAGAAGTGTTGTTGAAACGCTAATGCTTTCTACTACTTTGTTTGTGCCACTTATTAGCAAGAGTAAGAGGTGCGAAGTTCAACAAGTCGATGGTTGAGTTCCCATACGTTACAGGAAGTTTAGGTTTGCCTTTGTCTTTGGAAATTTCATTAGTTTTTGGTTTGTTATATCACATCTACCTTTATAAAGCAAACTACGTCAAGTTTTGGCATCTGTGTGGTGAGTCACAAAAGAAAGCTGACGTTTGAGGATTAGATATGGTGGATGTGGAGGAGATGGCATATTCCGGAGTTATTTTCACGGATTTATGAGGTAACTGGATGCTTTACATGGTTATGGTTCAGTTTAAAAAAACCCCAAAAAAATGCAATCATTTTGCTTCTCAGAACCTTTCATGTTGAGCATGCTTCATTCTTTACACGAAGAGAAGAGCCTACTATTTATTGTCGTGTCTGGACTTCAATATTATTTGAGAACATTTTTCATCAAAATATACTCTCGGCTGTTTGTCAGACGCTCGAGTGAGGTGGGGCCGTGAGCAAAGTTTTAGGTGTTGAACGTCGAGTCTCTCCATAGTCCAAACCATTAACCACTTGAGCTACGGGACCCACGTTTAGACAACATGACTAGAAAAATCAAGTGCATTACTGGGTTGTAGGTACTTGCACCTTTCTGCTGAAGCCTTACAAACTATTCACGAAGAATGAAGTGGGCGTGAAAATCTGCATTTTTAAGGTCATCGTGATACCTTTTTGGAGATGTTATGGAAAGCATTTCAATGAAAAAATGGTTTTTAAAGAAAAACGCCCCCCAAATATGGGCGTGAACGTATCCATATAATGTATGAGTGAATTATAGGGATTTTTGTCGTCTATTTACTTTATCTCAATAGTTTTTTTAATTCCTAGTCAAAATATACAAAAATATATACAAAAATTTAAAAAAATGGGTGTGGCCGTCGATGGTTTTCAAAATGTTCGCGTAGAATACCGTCTTATAGCATAAATGCATACTAACCTAAATTTGAAATTGTGTCAAAATTCTTAGAGCCGTTTTTGAAAAATCCCTTTTTTATTGAAAATGTCCTTAATTTTGAGGTTAGAATGAAAATTTCATTTTCGCATGACGCCACAGTCCTAAGGTCTGAAGTGTAAAGCAAATTCATTCAAACGTTAAGCTTGAAGTGTCAAGTTTTGACCGAAATAAGCCTAATCTGAGTATACAAAATTCTAGGTTTTTACCAGGGATGTTTGTAAAATTAGCTGGAGTTTTTATTGGACCAGGTTATCCAAAAATACCCATTTTTTCAGAAATCATTTAAGAAAAGGCATATTCCGTTGATATGCTCTCATACATGACATTCTGATGACATTTTTACAGAATTGTGTGGTTAAGGTGTTATTGTTTACGTAGAAGAGGCCATATCTGTTTAGTTTCAATTTTGATCGCATTCAAATTGAATCAGAAAAGTTGTACCATAGTTGGAGAACTCATTAACCAAGTGTTGACTTTATTCTTTCTCTAATATCTTCAAGTACACCTACTAGAAACCTTAGACGCAAACTGCCAAGAAAAACGTTTTGAAGAAACCACTAAATGTCTCAAAAGAGGTAGCCCTAGAATTTGGTTTACATAAGTTTTTAAGAAATGTTCAAAAGTGTGAGTTACTTGACATCGTAATGTACTAAAGAATCTAAAGAGTTACATGGTCACAATGTTTCAAAAAGGCTATATTCTTTAAAGTACATATGTTTCGTTTTCCAAAAAAAAATTCTGACACTATTAAGATTTACTCTTTGCAAAATATTTTAGTCCTTGAACCGTGAAGTCCTAAAAATTTGCGAAAAAATTACCCATGCTTTCGAAAACTATTTTAAAATTAAACAACAATTGGTAATTTGAGTTGTCCTGTGTATTTAGTGCGGGAAGAAAGACAAATAAAAACATTTTACCACCACCCTGTATGAGAGTGTAAGAACCGAAAAAATTTAAATATGGACTCTTAGATAGGCCTACAAAATTTCCTTAAATATGAAGTAAACAGGAATATTTTAATTTTAGATTTTGAACATAGAGTGATGCGGCTGACATGTAGTCCGACCGAAGTATAAGTTCAAAACTTGTGGACTTGTGTACCTATGTACAGCTTACCTTTTCCTGAATTTAAATTCAGTTTTAAGTCGCAGAGTATTACTAAAAAGTAGAAGGAGGCAAGACTAGTTTGGTAAGTAGTAGAAGATGACGAGAAATTCTTCAATGCGTTTGTGCTTGAATAAAGGCTAAGCCGCTAGAAGGGAGGTTGTTCTAAATCCCGTGTTTGCTCAAAGGTTGACGAAGCCAAAAGCTAGCTGCCTTCAAACCAACAGAGGTTGTACAAAATTGAAAACTATCGATCTGCCTTGAGATCCGCGGATGAATGGTTGTCACGTTTCAGTTTCGTTCGTACATACAGAGAGAGATGACTTTTAAATTAAATTAATGCTCGAATGATGGATGATGATAGCCAGGTATGTGACCTTCTCATGAAATGATTCAAATTCAGTGATTTTTTTAAGTTAATCAGTGACAAAATGAATATGCAAATGGTCTCCAACTAGATACATCACTTAAAGATTTGGCAATGCAAATCGGTTTTCGGTTACATGAATATTCGCATAAGAGACTTTCCAATATTTTTGGATTGACTTCAAGGCCTCGCTAGAGGAACATTTGTCTCCATTTAGAGCTTTATAGAACGGTTCGAACACCCGATCCAACCTGATTGATATAATTGGCAGCGATACAGTCTTTAAGAAGCTTGGGCACCTACTTCCAAAGTCTGGTTAAGCTTTTCAAATTCGTGTTACCTTTTTCTAAATAATAATTTCCTACAGAGGCATTGAAAGCTATAGCATCACTGCGAAAACCATGAAATTTAAAAGAGCAAAAGTCTCAACACTCTTGACATCAACGAGATGGCCTTGCATTTCTAAAGCGCGTGCCTAAACGGTTAACACATTTACAGCCAAGAATTTGGCCACAACTCATTTCTAAACTGATATCCGATATAAAATGTGAATAGATTTTGGTTTTTAAAACTCGACTTACCTTTCCATTGCTCAGTGGAATTTGCAGCACGTCCAGTTCCTGATTGTCGGCGGGTAGAGGTACAGCGGATACCATGGCAATAGCACTGCATAGGCAGGCGAGCAAAACTGTTTGTTGTTTCATTTTGTTTGTGTGTGGGTTTTTGGTTGTTTTGTTTTCGAAATTATATAAATTTTAAGTTTTAATCCACTTGATAATCCTCTTTCCA
Source organism: Xylota segnis (assembly GCA_963583995.1). NCBI lineage: Eukaryota > Metazoa > Arthropoda > Insecta > Diptera > Syrphidae > Xylota > Xylota segnis. The sequence continues at coordinate 6,338,449 of OY757237.1, forward strand.
AAAGTCTATTCAACACTGAAAAGAAAATCAACAAAAATTTACCGTTATATATCAAGCTTAACTCTGACAGATGATAATTTGATTTGGATTTCTAATTGTCATTCGCTAAAAGTGAGTCTACTAAACCGAGAGCCAAAAACCTGATATTCAGCGTAAGCAAGCGCAAAGTTCTGGAATCTCATTAGTGTTCTAGGATACCGGCTTTTATATCCACCAATCGATTTTCGATGACCTTCATCGGACAAAGACGGCCTTCGGTTGTTAGAGAAGTCTCTTTCACTTATTGGGGCTGGGGGTATTAAACGTAGGCAGACAGTCTTAGCCAATTTACGTTAAATGTTTAAGCAATCGAGTGAGGTCCGGAACTATGCAAATATTGGCACACACCACACTGATCGAACGATTTGAGGGTTTTTCCCGCACGAATAACAAGCTTAGACATTCGACTGTTTGCTCTTACATCAGAATCTTCAGATCACATTTCACTGTACACCCTTTTGGCACTTGCTTACACTGAATATAGAGGTAAAAAAAAGTTTAAAAAAAAAATAAAAAATATTTAACAAAAATCTCGATAAATAAACAAAAGGAACTCGCAACCAGAAGTTGACACTGCTGGTGGACAAACAAACGTACAAATCTCTCTCGGATGACTCGACTTTGAAGGTGTTACTGTATCGGATAAGGGGAACTACAGCTATATCCGTGCGCTTCGACCAGCTACTGATTACTAGTGAATTTTTATCACACAACGTTCACAAAAATAGACAAACAAAATTCGTTCGTATAGGTTCCAGTTCCAGCTTTATGACGACGGCTATTGCTGTTTAAGCTGGGCGCCAAGACGTGCGGTTTGATTGTGTGTTTTGGTGGTTTGAGCCGTTTGTCTGCCTTGTTCGACACTTCGACTGGGAATGTTCACACCGTATGTTGGCGGTTCGTTGAAAACTTTACCATCCTTTCCTCCACACGCCTCTCTTATGGTGTATGGTGGTGGTGCAATCTTGGCTTGGAGAGACAAAGTGACTGGTTTTGGTAGTGGAGCTTGTTGTTACGTGAGAGAGTCACCCCGTACGTGTAAGTCAAAGGAAATCGAAAGCTTTTCGGTTATTTGTCCCAAATCTCAAATGAAATCGAAAGTGAGGCTCAGTTGAGTGAGAGTGTGAGATACTCAAAGCTCGGCTTACGATTGTGGTCGTGTTTTGTGGTTGTGTATGGTTCTGTTCAATGTTCAACTCGCGGCTAGGGTTACCATTATTGGGGAGAGGATTGAATTCGGTTGCATTGAGGTAGGATCATTGTGCGCCCGCCATCGAAATAGGACTCTTGCAAAATTAAGGCAAAAAGGCTTTAATACTTGTGGCTTGTGTATGTTATGTGAATGTGCGGTTTGGGGATTTTCCGTGCTAGTAGTTGCAAATTCAAAACTGGTTTCGCCTCAAATTATAATTGTTACGTTTGTAGAGAGACAGATATGGTAAAAGCAAAAAAAAAAAAAATGCATAATTTTGCATCAAGCCAACATGCGATTGCGGTTGAAGGGGTTCATTAGGGTTAATGGAGGCATTTATTTTAAATTTAAAATTAAATAAATAGCAAATCTGTATGTAGGCATATTTTTATTATTTTATGTCACAGCTTTAAAAGTAGGCGTTTCGCTGTTGCACAAAACTTCAGCTTGGACTACATAGTAGGTGGGGAAATGGAAAACATGACATTGTCAAGCGTAGCAAGTTTTGGGCAGTACACACCTTGATTGCAGTTTCCTTGTATCAGTGGCAGATTAGCACTAAGTAAACTGGAATAACCAGAGGTGTGAATTGCAAAAAAAAAAAGAAAGAACTCTAAGTTGGTCCGTTGCAATCCAAATAAGTTTTGGACTAAACTCTTGCATCGATTTTATGAATGTTTGAATAATTTCAGAAACAAGAAATCTAGGAACTGTACGTACTTGAAAAAATAATATTGAAGGCCCTTCATACAAAAATTTATCCAACTATTTGGTAGCACTCTAGTTCGAAGTGAACCTTGGCCTCAAACCACAAACCTTCCAGTGAACCAGGTCCTGAGTTAACTGCCTCCAGTTGGTCACTCGAAGTCACATACGTCAAAGTTTTCGTCTGCTGTGTTGTACCTCCGGGCTCGACTCGATGGGTTTATTGGGTCTCTATATCCATTCCATTAGAGATGACTAATGCTCAGTTTTTTTTGACTAGGGCTATGTAGCTTTACAGTTTATTCTTGTTGAATCTCCTTCTCTAAAGCCTGCCAACGTAAACGGAACCGAATGTCTTAGGAAAAAAGTCCATGCTGCAGTACCTTAAAGTATGTAGGAATGGGTCGGTCAGGGTGTCAATGTAGGAGCTCCTTAGCAGAGCCTCCTAAGGATAAGACCTTACTACTGAATTGCCTTCTCAGCCTAAAGAAACTGCGATTGGCAGGAGTTATTCTTAGTTTTTTTTCCGCTTAGGTGTTGTTGTCAGAATTGATTTCAGTCCGTTACTACCTCAAAGCTGGCGTTCTGCCCGAAGCGTCAAAGTTTGGGTCAATTCTCAGCCTTCATTTCAACACTAATTGAGTTTTGCTTACTATGTCGATATGTATCCTTTTTTGACATCAAAGATCTCAGTAAGATTATCACCGACCATGACGGAGCAATGAGCGTATACATGGTTCTGTAAAGCAAGACTATATAAATACGAGTCATACGAGTATGCGACCTTAAACTTGATGAAAGATGGTGGAAGTCGATCGATACTTGAGTTGTCTCCAAGGTCTGCCGAAATGTGCATATTTGATATACTGTGAACGTTCCTGGTCTAAAGCCATCAATCTGATTGCTGATGAAGGGCTTCAGACGTTCACACAAGATGGAGACTAGATATTGTACGCGATGTTGAGGGGGTTTCCGTTTAAGTGGTTTGGACCTACACCCATCTGACAAAATTTTAAAGATAAGTTAAGAACTCAGTAGTTAGGGGATTATGTCTAATGTTTAGGTGAACGGAAGTCGCGGCTATCATCGTCTTGTTCAATGGTTCGTTCGATGCTCTTTCTGTTCCTACTGTTCCTAGAGGTCACGAGCAGCCCTCATCCTTTCTTTCAGCGCAGCTTTGCTATGCCTCTTGTTGAGTAGCATTTGCACTTGACGTTTCTTTGCAGTTAAGTGAAAACCTTTGCCATTTGAAAGCGAAAAGTCTTTGTTCAAAGGCCAAGGGTTAGAGCTTGGATTTGTGAATCAATTCAAACAGGTACATATGTTGGCTGTCTTTTAACTGCGACTTTTAACCTTCTCCACGGTCATATACCTAATGCAATCTTGTTGTAGAATTCGTAGAAAAACACGATAATTAACCACCTGACGAAAACATTCGATGGCGAAATCAAACAGGGTGATCTGGGCCTAAACGTTCTTCATCCATTAGACCCTATTCACATGGATTGACGGACATTATATTGATAGTCTTTTCTGAACACTTCTACTTTACTATTGGCTGAGCATTTCAGCAACAGATTCTTTTAAGAACAAAGCTAATGGTTCTCATATCAATTAAATTGGTTTACTTTCGTATTTTTATTGTTTACTAAGTGAATTTCTTAGTTTTCTCGAGTGACATTGATCAAAATTTCTAAACGTCAAAAAAGTCTGATATGTCTGACATGTTACCTCTCCCCGCCAAAAAAAATGCAGTCTTGTGAACAGCCTCTATATCAACTGTTCAATTTGACGTTCGGAAAGTTCTGTTTGTGGATAGAACTTGTCTTGTGAGGGAGAATTATTCTTGATAAATCCAAATCAATTGATGTGAGTTTCATTAAAAACGATTTGATACCAAAAGGTCTCCACAGTTAAAAAAAAAAAAAAACATAGTCCACAGTTGCGAAGATGCGGAAACTTTCTAGATATTCTGAGTATTAAGAGTTCTAGAGTTCCTGTCCTGAACTGGTAGTTTAGGAAGTCGATTGAAAGTTGTCCGAATCAACATATTTATTGAAGAAATTGAACCGTTAGTTGTGCAGTCAGTCATGATTAATATTACCACAAATTTAGCGAAGTAAAGCGGACGGGTTTGTAGAAGTTTAGAAACTTATAATTCAATAAACTAACAGGAACACCAAAATCTTTCCCAGTAAGTACATTCTTATCTAAACTCTCCCAGCCAGTAGTTCTTTTACACGGTTTCCAACAGACTATAGCCAGGTTGATACTCGTAGGTATGACTTTGGTGACGTGGCTCTGTTCATGAAGTGCTTGAGTTTGTCAAAGTAATTGCGAATTATAAATAATTGATGGATAAGCAACTTTTTTTTGTTCTTCATACGTCATACTATTATTAACTTGCTTTCTAAAGCACTTATACTCATTAAATACAAAAATTAATGGTGATGTCTGAATTCTAATCAAGTACAGGGTGTTGTAGAAAACCGTCGGGGGTTACTATTTTTGGTACCAGCCTCTTTTTACCGTCAGTTCCTCAAATATGCACTGAAATGAACAATTCTTCTTGCTGCAGAATAAAAATTGTTCAAGGCTTAGAATTTTAAAAGACTTTGGGCTCACAGTTTCTTTCAAAAGTTCAAAACGAGCTTTATCACCCTCTATGTTACTACAACTTTCCCTAAGTTTTCTTTATTTTGCTGACAGCAATTGGAACAAAGTTCTACTACATTAAATAATGGACAACAAATCATTTTTTGTCCAATCAAGAACCTTGTACAAGACTACATAAAATCGGATCATCGTTACGAACACACCCTACGAAACCGAACAATTTCGCTGCGACACATACCTCTGAAAATAAAAAGCATTGCTTTCACTGCAATATGTTTAGGCACTCTTTACGAATTTGCAGGACCCGGCTAATATCATGACCAGATTTTGTTTATTTCAAAAACTCAATTCTTTGGCGAAACAAGTCTGTAGCGGCCTCAAGTTCTAGTTTCTTTGATGAAAGCTAGGTATATTCACGGACGTTTTTCAGCTCTGGAATGCTTTGCCTGAATTTCCTGTTGTCTGGAAATCGAACCTCGAATCGATCGCTTGATGAAGGTAAGGTAATTCCAGTTAAAGAAGTTTCTGTTTATGACTTCCACCTTGAACCCTATGTTTCCCTTTACTACAAAAGGGTGAATGCTCTGTGCCGAATGTCAAACCCTCCTGACGTTTCCATGGTTCATCCTTTGTCTGAAATTTGACAGCTCTTGAACACTGTTTGTCTAATTTTATCCTTCATTTGTCATTTTTTCAATGACAAGCCATGATAAGCACCTACCTATGAATCTGACACCCAAAACATTCATCTCGTCTCATAAAATTTGTCATTGCAAAGCCTACGACACAATTTTGATGAACAGCCGCCTTGCACTGAAATAACATTCAAACATTCTGACCTTATTTCGATCATATAAATAAAAGTATAAAGTCATAACTTTTTAGCTGTTTATTTGAACAACTTCTAATAGCCACTTATGAGTAAATAAGTTAATTACCCCTTGAACCGATAATACACACTTGTGCAGCGTTTATCCGCTAATGGCATTATTATGGTCCATGCAAAACGCCGTCGTTCTAATTTAGTAGCGCCTTCAAGGCTGCAAATAATACGTTCCACAACAAATTTGATTATACCACACCACCTTGGCATTAAAAGCTTCCCAGTGACACAGAACTCTGTCAAAAAACATAACACATTCTAGGGTTTTTTTTGTTTTTAAAACAACGAAATAAGTTCAAGCCCTTAACCTCTCTTCACTCAAACACCAAGCCACCTGTCATTAATGACTTTGTCCAGCAATCCATTTCCGCAAACATTAAAACCGATTTGATTAGCCCATTACTTTGTGTTGTCGTCAATGTAAACCTGTCCAAAGGTAAGAGAAAACATAAATTTTCTGTCCAAAAACCGAACAGAGATGTTTAAGTAGGCACTGATGGGTCAGGGTTAAGCTAATGCTATTCGTCATCGCTTCGGTTAATTGAGTATGAAGCGCTTTGATGAACTATCTGATGGCACTTTGATTAATGAGAAGAAATGTGATGCAGTTTTTTTTTCAGTTAAATCCATTAAAAGTGTTTCGAAAGCGCGCAGAGGAATGTCTACATATGTTTACACCTTGTTATCCTTCGGCCCAAGGCCCAAGACGTGATTGTTTGACTCGATCAGACCAAAACCATTGAACTCAATGAAAATGTATCGGATTTTGGATGAAACTGCATATTTTTGTTAGCCAACTGTTTCCAGTTTCAATAACTAATAATCCAAGGTCAGCCTGACAACAGACCGCAGAATGTATCACAACTCAATCCAGGTCAGTTTTTGTAAGCGCGTTGCAGTCAACCTGTCAAAATGATTAAGACTCCCAAAAACCAAAGAAAAAAAGTCGATTATGCCGCAAACGATAAACTCTTTTATGTCTTATCGATCATAATCACTGTGTGAGCCATTTGCATCTTTGGTAATATCTCGGGGGCAAGCGCACCTTTCTGCTGACCACAGGTGACTATTTGACGATCATACTTTCACGTACGCCTCGAAGCTTGGCTCGAACTCTGCGGTCTTTTGTTGTTGATGCTAATGTGGTGCAAAATTTCGACTCCAAAGGTGAATGCAATCATAATAAAATATTAATCATTGATCTCGAATCGAAATGACATAATATCAAAAAAAAATTCACATTCGCGCGCACTCACATAACCCGACATAATCGATCGGTGGGTTAGTTGGCTGATTTGTCATGTGGTATCTATCGAAGTATTTCAAAATTTAGGTTATGCAGATTATGTGGCTTGGGAGCTATATTCTCGGTTTTGATTTTTTTTTTATTTTCATGAGAAAAACGATATCACTGCACACGCACGCAAAGGTGGAGAACAGAGAGTGCGCAAGGTGCATGCAATGGTGCTAATTGGCGGAAACTGAGGCCAGAGCTTGTTGTGAACTTTTGGAGTAATTGTTGTCTAAGACTCCAAATGGATTAATGGCTCTTAATTATGTCTCAGAGACACTGATTTCATTTTAATAGTACCTGTAGCTAAAAATAAATGATTGTAAGTGGTAATGGATACATACTCTGTCCCATTTTTTGACAGGCAATTGCAACGCCATCTCTGATTGACCTGTTGAACTTTATTGACAGCTCACTTGTCTATATTTACACCATATTTCGTACCGTTGTCATTGTTCTGTCAATAGTTATGACTTCTAACGAAACATCCACTCGATCAGTCTGTAAAAAAGTTCACATTTTCCTACGGAGGAGCAAAAAGAACTGACCGTCATTGGTGACATGAAATTTGACAAAACAAAAACACGTGGTGCTTCCAATTCTGATAAGTCAGAATGCAGAGCGCGACATGGAAGTCACAAAATGAGCCGAGAGAAAAGAAAGTGTAGAAGAGTCGATTCAAAGACGATGCTCATCGTTTTCTTTGATTCCAACTCCACTATCCATAAGGAATTCGACAGGTCAGATGTGTGGTCTATATTATTTGGGTGTGGGACAGAATTTATTGTGATTGTCTGAAGTACAAGAAAGTTGGAAGTTGAAAGCATCATAACGCTTGTGCACCAAAGCCGAACTCGCCTGAGCTATGGTGATGCGACTTCTAGCTGTTTCCTAAATTTAAATAATCGATGAAGGATGAACACCTACTGTATGATTCCTACCAGCCAGAGGGATTCGACCGAGATTCTCAGGGCTATTTCTGCCCTAGACTACCAGGTTTGTTTTGATACGTTTTATGATCGTTTACAACGCTGTATTGACTCCGGAAATGGGACATGTATTTAGGTGGCCATATCATCCTGCAAAACCCAGAAACTTCCTTGTTTAATTGTTTCAAAAAAGCGGTTATGTCTGGGGTGCAAGATGGAGAAATAAATACTCGGAACTATTGGATGAAACTTTTAGGCAGAACTTAAGAAGAAACTATAGCAAGAGACAGCGAAGTACTATTTGTACCAGAACATTCCTTTATGATGACCGCACATTACTTCTGAAAGAACTACAAACAAGAGTCGAAAAGACAGTCCACCAAATGTAGAGAAAGCAATGAATATGCGAATTTAGGACTAAAGTGAAGGATACAGGTTCTTTCTAAAGGTACTTCCGCGAAGAACAAGATCGGTCAGAAGGGCTTCAGCACAGAGATTTTACTTAATTATTTAACAGGTTCTTGAGCTATGAAGAGTTCCTGTTTAATTCTCAGTTGTTTAGACCCTTTAACGAAGGTTAGATGTTTCTTTCCGTCTCAAACTTGGGGACTGAGATACGAAGATCATCCTTGAATTATTGTTCATTCGCCTAATTTGGCTGAGCCAGTATAGTGGACGTGTTGGACTACATCCAAATCTCGATGCAGCTCATCATATGCATTCCATATCTCATAATGGACCACATTTTAACGAAGAATTTTTCTGTTCGAGTTACAAGTTTTGTTTCATCAAATCGAAGTAGCAGCCGTTTCCTAGGGTAAGTCATCGCCGAGTCTGGACTAAAATATCGTTCACGGAGGTGATCTTCGCTTTTCGGTAGATAAACTCATTAACCACTTCGAATTCATTGCTGTGCTGGACTCTGGGACAAGATGGGTTTGTCCTCATTGAATTTAGGCCAATTTATTTCATCTGTTCTTCGATAGCGGTAAATATCTCTGGGAGGATCGATCATATCGAAGTCGTTTATGTGTTTCAGCACTGGTGGGTGTCTCTACATCTTCGGTGTTCTTGAATTCGAAAATGGAACGATTTGAGTACACTTTATTTAACATACATAAAACTATGAAAACTATGGAACCTAAAGCAGCCGATGGATGAAGAGAATGTCAGTCTTGCAGGATTGTTAAGTTAATGAGGTTTAGGCGGCCTTGATAGGAAAGCAAGGTGGGAGGGTCGTTCCAGGTTAGATCTCGAAGAGAAAGACGAAGAAAACGACGTTAAATGTTCTTAATTCTGGGCACGTGAACTCTATGAAAGACGGAACAGGCTTGGCTAGCGTACTCAACGAGTGGATGATATTCTTCGGAATATCGTTTAACAAAACCAAGGCATGAGTTGGCTTATTAAACATCTCATCACTATGCGAACTGAAATTGAGCTCCCTGTCCCTCAAAATGCCAAGTTCTCAAAAAGGATGCACTTTAGCTATAGGTTGGACTTGGAGAAGTTGAGCTCTCTTATCGGAAAGTTATCAAACCCTTGTTGAAGAAAGAATACATGGATTTGAAAAATTGTATGTCATCAGTGTAAAGGGAGACGTGGGAGTCCCTAATGACTCAGTGGTGATCGTTAATAGTTAGAATAAACAGAAGAGGAACTATATGATTGGCTTGAGGGATACCGTGGGTTGTTTCAAAAGGCGGTGGCGAGTCGAAAGAAGAAGAAGAAGAGTATGGGTTTAAAGTAGAAGGCACACAGTTAAAAAAGGGTCAATTGATGAAATATCTTATTGAAAGCTATAATGAAATTGGTTGGAACAATATGGAGTTCGTTGCCATAAGACGAAAGGACAAAAGACACAAATTGGAGGAGGTTTGTGGTGGTGGACTTACTATTCAGAAGGTCACGTTGACGGGGGGAAATAAGGGCTTAGGGTTTCGTATAGAATATGTTAAGAGCTTGGGTGTAAGAGACAATTTAGCAATGGAATTAGTTACATTATTCTTTGATCTCTTTTTTGTATAGGAATTCAAATTTGAGGATCCTCGTGAAAAGGATAGACGAAAGAGCTTAGAAAGGCTGCAAGGAAAGACTGGATGCACAATTTTTGAGGAATATGGTGCACACATTACGTCTTGATCTTGGTCATATGTCTTGAAATGTCAAATGTGGTGAAATATAATCAAATCAGAACTTAGTTCAGATCACTCCGCTTATATGGGCGACTTTGCTTTCTATTTACGCTTTACTGATGGATGTTCTTTTTAGTGCCATGTCACATTTTTGTGCCCAAAATTTCGCTATCTCTTGGTTTCGAAAGTGTGTTCGATGAGGAAGGTATTCTAACTAATTGATATCTAAGCACTTTTAGAATGTAATCGAAATGCAATTTAGGTCTGTTAATGAATATAGATCCCACGGCAGTCTCCAGCCCTAGAATATAATTTGGGATTGTTGCGGAAAGAATAATCTACTACTTCACATGGTATATATCTACAAGTTTGACTATTACAGCACACCACTGAGGATGATCATGAGTTGGGAACTTTTTAGAGATTCAACTAGCAGTACCATGTCGTCTGGACAGAAAAGGTATTTCACATTCAGCCCGCGACATTTATTACTTCGTTACATCTATAAACATAGGAAAGAGTGTAGCACTTAAGATGTAACCTTGCCTTACTCTAGACGTTGGTTCGAATTTTCATTTCAATTCATAAATTGTTTGGATTTTGCAATTATGAGTGGAATATGGCATCACTTGATTCTGAAAAGGTAATTTGCGATGACTTTTCGACACATATCGGGAAAGAACTGAGAAAACTGAGCCAAGTTATGCGATTTTGGTGGGAAATTCACACCACGAAATAACTTATCCAGGAATGCTTTCTTCCTATAAAGCCGAAACGAGTCATGTTGTGACAGATGTGGCATGACATGTCTTCCACATCGATTTGAGGCCAAAAAAATCGATTATTATTAAGCTTTAGCTGTGCTCGTCGTGAGATCGATAGATTTCTATATGTATGTAGAATCACTGTTTTTGAAGTAAATTTCACAGTGTCAATGTCAATACATCCGGCAGTTGTTAAAGGATCCATATCGTGAAAAAGGAAACTTCAAACTGTCTGATGACAGTTCGGTTTGACATATGTAATTGAAACAGTGATGCCAAATTCTGATCACGATTTGGATGAGCCTGTATAATTTTCATCTCTTCTGGGGACTTCGGTTTCAGTAGTGCGTCAATAAGAAATAATGTAACCAAGCTAGTTATCCTCCCCAAGGAAGGAATCTTTAACTCACGTTCTTTGCAGAAGTTAAACCTTAGCGACCAGGCATTGCCTTAACTCTTGATTGGAGGTCTAATCCGTTTTCTAAACTCTTCTGGTTGCGTCTAATCATCTTATGCAATCAGATTACCAGAATTATGATATATTTCTTAAAGACAAAGTCTACGTTGGGTGAAGTATCTACTCTCGGGTTCATGCTAAATGTTGTAATAGGTCCACATCTCGGATATCCATGTTCATACATTCAACCTCAGCTTCGTACAAGTTTTTGTCCGAATGTGGCTTAATTTCCTAACTGGTATCTAGTTGCACTGTAACCTTTCGGGTAACCAATTATCTGAGATAGCCCATAATTTTAGAGTAACGCACTTGTAAGTACACTAATTGGTGATCACAATTGACTGGCTCTATGCGGAGACTAATTTTTATTGATTTTCTGGCGCCATGCTCATTTTTTCCTGTACAATGTGCAATTTGTCACGACAACAAGTGGAAACTTAATTTTATGTTGACTAGTCAAATTAAAAGGTTAAGCGAATCTTTTGATTCCTCAATGACAACAGCGGCAAGGTTGACCTACCGAAGCTGCTAGTTCCGCTTCGTAATTGAATTCGGCGAAACACAAAATAGCTTTGTCATCGGTGATTTATTGACCCGCTTTTTTCTGGTCTCTACAACCTTCAGATCGATCTGATACTATGTATACTATCTGCGATGTACTGCAGGCACGATATGGGGCAGAGTACATGTCCTTGCGTCGGTAGAGGCTCCTCCCTCAGTAAGATCAATCACCAACTGTGCAAGCACTTTCGGCCACAATACCGGTGCATGAAAGGGAATAAATGAATAAAAAAAAAAGAGAAAGGTATCTCGGGGTTAGGATTGTAAAATCTTGGCCACAGTAAAGCAGTTTATTGCATAATTATACCGCGAGCTGGGATTAAAATCATTTTTGTTTGCTTGCGATGCTTTTATCACTTGCAACGCCGTGACGTCCCCTAATGGAATGGGACACGAAAAAATCATCGCTACAGCGCATCAGATAATCTGTGGTTTTTGAGTTTAAGCCGCGCTCCGACCATGGAACACAATTAACTCGGCTTGAGGCAGAGATTATCATTTCAAATGCCAGCGACGGGGTAATTATTGTTAACTAATCTCACTAATATCTCGGAGATCGTAGAGCAAATACACGAATACCAGAAGCGCATTCGAATTAATCATCATCGGCGAAGGGCAGTGGTCCCAGTGAGTCGGTTTGAAGTTGCTAGGGAAAAGGGCGTGATCCGGTATTGACGTGGTTTAGTTTAGAGTTTTTCAATTAAAACTTGTTCGTGGTTAATGGAAAAACCAAGGAAATTGACTAAGACTTGGCTAAGTAAGGTTGCGCTGAGATGAACTTTGGAAAACGTCAAAATACGGTAGGGGCATGGAAGAGCATGCGCATTGGGTAATGGGTTAAGTGATTTTTGCGTTCAGACTCAGTCTTCCGGTTCAAACCTTGTGCACGAAGTAGTTCTGAAAATATGAGTAGTAAGATGGAAGTAAATGCTTCTTTCCCACTCAAGCTGAGTCAAACAACACCAAGACATCTGTCAACTAGTTCAAAGTCGGGTCACAACGCCAGAACACAAAATCGGGACAAATCGGGACTTAAAAATGTGTACATTCACTTAATGTTATACACGTTTTCGAAATAAGATCGAGAACACCAATCGGTACATACAGCACAACCACAGCTCTTTTGAATTTGAAAATGTTGTCATTTTAGATTCTGTCAAACAGCACTTGACAGTTTAAGAAATGACATATACTCGGTAAGGTCGCAACACATGGTAATGTTGTTCTATTTTTGTTTCCGAAACATTTTAAAAGAAAAATAGGGAGACAGGGTGGAATAGCACATCATTCAAACGGCCACCTTGGCTTTGCAGCGGTGCAATTTTTAATGACTCGGTGCGGCGTTTTTCCGCCAATAGCGTCTCGAATGCTTTCCTCGAGCTCGAGCTATTTGGTCCATCCTGTAGACTAACGACTTGGCGTGGCTCCAGAAAAAATAATCGAGTGGTGTCAAGTCGCATGATCGCGGCGACCAATTGATAAACGCTTTCCGTGAGATAATCCACTCTCCTTCACAATGTCAAACGTTGCATTGCTTATAAGACATGTAGCGCTGCCTTCGTGTTGGAATTATAGCTCGATTTGGTCGAGCTCTGGGAACAGGAAGTCTATTAACATCGCTCTATACCTGAGACCATTGACGGTAACCGTATCTCCTTCCTTATTTCGAAAGAATGATGCCATAAACCACACCAAACAGTCAATCTTTGTAGATACGTGATGCGAACTCAAGGCTTTGTCTATGGTCGCCTGGCTTTAATGCTTGCTTCAGCAGAACATTATATGGGCGTAGGCCCAAAACCAATCGCAAAATACGCTGGGTTGACTCTCTGGCGCCGCCCGATTCAGCTGATCAGTGTCGAATCGGTATTTTTGGGTCTTCTTCGATACTGACCACTGCGGCGGCTTTGTTTTCTTATTTCCTACCAATCTCTGTGTGGCTTAACGTCCAAAAGAGTGTACAAATGCTCAAACTTTTCCACGATGCGACGAACTACCTGCAGAGTGATGCCATGATGACGACCGATCTCACGACAAAATTCAAGTTGCGTATTTACAATTGAGTCGGAATATCGATAATTTGCGCACATTTGCTAAGCGTGAAATAACGCAAGAAAAAATGGCAAAGCTTACTGAATATTTTGGCAGCTAAATGTCATTGCTAGCTTTGACAACTGCTGAAACATAACATTTGGAAAAAGTATCATTGCTACCTGGTCACCCTTTACAAAACGATCGTCTTCCGGGACTGCACTATTGTTAACAGTTCTCGTACCGTGGTCTAGGAGACTACTCCTATTATTCCGGTTGATGGTTCTAGATTATCGATGGGGCCTCCCTCAAGTGAAAGATTTTTTGAACGTACTTAGATTGTAGTCATGGATATTTTAGCCCTATGCTAATCCACAGTAAAGTTCAGGTCCTATGAACCCGGATTCGGAGTCATCCCTAGCTAGTCTACTGTATTCGCTATTCTGTTGCCTATAATTCCTTGATGACCAGGCACAGATCCAAGTTTAACCCTGTTATGTCTGGGAAAGGATTGTAGTGCTTTGTAACAGCGTTTATGTAAGTGGCTTTACTCAAGTTTAACCTATTTCAGATCTCAACGGTATGGAGTTCATCTTGAAATACCTTGTGATGGATTCCCGTATGCAAACACACCAGTTCCTTGCATCTTCGATCTGCCTGTGAACTCTAGGATCCAGAGTCAGAACACCATAACCTATCGAAATAGAATTCCCTGATTATGATGACCGGAATAGGGCAAAACATATCCTTTGTGTTTTTAACAAAAAAGTTTCAGGTGTTTACATGGCCATCTGGTTTATACTTGTAATTTAACTGAAGATGAACAGCTCAAACCGAGCTGCTATTATGAAACCGAGATCGACAATTCTAGAGCTTCTGTTAGTCCATCAGCCGATGTCCATCACTGTATACATCCAATGTGTTAGTTTTGGATGGAGACCCCAAGTTCTGCTTCTACTGGCTTACATGGGTCTTGTTGTACTCTCGATGCCGGACTTGATATGAGAATTTCTTAAATATTTACCGTGACTAAATTGTTGTCTTTGATGGACTAAGGATGGTGGCAAGGATTTTTCCTTAAAGACACACACTAATTGGGCTTACGGACATAGAAACTCTTTCAACAAAGGAAGTAAAAATTGACTGTTAGGTGTAGACCGTATCCATTGGTTGGCCGAACACTCGATAGCTTTGGTACTAATTAACCTATAGATTCAATGTCAACGAATCCATGTGCTTATAAGGGCTTATACCGAACAGCTAAGCTGATTCTATGTAAGACCTTGATTGTCCTAATCCTAGTTTAAGGCGCTGAAGCATGAAGCAGATGAAGATATCCTCGGTGGATTCAAGAGAAAAGTTTCTCATAAAACATTTGGCTTTGGTCGTCTTAGATGGCTAGGACATGAGAGCGAAGGCATACCATCGATCGAGAGAGTACGTAGTAGACAAACATCTCGCCTTATATGAGCCGCACCACTAAAAAAGGGCTTCAGTCGACTTGCAGGGTCCAAATGGAGGAAGTTAGGTCAGATTTACCCAGATTTGCACCGCCATCTAAGTAATAGTTCAAGTTCAAGACAAACTCAAACAAAATTGAACATTTTAAGCTGACATTAGGGCTACCCAGTGGTTGATGTTAGGCGCAATGTTTTGAACTACGAGTAAGAATCCTTAAACTTTTTAGGACCATAATAGTAGCTTTCTAAACTACCAGATGGTTATGATTCTTCAGTTAGAGCCTTTAGAGGTTACGCTATGAGAAGCAGTTGTAAAAAGAGCCTTTTTATAGCCGAGATTGGCCTCAAACGGGGAACATTGTCAAAACGTTTTTACATAGACCTTCGAAAATGGTTAAAGGTGGTGATTGATAGGATTGCAAAGTTAAGTCAAGCTTTATGTTTCGATCCTTAGTTTAGTTGCTCTCTTACTTTTAACCAACGCTGGCCCTTCTTGGAGTGAATCTTCTGACGCATCCACCTAGTTATGCCTGCCACAGACACCTTAGGTTGTGAGAGTGCAGTCTAAAGTGTTTGCGTCTTTCTAAATAGCAAGCGTAATTGATTTTCCAAACAAAAACTGTGGCATTGAGCAATCAATTATTATTAACTTAAAAAAAAAGGTTAAATTCTTTGTTATGGTAGTTAGTTACCGAAACCCACCTGCATCACGAGTGCACCATTAGCATGCCCCCTGCACCCCAAACCGAAATGCACATAAAAACTGTTTTGACGTTACATCGGAGACCGACTAATAAAACTCAGAACTGAAATAGGTACTCTAAGTGAATGAATTAAGTGAAACTGGAAAAGCCATTCGAGCGAAGCCGATTATAGTTTCATATCGCCGAGTTTTTTCCGCTCAAGTGACGTTACAAAATGCTGCTTCCCAGGCATCAAGACCTGAGAAGTTCAGCGAACCGCTGCTGCTGCTGGTGCTGCGCACTCACAATTGGATTGCCCAATAGCCGACATGCGGCTCATTTGCATGCGTGCATTACATGTTGACTAAATCACGGCGGCCCGCCAGAACGGATGTTTCAATTTAGCAAGTCCAGGTTCCCCAATTGACAGAAAATGTCATAATCGGAGAGCATAATTGGTCGGCCGTCGCAGGAACGCCCTGCTATTTGTGCTCCGATTGTTTCCAAATCAATCAATCGGGTGTGTCGCATGCGTAGCGAGGCCTGAAGTCCGGAATATATTGGTTGACAATGAGGATGGCCAGCTTAGTGGCCGTCGGTCTATTGAAGAGGATTATTCGAAGAATTTAAACATGTATCAGGAGGTCTTGAGAGTCGTTTTAGTGGTCGGTTTGATGAACGCGGTGAGTGCGGCACCGCGACGGCCGGCCAACTTCAATATAGATCCTAGTTACGTGAAGGCTATTGTGGCCTATAAGAAGTTGGAGCCGAAAATGACGCGGCAGGAGTTGAAGACCATCACAACCATTGGAATACTCAATGGAGCCTTAAAGGCCGAGAAGGAGATGGAGAAACACCTGACGGAGATGGTCACGGATCTGATCCTGAACACAAATGTGTCAGACAAATCAGCAGCTATGCCGAAAATAGCCAAGATCGAGGAGACCATAGAACGGGACAAGAATGCTGTTCAGATACTGTCCAGTGCGATGGACTTGGCAACGAAATCCTTGACTATCAAGGAATACAAGGAACAGCTTCAGAAAACCCTGGAGGAACACAAGAGTAAGAAGCGAGAAACAAACCACGCAAAGAATGTCGATATGGCGAAGCTGAAGGACATGATTTTGGAGCACATGCGGCTCATGCAGCGAAAAATTTCTCACAAAATTGACAGCACGTTGGACTACCTAGAGGAGAACAAGGAACTGGACCTGATTCGGATCAATCGCAAGAGGAATGCCTTGGAGGGTAATGACTTGCAAAATCTATTCGCAGAGGTACAATGAATCTATAGAAGTGAGGAAGAGTTACAATTGTTCATTTGTAGGATAAAGTGGAGAATAATCTGGTAGTGGCGGAGGTCCAGCCAGTGGAAGACAGTGACAAAGATGTGAACATCACCGTAAATGTGAATCCAAACGATGTGAGTTGCTAAGAAAACACTGAATACCCCTACTGTTCCTGTCATGTGTTGTGCTAACAAGTGTTCAAATTACTTTTTGTAGTTATTGTGCGGCAGAAAAAAATTGAGAGTTTTACCATAAATCTGGGATCAGTCTTTGTAGCTTGTAAACGTAATTCTCCTTCTAACCCAAGCAAACTTTGTTTTACAACATAATGGGAACTTGTGCAGGAGTTCCTGGCAAGAAGACTCTCCTGAAAAGATTGGACAAATCCCTGTAAAATGTGTGGTATTCTCCCTTTGGGACATGTTCTAGGATGAACGTAAAACTGAAAGGTATCCTCTGTGTGGAAGTGTCCTACTTTATAGAGAAGAATTCTACTTTATTCGAGTCTTTCATCGACCCAAGGTTAAACTGTATAGTTTCCTATGCGTTGACGCCCTTATGAATGAGACAGGAAGCCAAAAGGTCTACCTTGCAACTATGTCTTGCATTTTAGTTACTCATAACTTTTCGCCAAATTTGGGATCTCTCTTTACCAAACATTTCTAGTAGTTACTTCGTACTTGGTAACGATCGTTTGTAATCGGTTTTCTCGGAACCCAACTTTGCTGAGAATATTGTCAATGATCAGCCTGAGTTTTTGTAAGAACAGTGTTCCAAACATGAGGATGTAGTTGTAGGAACTCAAAATGCCGTTCGTAGACAGAATCTTTGCAGCTTTTCTATTGTATCGAACTACCAAGACCCAACGCTTGTGCTTCGTAACTTTTCGGACTATTTCGAATACTTGATATTCTACACCGTCAGGCATACTAGGGATTTGAAAACGGTTTCTGAGTCAAACATTCATATTAATAGCCTCACCATTAAATGTGCACATTTTTCAGGATTGCCTGGCTAGCGCCATCCTCTCCTCAAACATCACTTTTGTTTGTAACCTCCACAGCACAGTGGGCTCGTAAATTCGATTTATCACAACTTGATGGGTCTCTGGTAAACTTGATAATAGAATCATCAGCATACAGGAGAGTCCTAATATACTTAGGTATCTGCATATGAAATTCCGGTGGGAAGTGTTGTCTCCCATGTAAAGAGCATAAAATGTCGGGCATGCGTTGTAACCTTGTCCAACTATTACGTCTCGAACAAACAGTCTCAGTTTCACACTCCTTGCCAAATTTTTAGAGTTTGCCGATCATTGGTATCAAAAGCCACTCTGTGTCAATAAAAAAAGGTGTATGTACCTTCTGTTTTTGTTCTAAGTAAGTCTCTATTCCATAACCAGGATAACCAGGGCGAAAACCTCTCCCAATGTGCGTTCTCCTCAACGACGTCGTGGTAATGTTATGAAAACTTTTACAGAAGCATTTAAGCGAGAAATACCACGGTAGATTAGGCCATCCAAATCATCATTACAAAGTGTGCTTTGGATGCCAAGGACGACAAAAAAAGTGGGTCTGTTCGTAAGTGAGTTCAAAAGACTTAAGCAGTGAGCTAGTTGCTGATTTATGGAGTGATGTGCTGAATTCAGAAATCTGCTGAGTGTGTACAGTTTGCAAGTTTTTAGGCTCATTCTCAAAATATTCTGTGTTCCTCAGTTGGCACAGTTGCTAATAGTGAGAGTTGGCCTTGTTGTATAGGTCTTTGATCTATCATCAGTGAATACGTTTGTAGAAATTGATTTGGAGTCAATTCTCTATTAGTCTTCCACCCATATCGGTCGAAACTTTGACATTTTTCCTTTCTTAAGCCCCCCTGACCTCAGTAAAAGCAATCCAATATCGTTTAATCGCGTCAGCTAGATGAACATTCGACTAGACCATTTCTCGAGATTAATTACCGAACTTTCCCGTCAATAAATCTATTGTTTGACCAGCTGTAGCGCATTTGGCACCATCTTGTTGGAACCATATATCACTCATTTCAAGTTCATCTAAAATTTCCAACATGTTCCAAAAATTTCCTTCCAACATGGGATTCATTGTCATCAACAAAATTACATCCACACCACAAGGTCACTTTTTGTGAATGCAGTGGAATCTCCTGAAGCACATGTGGGTTTGTTCCTGTCCAATAGTTCAATATTTTGGTTATTGATAAACCCATTCAACCAAAAATGAGCTCCATTACTGAAAATGATTTTTCGATGAGATTCAGGACCTTCTTCAATCGGTGAAGTTTGGGTGCTTGATCTTGTAAGGCTGTAGGCCAAGATCTTCGCTACTATTCCTATGGACGGCGAGAAATCGACTGATTCGGCTCATTTTGAACTGGAATATTCAATGGTGAATATGTTAACTCGAATTTATCCACCATGCTGTGGGTGGTAACACAGCCTGTTTGGTGACGAACGAAAATTAGAGTAAAGGCTCTTAAAATTAAATTAGTTTTCAATAATTTTTAAACGTTTTTCGTTTGTAAACTTCATTATAATAGAAATGTAAGCCCTGACAAATGTATGAACATTAACAGATCATTGAAAAAGTTTAAAAATGCGTTTGTATTAAAATACAAAATTGTTATGTCTTTACTGAAAATGTCCTTATGCTCTGACAACTGATATTTTTGAAATAATTTGTCCCAGCTCAGCTGCCCTTTTAAGATTAAGACAACTGCGAAATGAGTAAGAGTAGGAACTACCAACTCAGGCTGACTTGAAACATTTGGAGATTATAGTCCATCGAGCTTGGATACGCGTGGCTTAAGATTCAGGAAGGGATCTCTTTACTTGATGGTACGTTCCATATAATGGAAAAGAATTTAGGCTCCGCATTACCAGCAGATGATAGCATTGATTGAACAACAGTTTATCGGTAATCGTTACCAATCATTCCAACAGAAATGTTAGTTCATATCCTTCACAGGACAGACTTCAGGACATTTTGGTAATACGTTCCACTATTTTGGCATTCATCTGTTCACTCTATCAACATTACCATTTATTTGCTTTTACCGCAAAGTTCAAGCCTTCACCTTCTATTGGTTCAAAGTACTTATTCTGCAATTATATGTACTAAAACTGTTTGAAGTTGGTGTAGGAGGTAGTGTTGTTGGATCCCACACTAAAGTCTCGACCTAAGCTAAAATGTATGCTATTCTACGGCAAGAATGAACCTACTGCCACTAAACTTAAATCATTTCTGTGATAGGCGGTGCTTAAGAGAAGGTTGTTCTTTAGTGGTTTATATGGTTAAACCACTGCTTGAGTGCATTACAACTATTTACCAGATACCATATGTTTAAACTTGTTTGAGTGGTAACAGGAAATCAACGACAAGGTCGAAGCCTTTCTGTGCCAACAATCGGCAATAATCGCAGAACTGTTTGACGATTGAAAACAACAATTTCAGTTAGAACATAAAGTGCTCAAGGCTTCAGGCAATCTATATGCTATACTATGGGCCTTACTGTATAGTGGTCGAAATAATTTAACCAGAAGCTGTATTAGAGCTTCAAATAAACCTTAGTTTAGCTTTAGGTTACAGGTTCTGGATTTCTTTTTTCTGTTGAAGTGACAGAGTCCCTCTTAAGTGGAGTACAGACCCTAGACAGTGTTCTTCACAGAATTGGCAAGACAAGCCTGGACATGGACCTTGTCCGGTCTCAGTAGGTAGCTCGTTAAGGCCGTCTCTATTAACGCCAAGAAAAGTCCTGTTCTTCTGTAGATTGGTTGAGGTTGATTAAGTTTTTCGCGTACCTTAGACCTTGAAGGTTAGCTCTGTTCTCACGCTGAGTCGATCTTCCATTGCGTCGCCTTGAAGTGGTCGCTGTTATGGCCTCTGACCATTAAGTCCGAGATTTCAAGAAGAAAATTGAATAAATGTTGTTGGTAAAGTTCGCTAGAGAGGGACCTCAACCAACTTGGTGTGCGAAACTGAAGCCAGCCTGGTAGAGGTCATTCTGGCTTATTGAGACCCAGGCCACCTTGGACTGTAGTTCACCACTCCTTCAGAGTTCCTCAGATACTAGTTTACAAAGAAAACGAAACTCTCAAAGTTTTTCCCCCGCAAAAGTAAAGCCCACAATTGAATCCCCTCTCCTATTACCTACTTAACCCAAGGTTGTAGAGATCACCGAGATAGACGGCACCCAAATAGCGAATCAATTCGAAGGATCTGATGAAGGCATCGACGATGGAAACGGAGGAATGCCCGGTGGACTCGTTGGCCTCATAGCCAGCTTAAGTGGTGTGAGTCACATAAGGTCCGATTCATGATGAAATAAAGCTCGAACTGAAACCCTGTCTTTTCAGGGTGAAGGAGGATCAGACATTGGAGCATTGGTGGGAGCACTCACTGGAGTTATTGCGCAGATATTTGGGGTAGATATGTGTTAGAATACCCAACTGACTCGATTTGATAACATTTTTGCTCTCCTTAAAGCCAGGAGGATTGGACATTGAATCGTTGATTAGTACAGGAACTTCCCTGATTGCTGGACTACTTGCGGTAAGGGGATGTAAAGTTCCTACGGAACAGTGTTTTGAAAAGTGTTTCATTTTAGGGCGACAGGAACTTTGGAGTTGTGTTGGGCGAATATGTTGGAACTGCATTTGACGGACTCTCGGGAGGTGGTGGTGCGGTAAGATTCCATAGACGTTGTGATGACCTCTAGCTTACTATTTGATCTCTGTTCTAGGTGAATAATGGAAACTTTATTGGAAGCCTCCTTGGAACCATCGTGGCATCGTTGAGCGCTGTATTTGTCATTTGTATATTTCTAGAGCTTAACTTGTTTAGTCCTGCTAACATGTACTAATATCAGGGAATCACAGTATATTTGGGAAATTTGGTTGCACAGGGATGGGAATGAGGAGGATCGAAGAAAGGTGTACTTACTTCTCAAAAATACTTTCTTTTTTAGGATCCCGAAGACGAGGACCTACCACCACAGCCATTGATTTTCTTACAGAGCCTTCTTCAGAGTTTTCGTGCAGCTAAAAATCGCGTTGGCTATCCAGAGAATGGTGATGCGCCCAAACCAGCTCATCCTCCTCCCATGGCTGGATCGGACTCCTTCGGCTTCATCAAGCAGGTCATTTCCTCGTTAGTGGGTGGTGTCACAAACCTGGTGCTGGGCGCTTCCCTCGGATCGTCTGGTGGATCCTCACAGGCATCAACCACAGCACTATCCGGTTCGTCACACCCTCAGCCAGCGCATAAGCCAGCTTGGTAGACTTAAGACCATTTGTGTATCTACCACCAATACTTAGTGAATAATGTGTAAATATATTTTTGTATCTGATGTGTCTGTGCATTTCACTCATTCCTGTTGCATTTCTGCGGCGAAACGAAGACCGAATCGAATACATACAGACATAGGCTTTCTGCAGCGAAAGTAAAGAAAACAAAGCCAATGAAGCGAGAGAAATCAGCCAGCAGACGTGTGTACAGGCCAAATTGGAACATAGCACGTTTCGAAGCAATTTCTTTGCAATTGAAAGATCGTACATAAGTCTCGCTCTACCACACGCACATCATACGGTGATGGATGAGTAGTTAGTTAGGGTGGCGCTTCTTCTTGTTGTTCGTTTTCATATTTTCGTTTTCCTATTAGCTTTTTGTGTAAACGTTGTGTCGGTCGGCTGGTTGGCAATGTGGAACTTTCGATTTCGACGACGACGACAACGACAACAACAGCGACATCGACGAAGGTGATGACGCGCTGATCATTGGCAATGACCAGGGTCTGTGGTAACAGCGAAATTTCGAGGTTTACACTTTTTTTCTGTGTCAGTTTCAAGACGGTCTTTCTCAAGAGTCGGTTGCATCTTGAAATTGTTGTTTAAAAAAAAAAACGAAAAGAAATGAAAATTATTATTTGGCAGTAATTAATTAGCCTGGTGTAACTCATTGTGCTGCTCGTTAGTGATCCATGAAGTCCACTTGGGAGATTGTGGTCAAAATCTTGTGTATTTGTTGCTATTTGTCCGGTGGGTGTTAGTTCAAGTTTGTTTGTTTGTTTTCGTGCAATTATACTTCATAGTGTTGCTAGTTCGGGTCGGGAGAGCAAAATAAAAAAACGAGAGTGAACAAGAGACTAGTGAACAACGAAAGAGAAAAGTAAATTTATCAACGGTAAGTTTTTTTTTTATTGGTAAATTGTTGCACAATTATTTTCGGCTGGTGAATGCGGAAATTTGTTTCTATTTTTCGTTTTTTCGTTTCGGTTTTCGATCGAATGCAAGTGTTTGCAAGTAAAGAGAGAGGGAGAGTGAGCTTTTTAGCATGTAGGTGGTAAATTTAAATGGAAAGTTGAGTTATTTTGATGTATTGGTTGCGTGATTTCTAAGATTTTCATATTCATGTAAGTTTATGAATTTTTTTTTTGTATGGGAAACAAAAGAGTTGATGTGCGAACTTGATTTTTTGTCGATAAAACGTTTGATTTAGTTCATGAAGATCTAGTCGATGGCTGTGGTTAGCTGAAAGAGAATGGTGTATGTGCATTCAATTTGTGATCAATGACAAGACTTAAATTACTTACTTCGTATTGGCCATTGTACCAGCAAGCGTTTCAATCTGCAGGCATACATTGTAGGAAGTCATTAAATCTGAAAGCAATTTAATAATAGTCATGGCGAATTAATGTTTCTTGCTGAAATCAAGGAGTGCAAGCATGCTTTGGCATTTGCGATTGTGGGGCTATTATCGTGCTTGTTACGAAGCACAAAACAATAGCGTTTTGTGAAGTCTCCGTCAGTGCTTGCATGTGGATTGTAATTTAATAAGCTCATCTCCTTGAGCTTGGGTTAAGCATTTCCCAGTTAGGTGGTTACAGTGTTTTGATTGCTAATTTAGTTTTTATTGCTTGGAATTGTTGGGTCTTTTAAACGTTTTTGCTATTCAAGCAACACAAACGAAATTGGATTGAATAAGGTGTGGTTAGGGGTTAAAAATAGTTCAGAGGAGACCTGTTCTAGAATTATTAACGAGAACAAGGTGAAAGCCCGCTGCAATCGCATAACACAACTGTGAAATGCATATAACCACTTTACGAACTTTATCATGAAAACAAAGGCATATCGGCATTGAAGTTTGTAGATCAAACGAAGAGGCTACGATTTCTTCCAACACTTGTGGGCCTTTGTTAAAGCAGCATCAGTCATTGTCTGCCTCAAACATGGGAACTGTATACGCATACTGTTTTCAGTGATCTATTCTAAGTTGTTTAGCAGCTGCAATAGCCGACAATAAAGTTCACAGTTGAATACAGATTCGACTATTTGACGAAACCACTTTCCATTGAAAGGACGGACCATTTATACTGTTTTTCTAAGTGCAATTGCCTACTTCTCCATCTACGGCTGGGAGAACTTCAAAAAAGTTCGTCCAATTAGGTTCCTCGTTCAACTATTTTACAAACCGAAGTTTGCGTGTTCCACGGGCTTGTCATTCAGGCAGTGGTAGGATCCATTTAGATCCATCTTTCCTGACTGAAAACATGTTTTTCGTTTTCAAGATTCCGACAGCTATAATCCCTGCCTCGCAAGACCACGTGAATGCAACATCTAACAGATCACAGATATGCAACGATAAGCAAAGTAAATGTAGCTAGACTAGACAGTATCAGTCACATGTAGATGTAATTCTCCGATCATTGCACTTGTAATCGATACAGAGCCCTCACTATCCAGGAAGCGATTTCATTCGGTAAGCAGGCTGCTTCTACTTATTTATGTGCGAAGCATACTCTGCAAACAAGTTGCAGTGCACGTGTCTAGAATTTTATAGAAGACACTATCACACTTTCTTTGATTTGATACTGAATTCGATACTAAGTAGAAAATCCTTATTCGATATACACTCTGTGGTTTGAGGGATTATTTTTCAATTCTCCTTCTCAGCAGAGGACAGATAGGTCTGCACCTATCTATTCGAATGTTGAATGGCCTGTGGATGTGGAACGCATTAAGTAAGAGTACCACAGATGCCTTTCATGCCACGCCAACTCATTGACCATGATGGTGATTTATTCGAAAATAATTTACCATGCCCACATTTCGTACAACACTTTCTGTTCAACTAACATATTATCCATTGTTAATGGCAATGGTATAGTGGGTAGGTAGTCTATTTGCCTGTGACCCTACCGGCCGACCAGGTCATACAAGAGAACTGACTTCACTAAAGAGGAAGAACCATTGCGTGGTGTTACAATAGACCGCGTTATCAAGTCTTAGCGCTGTTCAACTGCCAAGTATGTGTTTCATTGAATTTTCACGGCCCAAAGCTAATATTTTAAGCAAACAGGTCCTAAATGTCAGCCGTAAATAAAAACGCATAAAAATTATCCACTGCCGAGCAAACCACAAATCCTAAAGATACGATAAATTACTTTTACGTGCCATATGACCTGAACGGTGATTTTCGTCTTGCATAACTCATCTGTCAAATGTGTAATGAGTTGTAAATTTTGAAGTCTAACTACCAAGTGTATTGGATTAAGTAAGCGCCGCAAAACACTTATGGTTCCAGCTACATAACTAAATTCGGTGCCTCAAGCAATTAGATGTTACACCTTTCTAAGATTTATCAGCTACGATGCCTTCACATTTTAGAGTCACTAAGAGATGCATTTCAACTTATGTTTATGATGATGCGAGCGTTATGACTTTAGGCAGCTGCGACTATGGGTATACTAATGTGAATGCTTCTTTGAATAAATGCAGTAGTTTGGTTGTGGATGAGTGGACAAGTGATTTACGTGGTGACAATTTAGGGGCGTAGTTTGGCTAAGTATTTCCACTTGGTCAAGAGAACATTTAAATGGTTAGTATTGCCTATGGCGCGTCGAATTAAACTCTTTAAACTTAGAAGAGACGCAAATGCAGACAAGACAGCACTCATCCATGCCCGAGTTGTTTAGCAATATATTCCCTTAAGAGTCTGGAACCAGTTCCGGGATGTTACAAAGTTTCCAAGTGCCGTCTGTTCCATCCGAGGAGATACGTAGACCTGCTCATGTTTGGTCATAAGTTCATGTCAGTGTACGCAAAGATGGAACGTGAATGGACGAGGAGTAGCATACTGAAGGTTGAGGACTGCAAAACCATGAGGAGAGACTGGTCTCCCCATTGTGGGATTCCTGAAAGAATATGAAAACAGAAATTCAAACTAGTTAGTCCATGGCGGGAGTGGCCCTCCTGAAGCAATCCGTTTTCGTTATGAACTTTCAGCTGGTTTTAGGGGTCATGTTAGCTAGTTTGTAGAATTGATCGAAAAATATTTTCCCGAAGGTTTGGTATTTGAGACTTGGTGAGACTTTTTCATTCGGCCCAATCAGTGTCTCCGCAGCCTCTGCATAAGTCTGAGCTGAGTCCCATTCTACTGAGGTGAGCCGATGAGAAGAGTTAGCTGGGTAACTCTCTGGTCATTTTTTCATTGTATAAGGACTAAAGTAGCCTCGAATCACGGGATGAGGAGAGTGCGCTTCACCTAGCGTTGGCCATGTACATAAAGGAAGATGCTAAGCCTTTTCACTCAATTGGTCAGTCTCTTAAGATATGTCCTAACAAGATGTCTACATGTTCAGTGTACCAATTTGAGATTATTCCATGGCCTTGAAGTTCCATACTCTGTATTGAATTTATATGAGAGTTATACGGTCTGTATGTATTCCTATTCCTATCCTCTCCATTGTTCTGTTTTTATTTAACAGAATGCACTTCTGGCATTCCTTCGATTGAACAAGTCTTCCATAAAGTTATGCTGATGCAGCGCAACATGATGGTACATTTTTTAGACGAATTTTCACCCCATTGTCTTGTCTTCATCACCTTACGTCAGAGTATTACCAGCTGCATTATATGGATTTAATGTGAGAAGAGCAGACTTTAAGAGGTTCAGTGGCTTCAACCGTGTAAATCGCAAACGGTACACACTTCTCAATTACACACATTTAAAGGTAAAAACTAGTAGCATTTAACACATTTATGACTTTACTTCGCAACCACTACAGTAATGAGACCAAGTCTCGAAAGAGAAATGGGTGCAATGAAAACAATGTTGCAAGTTCGCTGGTCAACTCTTTTGTTTTCCCGAAAATACTCATTGTTTACTGTACCCCAACGAAAGCAGCTACTGTAAGTTACATAAGGAAAGCAATATACAGCAACTTTCAACTTTCATTATAACCATTACGTCCTTCACCTAGCCACACAGTGTTCCCAAAGGCCAAATCACATTCCCAGAGTGCTTTTAATTAGCACCGCAGTTTTGAATATGCCCCAGCATAATGTGATTTCTTTCTTAATTGCGTGTCAAGGTTATGCAAAAAACCACGGAAAATCTGCATATTTGCTTACTTAACCGCAGAGCAGCTTATGTAACATAATCCAGTTTCATATCGTTAGGTCACGCTGCCATCTCCAATGACACTTTTATAGATCAATCTGGTAACCGAAAGGAAAACCTTATAAGGTCCAACTCTGCTTTGCATGTATCATAAAGACAGCCACTTACGTCACTCGATACAGTGCATATTATAAACGCCCGCTATATGAAGTCACTGCACTGCATAATCATGCATATAAAGCTTAAGTAACCACGACTGGTATCTGAACCGAATCTCACGAATAACACGAGGCTGACCCTTTCCAACTCAACCAACCCATCTTTCCATGAACTTGTTTTTCGTTTTTGGTATTTTTTTTTGAGGAGAGACTTTGTAATGGAAAATGCTTCCGCATTGAAAACAGCCTTGAGCACTGGAATGACGTTTTTCCAGACATTAAACCGAAATACCATTATGCGAGATCATTAGGGGTTTTCGTGTTTTTTTGTTTTTTTTTTTTGGAAATGAAAATCGATTTTCTTCCGCATCTGTGGTGTTTCGAATAGATAGAGCACCAACCGATTTGTGTAATGAAATCGCGTCCAGACCGGTTATCCAATATTGCATAACTTACCAGATCCGAAAGAAGACGAAGACGATAGGATGGTATTGCCAAAAACTGCGTCATCGTTGACCCACTAAGCCCGTCGATGGAGAGATACACAAGAAAGCCACCGAAAAAGAAGGTTTATTAACATCTATTATAAAACAGCAATAAAAACCCGCATAAGTGTGAATGTTTACCGAAAAAAAAAACTTTTTGGGTTTTTACTCTTTGCTCTCGTTCCATTAATTAAATTATCTTTTACCTGACTATGACAAGCGTATTTCTGTTTATTGTTATTTGGCTGAAAGCGAAAGTGTTATAACGCTCCTTCCTCTGTGTATCTTTGGTGTTGTCTAAATCAATAAACATACAAATCGATGGCTGAGTGTGTGACAACCTCTCAAGGTTGTGCAGAGATTGTTAAAGTTTTTGGGTCGCGGCTGAGGAGGGTTTATTGACCGAGAAAAACAACCGAAAATCTAGTTTGGCTTTTTTGGCAATTAATGTCAAGTTATTTGATTGTTAGACTGTATTGGATGTGTGGGTGGGTGCCAACACCTATTGAAGAGTAATTGTACACTTTCACCAGTCGAAGAAGGGACAAGTCTTGCTTTTAGACTGGTCACGGTATTGGTGTGTTGCTTCATTTGGCTCGGGTGGCCTTATAGAAATGTGCTTGAGTGGCAGCTAGCAGAGTGCATGTGATTCATTGTTTTAACCAATTAATCAATTAGCGTCTGCTGAAAAGGTTGGTAATATGATTAATCTTCGATGATGCAGCGATATTGCTTAACTTGTTCAAACGACACAAAGTTGTCAAGTTTGTCAACCAATAAAGGTCGGAATAATGAGATTAACCCAATTGGACATGGTATCGATAGTTGTTCATCTTTAACAAAATTTTTTGTTAAGTCATCAACAAAATCAAGGTGTTTTTGAAGAACATAAAATCGGAATGAAGGTACAAACCTCATCCTTTACTGTCATTTTAATGAAGAATGTGCTCAGTGGATCTGCCAGCGGTGGTTCTCCTTTCCAGTTGTTAAGGTTTAGGATAAATGAGTTTGCCGATTACATGCGCATTGTATTGAAGTAGGTCAAGACTGAATCCTGATTAATTTCCCATGGTTTCATGGGGAGACATGTTATGCAAGAGTATAAATCAATTAATGACATGACCGGCGGAATTATTAATGCAATTATTGGTTGCAATGGACATCACGAAGGATGCTAATAATATCCAATTCAAGGGCGCTATAGTCTCGATTTTATGCAAACCAAGTAATCCTAAGTGGGTCAACAAGACTACGAGAAGTAGATGAGGCTTCATGGTAATGTCGTTAGAAAGGTAGTGCTTCAAGTGTTAGCTAAGTGTGTAGGTTTGATATTTGAAGACATTTTTGACATCACAGTCTCATTGATATTGTTTACGGAAAGTGAAGTCTCTCCATCGTCATTCTATACAAACCCATGAGTTTCGCAAAGAAGCTAGAACTAGACATGGATCTACGTAGCTCTTCTCTATAAATTCTGTCACTTTTGACTGTTAAAACGAATGAAAGTGATTTTATGGGACAGGATCCAATCGTTGTCCTCTACAAAGACATCAAACTGGATCCTAACATGGTGTTCAGAATGAGATTTAATCCTGTTCTGTGAGTTGGATGGCATATTTCTTTTGACTAGCGTTGCACTCTCCAAGTTCATGTGGAATGGTTAACGAAAGAATGTCTTAACTTGACCGATGGTTTGCTTCATGGTAAACTGAGGTTGACGAGTACGTATGTATATCCAAAAAACTGTTGAATGTTCGGAATGAAACTCATATCAAGAGAACCGAGGAAGCAAGCAAGCAGTTGTTGTACAATGTTGTGTAAAAAATCCAAAAATCCAAGTTTTTCTTTTATCCTGGTAAACAACTGAGCTTTAATTCTGATTCTAAAGATTTGGTCTGAATTCACTGAAACAGGATCAATCGTGAGCCAACTGGATTGCTGGAGAATTGATGGATTTGTGAGTCACAGCAGCCACCATTTCTTAATTTAAAAAAGAACAACCTTTACAGCTCAACGTGTAACCAAAAGGTATTCCGTATTTGTTTCCAAAATAGACATGAACTTCAGTGCATTTGTTTCTCATTCGAAGATGAGAGAGAGTTTCACTCCTATTAAGATTCTTTTCGGGATCATTTTGAGGGCTATGTACTCTTTCTACGTCTTGGCAGGAGAAATCTGTTCCAGAATACTCTCTCTAATCAAGTTTCCTTTAAGAATCGAGTGATGATAGTTGGCTCTAGTGAACCTACAATTGGTACTTGCCCAACTATTTTAGTCTTTCATAGCTCAGTTCCCCGCAAGGTTCCAACACATATTCTGGGATTTCACCAAACTCATCGTCGAATCTGCAGAGACTTTCTTCAGATATACCTACATAGTTTCCTTAGGCGTCCCTTGGGTTAGGATTCGAAAGTTATATTTGTTTATGCTGAAACAAGAAGTATTTTTTTCGGTTATCTTGCCCCAGAAGTTTCGTGGTTTGTCTCAACATTGTCCTAATTGTTGATCTCCTTCCAGTTTTCTGAATTTTTCTTTGAAAATATGATCTTCTATTCCGCAGAATGGTTCAGTGCTTCCATGCTCCGTTTCTTGCTAGGGAGTCGGCCATGTCGTTACCCTCTATTCCTACATGGTCACTTACCCAACAAAGGATCGCCTTGTTTCCCGTTCAGGTACCTAGTTCATTAAGTTTTTGCAGGCATTTCCACACAATTTAAGACTTTATGACATAAAAGCCTAGTCCCATGATACCAGAGTTGCTGTGTGAGATTATGGCTATGCCACAGCTGGCATGGTTTCTGTCAAGATTGATTTGGTCACATCTATCTGTGGCAGATTCTGGTACTTATGCTCATGTATTCAGAGTATGTATTTCGTTCTTGGTCGGAGTACTCCTTCTCCAGTTTCTTCGTCAGTTCTTGACCCATCTGTGTACCACTTTCAGTCGGTATGTTGATAACAAGGTTCTTTTGCAAGTTTAAAGATCCAATAATATAGTCTCTAGGAAAAGCCAGGAGTGCTAGTTGTACATTCCTCAACCAGTAGGGACTCTATGGCTGAAGTTGGCCATGTTCTCTTGGCAGCTGCAATACAGAAGAGTGCCTAACTTTGCGCCTTATTAAGTGTCTTACTTGTGGTAACCAGATTGGTTCAATTGGCCTACGCATTTCCTTTATATGTATGTGATCATTGGTTTCACAGTCGCTATGGTCGCACCACATTCCCAGTATTTGCCCGCTAGTCTCCAGCAAGTTATTAAAGATCTCTCGGGGCTTTCCTGACTATCTCGTCTGTGTGTTTTTTCCAGATAAGTTGTCTTTCTAGGTTTAGTTCTAAATAACT
The DNA here is from genome assembly GCA_963583995.1 of Xylota segnis. Lineage (NCBI taxonomy): Eukaryota > Metazoa > Arthropoda > Insecta > Diptera > Syrphidae > Xylota > Xylota segnis. The sequence goes on from OY757237.1 coordinate 6,369,884, forward strand.
TCTATGACTGGAGTCAATATTGCACTCGGTGGCCATATCGGTTCCAGTCCCTCAAGGTATTCCAAGTCCCTTTTGTTTGTTATCTCTGTTTGGTACGGTTGATGCTATAGTTTTGCCCTATCTATAGCGCCTTATCAAAAACAAGGCTCTATATTAGGGCAGATAGACATCCAGCGATCTTCTCCTCTACTTTGACACGGATACCATATTTATCTCTTTTGGATCTGGAGCTCTAATAATGGTCCTTCGATCTCCAAGAAGGCACACAGATAGGTAGTGTATCCTCTCCTAAATATTTGTTCAGTGTTTTTTCAATAATTTTCCATTGATGATGGACTTATTTGTACGACTTGGGTAGATCTAGGTCTTCCTTCCTCCCCGCTCGTCTTCGTAGGATTAGTGTATAGCTCATTGCTAGAATATCCTTACCAGATTGTCAGATGTGGAAGTAGTCTAGCTTAGTTCTTATGTTCAAGTGATTTGCAACACTGAAAGGAGCCAATTGAGATTTCGGTTGCTACTGTCCAGACCTCCTCTTTCCGAGGTCTTGGTATGTTGATCGAAGGACTGCCAGGAAATCGTCCCCACTGTTCCTTATGTTCAGTGAAGCTGCCATCCGGTTTTTTAAAACAACGTTTGCATTGCTCTCGTTTTTCAAAGTCAAATGACTGCTTTGTTTTTTTTTTTTTAACAGAGGTGATGGCCATTGGCAATGTCTGCAACTTGTTGTTAATTCAATTAATTGTTTTTTAACACCAATAGCCGGGGTGTTAATAAGGCAGTGGGAGGATCGATTAAACAAAATTAACCTCAAACAAATGCAAGGAATTATGAGGGCTTGGTATACTTTGTCGAACTAAGACTTAGCTCTCATGCATTTTTGTATACAATATCCAAGCCTTGGGAGAGGAGTTAGTTGACGGAATTGATCCCTGAGGGAGTCTAATGTTTACTCCAAAGGTATTAGAACTAGATTCGAAGGAATTGAGAGCTTGATCAACCATGTCACATCCATGTTGTAAGGAGTCTCACTCGAGGTTGAACTGAAATGCATTCGATGAGTGGTAGGTAGTGTGCAAAGAAAAGTTTTGAAGGGGAGGAATGTAACTACCTATTTCTCTGGAGCACTGGAGGACGAGTAGTCCTAACATCCGGTTTGTATTACAGACTAGGGATGAGCGTCATACTCGAGCTAATGGTAGATGCATATGCCCTATAAGTATGTACTCGAATATCATACCAGATCATAGGAAATAAAGTGTTTTGAGCATCGTTCAAGGAAATTTGCCAAATGTCTAAGTTGACTCGCTTGAGTAACAGGTGACGGCATGGGGTTTCAATATTGTCTTATAAATTGCAGGAATGAGAATTGGATATCAGTATTGGAACTACTTAAGTAATAGCTGAAGACAAAATCAGCTCTCGAAATCGTGCAAAGCAAAGCACTTTCTAGTCCATTGAAAGACAGATGTATAGGTGCCAAACGCATGAGATTTTAACAAAAAGACTTGGCATCAAGCTTGTCAAATGGTTTCGAAATCTCAAGTCCAATAAGCTTACATTCACAAGACTGATGATACAATTAAATTCTAAATGGACTTTCCGCTACGAAACCTATATAGTCAGTCAGTTGATTCTGCGGATCAATTGGAGGTACTTACTAGTGAGATTTCTATGCATCCCAGTTCCCAGCTTCTCATAGCCCTAAGGTAGACCATGTTAATTTATTGGAAATTATTAGTTGGCACTAACCTCTCAGGAAGTACTGCACCAGAGGCTTTTTTTTAACAAATGGACGCCTAGATGTTACTAGTCTGTCGACGGAGGAAGAGGTAGTGGATCTTGTTATAAGGAAGAACTTGTGCCATTATGTCATTCGGACCATTCAAAGTGACCCGTAGTGACAAAATTTCCTCGACTTTGCTCCGAATAGCTCCAGCAAAGGTCAGCTACAGGCTGATAGACATATTCATTCAAAGTATAGGTTAGGTTACATACCAGTTGGGTCATATTCATTATTAAAATAGTTAAGCCAAGTCGCACTCAAGCGAAAGAGTCCTCTTGTCGTTCCTTCTCAAGACAGTAGAGGGTCTTCTTGAATACATATTACAGACAAGTGTTGCCTTGGTGTCTATGCAAAGCATATCATAAGCGAAAATTGAAACTAGCCTTCATTACTGCTAGCTTCTCTCTTAGGAATCCCTTTCAATGGCATAAAGAGGGATGCCAATGTAAGAGTCCTGGAAAGCTTCAAGAAACAATAATTTCACTCTCGAATATGGTTCTAATACCAAATCCGGTACTAGAGGCATCCATCAGGAAGTCATTATAATCTCTGTTCTCCATGGTGTAGTTACTGACATGATACTGAAGGAACTAACCCACAAGGGGGTACAAGGTCCTACTGCGTATGCGGATGACGTAGTAATTCTAGTTCAGGGAAAATTCTTGGACACATTTTCTGTGGGGACACGGGCTTAGGTATATACCTTAAAAACATAGACCTGGATGAAAACATGACTCTTCGGGACACATGAGTTATAGAACAGTGTCCGATTGTGCTGTGTAGCTGGACATTGTTAAAGGGAACCCTTATTGCTTCCACAAGGGAATAAAGTTAGAGGATCTTCGTGGGTTAGAGGATTACACTAGAATGGTTCATCAATATGGCTGACGTAAAATGGTCGAACTTGGGAAGATACTTATATGGTGTCTAGGGCCTTGTGGCCTATGTTACATCGGAGGAAATCTGGTGAAATAATGAAACTAAGTTGGTCGCGTTAGGAATAGGAGAAGGGGTTCTCTGTGTCCATTCCCTTGTCATTTGGCAACTACGGAAGGACATCACACATCTACTCCACCAATACTAGGTTTTAGCTTGTAATTTAATTGTAAAATTTTGTAGAGACATCAAATCCATGTGAAGAGACAGTTCTGGCCAAGGTTTGTTCCCACATTGGTTCTCTAGGGCTCGCGATGGGGCTATTACGGTGGTTAGTACCTTATGATTATCGCATAACCCTACACTATCGACCTACCTACTTAACACATGATTCGATATATGTTCAAATTAGAACAGCAATTGTAAGCCCACTGGTGTCAATCTGCCAATTTGTAGAAAAGAAAAGGATTTTGTTGAGAGTTGACGTAATTGCTTTACCCTTATATATATATGGCCAAGTCTTTTATCAATTATTCACCTCTTAATACGTAAGATATGGCCAGTTCCAAATAGTCGATGAAGTTCAACGAAATGAGACCAACAGATCGATGAACTTGTGACGTAGTCCCGCTCACATGAACTTCCTACATTCTCGAAAGTTAGAAAGTACCAGCGACCAGACTGGCTAGACTTAACACTTTCGAAATCCCTTGCACGTTTCCACGTCTTGCACAATATGTGCTAAAAGCTTCAATTATAACAAAGATCTCACTCTGGCCATCGGCCAATGTTCAGATGGCAACAAAAACTTTTGTCCAACAAAATATCAGGTTTTTGCTTTTAGCCAGTGCGCACCTTTGAACCCATTTCGCAAAAGTGGGCAGTAAAGTAAAACAGTCCAACACACTCGTTGCAATAGAACTGGTACCGCCTTTCGAATAATTTCATCCAATTCTTGTTTTTTCCCCTCCACTGTCCCTCCAAGACACAAGACTGAGACAATTGCACACCACCACTGTACATTCAATCTGTGTCTTGCAACAAAAAATACAGCAAACCACTTGGAACACATACATACAATCACCTGTCCCAAGCGACGAAGACTCGATAACATTCAAGTGTCGATCGCGGCCAAGGATTTACATTTGCAACTCATTTCCATTTTAATTACCCCATAGCCGCAGCCGTAGAGATAATGTCTTGGACGCTGCAACATTTAACCCCTATGACCCGTGGCGGTCAGCCAGATCGGTCACCCTGGATCGGTCAGTCCGATTCTTGAGATCAAGTCGAGAATTTCGAGGAAAACTACCCTGCAAGTGTTAATCTCGTCCAATTACCACTGCAGACAGCAGCTAGCAGCTTGGTTTTTGGAAAGTAACGAGTGTGCCTGGCTAATGCCAGAGTTTATGTCAGGAAATTGGCTTTCAAATCGCCGACCATATGGGTGCCCGGGTGCCCAGGTGCCCGGACCTTGATCTAATTTGCTTTAAAAAGTTGACTCGAGACAGTAAATTATTTTATCGCACTCATGATTGAATTAAGTGCGAAACAAGGCTCTGGACATTGGCTTCTCGTTATACCCAATTCCGAGTGTGATTTCATTGAGTTTTCGTTCTAATAAAATCCGAAGTGGGTCAGCTGCAGTGCGCGACACTTGATAACGCAGAAAAACTTGTTCTAGCCACGACGACGCAAACGACGCAAACGACTCACAAGAGCTGCATGAGCGCGCAATAAAACAGAAACGCATTGGTCTCGCAGACTTGTTGGTAATACTAATCTTTTTTAGACAAGAAAACGTATTGAATTCGAAATGTAATTCGATAATAATTCACCTTATATGGCATCGTGCGTGAGACTAAGGATTATGCAAATCGCACGCAGGTTACCAGAACAAATGTCGGTGATTTGTCTGCGCAACGATTATCTAATGCGCAAGAGCCATCGGCTCCTATCAGAGGAATATGAATACAGTACGGGGCCATGCTAATTAATTATGAATCATATTTGAAACTAATTAAGGAGTTCAGCAAAACACTGCTGAAGTGGAGCGCTTCAACTCGAATTTATTTGGTAAATAAACACCTGAGCGGTGCGGCGGCTGGAGACCTTGTCGTGTCGTGAAGGATTCTTGCGAAATGTTTGCTTTGACATGTCCAATAGCTTTGAATTGAATTAGTGTGCAAATGGATTGGTATCGGTAAGATACAATTATAAACATTAGCACTTTGGAACCGTGAAAACGGGCAATGGCGTTCGGTGTTGGTCCTGAAGACTATGGACTTGACATAGTCCCAAATCAAATAGTCTAGAGGTGTTAACCTATTTAATTTTGTGGAAGGTCATCGGACTTCGGGATCAATAACTTGATTGGTTGGCCAACTTTGTGGTATATGGCGCCCGTTCCAAGTCATCCTCTTCCAATTTATTTCAAAAATAATCAGTCTACATATGTAGTACGGTTGTGACTGTGTTGGTGGATTCTTTAAGCAAAATGGGACAAAAACACCGCCTATTCCATGATTAGGCCTCAATTATGCTCCTTCGGCTATAGTTCTTGGATCGAAGCAAGTTCATTTGTTATATCCTTAAAAGTCTCTAAAAGACGTCTATGATCCTTGATCCTGGTAACTACAGTAAATATCCCCCGGCCATGAGCAGCTTCAAACTCTTCAATTCCCCAGTACATGTCGGTATCATTCCGGCTGACATTGATAAATACAGTCTTGCTTACATGCGGCATTAGCAACATACAGCTGGACTGTGGATCGCTGTGGTTCCTAAGATGATATCTTGTCCTAACGTCTATGGAATTTGACTGCTAGGTAATAGACTAGTAGTAGACCAAGAAAGGAAGCAATATGATTGCCTCCGCAGATGACAATAGCATTTCAGTTTCAGTCTCGTACACTCTCAGGGAAAGCTTTCAGTTTTCTCTATTTCTGCTTACCAGATGAGCTTCCAAATGCCCTGTTTTGGGGGCTAGCACTTAATAAAGTCGTACTAAAATCTTTTTCAGTCACTATAGCGGTTTTAGAATGGAAATAATGGCGAATTTGTCCAGGTTGAAATAGTAATTAAGTCTTTCAAGTCAAAACCCGCCGTAAACTGTCAACTCTCTTGAAGATGACGGAGCAGTTCCACGGTAATCTTAAATAGGTGCCATGCCATTGAGGGATTTTTAAAAATTGAAGGGCTGATGAATTCGACAGAAAGAGTATGACTCTAAGGAGCTAAGGACTCAGCAAGACATATTTTGCAAAGGCTGAATCAAAAGCGTAGTGATGAGTTCGTTATACTAAGAGGATCAAGAATCTGTGTCGAATTGGAGCTCAATTTAAATGACATCACTTCCCATGCATACATTTGACCCTCTCCCGACGAAAACTGCTCCATAGGTCCGCATTTTAGGTCAACTTAGGTTAGGTAGGTTAGGTAGGGTTACGTGTTTATCATAAAACACTAGGCAACACAGTGGGTTTAATGGGATTTCTAGGAAAGCTTTGCGATTAGGAATCTAAACCAGTTCGCCCATATACTTAGCTGATTTCTTTACAGAATCTAATATAGCCTCAATTTTATTCAAGAAGTCAACCACCTCTATATTGATGTAGAAGTGCTCTTCAAGGTATTTTACTCTACCTCGAGGAATGGCTTGACCTTTACAGAACTCATCACAATACCTGCATGTATCCGTGTTCCTTTAACCTAATTTCATAGGTTCCTTCCTCAGAAGGCATTGAGTAGAGATTATCCCTATCTTGATTATTGATAAGTATTGATGCTTTTACCAAGAAGAACTCTTACCCATAGCCATCAATTCAGACGTTTTGATCATCAAAAGTCTTGGACTTTCTTTGATCGTAGCTTTCCACGAGAATTAAGTCCCATGTTTAAGAATAAGTCTGACTACCGGAGTTGTCACATTAAGTTTCATATATCCTAACCTAATTAAAAAAAACAAATATAATTACAGAAGTAATCAGTTTTTGAAAGGGAAATTACTCCACGGGAATATTCTGTACATGGGAAATTACTTCACCCCTAGTGGGTAATGAATTCATTTTTCGGACGTGGAGTAATTTCATATTGAAAGTGGTAGAAATAGTTAACCAAATTTCACCCCTTTCCTGCACAGTTTTCTGCTCACGCAGAATAGCAATTGTTGGCAGTCCGCGTGAAACTGGGAAATTACTTCATCGAAATTTCATCCTATGCATATTTGAAAAGTGGACTAATTCCCCACTAGAGGTATATCAAACTCTGGTGGGGTAAATTTCTTGCTCCACATTGGAGTATATGTACGTGACGTCCGACTTTTTGTAGTAAAAATTTGGAATTCGAGGTATTAATCAAACTTGGCCTCACTGTGACAGGAAAAGTCAAAAAAAGTGAGTCTTTCAAAGCCCTATGTCCGTCTGTCTGTGTACGAGTAGGTAGACAGAGTTGGATAAAATTTTATACCTGGGGTCTTTGGGATGACCCCTAGAGGTAATATTGAAACGATTTTGTCAAAACAATTTTATTTAAATGTCACATTTCTATTAGTTTGTGTAATCGCAGTCATATGCAATCGCAATTGTAAGCATATCCTGCTGCTTATTAAATTTGGCACCAATTTGGCAAAAAGCAATTTGCGAGAAAATTTAATGAATTTTATTTAAATTTCACATCTGGGTTAGTTCCTCGCACGGAGACTGGCAATAAGATGATGTTTTGGCAAAAAAATATCGCATCAGTACGATCAGATTTGATTTGTGTAATTTTATTTAAATATTAAACTTTGAATTAGATAACACAGATTCTTGGCCAAGTGTGTAATGGTGTGTAATGGACCTTTGCACATGATCATGTGGATCAAGCCAATTTATACCACGTTTTTTGTCAAAACTGCTTAGAACGATACTTTGCTTAGAGTCAACTTAATGCACTTTCTTATACCTATGTACAGTCGTTTATTTTGGTACCTTACGTATGCACAAGACCTATAAATGTAGGTGTACGTGCACTTTATTTTTTAAAATCTATTCTGAGTATATCATTTCGAGACAACAAAAAACTTCGTGATAATAACTACCTGTAGTACGGTAATTACCACGTTTAAATGACTATACGAGTATGTGTTCAACTTTGATCTATGACTGTCCTTTATAATCCATTTAACAACAATTTAACAATTAAGTTTTTTTTTAGACATTCCTCCAGTACATACAAAAAACAAAAATAAAACATTGACATACTCATACGTAGATCTAGATCTTTTAACTTATAATGTGGTAACATCTTTCAAATCGACTTGCATGACTAGATACTGTATTTTGTTTTACTTATGAACAAACGGATGCAGTATTTTATTGCATTCAATTATTGTTTTATAGCCAGTATACCTCTACGATATAAATAGTACGCCAACCACTTCGTTGTTCATTAACTATTTATTGGCTACAGTACGAAACCGATCACCATTACAGCAGGAGGATCCTAGACCTTTTTATTGCCACGAAACAATAGTTATTTAATTTATTACTGAATGCTTATGCTTTGAAGAAATATATTCATGTAATTAAAAATTTGAAAAGCATCACCTGACCACATATCTCTGTATATTCGTGAAAAGCTATAAAACTGATGAATTAATTTTAAAACATTATTTGTCTAGCTATTCCACTTAAGCACGTCTCAGACGTGTGAACACAAAATTGAATAAACTTTGACACAAAGCCAGATTGGGGCCATGCTGGCTGGTTTCCCGTAAAAGTAGGGAATTCGGTTTTTGAAAATTTGAATAATATTTGGAATTAAGTTCATTAGAGCAGCAGGGATTAGCTTTGGAAAAACAATCTGTGGGTGGAAATTCTTAAGAGTTTTTCAAATGCTTATGGCGACATCTACCATGAATCAGTGGAATTTCATGTTGTAAAATCTTCCAACATGGTCAAGGAATTAGAAATATGAAAAAAATGCATTGAAAACTAGTCCTTTTTCATCTTAGCTAGGCCTGTCTAAAGTATAGACCAAGATCCCTCTGGAAATGTAAAGGGTGGCCAGGTAGGTATGATACTTTTTCCAATTGTTGTGTTTCAACAGCTGTCAAAGCTTTCAATGACATTTAGCTGTCAAAAGGTTTGTTATTCTATCATGCATCGTTTCACGTTTGCCGAATGTGCGGAAATTATGGAGATTCCGGTTCAGTTGTAAATACGGAACGTGAATTTCGTCGTAAGGTCGGTCGTCACCATGGCTTCAGTGTACAGGCAATTCGTCGCATCGTGGAAATATTTGAGAGTGGGTACACTCTTTTGGATGGTGAACTACCAACCAGATAGAGATTGGTGCGAAATGAAGAAAATATAACTGCCGCAGCGACCAGTATTGAACAAGACCTAGTAACGTCGAATCATCTGAATTGGGCCAGAGAGTCAGCCTGATTTATTTTGCGATTGGAGTTTGGAACCATAGACAACATCGTGAGTTCGCTGATTGGGCGCTGGAAATGTTGGCCGGAGATCTGGGTTTTGGTCAAAAAATCATTTTCTCGGACGAGGCCCATTTTAGGCATAGCGGTTATGTCGACAAACAGAATTGGCATTATTGGCACAAGCACCAATGCACTCATAAAGATTGACAGTTTAGTGTGGCATTATCGAACCGCATTTCTGTCAAAATAAGGAGGGCGACACTATTGCCGAGAATGGCCGACTTTCTGTGGTCACAACTAGACTACATGTAGTACACCCAACGTAACCTTTGAAGTTGTCGACTTGACGCCATTCGACAATCACTTCTGCGGCTACATCAAGTCTTAGTCTATTCCAACCATTTTTGGGCGAGTTCGAGGCTAACATTCTAGACGCTATTACTGGAATAAAGCCGTACATATTGCACCGAGTCATCGAAAATTGAACCGCGACGGCTTGAAGCACTGCCATCGGTACAGGCGGCCATTTGAATGATGTGCTATTCCACATATAATGGCATGAATGGAGCTTCAAAATAAAGTCAGAATTAATTTCTTGTCTTAATCCATTGTTGTTTTATTTAAATGTGTTTTTTTATCGTTCTTAACTAGTCACCCTGTACATACTTTCTTACTTAAAAGTCTCTGCTTGAGACGTTACAGCCTTCCACTCCTTTCGATCCCTGGCTCCCACACGAAATGCTTTGGTTTTCACGATAGATTGATCTTTAAAGCGGAACTTCGGTCTTCCTTGTCGTTTTGAACCTTGTGGCTGTGATTTGAAGATCCTCTTTGTTGGAGTCAATATCACCGTGTGTTGTGCCTTTTTGGCCTACAACCAGATCTTGGCACAATTCATAGAGTTCGCTTGTGTCTTCTCATCTATTTGTCTTCTTTGCATATAGAATCTAAAATTCGACGAATTTGTCTCTCAAAAGTGCTCACGATCTGGGCAGGCAAGATCAGTGTTTTGTATGTCCCTAGCTAGGAGTTTTGAGTCCATTTGCTGCGTTGAACCAAATTAGCAGCGATTTCTTAGGACAAGTCATTCGTGGAGTTTATATTTAGTCCATGCAGGGTAAACTCCTTAACCATTCAAGAGATCCTTCAAAAACTCGTTCCCAAGTAGAGAAGGAAGCGATCGGCCTTCCAGTGCACGTACCTAGGTCAAGGACGAATGTAGGCGTGGGGCCAGTTATATTTTCTGAACCCCTGGGCATATTTAAATCAGTCCCCCTTCCGAACCATAGCAGTGTTTCCCAAGCGGAGGTCCTAGTGACTAAAGCGATCGGTGATATTGCATTGAAGGCAGGCAGCAATAAAAGCGGTTACTGCTATTGAAATGAAATCCTAGCTTGTGCTATCAGAGCTGTCACTAAGATCTTGGTTTTTGACAAGGTTCTTCTCTGCTGGGTCCCTGGACACGAATATTAACCAGGCAATAGGAAGGCCACAAAACTGGCTAGAAGCGGTTTTGGAATCTACATTAAAACAGGCGAACACCTCGTTTATCCCGCCTTTTGAACTGGAGGGTTTTAAACCCATAGAGAAGCCAAATGAAGATGATCCTCCCTGTGTATATCACAAGAGGGGTATGGCCTTGTTTTGAAAAGAGTAGGGCCCGCAGAAATATACAAAAAGGTTTAGAAATGCCTTGCTACTTTGATAGGTGGTATGAAAAATCTAGGCAATGTTTTCCAGTGTCTTGCGACACAACTGGGTTGTTTTGGCCGGGATCCAGAATTTGACCATCGCCTTGTAGATCTCAAGACGATGGATTCTATCATATGCGGCTTTGAAGTCCAAAAAATACCATAAATGGGATGTTTGTGATGCTAGGTGATCAACAATTTGACAAAAGCATCTACTCCTGGATCTAACTCTGATCCAGTACTTGATCCCTCTCGCATTGTACATCAAAGATGCAGTCCGGCTCAGACAACCTGTCTGTTGAACTGCTTTACCACAATGGCCATAGTAACCTATTGGTTGCATCTTCGACTGATTCTCACTTTAAATGTAAAGAAGTCCGTTTCTTGTTGGGAAGAACTCAGAATGGAAGAACGGAAAACTTGTTTAAGAGTTGGATGTACCCATCTTGAAGATGAACTGATTCGTTGGCACAAGCCAATGTAGGTTTTCCCTATATAAAGAGTTTTTCAATAGATACATAACAATTTCGTATCTTAATACAAACGCATCCATAACCACTTTTTATGATCTGTTGATGTCAAAACGTCAGTCAAGGTTTACAATTTTATTACTGTTAAGTTAACGAACGAGCAACGTTCGAAAGTTATTACAGATTACTACCGAAATTTTGAGTGGGTGGTCGCATTGTCGCATGCTCTTACACGACCAATCGATCGTAATAATCGTTCCACCAGACAGGCTGTGAGTATGCTATAGTGGATAAATTCGAGTTCACATATTGAATATTGAATGCTTCTGTGTAAAAGATACATCTGCAAGGAGAAAATGCCTCTGTATCTGATGCTTCTGAGAGAATTCCATCTAAATTGTGAAATCATTCACTTCCCACACTTGTAAGATACTTGACTATGAGCTTGTAGGTTAATGATTTGGTTTTGCCTTCAATAGTGTCTGATGATGTAGATTGGATGGTCATAAAGTTACACATCTGTCCTCACTTTTCCACTAAAAATTGTATAAATTACAAGGGGTATCTTCACATTACAGTCCTCTCAATCGGAAATGCTTTTCGGTTTTGGAAACTTAAAGACTAATACTTGATGAAATGCTTCTACCTTGTGGTTCAAGGCTTAAGTGTTGCCCAAACAATTAAATGGTAAAATCAATTACTACCTCCTTTTGAAACAATGGAAAGATCAACTGATCTCACCTTAAGGTTAGATCTAAGCTAATAACTTTTAAGATTGTACCAGCAGCAATCAAATGAGTCACTAGCTCCAATAAAAGTTCACCCAATTACCAACAGTAATTATGCATGTCGCACTGGTTTAGTCAAAAGTAAGCCAAAATCCACAAAAAAAAACCATCGAAATTCAAATGGATATCTAAGTTTGCGGCGCAACCTCTTAATTGCAGTCATTTGTTGAAGTGAAAAAGTTACAATGATACTCGCGCGTAACATTGTGCCAAGTCACTAGCTCCAATTCTATGGAGCCACCTTGGCGTATTGGTGTAGGAACGCATTAAATTCAAATTGCAGTTCGGATGTTTAAACGCGAAGCCATATTCTCTCTCTCTGTAGATACACACAGATACGTACGTACGTTGGATGCAGTCGTCAATCTGCAATCTGAGCTTTTTTTGGCACACACCGTGAGAGGTTTTTTTTTTTTTTTTTTTTTATACTAGGCCTCCATCTCAACCACTACAAGTGTATCTTGGATTACAAGATACATCGATCCGTTCAACAAACGGCCTTCCTCGAGTCTGACGTGTAACGACTGACTGTATGGTGTATGGTCACCGTGAAACTTTTGGCTGCACGCAAGTTCGTCTGTGGCTTTTGGTGTTGGTGAGCGTTGAGCCAGACTTGAGACCAAACACCACAACTATGGTGTACCCCCTAAATCGTACCCAACACTTTCGTTTATAATCATTTGGTTGGAGGTTGTGAACGCGCTTGTATCGCTGAGCTCCTTGATTTTTTTTGGTCTGCAGTTGCGATTTTTTTGTTTTGTTTAACCGACACTTGGTGGCTTAATCTCTTCGACGGTTGGTGGATTGATTGTTGTTTTTTTTTTTTTTTTTTAAAAAAAGATAGTTTTTAGTGAAAAAATCATTTTGTTTATCTTTGCAGCTTTACATCGAGATACACAGAGACACACTGACAGACAATGAATTCGAGGAGTAGTCTTTGCATCCTGGTTGTCCTAGCCGCCATCATCTGCGATCTAGCCGTTGCCTTGCCCAGTGTAAGGGTCAAGCGACAGGATGAACCCACAGCCGTGGAGGAGACCAAATCGAACGACTTGAACCCGATTGACTCACAGGTAAAGACATCAAATTAAAAATTGCATTTCCTTGGGTAGGAATGTTCCGCTTTTCCATTGCGCAATCGTGGAAAATGTATCTACATGCAAAGCTCTGAGGCAGGGGAAGACTTTTGCTGAAACTGAGCTGCGTTTGGGGGGCGCGCGCTGCTCATTCATGTAACCTGGTGCTGGTGCGGTGGTATTGGTCTCGAAGCCTGCCCAGGCGAAAGTAGTTTCGCGCAGATTGTTGTTATTTCTGTTGTTTTTTTTTTTGTTTAATTAATTATGCTTCGTTTTCAATGTTGCAACACGTTCCACAGAGATAACAACAAACAGAAAAAAAAAAAAAATTACAATGCATTGGATAACACCTTCGGAGTTGTGAAAAACCAAAAAATCCAAAAAACCAACAGAAAAAAAGATATAAACGGCTTGTGGGGTGTTTTATAACCATTTTTGTTTTATCTCTTCTTTTTTGGTGTTTTTTTTTCGCCGTGTCTGTTGGCCAAATATTCGTTTTGAAGTCGCGTGCCCGCGGGGTGACCAAAGCACCGTCGGTCTAAGCATTCGGACGAGCCAATGACCAAGTCGTGTTGACTTTACGAGCATCAAACGACCTTGAAGTCGCGCGCATTGTGATATGTAACGATGTTTTGTTTTTTTCTGTTTTTGAATAAATTTATTATGTCAATGTAGTGAATCGGTCTGACCAATCGATTGATTACACAATCCATTGCGATAGTAGTGTTGGTGGCCGCGTGGAGGTTTCGCTGATAACGTGATATATATGCAAGGCGGTGGGTCTTCGCCGTGTTTCAATGCTTTTTTTGTTTTTTTTTTTTATGTTCGAACGTTTCAAGAACACTCTTTAGACCGAAAATGGCGTCGCTAATTGTCGTTGCCTTGGTCAAGACATTTAAAATTGTTTCGTTTCGTTTGGAGTATGCGGTGCGCGGTGGCGGTATACTCGTATGTATGCAAATTGATAGTAAACATTGATGGTACACAAACGTACATCATACTTGTGTTGGGCACTTGAATTGGTTTAAGGTTGACTTTGTCCCAAAACGAAATGTGCTAAATAACTGTTAAGGGTGGCATTCATAGTGTGGCCTCAAGGAGACCGGGGTTTTGACTTGTTCAAGTTCATTTCGTAGGCAGAACTCTTCTCTCAAAAACTTGATCAACGAATTTGAATTCGCCTTTGAGATTTGTTTAGAATGGAATTTAAGAAACTTTATCAGAAACGTTTTCCCTTTTTTTTATAAACTGTCATTGATTTGTAATTCTAAAGTGAAGGTTGCAGAACAGTCTTGACTCTGTGGTTTCTACAAAATAGTAAAGTCATACAGTGGATGTCGCTTATAACGACTTCATTTTTTACGGCCAATTCCTTATGACGTCCACTTTCCTTTCATTTTGTTGGTTTCATTATATTTTTGGCTATTCTTCCGTCAGACAAAGCGATGTTGTATACAACAACCTCCGGTTATAACGACCTTATTTCCTCGATCCCTTCACTGTCGTTATAAGCGAGTTACACTGTCGTTATAAGCGAGTTACACTTTTGGAAACTAGTTAAAAAAAGCAGTCGAAATGGTTTTGAACTACAAAATTGTCCCTTCTTGTAACACAAACATTTTTTTCTGAAAGGAATTGTGCTAAAGTTTCAGCATTTTTTAGTCAAAATTTGGATTTTTTGGTCAGAAATTCTCTCTGTCAGAAAACAGAGTTACTTAATTTTTTACAAAATGAAGATAGCGCCTATTCTGTTGTCTCAAGGTGCATTGCTTTAGTCAATAACCGAAACTTAAGTGACACGTCCAACACTACTTTTTTGATCAAATTTTTTTGGTTCAAAACATTAAATTTTTGATAACTAAGACTTGAATATTTTCTGACAAAAGGCTTCGACTAATTCTCAATAATTTTTGAACACTATTTATCTACAACCACAAGGAAGTGACTGTACGATTGCTACTCCGATTGTTGCTCTAAATTCTTCAAAAATAAAGACTTTGGTTTCGTTGGAAAAAATTTGGCAAAAATGTCTACTCTTCTCGTATTTTCCTGAGCCGAATAGTCATTGTTTTCAGCCAGGCCATGTAGTCTGAACTCTGAAGTTACTTTCATTTCTATTGAGAAATAAAAATGCATAAACTTATTGACATTTGACCTAAAAAGTTCAAAGTTTGAAGGAATTGTTACTAGTTTTACTAGAGGCTTGTATTACAATAGCCCTTGTTGGTCTTAACCGTGTGCACTGAAGGTGTACAAGTCTCTTACCAACGTTTTACGAATTTCTAAATGAATTCAAACAAAATCAGGGCTTGAAGATCCGACCTTCTAATAAATGTTTATGGCATGATGAAGCCATAATTAGCTTTAATGATCCGTCATGAGATCTCCGTCAATTAGTCCTCGAATACTTTGCCATAAACGATCTAATTTCTGTCGATCAGGGTTTCAATAATGACTCCTTTGGCAATATAAGCCAAGATTTGCGGAACATGAACTTTATTTGGAATTTTAAAGGTCACCACGTTGATGAAGATCGCAGCAATTAGCGATCTCTTTTCGTTAGTCTTCCGCTAATTAGCTCTCTATTTAGCAACGATAATTTGGTGGTTTTGCTGGTCAATGGGACTGATCATATGTCCTGGACTGATCACAAATCTTAAGGTCAGTTTAGACTCTGCAAGATCACGATGATGTGAAGATCATATGCAATACAAATGCATAAAGGAAACTCTGAGCTACCGACCCGTATTGACAGTGATCCTTTCGAAATCCCAGGATCAATAATAGTCTAGTTTTGACAAATTTGATCTTGGCTGATTGTGGAATACTATGTAAGCTGCCTCTGATCAGCGGTCAGAGTCATTTTTGAAATGCGCAATTTCACATACTTTAAAGGGTCTTCAAGCCTGACATACTATGAGTCTTGTAGGATACTACAAACCCTTTTTTAAGCTTGTCGTTCAGAAGTTTTAAACTCTAAAATTGGATGAAATTGAAGCTTGTCATCCTTTAAATTCCGATGCAGAGGAATCAAGTATTCCAAGAGTTTTTATAAACAAGCTAAGTTTCTAATCGTGAGCTTGAATGCGGCTCCCTTTGTGTTGTTTCTCAGTTCTTAGTCGCGATTTTAAGCTAGACTTATTGTAAGCCGGTGTTTCCGGCTTCGTTTTTGTAAGCTTGATCTCGGTTAACAGTTCAGAGGAAAAACCAAAAAACCAAGTCAGGTTTATAGTTTTGTAAATTTCTAACTTCGAACTTGACTTCTCAGTCATCATGGGTTTCTGAAGCTAGTCTTGTGGTAATAATTCTAACTTAAGGTTTAAATGACATGAGCAGTGGGTACTAAAAGTTAAAGAATACTATCTTAAGTTGTACTTTTCGTTTGAGCCTTACATATGGATTGATGCGAAAGGCATTTCAAGGAGACATGAATCTAGAGCGCAGACTAAGCTAGGCTTGAAACAACACTTTCGCTTTAACAACTTTTAAGGACCTTCGACGAGAAGTCTCAGATATATTGGTTGTAAATCGGTCAAACTAACCTTTTTGAGGGCTAAGTCGGACTTACAGTTATTTCGGTTAGAAGGAGCACACATTTTTTTCAAAATCCCTTGTACATACAGTTTCCTCTTTACTTACTACCTTCAAATTTCCAGGAAGGAGACCTGAGTGAAATTGATAGGAATAAAAGAAAAGTTCCTGATGCCGCTTTTGAGGCTAAGAACGCCGTTCTAGGATTTGTCTTCGGCGTAAGTACTCTTAAAACCACCAGCCATCACACATATTTCAATTACTGACTCTCATATTCTACAGAAAATCGACAGCCTTTTGGACACCAAGACTCGAATTCTCGATCAGTTGGACAAGACCAACATTGAAAAGAACAAGGAATACAACATTCAATCGCCAGTGCCAATCCGTGATTTCCAAACACTCATCTCAGCTGTTGTATCACCAAAGATCCGTGCTGTCGGAAATCTAGCTAACGACCTAACAACCGGCGTTTTGACCACTTTCACAGCTTTGAGTGGTAGCTCCTCATCGGGTGGCACAAATAACGCCCAAGCTGGTCTTGGTAATATTGTTACGAAATTCCTAAGATTCTCCGGACCAATTCTCCAAGGATCAACGGGCTCAACGACGGAAGTTGTACCAGACTCAGAAGAGGATAACTACTAGAAGGGACGCGCTAAGTGGTTGTGTTGGTTAACTTAGAATTTTGATTTTGTACCTAAATTTATTGTTTAGTTTAATAATGTATATCTCTGTATATCTATTATGTTTTTTGTTTTCCTTCTTTCTTTTTATTTAAAAGAGAGAAAACCTTTGTAAATTTTGTAAAAAAGAATGAAACACTGTCTCCTCTACTATTGTCTGCTTTCTTAGTTTAAGTACACCATATACCCCATGTGAATTTGTTGTAAAAAAAAAATGAATTAAGGACGGAAATTGAAATTATAATATAATACATACATACTCATTGTAAAAAACAAGGAAAAAAAATCATTTTGTTGGCTGTTTTTTGTTGGTAATAAACGAAAAGTTTCGAAATGTACAAAATTGTTTTTTTCTTTCTGAAACTTACATTCCGAGGTACATAGCAAACTTGTGTGTGGAGCCTTAGACAGTAGACGAATGTTTGACACCTTTCTGACTACTTTTGGTCATTTTTTCACCATTTTTCATTAAATTTGGATACTTTTTGATCATTTTTTTGATAGGAGTTTGCAAAAATTTAGGTCTTTCTTCTTCCTTTTCTGGGATCAGACTTTGATTGCTGTCTGATGAAAATTTTAAAACCCCCTCCTTAGAGCTTTGCCTTTAAACATACATACATCTGTACATACCTATTTTGGATAAAATTTTGACCAATTTTTCTCTTGGAACACTTTCAGGAAGACAATCGTGTCGATGCTTATGTGCCAAGAAGTGGACGAGCCATAGAGGGTGGTAATGGAAAGGATGACGATGTGCCGGTGTTTAACAGGGACATGGTTTCGTTGGACATCCCTGATCAGCTGTTCAGTCAGTCGTTCTCGACACTGACGAATGTATCGAAGATTGCCTCGAGGTTTATCATGGTAAATTGATTAAAAAAATTTTTCATTTTCTTTTTCTTTTCAAATTTATGATGCAAAACAAGAAAAACTTGACAAAAGGATTGGCCAACAAATATGAATGGACCGGCGGTTGAGATATGATTGATTTAGATAATGAAAGTCAGTCAAAATGGTCATAAAACCAGCAAAATATTCAGCTGAGGCCTACTTTCATCATCTCCGATACGCGAAATTGTTCAATTTGAATGACAAAGACGGATTTGCATTCAAATGGTCGTAATGTCATTGTTTAAACAGCTGCATTGGCTTTTGGATATTTAGGTAATAGTGTCAGCTGCTGCTAGTCTGTTGTTGTAATGGACCGCATCTGATATCAGTCTAGTAGCAAGGGTGACGTAAGTAAGGGTTTTTTTTAGACACAAGATAGTGGCATATGAAAGAATCCATCAAAGTTTGAGTCCATGACAAATAAATACTCAACTAGTTTCGAGTTCACTAGAAAGATGCATTCAACAAAGCACCCAATCGTTCCCAGTTACCCAATTATACACATTTTTGAACTTGAGTGACTTCATCCAATATATTTCTTTAAGTGTATCTGCGAAATACCGTGTTGTGGAAGCACTGTAAAACGAGCCTGATTTGTGTCCAAGTTGAATCACCAACCAGAAAGCTTTTAGCAAATATTCACACCTCGGCAGAGTTAAAACTTTTGTTTTTATTCGAATTTGTTGTTAATTTATTTGTTAACACTTTTGTTTATTGTTTCATTTCAGAACTCAGCCAGGCGTTATGCTCGTTTCATACTGTTTTTCAAACCACTATTCGGCGATGCTCTGACTGTTGAGGGATACAATCCACCAACCTCCACGACAGAAAGGTCATAATGTGTGTTGATGTACTTATAAATAAAAGACTATGAACTACTGCATTTAGAATTTATAAATTATTTTGTTTGCTATGATTTTGTATTGTTATTTGGTTGTTCTGTGCAGTTACTCTCGATGGCGTTCAATGTAATAAATTATTTATTGTATGATTAAAGTGTTGTTAGTTGAAACAAACAAATGTGTTTAGCGTTTTATTTAATTAAACAATCGAGTAGAACTGGTAAAAAGATAATTCGATGGAACAGTGTTTGCGAAAATGATCCACAAAAAAAGGAGACGCTCTGAACTGCGTCAACTATAGAGGCATTAGTTTCCTCAACATTGCCGATAAGATCCTGCCGACCATATTGCGTGAAAGAAACCTTTCTTAAGGAACTGATTGGCCTTTATAAGTGCGGTTTTAGACCAGGTAAATCGACCAAATATTCACAATACCCAAGGTCCTGGAAAAAACCCAAGAAGTCCAGATCGATACTCACTATCTTTTTATTGAAGATAAGGCCGCATCCCTACCAAACTCGTCAAAGTGTGCAAAGTGATGATGGAGAACTCTCGCTGCCCCAAAAAAGTCGGAAACTATCTTACCGAGACCTTCGATGTCAAGAAAGGATTCAGGCAAGGTGATGCGCGGTCATGTGATCTATTCATAAGCCAGAGGTAAAATTTTCCAGGAGCTCAGAAGTTTTACTTGCCTAAGCTGATGAGATTGATATTATCGGCAGGATACAGCGATCTGTCACTGGTGGGTTTGGAAGCATTGGAACAGAAACGGACGAATTGAGATGAGCTGTGAATGAGGCCAAAACCAAGTGTGTGCTGTCAACAAAAATGAATACACAACAACGTCGACAAATCGGACGGAACGTTACAACAGAAAGTTATAACTTTAAGGTAAACTTTTCAACTTCAGAGATCGAACGAAGAATTGCCAATCACTGTTTCTTTGCGTTAAGAAGGCAAATGAGTAGTAAGACCTTGTCGAGAAACACCAAGAAGACTCTGTATAAGACCCCAAAGGGAAAAGTCCATAGGGATTAAATCAGGACTGCTTAGAGGCCAATTTATATCAGCTCTTCTGGAGATCAATTTGACACGAACTCGAACTCTTGACTGAGACGTATTGCACATGTGTGGCGTATTAGACATCTTCTTGCTGGCACCATGTAATTTGATTTGAGTCATGTAAGTTTTGGAATTCAGGAACCAAGATGTCGTCTAAAACCTTCACATAAACCTTACGAATTAAAAAAAGTTCGGATCGTCACGAGCAGAGCGATTGACACTCTCTACCTTTTCTTCTGTTCTTGATGATCTTGGTCTCTTTAAGCGTTTTAGTATGTGTTGGTAGCTGATTCTACTAGCCACACCATATATGTATCTATAAAAATACAATTGGAGGATTATAGCTGTCTATGCATCCAATTTCTGAAATCCCGAAGAATTCCTACAGTGTCCCATTCGTCAAGTCTCTAGCTTTTACTTTTTCCCCTGTAAAGTGCCTTGAGCTCTTTATCAGCTTAAAAGTAAAAATCGTTCCCTATTCTTACACCATTCTACGTCTATTTGAGAGTTAAAACGAAAAACTGTCAAAATAGTTTTTTCTCTCTGGTTTCCTTAGCTTCGGTTGGCTTCTGGTCTTCAAATGTTGGATCATATCTAACTGGTCATAGAGATAACTTAAAGGTTAGTCATAGGTCAACCTCTTCTAGGAATTTGGCGATAACTCCGATGTCAATATCTGTTAAGCCCATAATTAAGACCTCCTCAGGCGTTGATACTGGTAAAGGCGCCACCATGCATTACTTTCTACAAAAGTGCTCCCAGTATGGATCCCTGTGGGACGCCACCAATCAATTAGTAGTGTCAGTTAGTGAGTCCAACTACATGGATGTCTGCAGTAGTCCTGTAGATGATACTCGTACGTTTTAAGATTTCTCCCGCTGAATTCCATATGTAGAATAGTCAACATGATTGGAGATATTGTAGATTCCCGCTGCCTTTGCAGATCTCTATTAATTCCTCGTTTTTTTCTGGTACCCAGTTAATATGTGCAACTAATGTCTGGTTTGGGTACAATCTAGTAGCTAAGTTATGAAAAAATCTGGGGAAGTTCAGACTGCTGATCGGGAACCTTTTGCTGTATGGAAAGTTTCTTGCGTGCAGTCTTGAATCGTGATTTAAAATCATTTCGTGTTTTCTCACTATACACTATGCAAAGACCTTCATCTCTGCAGAATCCTTTTCAGCGAAGATGTTTCTGTGATTAGAAAGTGTCTAAATGGAACCTTGCGAAACATTACAATTTATATGGAGGATTGACAGTTTATATCGACTTCAGGATCGTCTCTAACAACATTTTAGAAAAGAGTTTTACACAGCTATGTCTAGCGTTGGCAGTTGTGTCAAATTCATCTAGTTGGGCAAGGCCGAATAAGACCTCACCTTTCATTTATGCCAAAAAAGAATATTGACACGACTTTGCTGAAGCGACTAGCTAACATAAGAAGCACTACCTTTCACAATTCTTTTGTAAATATTCACACAGAACAGAAGGTTAAGTCTCTATTGATATACTTTGTATTAGTTATGGACACCACCACCATGGCTGTGATCAAACGCTAAGACGAAATTGACCTTATTTAAGACCCTGATCATTTCACTCCTGCTGCTGTCAAGAGCTTGCTTTAAGTAAAAAATACGTCTATATGTATTTTAATATGGCTAAGATGGCTAGGTACAGCGGGTAAACAATAATATGTACACCAGCTCGGACAGTCGAATTCATCCATCACAGAGGCTCGGAGCCTGTTTATTAAAGGATGCAGATTCCCATCACTATTTCTAAAAATAATATTTCTGTGTTTCCAAATTTGACTGATGCCAGCGAGAGGCAATGCCCCATGATGGATCGCAAATATTTGTTGCAATCATTTGATATGGAAAGTCATTGCAAATCACTCTAATGAGGATCAAATTGTGGTCATAAACAAAATCACATTATTTGGCAAAACCTATGCATCATCGTTGTTGATTGACATTCTGCCACGCTGTACAGGCGACAAGTTTAATAGGTTTGCTTTTATCCAAACAAGATTAACAACATTTTCGGACTTTCATTCGATTATTCTGAAATGCAGTATGATTTGACGATTATTTAATTTTTGGATTAGTTCTCCACAACCATGTGCTCGGACACCCTATATGTCGAATCCAGAGCAACTGAAACGCATTTCCAAGCATACTTTTAGGCCGGATACAACTTTTTTTTTTAGCTTTCAAAGCTTTACAACGCACCACCTAGCTAAGCACATAATTGGAATAATTAATAGCGTAATTCCACAATAAACAAACGAATCTGTGATTTCATTAAAATAATTAAACCGTTTGGCTCCCCACCCTAGGTCAACATGTGTGCAACGTGATACCGATTGTGTAATCTCGAGTAACAAGCGACACACTCGAAGCTTTTGCAATTGAATACAATTTATTTGGATGCCTTTGACTAAATGCGGTGCCATTGCCATCATTATTTGAAATGCATAATCGCATTGTTATGCATACGCACAACGCCAACGCCAACGCACTACGAACTGCCACCACTATCCTCGTAATGCGTAGCCACCACTATCCTCCCACGTAATTCCCGTCGAATAGGGATCACAATCCCCGAATGCATTCTAGTTGTTCCGCATCCGCACACACAGTGGTTAAGTATCACGTGTCAAATGCGCTTGTCAATGCGATTGTGGGGAAAAGTATCTTTCATCACGTTTCCGTTGACATTCCCTGAAATTGCAATAAAAATAGGAGAATTAAAAAATGAAACAAAAAAACAAAAAAGGCCCCCACTGACACAACGATTATGATAATATTTTACGCACGTATGGTATTAAGTCAGAAAAAGAGACCACACTGTCAATGATGATAGTGTGGTGTGTGTCAAGGAGGGATTGCTGAGGCTGTGCCCGCCAGCCGATCCATTCGTGATGGGAGACAATTGCGAATAATTAAGGATTTTATCGCTTAAAAGTGCTTAAACGTTTATTTGGTTTAACTCGCTGGTACGTGAATGGAATGACATTGAGTTGTGGTATAACATCCAACGCGACGCTTTGAGAGGTCGAATTAAGGCGGGTTTCAATTGACCTTTCTGCTGGTACAAAACTTTATCAATTTGAAGACAATAATCCGATGCAATGGGTTAATAATGGGTTCCGATGGCAGGAAAATGTACTAGAAGAGTTGTTTCCTTATACTGATGGATAACCTTTGATTTTCGCATGTAGTCTGGCATCACTGGTAAGATGGTGGCTGTGGTTGTCACTTGCATAAAAGGAAAGATTTCTCAGGAATTCCTTGAGAATACGAAATGTATAAGCAGTAGTTCCACTTGTAATGAGTTTGATGCGCTGTCTGACTCCATTGTACGAATTATTTTCCAGTACCCGAAGGAAGATGTGTGGCGATCCTTGCTGAGCTAAATGATTTAACTCAGCTTGTGAACGAACCCACACTGCTACGAGACATGGACAGACACACTCTGGACTGCTTCCTTAGCTCTCAACCCGACCAACGATATAAATGTATTACTGCCTCTAGGTTTGTCAGACCTCTGCCGTCTCAGGTAATTTTTGGTACCTTAACTACACAGTTAAAGAAGAAGAGTCCTAAAAGATTACTTTGACAGTACCACGAAGCGAACTTGCCTCGATAACGACGTGGATGCCTTCGCCGATATAATTAGGAACACTATTCTCCTTGACATGAAATTCCTTATTCCCCAGAAAATAGAGGGTAATAAACCAAAGGAAAACGCATGGGATGACTCGAGCTATCAGGTTGAGAGAGCTAAGTTTTCGGTCCTTCAAGGCTGACATAACTGAGTAAAAGGCAACAAATCCTACATTGTTCCAAAAGTAGTAGAAATAGTAAAAACAAAATAAATTGTCCCTCATCTTCTATCCCAACTCTCGTTCACAATGAAATTTCAGCTGTCAACACTTTAGACAAGGCCACTCTGGTTGCAGCCTTATTCGGTGCGAACTCTCCCTTTACTTGAGCGTTTTTTGAGAGGAATCTACTTCTTCACAAATCTGTTGTTCCAGATGGTGTTTCACCCATTATTCTGAAGACAAGTTCTCCACGCTCTGGCAAAACCACTTCGTAAGTTCTTCATCTGTCCTGCTTTTCTGGACTCTTTCCGAGAAGTTAGAGAACAGCATTTCCCCAGCCCTTGCCTTCAAGAGGCGAATTTTCTCTAACTACGGACTAGTTGCAGTTGTGGAAACTCTGATAAGTCGTCAGGTTATGAAATGACTTGAATCATGAAAACTCTCCAATGATGATTGCTGATTTGACGGTATATATTGAGGTCTGCAATCACCATATAAATGATGGCATCCCTCAAGGCTGCGTTTTACCTCCGACTCTCTTTTTTATTTTCATAAACGACCTCTGGTCTGCTACTTCTAATGCAAGATTTCCTTCCCTGACGACATTAACCACAGCTTCTCATATTCGTTTCTGGTCCCTGCTCTTCAGTCGTGGTAGCGACTTCGATTTTGACCGCACAATAGAATGAAATATAACCAACAGAGTGGACATTAACGTTTCACAACCTAAAGATGACTTCTGTCGTTTAAGCCTAACCTTAACCCTCTGGCATTGTCAACGAATGGTGTGTTAATCACCATCGCCGATGGAATGACCACGTATTCGAAGTCGTCAAGTACGCTGCTAAATGACTGTTCCTCAAACGATGCAAAAAGTACTTTACCACTCCTGACCTGGGTGCGATACATGTATGAGGGATATATCATATCTATAAGGCACGCAGAGCCGAGTCAATTGAATCGGTCGAACATCGAGCAGATGTTTTCTGTCTGTTTTTGTCTTTTCACAAACAGTGCTTCAGCGAAATAGTCAGTTGTATTCCGCGTCTTCAACAATTTTTCCGAAATAGCTGTAATTCTGTGAATGCTCATAAGCTTACCCTAAAGTCCATCTTCAAATATGGAGATTCCTTTCATAAAAAGTGTGAATTTCACTTCCAAACTCTACTGATTCCTCCCATACATAAAAAATCCAAACCTCCAGCGCCGAAGGACTCGATCAACGCATCCTATATTCTGATTGGAGACGATAAGCTTACTCGTCGCTCTGTAGCACATAATAAGATAGTCCTTGTACAAGAAAGTAATGGGGTAATCCTGGAATACCATATGTTGGGTCTCTCGATGCTAAACCAAGTGCACTGCATACTCTAATTGCCCAGAATCGACACATGTAGGATCAATTTCATGGCCTCAGCTCATATAGACGACCCATAGAGCATCACAGATGTGAATGTCATCGAATGTATTTTGATCCTAGTAAAGCCTACCGACTTACATATTTCAAGAGTTGATTAAATGGAGCTTCTGCTAGCGCTAAATCAGAACCAGTCCCTTCTTAATTGAGTCAATTCACTACCTTGGCGATCAGCACTACTACCAACCTATAATTCGTCCCACGTTCATAGGATCTTGTAGTAAACATGCGTATGTACCCTGTCACAGCATAATCCTTGGAGTGATCATGTGATCATGTCTATACCAGGATTTTCTCGGGTTTTCAATTCTTACATTCAACCTATTGGCAATAAAGCGTTCTAGGACTTATTTAGCATCATTCAGAATGCCAGAATGGGTGAAATGACGATTGGTCTCTAGAACATTACTTCTCATACTACGTCAGGAACAATAAAATGTGACTCCCTTATCCTTTTGTTCGAACATCCAACCATCCAACCAGCGAAACTATGATTCGAGACTCTACAACAGACACCATCGTAGCCCTCACCAAGTTCCATGCGAATGAATAGTGAATTTCCTTGTAACTAACTCCCTGTGGAGCTTCATTCTTAATTTCCATCAACGAGAAGAGTCTCACTGTGCTGGCTATCTAAGGCCAGAAGTTTTTGTTTTCATCTAATAGCTTCTTGTCATCTTAAAGTGCTTCGTTAACCTAAAACTTCTTACAGCACTACAAAACCTGGCTTGAAGATAAATTTCAAAATCAGGAATGTCATGTTCATACAGATTCATAACAAACTTCCTCTTATCTTACCTAAAAGTTCATCAAAAGTCTATGTCCCTCAGATTTGAGTCAACCGTCAGCAGATTGCAGCTGGATGGTTACCTTAAGCTATGACTCAGATAATTGGCAGCTTGCACAGCACCTAAAAGCTTCGCTCGTATATCTCAAAGGATTCTTATGAAAACACTGAAGTTGGGTTCAGCCTCAGCATTATTGATCTTCTTCTGTGCCGATATTAAAGGCTTCATCTTATTACTTCCAGAAGACCGACTGTGCTCACTTCATGGTGAAAATTTCCAAGTCTATAGTTGACATTCGACAGTAAACAAAAGCATGATCTAACTTGGACAAGGAATATATTCTAAAAGCAAATGATATCAAGGCCGTGGTGTCATCCTGAGATGCTGGAATTATTATGGTCACAGGACTTACGACATGTAGGCATGCTATAAGCTTCTTCAGAAATGGTCTTAAGGCTTTGGGGATATAGACTCAAATACAGATAAAAGATTAAAAAAGCTATAAACCATATATGTAGCTAACCCCCAATCCATATGATACCTATCCGCTTTCCTCTGTAGCCCTTATAAAGTGGGCGTGGCCGTATTCTGTTTATTTATTGAATTACTACGAGTACTTCGAACTTGTACTGATGTTACATGCAAAAGTTTAAAAATTTACTGAGGTTTCAGTGAGAGTGAAACACTCTTACATGATTCGAACCTCTGAAGGATTCCTGTCAGTACGAAGGAGTTCACTTAGTACACACACCTTCACCAAGTTGAAATAATAGACTACTCAAGCTAGAACCTACAAGACAGCCCTTTAATAGAGCGAAGAGCTATGAACAATTGGTTCTGCACTTCGAAAGTCTAGCCAAATATGATCAAGCAATCCGAAGAGCTAAAAGAGGTGATAGTATAAGTTCCTAGCAAGGTCTATCTAACTTTCAAACCTCATTTTCGTGGCATCTATCTCTCAATCCACTCCTCTTTAGGGAGTGTTCAAGAGATGCAGGCAATATGACCAATTTAACAGCTCGGACGAAAATGGAATCATTCCAGCAATCCTGTAAAAAGGTTCCTAACCAATATCTTTAAGGCAAGCTTTGTTCACTAAATAGGAATTTACAAAAGCCGATAATGCAATCCTCCTCTTCAGGAACACACTGTAAGGATGGACAAATCTCTCAATGGTGGTTTGTTTCCTTGGTGTTCAAGGAGCTGTTGACAACACTGCGTACACCGATCACAGGAGTGGATAAGATCAATGCTTAACTGGATAGTGACAGAATCACCTGGAAAACGTTGATTCGAGGATCTAGCCCGGACTATGGTTTATAGTAGTGAATAAGCTGTAATGGCTGTTCTACGTCCAAGAACATGCTGATGGCAGTGCTATCCTAGTCAGAGGTAAATACGAGGAAGAAAGTGGGTCAACAACATCCTGAAAAATTGGGATAAGTTTCCCAAAAACCAACCAAGAAGTACAATACTTCGCTGGCTGTTATGACTTGTTAGCTTAACTATTTCAAGAAGTTTGAAAACCCGATTCAATTTTTACAAGTTTCTCAATGTCACCATAGTTCTGTGGCAATACAGACGTATATCATCTGACATTTCTTTCATAACCCCAATCCGAACCAAAAGTCAAAGTTCCTACCTGCGGATCAGGCAGAACATAAAAGTGAAAATCATCGACCATAGATCCCATCAAAAGTGCAAACACCTAGGAGCCATCGACTTTTACAGCAACTGTCAGCGATTGCAAAATCTGCAATCAAGTCCCATCCGAAGCCGAACCATTAATCTTAATTTAGGTCAATCAAGTCCTAAAGCACACACGTTCAACACAATCGCAAGAGGTTAGTCAGTGTTCCAAACCAGCTTCAGTGGGCAATCAACTTTCAATGTGCAGTTCCATGCTGGTGTTTACATTGAAAACTAGTAAACAAGTTTACTGACTTTACTGGCCCATATTGCAAAAGTTTGCAGTATCACGACGCTTGGTCGGCACCGCCCACCCTAAGTACCCAGTCCCACTGCAATGAGCATTACACGTTGTTAATTAAAGGTTGCCGCGTCTTATTCCAATTACGTGGTTTGGCTGTCCTGCTACGTGCAAAACTTGTATTCGCCAAATAGTTTCCCAAAAACCTACCTACCTCTACGAGACACAATTAAAATTCGCACTCAAGCGTGACGTAGCTAGCAGCCCCAGAATTCCGGTGAATTCTCTAGACCTGCAAGTGCACCTCGTCGAGATATTACGTTTCACTGGTGATGGTGGTGGTGGTGGTGGTGGATGGTGCTCATCGCATATTGGGCTTCCCAGGTGAGTTGGCTCTCACTCTCTGCGATCGAAAAAGTTGGGCAAAAAAAACCTCATGTTGGTGGTAAAAATTATGCAATACCCCACCAGCTGGCTCTGTCGCTTGGATTGGAGTATCTACTGGTCTACTGGTGCTGCCGATTTTTTGTTTGCCTCCGAGCCGACTTCAGACTCTGTTTGAGCGCGCGAGTGTGTGTGGGGCTGGCTTTACAGATCTGCAGAATGGCTAACGATTCGTACATGGGCTATCGCCTTCAGTAGACGTGCTCTGATAGTTCGTAGTTATTTCGTTCGTAGTTCTTTTTTTTTAACAACTCTTAGCGGGCGCTCGTGAGATACTACTGGACCTCTTGGTGATATTCTAGATATCGATGTGTTTTGGTGTGATAAGTGAAGTGTAACGCATTTAAGATTAAGTGATCGACGCCTGGTTCTATGTGGATATAGCTCTGTGGATACTCGCAGCTGTTTCTAGTTCTGGTCAAGGTAATTGACATTTGGTGATAAGTTAACTCTTTTTGGATTGGTGATGGCCGTTTGGTATACTAGATGGTATCTCATACGGAAGCGTATTCTGTCATAATCGGCGTAATTTGTATTCCAAGCGATCACCTTCCGAAATTCAAATTGGCCCTAATACATAGAGCGCGACTCTAAAGACCTCCATTTGAGGCGCGAACGTTGAAATGTCGCTTTTCACTTGGGTATTCCGGAAGGTGTTGGGCGAAACCATAGTCTTGACCATCGTTTCGCAATTCGGCTTTATGCTGTCTTCGATTGAAAAGTGAATATTCGTGATGGGCACTGTTTGTTTGTTTATAAGTGTAGTGGGTCGTAAAAGGCGTCGAATTTCGTTTTGCTTGAAAGTACTCATAACATTATATGGCTTGCACGTCAGAGATATTTGTTTAGGCCTGTTTCTTAGGGTTCAAGTGGGTCATACATAGGTATGTGCAGAGCTATGATGTGACATTCATGCGTCACTGTTGTTGCACATTGTATGACGCAAAGCTGACCTTACTTTTCACAAAAAATAATAAAAAAAAACATTGTCTGAACAAATTGCTTTTAAAACCCGAATCTTTGAATTCCACAATGATTTTGGCTTAAAACTTGATTTAACAGTTCATCTACACAGCTTGTTGCGTAGCCTGTGTGTACATTTCGGATCAATGGACCACAAAAGCTGTTGTTTTATATCCTGAAGTAATTCGAGTTTTACCGAGTCCGGAGATGACCGCATAATGCTCAGAGTGGGTACTGGATTTACATCAATTGAGTGAAATCAGTAATAGTCAAGAAGACAGTTGACTCTTAAAGGAAATGGATTAGTCAATGGCGCAAGGTCATCGTGACATAAGTCCAAGTTTTTTTTGCCGATAATGGGATATGAGTCTCAAATTTTCGTAGAGCTAGCATCTTTTTAAAACAAATTGGTTCTCCGCAGGGTTAAGCTTCTCACGCGACTTCGTCGCTCCGCTAAGGGTATGTCAAGAACCATGAGGCAAGCGCCAATAGTTTGGCTTTTTCTGAACAAATTCTTACAGTTTCCCCACAAAGTTGTTGTATCTTACTTGTTCCATGCTCTTCTGAGTACTTGAATTCTCTAAGCTTATCTTAGGATGTCAGGTGGGACTTAAGTTACGAAAAAAATGTATGGGACTTGTGCCCTGGGGACTTATATTCCTGCGCCTTTGTCAACATACTAAATCTTGCAGAAGTCCTCCTCCTATAATTTTTTGTTTTAAAGGTAAGTTTACAAACTTTTGTTGGTTTTTGATTTAAATGGCAGGCTTGGCTGTCAAACCATTTTTTCAATACATTTTCGATGGTCTTGGGCCCTATTTTACCAATATTATTCTTGAGTGACTAAATCGTGTTTGGATTATTCGCATGCCATCGATCTTTCAAGCTACACTATACAGAAAAGTCAAATGGCGTCAAATGGCATCTCCCTGTCAGTGTCAAAACAGCATATGATTCAAAAATAAACCGACAGATGGTCTGCATAGAGTGAACAAGTTTATCGCTTATTCTCCTAGAAAAGGATTTTCATGTGAATTTTATAAAATGCGAGAATGAAATATGTATCTCCTTGGTGTTCCTGTTTGTTTCGAAATTTTCTCAAGAGTTTCTGGAATAAAATAGTTTAGTTTTAAAATTCATGCAAATTCTTTTTTTTTTTTTTATTCTTATTGTATACTGCACCGCTTAGTTACGTATCCTTTAAAAGCCAGAGACGAAGTAAGAGTGTAGAGAGGTGTTAATAGTGGCTAGCAAAAGAAGACAGAGGGAAGCATGTGAGTTATATGTAAGCTTCGTAAAAGCCTAACTTGTTTACCAAACATTAATCAGCCAATAGATTCCTTAATACCAACTCCATTTACTTGGTCGCTTGGTTTGACTACGTTATGACTTCTGTCATAATGACTGAGTGATAGGTGCCCCGGATTACCGAGACAACATTGAATGTCTTGTTCATTTTCTACAGTCCTCACCTCTAGCGAGTATCTAATAAGTACAAGTCATGAAAAGCCTTTTAGAACAAACAAATTTAGACAATTTGAGAACTCTGTTGCAACATTTACTTTTCTGTGATGAAGCAGGCAGAGTTAAATTTCTAACAAAGCACAGCTAACTTCACGCATAGCCGAGAAACAGTATTGTAAAAAAGTCGTAGTCTAAGTAGGAAATAGATTACTGACCTATACGGTCAGTTTTTATGTTTCAATCGCATGAAGGTATACCAAAAGATTTCCGTGATTTCTTTCAAGGTATCACATTAAATGGTAATAAACAATTCTGCTCATCAAAGGTTAGTGAGTTTCAACAACATTTGAGGTTAATGACATACAGTGATCGCTCGATATACATAGTGAACATCGGTTCAATGAACAATCCAATGTGCACACAATATGGCTATTCTAAAGAGTGAATTGCACATTTTGTAGCTATTTTCAAAGTGATGTATGTAAAAAGAAATCGACTCAGGGAGGCTAACTAAATATGGTTTTTATTAGTTCACTAAATCGAGCATCTACTGTATTCTATAAGCCAACAGGGAAGGCACTCTTTTCCCTAAAACCATTAACTGCAATATCCTTTTCTTTGACACCAAATAGTTTTTTCTTGCCCCTAAAGTGCAGTTGAAACTAGAGGCATATTTTGTCTTAATCGTACCCTTTCTAAGCCGGAAACCGGCAAGCTATGGCTATAGTATGCCTAGCCAAGACGGGAGAAAGACTCAATATGAGTTCAGAAAGTGAAAAATTCTTTCTAAGTCTAGTCTGGCAATATCAACGGCCATTTCACTTGGATAATAGATTGAGGCTTTAAATTTGGGTCAACTTTCCTGGGATAATAGTTGTCTCCTATAATTACAAGCGTATGTAGTGCCATTATAAACTAATTTGGATGAGGTATCCAAACAGTAAAAGAAAACTTATTTATGGCCTAAAGCTCTTAGACTTAGAGATTTTCAATGTTTAATAACCAGATTACTTGTTGCCAAATAATTTAGCCCATCCAAGACGTTTTAAATTTTTAGCTCGTCGTCGGTTTTAAGTAATAAGTTACAACAAACTTAAAGTACATACAACCTTTGAAAATTTAACGATTTCGTTTGAATTCGTTGACCAAGTTTCTTCTGACAACGTCTTCAGCATTTGAAGGGGATTGTTAGCAATGTGATTGAGTTTTATCAGTTGTGTCTTTGGGCTAAGAAAGCCTGTCATATATCCCACTTACTAGTTAGACAAACCCAAAAAAAATCCGTCTTGGTCTAAGTAGGCAAATCTTTCACCGATATAAAAAAGGATTTAACAGTGCGATATCTTTTAACACTTCTTGAGCAAATCGTGCAGAACTCCTTCGTAAAATTCAAGGTACAGCCTTGAAAACAAGTTTCATTGAAATTTCATGAAAGAACTTGTACAAGGCCAAGATTTTGACAATATTAAACGAATGAAGCATGATGTCAGTAGTTACTGGGCTGATCAAATTAAGAATAACGATTTGCTGGCCCAAGAAGAATACAAAATGACATTAAGGAAAAAAGAAGTAATTATTTTCATACAAGATCCTGATAGTTTCAGTCCTATAATATATGGAGGTCAGGGTCATAGGCTCTAGCGATTGTCACACTCTTTTAAAGGAGAAACATTAGAGCAAAACTGCTCTGTAGGTGGTAAGAATGTTTAAAAAGAAAGACAACTTAATTGTGCCAACAAAACTGGAGGCAGCAGTCAGCCGGCTTAGAACACTTGATGGTCAACTGAGACTGCATAATTATATTACCAAAAGTACTTTCTCTAAAATTTTTGGGTTCTATATGAGGATATTTTGATCTCTATGTAAATCCGTTGCTGTTCAAAATGCTATTAGCTCACGATCTATTTATCAAAGTGGGCGTGGCGTTGTTCCTACGATTCATCTTACTATCGCCGTGGAGTATCAATCAATAAACAAAAATTGTCTTTCGAATACGATGTTCTATTCTGTTCTATGACGTATGACGACTACAACAAGAATGATAGAATTATAAAAATAACGTTAAACTGAAATGTATGTAAATTTTGTAAACAACAAATTACTTTCATTTATAGTTAAAGAGACTTGAACAGGGCCACATTTAATAAAGTCTCTTCAGTGAGGAGGCTCATTTCTGAGCCGTTTTGAGCCAACATTGGTGGGCTTGAAGAACCGGTGATCAATGGTTCATACTTCAGTCAATTTCTTGAGATGTTTTAAAAAGACGATGCAATAGGCGAACGGCGCGTGCTACAATCATTATATTAACAAAGATATTCGAGTTTGTTCCAGAATTGGTTCGTTTTTTTTTTTTTGGAAAAGAATGTTACCTATCTATCCAGGGTTGATACCAAGTTTTCAGATGGATCAACATATTCCATCAGTATGATGTGCGAAACACAGGTTGGAATTATAATGGTTAAAACGGTGCCCAACATCGAAATTGGTATCGTACGCCAAAACAGGAAGTTTTCATTTTCAAGTCCTAAAAACTTTTTCGACTACATATCTAGATTGAATTTGACACTCATTGTACAACTGTGTGCTAGGTAAATTAAGAAGTTCTTTTAATATTCAACAAAAGATAAAGTTCCTACAACATTTGTAGAACTTACCCAAAATGAAACAATCTGCGTCATGAACAGATCCAGGCCAACTTGGCACTACATTGGTGAATATCTTTAGCTTTTCCATCAATACAAATATTCGAAATACATAATTACGTTAATGCGTTGTTCTACCGTGTACCTATCCATGATTTATAAATGGCTGTGTTCAATGAGGTTGTTCTGAACTGTTTGGAACAGAAAAGTACAACTCTTGGCGTTCAATGAGAAATTTTCTGTTCTAAACTGATTCGATTCCCGTTCATTGAGGTTGTTTTAGAACAGTTTAGAACAGGATTGTCTGCACCTGGTTTTTAGTCAAAACAGATTCGTGAAAACTGTCAAAAGAAGCTGTCATTAATTTGTTAAGTCTTGTGTCAAATTTTATTTATTTATTTTAATTGATACCGAACATTATCAAAAGAATATTTTTATTTTAATTTCTTTGCAAAATTTCATAATATTTTCATATTTTCCATGTAAACAAACCAAAAGTTAAATACAATTTGTTTTAATAACTTCATTTGACGTCTGACTGAGAGTTCTGACTTGTCTGACGTTTTTCACAAAACTGCTCTGTTCTATCCTGTTCTACTCTGTTTAAAGCTCATTGAACACACCCAATGTGCTTTACTGATGTCAAAGATGACACTCAAAAACGGAAGTGTTCAGAAATTCATTTTTTCAAACAATATGCCAAGTACTTGTGTATGTCTTATAGCTATTCAATATAAATAAGTATTTCCGGGCGTAAGGTACGCTAGGTGTTGTAATATGTATGCATCGGTGCATTGATTGGGCCTGGCCTGACAAATATCCGTTAAGAGTTGCATGCTTGATCTCAAGCCATGCAGAGTTTTTGACATGTATCGGAGGTCTATGTCTTTTGTTTTTCAAGTTTCAATGGCAAAACCTATGAGGAACAAACTTACCGTTTACTATTTTGTCAGAAATTTATTGCCGTCAGCCATCGAAACGGAATATGAATCAACGCCTTATTATGTGTATAACCATATACTCCAAATCTTGACCCCAATTCAAATTGGTTCGACCTTTCAAGTGTTTGACCATCGGCATACTAAACTATAATAAATCGTTCGTCTGATGGATTCCCCTTATTCGTAATGGACCGTTAAATTCGATTTATCTGCCACAGAAACCCACACATTTTACCAATGTGTGACTACACACATTTCAAAATAGTTTCTCATTTAGTTCGTCCGAGTTTATCACATTTGCCCAACCTTTCCAAATACGTACTCCTCGTCTGTTCATTCATTGATTCACCGCTCCAATTCCTCCACAACATCAAAAATACAAAACGAAACCTCTTTCCTCACGTCAATTTCAAAAAAAGAAATAGAAACCATAAATCAGTCGACCTTGACTCGGCACAATACCATCTTTGCCACTTAACTATGCCAAAATAAAACCGTCAAGTAAAGAAAACCCAAAAATACTGAAAAAATGTATGATTTCCAATGGAAGCCCAGCACAAGCCAACGAAAATAATTTCAAAGTCAAATGATGTGTCAACATCAATTGCCCAATTGGTTTGTCATTTGCGCGCAGACGTCAATACGCGATGACAGTTGCGCAATAGCCGGGCCCTAACCCCGGTATAAATCATCAATAACCGCTATGACTGTCCCATAAACGAGTGCTGTCGACCTCCATAAGCAGTTCACACTTAGCTGCCGCCGCTGAGATGATGGAGGCAGCGGTGTATCTTAAGATTGACAGGTGAGTCTTTTGTTTGTGGAATGTTGCGCAAGGCCGATGGCTGATGCGTCAAAACAAATCGGCAAGAAAGCATCGTCACTTCTATGAAAATGCATCTTATGCAACCTCCGATAGATGGAGGCTCACACAGTGTGCAACAAAGAAAAACAGTGGTTTGGCGGAGATACACAATCCAATTGCAATGTGATTGCACATTGCTTGAACCTTACGTGCTAATAGTTGCACATCGGTCTCTCTCTGGCAGTAGGCTCAGTAGGTTAATGCAATATTTGCGATTGTGCTGGGTATACAGTGAAGTGGGCTGCAGATTAAATAAAACTATGCCCAGATGCAGATACATGTGGTTTGCGTTGCTTTTCGCAAATCATTTCACTAATTCTTTGGGTTCACAGACGCAAAAGCCAACAACCTTCGCTGCTGTTGATCGTGTTCGTAATCATCGAAGGCAATCGGGCCTTTCTAATTGGGTTAATGGAGTCGTATCTTGTCACTGCGACAACGACGGCGCGGCAGGGCATGGAGGCACTATAAAACGATGCTGACGAGCTGCCGTGCCGGCCGATGGAAACGCACGAACAAAATTTACTTGCCAAGGCCACGCAGATGGCTATCCGAAAACATAGTCTAAAGCGCAAACGCGAATTTATTTTTTGTTTTATTCCGGGTCGTAAACTTTGACAGGGTTTGGCTAAAAAGCTAAATTATTTGACATTCCTATTAACAAGACAGCTAACACGAGCCCAGTTTTTTATGTTTCGAGATAGCTGGTATTTATGAAGTTTGAAAGTGTAAAGTTTATGTTAAGTAATATTTTTTTCTTTGGTGTCCATCCCATCACATTACGTGTAGACAGAATGTAAATATCAAATTTTTTAAGACTTGTCTGAGACCTTTGCTGCTTTTGTACTTTTAATCAAAAAAGCAATAAACGTCAGAAGAAGTCATGTAATTTTATTTTTATTGTAATGTTACATTGCACTACGGCATGTGGTATAGGTTGTAAAAAAGATATAACTCGAAACCTGTGTGGATGAATGATGAAAAGACAATCGCATCTTCATTTCGAATCAATAAATTTGGAACCAAATGGTTTAAATTTGAGGCAGAGTATCAGTAAAGTTAGCAAACATGTTTAGGTCTAGTACTTATGAACCAAGACCATCGGAAAAACCATTTCTGACGCATTTCCCAGATATATATGAAGCAAGGTATATTGACAAAGAGAGGGCGCAATCGGGTCGATGTAATTTTTGTTGTAAAAGGGTAAGATGTCAAATGTTCATGACATCAATCTGTCAAATTAAATTACAAAAAGCTTGCTGTACATGAGCCTGTTCAGACAGAAGTGTCAGACTACAACTGTCGTTCAGATTCACGTATTGCCGGAGAGAACAGAGAACATAAAATCCATCGAACACAGACTGATTTCGCTTAAACGTCAAACCGCGAAAAGGCCTTTTAGTGGTTTGACGTTTATAGCTGTCACAGACTATTGGCGGCCAAACAATAAGTGACTGAGGTGCAAATTACACCAGAATTCAGTGTTTTGTGAATGATAAGAACTTTAAAATTGGGTTTTAGGCCTAACGAGTATTCTAAGGTCAAATTGTATTAAATAGACAGTGCAAAACAAAAAGAAATAATCTATCTATAGTGTAAAGCATTAAACAATTCACAAATTAGTTGATTAGCCTTCTGTGCTCGAAAAGTATGTGATGGGAAGTAGGGACTATTATTTGACCACTCGTCAGTCTTTGTGGGGAGTTTAGTACTTCAGTACTAAATACTTATGACATTCCCAACAAACATCCAGTCAATGCTCCCTATAATACCAATGTCGGCCTTGTAAAACAAAGCCAAAAGAATTATGTTTAAGCATACAAGTATCTGATGACCTTGACTTTGAAGAATGCAGTGATAATGAATGTAAATCAAAAGTAGCCATGATGAGGAACAAACCAAAGTGTAGTGTTGTATCTTTAGATTCAAGGTTGCCTCAGCTGTTAATCACAAAACAAGATTTATCTATTAGCTGTTGGACCGTGAAAACCAATGTTTATTGATTTTTAATATCCAAAATGAACACGTGTTGTACCTTTGTACTTGGTACATTGGACAGTCTAAGTTCATGGTTGATCGAAGATTTTAAAGCAAAGTACCAATGGATTGCTTCAAACTTAACACTTCTGTTGACGTATTATTCTTCACTGGAGTTCTGCACCGTACTGCAACTCACTCCAAGTCATTTCTCATGCTCTAGATTTTTCCTCAAGCATTCTGACCAACGTTTCCCTTTAAGTACTCGCTCTTCTGCCTGATTGGTTCTGACCTATCTTCTGCGACTTATGGTCAAGATCATTTCGGGGCATCATGTTTAGCAATGTTTACATGAACGGTGGAACTTATAAGGCTAAATAGCTTATGTCTTGACTGAATCTTTGGTCATATCTTAACTATGTGATGTTGGTCCAAAATTCTGCATTTCCCGCGTAATACTTTAAACGGTTCTATTGACCAATTTTTGTACATAATTCTCGGTTCTTTAGCTTATGAAGCGTTAAAGGTCTTGCTTTTGTCACATGCTAGGTTAGAAGATATGCACGGCGGAGCAGCGGCTGAACCACTCCGAAAGTGTTATGAATTTCTGGATTGTTAGTAGTTCTGCACAGGCTTGGCCATTCGCCTAGAAAGTCAGATGTCCTCTCTTCTACATACGCGTCGCTACAGTCCCGAGCAGAGGTTATCAGTGCCTTGTCACCTTCTCTTCAGTTGGTCGTTAGAAGGTTGAGGCCGGTAATACCTAATCCCGGTCAAGAGCGAAATTTGCTTGGTCTTGGCATTGTCATGTTTTGTTCAAAATTTTCTGGAGACTCCACAAGATGAGAGTGCACTCTATCTCTCATTAGTCTATCTTCCGAAGGTTTGCTCTAGATTAAATTTAACAAAAGCTAGGAGGTACATAGGTAGAATAGAGGTAACGACTACCTTTCTTGCTATCAAATCCGTCCGTTTGTTTCCCTGAATGTCGTCGTGTCCTGGAACTCATCGGAATGTTATGTTGTGTTTGTTCATCGTTTCATAAGTTTGGATTTGACGACTGTTGATGAGATGACCTTCATGTTAGGTTGAACTTCTTGCTCTTCATGAGGTGTTTGGATTTTTGCTGAACTTCCGCTATTGCTGAGGCAGCTTTGGATTGCATCTTGAAGTTTGTGTTGATAGCCACTGCTCTGTTAGACCAAAGCCTCGGGTTCAAATTTCAATGAGGAATGAGCTTTGCTTTGCTATTTGAGCCAAAGGATCTTGCGACGAATTTATTTGCTAATATGGTACTAGATGTGGACCCCATCTTAGGTAGGTCGAAGTGGTAGCTTCAGCATTCTCATGGATAATTTGCACACTTGTGCCATTTTCACCATTTACACTATTCAAGCTGTAAATATAGGGAAAGGTATGGGACATCCTTACAACCTAGATATTGTGCACGAAATGGGATGCCTAGTCTAGATCCTTGCAAAAGCTCTGTGAGTTCTGTATTGTAATCTGAAACAATTGTAGTTGGAGCACATCTGCGTTGATACGACGCAATTCCCGTGGTATCCGATGTTAGTCTCCCACAAAATGTTGAACTTAATTCCGCTCTGCCATCTCATCAGCCCTGTTGTTCAGAGGAGACTGAGGAGTCTCCAGTAAGACTGAAGCATTCATCCGATATGATGTCATGTTCGAGTCAAGGGTCTTGATGGCTGCCTGACAGACAGTTTGAGCTATCTTTCAATTAGAGACAAACTTCGAGTATTGCCAATACAAAAGACATCTCAAGTGGTCGATGGAATATTTCAAAATTTACCTCGCGGTCCACCTTTGAGCCATCTGTGTAAACTGGTACTTCATGCTCTTGTATTCCTTTAAGACAATCTAGATTGGACTCGAAACCTACCGTAAAGCTTTTTTTTAATTCCGTTCAGGTATGGTGTAGTCATTGCCAGATACAAATTAACTGTATGGTCTAACATGCCAATGTCCTTGTTCTTCATGTCTAAATGTGGTACATGCAAGGTTCATTCATTTTATGGAACGAAAAAAAGTTTAGTTATCTTAATTTTGTAACCAGTGCGGTATTCAAAAAGAAACCCTGTCATGACATAGTTGACATATTCAAAACTAGGAGTGAACAGACCCTGTCACCACGTTCAGTCATGGAGTATACCCTTTAAAACTCTTTTTGAGTGAAATTAAATGTCAGAAGGACATTTTTAAAATTTTAACACACTTTATGGATAGTTTTTGTTTACTAAATTCTATTAAATTCAATTAAAAAACGGAATTCAAAAGCATTTTCTAATCTAGCACCGGAATAGCACACGCAGTTCCGTTTTGCAGGGACGAAGAAAAACTGAATTGATTATATTTTCCGCCACAAAGTCCAAAGCCAGCCATTTCAATCAGTTTAATATCATTCTGTTGATAGCAGTCGTGCATACCATTTACTCTTGTTTATAGATATTAGATACGGTTTTTTGTTCTGCCCTTTATTTCCTGATTTTTTTCCTTCGTCTGGGAAAATCAATAGGTAGCTGGAAATATGAAACACCCCCGACTGTGAATGTGCATTTCAATAAACTTTCCAAATACAATACGAATACCAAGTACACACTGCATCGGAGGCATACCCTGATTGCAAACGCACATCCTGTAAATTATTAAATATTCGAACATCAATGTGCATTAGATAACAGGTAATGTAGCTTAGTGCATTCGTATGAGAATAATTAGCCCTGAGTCCCTGGGCTGGATGTAACGTGCATTGGAGTCCCTTTAACGTCCTGCATGGTGGCTCAGAAAGGATCGTATTTTGTGTATGGTTTCGGAAAACTGTGAGATCGGAGGGGGAGCAGGCAATTAATTTGTGCAAATCGATTGGGTAATTGAATTTCAAAACGCAAATACTGGTTGCCAAATCAAATGGAATAGGAATTAAATACATAACTCGAATTCAATGGAAACATTTGTTGTGCGGTGAGAGAGGGAGTTGGATTGTGGGGCTGTTACTGGGGCGTCTGGTTTGGAAATGATCTATGGTGCATTGTAGTCCTGGAGCTGCTCAACAGATTGCAGTTATTCAATGGAAGGACTTTTGTCCTTTTGTTTTTATTTTAGAAAAATGTTTGCTTTGTGTATGGTTCATGTTGATACTAGTCATAGAGGGATACTGTTGATACAAAGTCGTGTATTCCGCTCTCAGAGACTTTCAAACCAGGACAATGTATACCAAGCGAGAGTATTAACAATAGCAAAAGCGACACGAGAACTATCCACGAAAAATATCTATATTGAGAGTTAAGCTGCCAAGAAGGACATCTGATCCACAGTTGTCAAATCAAAACTAAATAAGCGATGCCGGTGAAGGAGTAACAGCATTCACGGCAAACCATGACGTCGAATTCCTTTGGGTTTCAGGACACAGCGGCATTCAGGGGAAGGAACTGGCGGATGAATAAACAGGAAAGGGATCCCAACAGGAGCTGACAATGACCAACGACTATGTTCTACCGCCCCCAGCTCATGAGACTTCATGAGACTAGCTAACGAGAAATGTAACGCATTGCCCTCTTGTCGTGTCTTCAGAAAACTCGGGGTAAAGTATGATATCGCCAGAGCTAAACAGACCCAACTTAGCATTCTTCACAGGGATCATTACCGGCCACAACTTCAGGGCAGCCCACCCTAATCGAATGCAAACAGAAACTGATGACCTGTCCTGAGCCTGTGAACTACGAATGCAGTGGAATGTGCGTTTCACTTCCTCTGCGTCTCTCGGTGAATACCAATTCGGAGAGCTGGGCGACAACTTCGGGATAGTTCAGGGAGACTATGTCAGGACCCCAAACCTAATAAGCAGTCTTGTATTTGTTTTCCTGGTAAACCCACAAACAGAGCTCACAATGGATCCAGTAGTGATCCCAGTGCTGGCTGCACACGTAGCCACCCTGTTCTAATACCTAAATAGTGTATCTAGTCGTGACAAATAGCAAATGGCCAGCAAGTGGCCAGCTACTTTGCCTTTCTAGATTCAAACGGCAATAGGATTAGGATGGTCCATAGCTTGAAAGAAGCAGCATTGGACATGCAGAATTGAAGGATTTGTCATGACCACTTGCCTACTGATCACAAATTCAATATGAGCTACAAATTCTCAATACCAAACAAAACTGAGTGGATGCAAAGAGGTGTCCTGTACCATGAATCGCTGTTAATCTTTAAGGACAGGTGCAAGAGTCTTCTCAGAAAATTTGGGTATACGCCTCTTCTTTAACCTTCAAGTAGAAGTCAGTGCAGTTCGTCAAGGAGCTGATCGATTGACAGTTAATATAGTATCAGCATCGGATACTGTCAGGCATGCATCAAAATCCAAGGCAGTGAAATGCTGCCGCGTATCTCTTACCAAGATAGTTTGACAGCATAATCTCACCTTATGCTAAATATGCTGGCGACACGGTAAGTGAGGCCAGTCACCGATTGTATCAACTCGACTGCACTGGCTGAGTTTAGATAAAATTACGTAAATCCATCGAACTCCTAAACCAAAAGAGATGAACTGGACACTGTGCTACAGAAAGAGATGCTTAAAGATTGTGCATTCTCTCCAACGACTTCTGTAAATCTCTAAGCATTCATAAAACACTTACTTAGTCCGGCGACAGACTCACTTAAAATGACTGCCTTTTCCTTTAACACAAGCTTTCAAACATTCTGGCCGATAGGGCTATGGCAGCAAGCATTGTTTCCATAAACATCGTTGACGATGCTGCCATTGTGAGACTTTCCAAATTTCTGTGAGGAGTTGCTAGTTGGCCATTGTCTCCAATTCTGGCAACAAACCGTAATCCAGTTGATTAAAATCTAGACTAACCGAAGATAAATTTGTTTCTGCTATAAAGCCAGGAATATTGACTCCTGCGCTGTTTTGACTTTGCTGTCCTGCTGAGCCCGGCTGAAAGATCCATCTCTCTGCATTGAGAAGGGTATTGGTCAAAACCTTTAGAACTTGTCGGTAAACTCGTGCACCAGTTTTCACCCCTTTTCGCAGAAATGGAGGGATGTGACACCTTGGTGAGAGACTCCCCACCAAACCTTTACGGGACCGGAACGATGACCACTTTCAACCACGTTGAATGGATCTCTATGATATATCCAATCCCTTATACAGGGTGGGCCAAATACAAGTTTCTTTTTAAAAATGCAATCAAATGAATGGCTTTATTAGTAAGAGCAAACATTTCCATTAATTATGAAATACAACGTCGTTCAACTGGCTGCCTCGGGTGGCTTCGCAGTAGTGCATTCAGTCACTCCAATTTCCAAGACCTTGTTGATGGTTTCGGGCTGTAGCTCACGGATTGCTTAGATGATATTAGCCTTAAGTGCTTGAATCGTTTCCGGATTGTTGGCATAACATCGGTCCTCCTTCACGGTTTCCCACAAAAAAGTCCAAAGGGGTCAAATCGCAGCTCCGATTGACATCGCCCTGACGGCTGATAACACGATTTGGGAATTTGGTGCCCAAAAGATCGATTGTGGCATGGGCTCTGTATGAACCAGAAGTTCTCCAAATTCATGTCTTCAATTTCAGGAAAAAGAAAGTCGGTTAACATGGCTCTTTAACGCCCTCCGTTGATCGAAACGTCGTTCCAAGCCTCGAAAAAAAATGGTTCAATGATGCCACCACTCCACAATGCGCACCAAACTGCCACAACAGCGCTCACTTTGCAAAGAAGTCTTCAATATTTCCCAACGCTGTTCAAGCGTAAAGCGACTTATTTCGTTCCGCGGAGGTATGATACTGACTTTCTGTCAAGATTTCGAGAGGAAAACAGCTGTCAGTGTCAAAATAACCTATGATTTAAAAAGAAACCACTAGATGGCCCACCCTTTACTTGATTTTTTACTTCCTAAGGTGATTTCTTCGAATTCGTTCCTGCACTGATTTTACTATAGCACTCGTAGGGATGACAAGCGGACGACCACTTCTTGGGCTGTTCTCTACTCACGATATTCCTGGCGATTTCAGCAATTCAAAAATTTGACCTGCACTCTTTCCGCACATAGGCAAGGCTATTACCTCGACTCGATTCTCTTTAACGCCCCACTCCATGTTAATAACTCACAAGCTGACACCAGACTGACTAGTATCTGTCGCGGATCAATGCAGGTGTCCTTCCAGTAAGAAGTTTCAAACGATAGGCGCTGGAACTTATGGCAGGATTAGGTAGTGTCATGTTGACTTTTTTGCTTTATCGAGTTCTACATATAATAAATCATCATCTCAGCAGTCCTTGGGTCCTTAGAGTCACCTGTAATTGATAAACATTCTTCGTTCCTTGAGTATAGAAACTCAGAAACCAAACAAATGGCCTCCATGACCTCTATAGAAGAATGTCAGCTTAAATTCGACAAATTCAAATATCTGTTAGCACATTCCACTTACCTTCATGTCCTTGCACCGGTTTAAGCCATCAACTAACGCCATGGGTACTGAATTAAAGATATTCATTGCTGCAACACTTCCCAGAATGTATCATTCCATGACACTACAATCTGCGGTGGAAAGTTTTTCCATTTCAAATTATATTGCAGCTTCCCAAGGTAACAGCAATCACAACCTCATTTCACACCAAAGTGCCCTTCGAGTGCAATCAAAATACTTTACAGTTCATTACCAGCAACACTGACACTCGATAATGAACGTCAAGATCGCAAAAGATTCATTCCGCCAGCATACCACAACAAATCCGAGCTGTAATTTTCAACTCATAAAATACTAATTTTAACTTTTTAATGATGTTATTATAAAATAGTTGTGCTTGTACCTAGGTAAGCCCTTCTTCTTCTGCTTTTGAGAAGCCAACAAACTCTCTCTTTCTGTGCACGCAACATCCAACATCCATCCAAGATCCCTGGGACAGGATACGCCATATTTAGGGCCAGCCCCTGACTCTCGGTTTGTGTCTCCCATCAGTAAACTGCAGTTACATTCGCACAGGGGCCAGGATGAGGATGAGACTTCATAGTCGTCGTCGTCATCGTCGTCGTCCTCATGGTCCTCGTCGTCATCGTCGATTCTATCGTCATCGTAGTCGTC
Source organism: Xylota segnis (assembly GCA_963583995.1). NCBI lineage: Eukaryota > Metazoa > Arthropoda > Insecta > Diptera > Syrphidae > Xylota > Xylota segnis. The sequence continues at coordinate 6,414,370 of OY757237.1, forward strand.
TCCCTGCAGCAGTCGAAGTTTCGCTTTACCTTTTTGGCTTTACGTGTTTATTTACACACCTAAGGTGGCCAATCCTTTTATTAGTGCAAAATAATATAAAACTAAGTTTAAAGCTCCTCCGATGGGGTACAAAACTTTACCAATTGCCGGCAGGATGGGAATCGAAAGACACGCAAACGACTGCGGAGGAAGATTCATCTGCAATCGCTTCGAGGGGTTTTTCTTGAGAAGAATTAAAATAATGTTTTTATCCTCGCACAAGAGATTGAAGGGAGAATCGGGGTTTCCTTTTTCTTTTAAAGTGGAAAGGATGTGTATGCACTTGACAAGAGAGTGGAACGGAGTGTCGAATGGACCGCCAGGAGCGGGAATTTCTCGCGTAAAGTGAGATATCATAGTGCGAGGACGGCAGCGTTTGAAAAGAATTTCAATTAAAATCTCGCACATCCTTTCGAGCGGAAGGATAACTCTTGAATTGTGGTACAACCAGTATTTCCTTTCTGGGAATTATTGAATTGTTGTTCGAGGGTTTTTTGTGAGCCTTGAATCCTTCTTCACCAGCCACTAAATCGTTACTCAACTTTTGGAGAACTTCAGTGCAAAGGGAGACAGTAACCTAACTAACGTTAACCAAGTAACCAGACCTGTCTGCTGTTTTAGACGACAATTCCCCAACATCCTATCCTAAATTCAATCCTCATACTCAAACGAAGTTCAGAAATCCGAAATCAGAATCGGAGATCAGAAATCAGAAATCAGAAATCAGAATCGGAGATCAGAAATCAGAAATCAGAAATCGGAAATCAGAAATTAGAAATCAGAAATCAGAAATCAGAAATCAGAAATCTGAAATCAGCAATCAGAAATCAGAAATCAGCAATCAGAAATCAGAAATCAGAAATCAGAAACCAGAAATCAGAAATCAGAAATCAGAAATCAGAAATCAGAAATCAGAAACCAGAAATCAGAAATCTGAAATCTGAAATCGGAGATCAGAAATCAGAAATCAGAAATCAGAAACCAGAAATCAGAAATCAGAAATCAGAAATCAAAAATCAGAAATCAGAAATCAGAAATCAGAAATCTGAAATCAGAAACCAGAAATCAGAAATCTGAAATCAGCAATCAGAAATCAGAAATCAGCAATCAGAAATCAGAAATCAGAAATCAGAAACCAGAAATCAGAAATCAGAAATCAGAAATCAGAAATCAGAAATCAGAAACCAGAAATCAGAAATCTGAAATCTGAAATCGGAGATCAGAAATCAGAAATCAGAAATCAGAAATCAGAAATCAGAAATCAGAAATCAGAAATCAGAAATCTGAAATCAGAAATCGGAAACCAGAAATCAGAAATCTGAAATCTGAAATCGGAGATCAGAAATCAGAAATCAGAAATCAGAAACCAGAAATCAGAAATCAGAAATCAGAAATCAAAAATCAGAAATCAGAAATCAGAAATCAGAAATCTGAAATCAGAAACCAGATATATACCAGAAAACTCCTTCGAGTTCAAAATTTTAGCATGATTTCGGTTTCCAATTACCCAATGGAACACCTTTTTCGAATTACTTTGTGGATTATATTGTTAGATAAGCACAGAGCGGTTTTCTGGTGTTTTACGATCGTAATAACTGCCTGCCTAGGTGTGAAGTACAAGGTAGTAAGGGGGTTTTTCGTCTTCTGTAGATGAGCAAGCATTTGTATATATTAAGTGCTTTTCTGGGAACATCTTTGTTTAATTAGCAAATACAATCTACACGACCTATCCCCAGAACGACGCAATTGTGATATTTTATCTTTGATGTTGAATCTAAAGGTAATAGATGCTGTTGGGATATTGCTGAAAGGTTATGTTTGAGAGGTTTAACAACTCATTTTTAGCAAATATTTCCAACACTGTTTTGCCACTTAAGCTGTATCTAAGTCTGTATGGTAGATTAGCTTCTAGATACCCATTCAGTAGGGTTCTGACGGTGTATGGTGTAGGGCCTGTTTTAGAGAGTGGCGTACAGAGACTTATGTGCCAACATTTTATTAAGTAGGGAGTGTTTTAGAACAATAGGTTGAATGGAACTATCAAAAATCCAACAGGATTGCAAACTACTCTATGACAGCGACTATGAAACATCGGATGGTAAGCAAATTTAAAACACAAAACAGAAACAGTTCCAGTCAGCAACAGAATACAAAAATAAAGTGTTCAGTTGGTATCACATTAAAGCCCCAAACTCGTCTGATCCCGGCAACATAAACACACCAATCAACCATGGCCTTGACTGCATCATAAACTGACATAAAACTCACTTCCTACTCCATTACACTACACCCGTACGGATGTACACAAATAGTTTGAAACTAATTTGAATTGTTTTGTTTTCTCGTGAAAACTAATTTCGTCGCTGGTTGGTTCAAGAGTTCGCCCAAACTATTACCATAGCCGCCGACATCATTAACCTGGTCTCTCACTCCACTCTATAGCTGTGCCTCTTAAACAATAAACCCATTAAGCACTGCCGGCTGATGATCATTAAGTTCTGGTGGCCACTCTTATGTACTCACAGAGGCCTCCTTAAGATTCCAATTTCATTTGGCCCACTCGAAACTCACGTAAGACGATCTTGCACCTGGAGTGCAATGCAGTGGTGCATCCGGCCATTTGTCTGCAACTGCAAACAGGAAAGTGGTTGAAAAGTTTTTACCCCCTCGAGGGTTTGCTGCATCCGCCCACCGACTGATATTGGAAAATTAAAGTGCGAAGAACAAAAGGACGCCGGAAGAAGCCTTTCTTTTGGTAATGGACACTTCAACTCGAAGGAAACTCATAAAAGCCATAGAAAGCCAAATCGAAAAATTTTCCACTTCGATCCTTGAGAACATTTTAATTATCCTGCCGAGCAAAAGTTTCTCCTTCCTGTCCTCGAAGGAATTTTAATTTTCCCCCACAAATCGATTTGCCGTCTGAAGAGTTCATCTTTTGGCCAAAAAAAAAAAAAAACAAAGTCCAACCCATGTGTAGGACCTACGCGAACAAAGAAGCACGTTTGCTGAATTATCTAAATCTAAATGTCATTTAGTCACATCGCCCTCGACAGGACATGGTTATAAATAATTCTGGAATCAAGTGCGAGTACACACACAGCAGGTTGGTCGCATTCGTTGCTCCTGCTGCTGCTGCCGCTGCTGGTGTAACAACTATAAGTCCTGTGTACGAGTATATTGTGTGAGTGTGCAGTTTTGGACCGTGCTTCACCTTCCAGTGAATTTATGGTTTCGTCCAGGATCACGTAGCAGGAGTATACCTCCCTTTCTGCCAGCCACCACCCGTCACAATGTAAATATTAATAATTGTGAATGAGCGAAGAGGACGATTATGCTGCGCGCCGGTCTGGACCGAACGAGCACACCATCTGAATACGAAGGAGTGTGGCCACTCTCGGCCCCCCCTATTCCTCGGCTAATGGAATCATGTTGGCCGGGCCCGCACACACATGCCATAAAGCATATTAACATTCATTATTCAGGTCTCGGGCATTTATGATGTAAACACATATAGAAACTAGTGGCTGGCAAGCAACCAGGATACATACGTGTACATAGACCCTTCATCTGGTGGATACTGGTGTGGCAGGCAGTTCATGCCTTCATTTCTCTAGTTTCTCTAGGTTGGGATGTGTCTCACATTTGCTGGAGATTTAATGGAGTTAATGTGCAAGTTTAAAAGGGGGCCAACGATACGAAACCGTGTCAACAGACCAACAGGTTACCAGGCGGAAGGACATACACAAATGACAGAGTTTATCCTTTTAAGTGCTGTCTCTGTGTGGCACACAGTTAGGCAGGGATGAATGTAATTAAAAGTGGGCGAAAAAATAACGACCTTGAGTTTGTATGTAGGTATCTGGTTGGTATGCATGGAGTAAGTCAAGAAAGTGTGACGTAAGGAGGAGATAGCCCAGTGTGTCCATGGATTTGGAATTGCATACGAGTACGAAGAACATTCCTCGACTGGCAGTGTGAGGAAATTTCCTTATAGGTTTGCCAGATTGTTATTCTAAAGGACTCTGACCTGGACTACGTCAAAGAAATTGGATGTTCTCCAAACAGACGTACTGACATAGACTACAGTCACTTAACAGATTGATAAGTATGGTCCTTGTACAACAGTCGACAGCAGTTCTACTGTCCGTAACCTGCGCCAATTTTAGTTCCTGACTTCTCCTTTGCTGTGCATCGGTTGTTGAACAGTGCAGAGACCATTTTCTTGCCAGTTTTTCAGGCTTCTCATTCAAACTCTAAAAAAATTCATACGAAGTCTTGGTAAGGTTTCAGTCAGTACTACATTGGGTCGTGCTCGACGTTAAGGTCAGATTTGTAATAGGAAGTCTCAATGGAAGCAAGGTCGAGCTCTGTTCTCAGGGTACTTGTAGTTCCAATGGAATCGGTTGTTCTTTTCGGTTTCATGATATCAGATATGCTCTGGTTTACTGTTCCTGGAAATACCCTCGGAAAGGCTAAGCTGAGTACTAGAAAATGAAGCTAAGTATTCAAAGTCAGTCCAAAGCATGCTTCTTGTTACAATCTGATGAGCATAGGACTGGGAACGACATTCTTGTCCACTTTATTACGAACAGTTGAGCACTCTAACTGCTGACAGAACTTGTCCTCTTTATGAGGAAATATAAGGTTCCAGTTTTCGACTCTCTGAAGATTAATGGTACAATTTTTTCCTCCAGAGATAGTGCAAAACGTGTACTTTGGTCTCATGTTGGATAGGAACCTGGAAAGCCAATCTACTGGAGCAGGGGTTGTACGTCATTCGTTGGTTATACGTGTTCGTTTTCAGGCCTATATATGGCGTAATCGTCTAGTGACCGCTTCTAGAACTACTGCTTCAGCATCACTGGATACCATAATCCACTTGTTCCTCTAGACATTCTTGGGAAGCAATTGACATCGACTACACCCCGACGATCCTTTTATTTAAACGAAATTTCCGCACGACCATCCTTGACCGTAGTGAGTGAGTCACTGCTCCCTTTCCTGAGAAAAATTCAATCCACTTCTAGATGGAAGGCTACAATACTGATGAAGGGATTAGTTGCACTGTTTTCTACGACAAGATCAATTGTAGCGTTCCCAGGCGGAAATCCTGGTGATCAAGGAAGCATTGTCCTGGCTAAAATGTAATGCAATATTTAACAGGGATTTTTACTGACAGTCAAGCAGCAATCAAGACCCTAGAAACGTGCATCTGTGAACTGCTAATTGTTTGTCCTCGATATGTCAGACCAACTCAACAATTACCTATGCTGGGTGCCTGTTCACAGAGACATTGCAACAAACTGGGAGCTCGCCAGGCAAGGTACAACCCTACGATATGATCCTGACAAAACGGCGCACCATGTGACTACTTGCAAACTCTTGCTAAGGCTGGACGCATTTAGTAGTTTCTTGCCTCATGTAGCGTTTTCTAGGCTGAGGCTCACGCTGTACGAGACGTCTGCCATATACTTAAGCCATCCTCATTGGTAACCACTCGGCTATCGAGGCTATGATGTCGGTCACAACATCATCAAAGATGAACTTTCCTCCTTGGGCCGTCGGTTCAGAATCTGCCTTCTTTGGGTTCCGGGTCATAGTAACATTGAAGGAAATGAACGAGCGGATGATTTACCAAAGTGGGGATCTGCCTCGGACGCGTCCATTGTTGACCCGGTCAACGCTCCTTTGGGTGTCCTTAAGGGGAGAATATTTACGGACTGTTTATTGCAAGTTAATAGTAGATGACAGGGGGTATGAAATGCTGTCATATCTAAACAGTTGTGGCCAGAATATTGCGGAAGGATAACACAAGAATTACTAATTGGACGGAGATTGATACAGTTCTGTCATTTAGTACTAGGTACTGGGCCTCTTTTGACATGACTTCTGTGAAAGTTCAAAGGATGAGAAGGAGGAAACAACAATGCTCCACGGCCTTGCAGTTTCTCATCCCATAAAAGATTAGTTCGTCTAGAAGCTCATTCTTTCACAACCTAGTCGCCTCTTTCGGTTAGTAAACAGCTCCGGTTGGTTTAACTAGTCCGGAGGAGCCAAATGATGTGATCCATGGCATCACAATGGACCTCTATTGGTCTAACTCTGCAGACAGCCAATCTAACCAAAACATAAACCTCTGGTTGCGCTTCTATTTAAAAAGAACCAAGGCCTCGAACAACATGTTTCTCCATCTAGTATCGTGCTTGGCTAGCTCACTTTAGCTGGGTATGCCGAGTTGGTTCAGTTTATTCTCTACTTGCGCGCACCATAGGAAATTTGGATGTTCCCTTCGGCATGCTACCTCAGGGATGTATTGAAAGATTTTCTACATGATCCTGCCATTTTAATGGCTTTATGCGTATCCAAGTTGATGTCGAATGCAGCTAGTTCGTCATTGAACCTTCCCCTCCATGTATCTTCCACGCAGACTCCATCATCTCAAAGACTCCAAAGTACATCGAATTTTGACAGAGTTCACTTCTCCGCCCATCATGGCCAGGATGATGGGAGTTCTTAGTTTCTCTAGACACGGTTTTGTCGCACAGTTGATTCTTAAGGCTCAAGTAGCAGGTTTTAGTGAATGTTGTACTTTGACTAATTTCAGTGCCACTTTCTTCAAGTCTACAGATGTCCATAGAGACAATTTGGCCGAGAGGGTAGTACTGTTTGTCGTTACACGCAGACAGGGTGTGCTATGTTCTTTTAATTTATAAATGGCTTTGCAGCATCAGCTACCGTTGATATCAATGTCCAAGAGTTGTACAGACTTGTGGAAGATAGTGCCTGATGTGTATCAGGTGAAAAGAGCCCCCAGTCCTGGACCTCTAGTGAAAAATCAGAAACATCAGTCGCAAAGTAAGCCAACAGAGAAAATATCCTTCAAATTGTCTCGCAGGAGGAACAGTAGTTTTCATCAACACTGACTGTAATCTTCAGGTTGCTGGATTATCAATAATCTTTCAGAACTTTGTGTCTGAATTCTGCCAGAAGATTGCATTTTGTAAAAGGAACACATTCATAGCAAGAATACTTATATACTGAGCTCCCAGATGTTTCTGCAGCTCTTCCTTCTGTCCTTGGTTAGTTGCACTTTCCTCAGAACTCCATCAGATAGTTGTGTCATCTTTGCATTCTGGAATTCAGCTTTCAGTCAAAAGTTTCTGTATTTCAGGAATTCTCTCGAAGTCAATCACGGAGTCATAGAGGATTTCTCCGAAGTATGATTCCTTACATTATGGGGAAGCCTAAGCCCCCATGAGAATGTGGTGAAACAGCTTTAGTTTTGTTCCAAGAAAAGCCCATGAATATCTCAAAACTTCGCAATTACACTTCCATCTCAAGCCGCAGCGTTTCTTATTAAACGCACTCATCAGAGCAAACACATGAGGCGAGGTCATTAAACAACAAACAGTTCCAACAATCCAACTACTAAATGCCGGATAAACATTCGGGTTAACCTTGAGGAACTCGCAAACACCTTCTCGCGCCAGTAACACAGCCCTCGACTCCAATGTCCGCCTTGGGCATTGCTCAATCCGGTCACACTTCAAGCGGCATTGGCCAGAGTGAGGTGTTAATTTGAATTCTTCATAACTTCGGATAGATGTCAGGCGTCTTTACGCCAACTCCCAAAATTTTTGCTTACAGCCCAGCTCACGTATCCAATGTCATTTTGATTTTCCAGATACCACACCACTGAGGGAAGCGCAAGAAAATGTCTTTGAAGTTCTACCTGTTCCTGCTGCTGGTGATATCAGTTACATCCTACCGTACTGACGACGACCATCATGAGGCGGCAGTGAAAAGCCGAACGAAACGTGGTGCCTTCTGGGACTTTTTCCAGAAAATTGTGGAAACGGGAAATCTCGCCTTTGACGTAAGTCCTTGTCTGGTGGCCGAATTGATGATTGTAAAAAATTTGTGTATTTCTCTCCTTCCCTCCCGCGGCCCATAGCAATACAATGATACCAAGGTGACACTGAACGAAATCTATGACCTAGTGGCGGATGGTTTCTCGGATGGAAAGCCGACAAAGCGGCCACGTACGACAACTACCACCACACCGAGTCCGGTAAGAGAGCATTGGTTTAGAAAATTTTTGCATTCACAACTCATATCTGTGGGCGGGTGTGTCCCTTTTTGTATACAGGACACCATGATGATGGATGATGGTGAGGACTCAACGATGGCACCGTCAACGACGACAGAAAAGTACCGGATATCACGTTACGAGTTGGGACGGATTGCCGGTCGCAACTTGCGTGGCCTAAAGCGACTGCTTCGCATTGAGCTTAACGATGCACTTAACGTAAGGACACCTGGAGGGTTTTTGATTTCTGATTTAATTACGTTTTTGCATTTTCCACAGCAAAGTCACTACAACATTGCGGAATACCAAAGGGAGGCTCAAATGGTCTTCTCAAATAGTATAGTGGCAGAGAAGAAGGCTGCTTTAAAGGGACTTCCACCGATAAGGACGACGACAACGACGACAACGACGACGACGAATGCAACTATGACAAACTCTACGAGGACGTAGCGCAGGAGGCATTCCTTCAACTGCAGTCATAGATGCCAAGAGCTGAAAGCACGAAAATCACTGCCAATATAGTTTGTCTGTGATATGCAGGAAATAGTAGTCCTTTGGGGGGGGGAAGTGGGTTATGGTTTGAATTTCAATGTGCCTGAGCTGGTTCGAATGCATACTGGCGTATGTGTCCTGCAACCATGTACATATTTATTTAATTTTATTTTTAAGTTATTTTGTTCAAGTGTCTAGCAATAAAGGTTAAGATTGTAGTTGAATTCGACTGGATTTGTGTCACTGGGCTTTGATGTCACTGGAGAAGCACAGAGTGTCCATAGGTTAAGGGTGCAGTCTCACTCGGATCTCAATGGATTCATTGGGTTACCTGAAAGAATGTGAAACAGAAAAGTTTTTGTAACTCATTAGATCATGGCGAGAGCGGTCCTCCTAGATGAACCCATTCTTCTTATGAATTCTAAGGCGGTTTTAGGGGGCGTGGTAGCTAGTTTTCTCGAAGGTTTGGTGTCTGATTCTGCGGAGATTGTGGAAGTGCATCATGTCATCCTGGACCTCAGTGTCACCATCGCTTCTGTATAGGTCTGAGCCGTTGAATCTCATTTCACTTAGGTGGGCTGCCATTGGGTTATAGCTCGTGACGATGCCGATGGGAAGGGTCAGATAGGAGCTCTCTGGTCCTCTTTCGTTACATAAGGCCTCCTGCGCCACACGGCAGGAGTAGAGTGCGCTGAATCTAGTATTGGTCATGTTGCGGTAGTATGTTGAGATCTTGGAGGAAAGGAAGCTTATGGATGGTAAAACCGAGTGGTTCGTTGGGATGTCACTTGATTCTAAGGCAGATGTCGCTATCTCATCCGCCCTTTTGTTTCTTTGGAAGCCCATATGTCCCGGGATCCATACTATTCACAGAGCTCAGGGATCTGAGCTCCGCTTTAGATTGTTTGAGCAGTTTTGAATTGGTTGTGATGGTAGTGGAGGCTTCTATGGCTGGTCCATAGGTTGTAGTGATCCAGGGGCGGACCCAGATAAAACAGATGAGTTTTTAAAGTCAAATGGATAAACGAACGGGCAGCAGCATATCCTCCATAGAACACAATCAGGCCTTTAAAACAACTTTTGCCACAGGAATCAAGACCAAGCCACGTAAAACTTAAGGTTCTAGGCCCACTGCACAGTATAAGTCTTCTTGGTCTTCTTGGATATAACCCAGATGGAAAAAATTAACAATGTTTCAAGAAAGGGATTTGGAATGAACCAAAATCAAGCCTCAACTCTCCAACCTTAGGGTGCCACAGTACGACAAAGAAAGAATCGGCAAACTTCTGGAAAATTATAGGTAAACGCTGTCACTGGCCATTATCTTCTGAAGAATCGTACAATAATACTCGAACTCAAGGAGTACAATATGCAGAGGAAGGGTTACGAAGAGGTTCATAAAGTTTCTTATCGCTACTCACTAGTTGTGTCACTGTTCAAGTCTATGTCGATTGAGCGATACTTCCAGGACCCGTACGTACTATCTGATATCTTACTTCAAAATTTTGCAGGTTTCTGAGAACGTCCCGATGGTTGGAGGCATTAGTAACCATAGGGCATCATAATGCGTCTGCATTCTCCTCTCTGCAATATCCTTGACTGTTCATCGGGAATATGTTCCTTCTTTCTGGTCAATGCGTCTTCGATTATGATTACACGATTACCAAACTTTTCCATCCAATAGATCAATTGTTGGACAAGGAATATGGCATGTGGCACCAGCGCACATATCGCTGATATGATCACGACCCAATTCTGGCCCAAATTAGTCTTCCAACGTGGAACGATAGCGTACGTAACTTTTAGAACTTGTTGTGGATTAGACAACTTCAAAGATAATAAAAACCTTTTAAAAAATACCCTTTAGTTGACACACTTCTAAACGATCTAAGCTAATCCGGATTTTCACCTCAAGGCTGTACAGATTAAAGAGTCAAAAAGGGAAAAAAGAAAATCCAAAATATGTAAATGAATGGCTTCACTAAGAGGAGAGGGTTAGACATCCAAAAGCTATATCTAAGGCGCTAACAAAGTCAAAAACCTCGAGACAGTAAACTCAATTGGAAATGTCATCTAGACAGAATCGCTAAAAAGGTTATTTAAGCCTTCTAGGACCGAACTTGCCTCATAAAGTCTACTACTCAACAGCTGATCAAGTATATGCAATCTGGTTCGACGATTAATGTGTCATTTTGGATCAGAAAGCCAAGCCTTTAGCCTTAAAATTCTGTCTAACTACATCAGGCGGAGCTGTATGAACGAAGATGGAAAAAGGGCAGTGAAATACATACCCGGTTCGGTCTCCAAAAGGTCCGACTTCTATGCTGGACATCCTTCTAAACATCTCATTCCTACATATGTGTAAGTCTTATGATGTCTGGGGCGGGAGACGCCTTGAAATTTTACCTTCTATGTAATTCAATAAGAATTTCCTTCATTCCTCTGCTATCTTGACTGACAGTTTGGAGTTAATACTGCATGCGAAAGAGAATCAATCTCTATTGTTCCTTGAACCGATACCTTATACCAATTGGTCCACTGTGGGCTTAAAAATCTCAAATGTGGCCTCAACTACAATTGTGTGGGCCATAAGGATTCTCTATTTCTCGGTCCTAAGCGGAGATTTATAGTATGAAAGTCAGTGTCAAAGAATGCTTTAGAAGATTACGCATCAGTCAAACCATTGTAAGCTTTGAAGTCCTCTACATTTAAATCTAAGGTGGTTTGGAACTACCTTCGTACTTCGCTATCATGTCTGGTACTGGTGCTTATTGGCATGAAGGGTCGGTTGGACTGCTACCTATTTATCTATTATGGACCCGACTTACGCCTTGGAGAGGTACCTGTCTTCGTTACAGTTCCGCCGCGTGAGATTCCTTATGGAATTCTTTTAAGGACTATGTACTCTTACCATGCCTTCGAGGAAGAAATCCAGCCTAGAACACTCCGTCTTTCCTTAACAATTTAAGGATGAAAGTTGGCTTTACTGGATGTATTGCGCCATCTGATAACTTGGTATCTTGGAACTTGCCCAAGTTTTTTAATCTCTTGTGAGTCAGAGTTTCACAAGATCCTAGTACACTCACTGGACTTATGTCACTGGCCTGTCAGCCCCTGTATGTGTTTCTGTTGTTTTTTCCAGGTGATAGTGTCAGAATAGTGCTCAACAGCCTTATCGGCTTCAGTCGTTCAAGTAGTTTTCGTCAGATCTAGGCTTAGTCTAGCCGTTAAGTCGCAAAGGTCAAATCCAACTCTTGCTTGACAGTCAATGCCATGGTTTGTCAACTCCTTAAGTATTAAGGGAGATAGGACTCCTCCTTGTGGTCATCCTCTTGCTGTGCTGATGATATTTTCTGATGTATGAGTCTCCGCTGATCTTGTGCTCAGAAGTTCATGCAACCATTTCGAGACTGTTTTGTTTACTCCTCTTCTCTCCAGAGCTCGTACAATTGCTTTATGCTAAGGGTTGCCAAATGCTCCCCCGATGTTTAAGAGCGTTTTGAGTAGTATCAGGCAGCTGATACAGAGAAGTCTCTGTGGATCTGCCTACTTAAGTCATTATCTCCAGCTTTTTCCATCGTTTTGAGGAGGAACGCTGTTAGGCTGATCGGTGTATAGTATTTCGGTATTCTCGGGTCATTCTTCCCCACTTTTGGAATAAAGACTACATCCCGTCTACACTAGTTTGGTATATATCCCAGCGCCAGTCTACACAGAAGCATAGGACTCACAAGGCTTGTACACGATGTTCAGAGGTCTCTCAAGGTTCACAGGCTTGTCCTGAGAATCTGTACAAAACAGATGGAAGGTTCACAGACATATGTCTCACCCTAGATCGATCCCAGTTTAATCAAGTCGAGAAAAAAATACACAAATCATAAAAAATAAAGAAAAAACTGATGACACAAACTACAAATTTGCAAAAATATCCTTTCTAAACCAGGGATACCTTTTCCCTTTTTTTCATCTCACTTAGGCACTCTCGAAATTACTCGCATGGGTTTATTTGCGTTCTGCCATCAAAACTATGTACAAGATTCGGATGTGTTCCGACGTTTGATCTCGCCATTTACCCTTCGTCGTAGCAGGGTTCACCCAATGGTGGAGAGGGGGAGGTCCTGTCAGAGGACTTCTACATCTTGCTATGTCCTATTCACCTCGTTGTAGTCGTCCTTAGTCGACTTTTAGTGAAAGGAGAACAAATAAATAAATTTACTGACATGACGATGATTATCCTTTTTGTTGTCTGGGCTGGTTTTGTGTTGTACTGTGATGCCAGGATGCTGTTTTGCTGTTTTGCTGCGTGCTGCTTCTGTTTGTGTATATGACACCATTTATCCTTTTTAGGAATCCGTTCTCGACAGCGTGAGTGTGTGTGCAACTACAACAGTTCTCTATTTTAATTTTACGGGTTCGGTATTGTGTAGGATTTGGTCCTTCTACCGGGATGGTTTTCTTTTTGGTTTTTTTTTGTTTTTTTTTTTAAGAAAAATTTCTTCTCTCCAGGATTTCATTTTTATTTTCTTTCCTTCTTGTGCTGTGTGTCCTTAGGGTCTTTCACTTTGTTAAATGGGTTCAACATGCATGGCATACGAATGGGAATCGAGGGCGGTCGGTCGGTGACGGGTTCTTCGTCTTCATATTGCCTTTGTCGGTGTGATCGGAGAGGGTTGGGGTATTGTTCGTTGCGCTTGAGAAGAGGACGGTGAGGTCCTCGGTGGCAATAGTTGCTTGGCCGTTTGTTTTGATTACGATTGTCATAGATCCTTTGCAATTATTATCCTTTATGTTGTTAGCATTTCACTCGACAGATGAAGGTTTTTTTTTCTGTTTTTTTTTTCACAAGCGGACCGGCTGGTTGTTCTTGGTTTATTTCGTTGTCCTGGATGGAGGCGGCGCTGGCAAAAAAAAAAAAAAATTTTATAGGTTGGAGCAAGGAATGGGGGAATGAAAGAAAGTTTTTCTCGGAGTTCTATTATGTTTGGAGCTCGTCCCTTATTTTTTGTGACTTTATGGTGGTTTGTGTGTGTGTGGGAGTTGAAGTTGAGACGTGGGATTGTTTACTTTCTCGTGATTTTCACGACTTGATTCTGTCTTTGACCCTTTAAGTGTGCTGTTTTTTTATATTCTTCGAGAGATGGTTGGATCTTCTGTGAAATGTGTCAAAAGTTCTTGAGGATGCTGCCTCAAGCAAATGTATGGCTGTATGGCAATTGAATTGTACACTTTGGGTAATGTTATGTGAAATCCTTTGACAGGATGGGATTAAACAGAAAATGAACATGTTGAGCTGGATGTACATAGTTGCACCTTGGACTGGTTTATACATTGGTGGAGAGTAACGGTTTCTGGTTATCAGAAAACGTGGAGTGGTGCCAAAAATATGTGTTTCAAGGAATTTCTCAAAAATCTGATTTGGTCGAGAGCATTGGACAGATGGATGCTATGTTGGTTAGATTGAGTTTGGTACAATGTACAAAGGACACTCAATGTTTTCAGTGTATTTTAACAGAGACTAAGACAGTCTGTCTTTGAAAGCTTCTCTCAATCGAATTTCTTGAGGATACGAGTTCTTTTTGGTTATGGGCAGTGACTCTCAGAAAGAACTTTTGGTGTGGTTTTGGGTATAAACCCCAATTAAACTGAACTAGGTTTCTTCTCCTTCTATCAATGATGTCAGGTCAGTGTAGTGTTCTCTGATAAAGCTAAATATCTGGGTCTCTTCTTATATAAGGAGCTAAGCTGGAAGGCTAACATTTAAGACAGCCAACGTAACGCTTTCCTTTCACAAAAAAACTAGATGGGGCCTACAACCCCGGCTCTGGCAGCGCTGACCCTACATCTCGGTTATAAGACCGATACTCACATACGAACTAATAGTTTGATGAACTGCGTTGGATAAAGCCACTAACCACGATTATCTGACTCACACCAAGCCTTTGCATAGGAGGGGCATTGCCTCTGAGCCATTGGTCATTTTGGTGCACCTGTTACCCTTAGACATCTGTGTATAGCAAGCAAATGACTAGTGCAGCCGTTCGTCTCGTAGCCACCCTACAGTGGTTAAGAAAAGATTCTGGCCACGCCTCCATTCTGAATAAACTCAAAATCCCTTCAGAAATTTTGGACTACACCACCCAATTCCTAACTTTAGTACGAAATTTACTGTCACCATTCCCTCCACCATTCATTAGAAGCTCAGAACGGTCTTAAGAACTTGTAGAGAGGGCTTTCCATACGCGTGGTATCACAGCGGACCTTCTATTCCTAAGTCAACCATACCAAAGCATGGGCAGTGACTTCTCAGACTGAGCTTAAAGAACGAAGGATAATTGAAGAGATTCGTACTCCCATACTTCTTGTAAAGGGTATGTTTTTTTTGGGGCGGTGAACTTTAAATTGAAATAAAATATAGAAATATGTTCTTGATATCGATGAAATTGATTTTATTTGACAGATAATTTTATGGCATTAATGCATAAAAAAGCGTACCGCGGCTGGCGTTTACATGTGATAATCTGGATGTCCAATATTCATACACTTTTCGGCAATAAACCATTGAATGTTTGCTTCCAAGTGCTCAAGAGTATCTGGTTTATCGCTGTAGTCATGCAATTTTACATATACTTATTTTCAGGAAAAATAATCTAATGGCTTCAAGTCGCATGAACGAGGTGACCATTCGATTGGACCATTTCACGACTTTACTCCATTACTGAAGGTCCTCCTTCAATAGATCAATTGTTTGACCAACAGTGTGCCATGTGCAACCATCTTGTTGAAACCACATATCATTGATCTCAAGTACAACCTATTCTGGCATAAATATTGTCTTCCTACCAAAATGGGATGATAGAGAACTTCATGGACCAGCGAGCTTTACATTCTTTTTGTGGATTGCGTTCTGTATGCGTCAGCTGGGACGCGTTGTCACATGTCCATCATATCCAAACGGAAGTGGCATTGGATATCAAAAACATTTTCATTTTTATTTCAATTTAAAGTTTTTTGACCCCAAAAACAAAAACACGCTTTGACTATCTAAGTTCGTGGACTATAAATCTGACACTGCATCCTTATTAGGTCTATTGTATCGAGAAGAGGTTTCTGAAGTCTTTGCCAAATCACATATCCATTTGAAAAGAAATGATGTCGCTTGGTCCAACTCTAAGAGTGGATCTCTCGATCTTAATGCATTCTCACTTCCCCAGGATCTGCATAGCAACAGTTCGCTACAGCTCACTCAATCTTATTACTATTTCTAAAGAAGCAACATTCTTTGGCCAATATCCAACAAACGATGGACCATTGTCCAGAAGATTGTCTTCAGAAGCCGCCTGGAACTGGTTCTCATCCTCAAATCTTGGTTTAAAGTCATAAATTCGTTTCATTTGACATTTTAGGTTACTTAAGCCCTTCTACTTACCCACATTTCTAATCTCAACGTTCCTCATGTTCTTCTGCAAGACACGGATAACACGCCTCCAAGAGCTACTGTTTGATAAAAACTTAAGGCGCTCATCCCCTCCTTATTAGACCAGGAAAGAGATCTCCGATTACGAAAAGATCTGGGCTAAGCTGGATTCGAAATGCTCCAACAGGCTTAAACTCATGGAGTCAAGGTAGTAATGATGGGATGATACTGGTATCAAGAATGTTTTCTCCAGAAAATGCCTTCAACAAGATTAGTCAATAGGGCACAGGATATGGACTCACTGTCCAAGTAAGCAAGAGTGAACTGATATCTACATTTACGCCTCCACCTCTAAACAACTAGTTACTCTACTGATCCTTCCATTCTAGGTACCTTGGTGGGGTACTTGATCCAAAACTGAGTTCGAAACTCAACGTTGAGCGGCGAATGTAGTATTCATGACTTTCCATGGGTTTTGAAAAACCTTCAGTAAGAAGACTTCACCAGAAGATGGTCATATGGGTGTATGCTGATATGGTAGGTCTTATACTTTCCCATGGATCGTTAGTCTGCTAGGTACGAATACATCAAACTTATTACTAAAGTGCACACTTTCAACTGGTTACTGATCTAACCGATGAGTTCACAGAGTGAATTTCGGAAATGACGGCACGATCAGATCCATCCAGGGTAGAGTAAAAAACAGGGGAAAGGAGTTCTGAACAACAGTTTGCATCGACCGTGACGGTTCAAAACTTAACTTTGGGGTAGGAGTTTGGAGTTTTGGAATCTCTTAACATTTCCATGACTAACAGTCTTCCTGATTCATGTAGCATCTTCAGGGAGAAGTTCTTGCTAATACTACAGCCATCCTCATTGACAGCCAGGTTGCTATGGAGACTTCTGTATCTGTAAAGCTAGCAGAACAGTCAAAAGTGGAACCTTTCTGGCTGGCTCATTGCTTCGGGATCAGTCTCCTTTAAGTGGCGGGCTACTATGATCCGAAGAGAATGAGCGAGCTGATGAACTAGCAAGATTGGGATCTACTCTTGATTGTTTCTTTCCGAAAGCAGTAAGCGTCCCTCTGGGAGCCCCTTAGGATACAATCTGTTCCTTAGAAGCTGATAGTAAATAGATGGCAGGGAGTGCGGTACTTTGTCATATCGAGGCAGTTGTGGCTCAAATACTACTAGACTGGACCACAAAAACAGAATTCGTGTCCTCAACAAAACAGGATGGGTTTGAATAAACTTCGGTCGACTCCCCCTTATCCCATTACCTTCGACAGGTTACTTGAGTCATGATACTAAAATTGGCGACGCTTTTGTATGGTTTATTGGGTTCCAGAATGGTTGGTCTACTTATACCCAGCAACTAAGCCTGAATCTCTAACAAATATACATAACATTTGAAATGGTAATGTCGTTCTAATTTTCAACAGTCTAGTATCACTAGAATAGCTAATACGAAACACAATTCCAAATCCATAGATACTTTGTGCTATTTTTACTTAATTTCCCTATTTATTACCCCAACCACTTTTTTATGGAACTAGTTTTGTCCTCCACTGATTGTTTTTTTGTTAGTCATAGGAGTTATCATTGCTTTCAGCTAACATTAGCTGTTATTAGTTCTTAGAAACGATCGGTTTTCAGAACTGATAACGACCTTAGAATCTGACCTGAAAGGCTATCGTTTACATCACATTTTACTAAATATAAATGCAAGTCCATAAAAGTATCTGTTCAGTAAGTGGGCGATAGTACCTACCTACTTCAATGGAACAGATAATCATTGTGGATGCACTTTTGTTTATTTTGACATTCGACTACTGAACTTCATTCAATCGATTTTTTTTTTCAATAATAAACTGGTTCCATCTAACTTTCAAATAAATATACATACGTACGTCACATGATGAAGATATTATGCAACAAGAATAATAATTTGAGAAACTTTATTCTGTTGCCTAACCACAATCTGAGGTTCAAGATCAGATTGTGTTTTGGATCAAAGAAATTTTGAGTACGGGAATGAACCATGAAATAATGTTCATGTAATCTAATTAACTGCATACCAGAAAGTACTTAAAACTAGAACTAAAAATTAAATTAGATTGTAGCTGATAAGACCGAATCAGTTTGGAATTTTCACGGGAATTATGGCCCGATGACAAGGCTGATACATAAACAAGCTTTTTAGCGGGACTTGGAAGTATAATAAGTTATATGGACTCTTACATCAGAACATAAACACCTCGAGTAAGAGTTTCCAATACATTGGGAATATTGTCTCACCGATAGCCTAGATAGCTATCCCCCAAGCTACGACTATTCCGTTCCAAGGTTGAATCCGTGCTGCTATATGGATGCGATATCTGAAGAGTGACGGCCAATATCGTTCGTCAATAGGTGCCGACGATATATCTTTGGGATTTTCTGGCCAATCCATATCTCTAACGAATAACTTTATCGGAGAACGGGCCATGAACCTACATATAAGCACAACCATATTGGATTGGTCATACTCTCCTAAAGGCTTACAGGTTTATAGCTAACCACGCGATGCAATGAAACCCGCTTACTCAGGATGGCAGGATACAGTTGAAAAGGAAGCACAACAACTTTAGGCACACAACGGCTGAGGCACATTTCTAGAAATCGCACACGATAGAGGATAGAGGGCATAAGTAAGTAAAGCAACTAGGATCAGCCAGTTGATCCAAAAAAATGCGTCGTAGACAGAGTTGTCTCTTCAGCCTAGCACACTGAGATTCTTCGCAAAAGTAAAGTGTCGGAACCTGGCTAGCCCTGCCACACTCAATTGTGTTTTTAACAATCCCATTCATCAATGAACATCCTGACCGACGACACGGTAAGATCCAACTAAGACTAGGTCGTGAGAATTTAAGAATTAGCCTTGCGATTGCTTACTCAAAGGAGATCTCATTTCCCGCACAATCAGTGTGACCTGTCAAACGAGTTTTTGTGTTCCTGAATTTTTTGGGAAAGAATGGGCTCCATCATGGGCTCCAATGTAGTCCAACTGTCGCTATAGACGCTTATAATCCGACCCTTTCACGTATTCTTAACAATATATTCAGCAGCTATTAGGTTAAATAGATCTCCGCTTCAAAGCAGAGGCATGCTTACCCAAAGAGTCGTCCAGTCTAGAGTTGTCTGTCGTCGCGATTATAGGCTGTTCTTCAGAGTATAGGCCAACGTGAAAGCCTTTTCTATCAAATAATAGACGGATAAGTTAGAAAAGGTCGTATCATAGCCGAATAGATCCATGTAATGGTAAAAGTACATCTACGCTGCCAGAAAACTGAGAGCTTCTTGGATGTCTTCGCCTGGACATGCTGTGGCCAAAGAAGATTCCTCTCCAAGTAGATTTCTAATCGGGGATCTGAATAGTAACGCCTTTTACCACTGGTAGACACAGATTGGTCAGAATCCTCTGTTTCGTTAAGACAGAGTTGGTGTAAACAGGGTTATACTCTGTTACAACACAGCTGGATATACGCCATCTATACCAGGCGATTTGCAGCTACCAAAGAGCGCTACAGCATATTTGAAAGCCTCGTCTGTTATCATTCATCAATATAGGGGACCATCTGACCTGTATCTTGAAGGGTTGCCTGAGCCAGGAACAATGCCAGTCACCTGGACCGAAGTAAGAAAGGTTTTTATACCCAAAGCAGGAAAAATTTCCCATACCCTACTGAAAGACCTAGACCACTCAATCTAACATCTTTTCTTCTCAAGTTTTTGTGTAAAGAATTTTGAACCCTCACATTACGAGGACTATTAATAGCATCTTGCTATCCACGTCACAGCAAGCCTATTACAGAGGTAACTCTATTGAAACGGTCATCCAATCTATCGTTCAACGCATCAAAATTCACATTAGTGTCCTTCCTACACATCGAGGGAGTTTTCAATAATAAATGTCCTACGAAGGCTTAAGGTCTGCGAAACAATCTGCTGCTCTATAGAACACATGCTTAAAAGCAGGGATATTACTGCATTCTTCGGAAGCAGCGCTGTTAAATGACGTGGACACCGAGGTACCTCCACGGGGGAGTATTTCTCTCATGGTCTCATGGGCAGATGAGGTCGTTATACTAGCAACAGGAACGAGATAGTCGGAGAGTACATATAACCTCACCCTTTGTTTGGTACCAGGTCTCTGTAACATACCTGGGAATAGTCAGGCTAACGTTCTGACTAGAAGAGCCTCCTCTAGTTTAGATAGTACAAATGTCACAAACATCGAGGTGCCAACGTCTTATGCTTATTACCTTATCAACACCGACGCAATAAGGACGGCCAATAATCGATGGGTGCTCTGGCCGGTTCTGAATGAAACCAGGTTCATCAGAATCCTTGACAACAAGAGAGGAACCCTAACCGGTCATTGTTCAATAGAAAGACGAAGAGGAGACCATAAATCACCTCCTATGTACATGCCCTGTTCACACTAACATTAGGAAGGCTACGCTAGAAGAATACCTATTCAATGAACTTAACGATCTCAGGACCACCAGAACGGCTTAGCTTAGCTCTCTCATACAAAGGAGAAGATGGTTCCCAGAGTAAAAGGGTGATCCGCCTACCTGATATATCGGTTGTACAATGAACCTTCTCTGATCTAGGTGCATCCTCATCAAGAGACCATCTAAACCAACCAATCTACCACTCTTACCTGCTTACCCAGCCTAATGTCAGCCAACCTATTCCACGTTAGTTCGTCTGCACTTGTCCTTGTGCACAAAGTCCGTGTTTTTTTCACCTCAAAGCAGTGTTGTTGAGATTCAATTAAAATCGTGTGTTTCCAGTGCTGTGGTAAACTATGTATCGTATGTGTCATGCTTTGTAAATAAAGTTTTTTTCCTGGTCAGCCATTTAAGGTAATAAAAATGCACAAAGCATACAATAGCTACAAAGTTCATCACAAACCACATCCGTGTATAGGGTCTCGGCAAACCTCCATCCGAGCGTTGACATTTCAATCCTCATTACCATTATACCGATTTAATTAAAAAAAAAAATAACAAATAACAAGCTAGTTACCTTGTAATTACCGCAGGCAGTCTCCAAAACGGTCACGTACTTCCCATTATTTTAACAAAAAAATAAGAAAAACAATCTCAAGAACATCGAAAATAGAACATCAAAGGCAACCTTTCGGAGGATTAACACTAAATTATCAGCGATTTGTTTTAATAGCGATAATCTTTCCTCTCGCCGACAGCTCTAATCAACTTTATTTATTTTTTTTTTTCGCCAAACACTGGTTCAACTTGATTGGCTCTAAACTTTATGATTTCATCTCCCCCGTCAGCCATTAGGTAAACAAAAAACCAAAAAAGAAAAACATTAGGATCTCCGGTACTGGTGCTAACGACGACAATTAGCCCACCATTCGAAAGTGATTTTCTACGCACCTACCAGTTTCAGTTTCTTTGTTTTTTTTTCAAAATTAAGTGTTTGTAAGCCAACTAAACTCGTTCCGACTGACCTTCGAACATCACATGTTTGCCCAGCTCGAGTGCATTCACAACAATAGCCCAACAGAATTCTAATCACGAAACGACACATCCCCCTACTCACAGGCAAATCATAACTTTTTTTTTTTTTTTTTCCATTTTTATTAACAGATTATAATTGCATGGAAAAACAAAATCAAAACAAAACAAAAAAACATAGAACAACATCGAAAAATTATTAATTAACATTAATCACAACGTAATGAAGTGCAAATGACACTCCAAAACAGAGCCTAGGCAATGCTGCGGCAGTGGCCCCTTCCATCGGGTTGCATGCCATCGGGACACTTTTGGTTGATGTCCAGGAGGACCCGATCGTCGATACTGCTCGGAGTCTGAGCCTCCGGCAGGGATGAGGATGCTGTGGCCTGCGTTGTGGTCGAAGTACTATTATCCGGATTACCAGTGATCTTGTCCTTCAGATCGGTGAATGTATCTGCGACAGTGCCACCGAATTTCTTGGCGGACTTGCCGATCTCATCGACCCATGGCTTGGCGGTGTCCGAGATCTTTTCGGCTCCCTTCTTGATGTCACAGCCGAGGTTTTTGAAGAAATCTGTTACACCGCCCTCTTCAGAGTCCTCGCCGGACTTTTCGCAGCCGCAATGCACATAAGACACCAGGGCGGCCAGCCCAAAGACGGTAAGGAGTTGGAAACGCATTGCTACACTCGAAAAACTTGTATTTGACTTATAAAACAAAAAAATTCAACTTTATCACGCTCAAGGTGTTGGGTGTATCGATTTATAGGCGGACTTGATCGGCTGAGATTCGAACGAGAACTGAATTGACTCAAACTTGCTGGGCAGCCAGAGCGATGTTGACGGTTGAGATACAAGTCGCGGTTTTGTTTTATATTGTCATTATCACTTGTTGATTTATTTTTCAATCTTTTCTGCGCAAAATCTGCTCACCCATGCGAGCACGATTATTGTTAAGTGTTGGTTTGTGGAATTCGATTAAGACAAAAAATTCTTGAAAAAAAGTGGGCTTAGCGAATGAATTTTTGGGTAATAACGCGGTGAGCGGTGCCGATCATGAGTAACGCTCTGTTGTGGGAAAGTGGTCTCGGTACGCTTGTGTAATGGATGTGCAGTGTAGGAGCTTTGGTTGAGGAAAGCTTTTCTGGTTTTGCCATACAGATACAGTGGTGGGTGGCTAAAATGAACGGAGATGGCGATGATTTTGCATAGAAATGCTTATTTTATGCAAGAAGTGGGTTATTGACATCTCTTGGGCACGGTTTTCAGGTCAGAGAGATGTTGTATGACGTCGACAAACTTGTTTTGACCGACGCTCGCCAATATAAAGAGTTCATCTCATCTGAAAGCGTCACACTACTTGACTCTCTAAGGCCACTCCCTGACCATTTTTAATGCGATTTCGTAGGTAAACAGCGCGGTTTTGCTACAGTGCAGCAAATAACCATAGAGGCACTGAAGAAATTGTAGTTGCTTTCTATTTTTTCGATATGTGGATTTTAAGAGTTCCTTTGAGTACTAGTGCCTCACTGGTAAAAACTTACCGCAGTCTGTCAGTCCAATGCTTTGAAACTTTTTCGTGTTGGCTTTCAGGTCTCTTATTACTAGTTTTTCTAGCGTACATTCAGTCAAAAAACGGGAGTGAGTCATTTAAACTACCCGCGCTAATGGTTTCTAACAAAGTTTTTTCCTATTTTGGTACATCTGTCATCTATTTTGGCGTTGAGTTTGAGCGCCACCTGTCGAGTAGTTTGTTGACAGCTGCTTAAAACATTAGTTACCCTCAAGTGCTATTCGCGATTTTTACTATGAAAAAAAAATATTGAGGCGTTTCTTCTTAGAATTCGTTAAAAATGTTTAAAAAAATCTCTGTAATCTAAAGAATAAGAGAATACATCGTGAAGTTGAAAACTTGCCTTACCCAAGACAGTTACTGAAGGCCGAGTTAGTTAGTGAAGAAGTAACTATAGTTTGGCAGAACGTTCACAAGAACTATCCATCACGCACGTATCAGTTCATGAGGTGCATTGCGGCACGTCTTGTCCCAAAAGACCTGAAATTGTTTCACATTGTGAGCGACTTTGTAACCAAAAATGAATCGAAATCGAAATCGAATTATCAGTTCGTGGAAGGCTCTCTCTCTCTGAAAGAAAACTCGGTAATAGAAATGAAGGTCGCCCCGGAACATGCCTGTGCAAAAAGTGCGCATGACTGGTTTGTCCCTTTGAATAAATATACCGATTCCAGTGAAGCCTGTTTTAAAGGAGACAGAAAATGTAGATGATTAATGGATTTCTGATGTTTTTATTGTCCCGCTTATATTTTGATTGAATTTGTTTAATGTTGACTTCCAGACCTTGCTAGTTTAATGACGTACATTAAGGGCCTAAAATATCCCCAGATCAACAGATCCAAATTGCAGAAACTCTTTGACCATGGCTCAATGCGGCAAAACTCCAGGCAGGAGTTGCCACTTTAGCCGCAGGTTGTTCGAGAAACCAACAGTCTTGGAGATAAGCGTTCTCTCTTCATTGAAATTGCTTCTAGAATGTAGGGATATCTAACCTACGACTCGATGGATCTACGAATTTATTCAGCAGAGACAAGGATAGTAGATTGCTTTGTTAAATATTTTTATTTGTTTTCTGAGTGCTAAAGATAAGCGTTGTACGAGAGTATGTTAGATTTCACTCAGTTATCAATTTTCTTGATGTGCTTGTGTGCTTAGTGAAGAGAAAGATGACCATGACGGGCGGTAAAGTCAACGCTTATCAAAAATTCGAAGAATAATGGAGAAACCCAGGACAAAATAAAAATGCAATCCCACCCCTAGTCACCAATTTGTCATTGAGTCGCTGAACATTATTAAATAAAAATCGAAGAAAATAATTTTATTTACTAAATTTTTCATTCTTATCACTTATCACTCTTCAATTGAATATTCTGAAAAGTGGAACAACACCACTCTGATAAGTTGCTTCATAATTCATATTTGTTGCAACAGAAAGTAATCATAAATTATGATAAGTTTTTAAGTGATAAGTGATAAGTGATAAGTGATAAGTGGTACATAAGTTGTAAGTGCGATTGGGTTCAGCTCATTTTATTCCTCCGGGGAGATCACCACAAGTAAATTCGGGGTAGAAATTGAGTTCTTTGCATAAATATTAGGCACTGTTGCTAGTATAACTACTAAAACTGGTCTGAAAACAATTTGGTGAACAGAACAGAACAGGAAGTGGTGCGAAGGATAGGCCTGCTACATATGTATGTATGTACATACCCGTAACCTGTATTCGTTGCTAAGAGGGACAATGAAACGGAGCAAGTCAAAAGTTGGAAAAGCTAGTTGGTGAAGAAAGTTTTGGGATGTTTTCCAAAAGACTGTAGATGTGGTGATCAAAATTTCAACAATATACATACATAGGACTAGGTAGGGACACTTTGCAGGGAGGATTATTATACCATAGTGACTAAATTGGAGGTCCAAAATCCTATGCAGGACCTGCAAGTACTGTGCTAATAATTACGAAATTAACAAACGTTATAGGTGCAATGGCGACCGGTATTCAACACGTTGCTCTATAGGTTCAGCACAAGTGGATCCACTGTGGAAAACTGCTTGCTACAGTGTGACTTCTAGATGTCCGTAGGAAATACATAGATTCCTCTACAACTGTCAGACTCATAGAAAGATTAAGTTTCTATTTTTTTTTGGAAAACGTTTTTCAACAATTAGCTGCCATTGCTCAGTCGATTATGTTAGCGTGTCCTGTAAGAGTTGTATAGGAATTCCATCAAGTCCTACTGCTTGAATACTTTGATGACGAACGACGTGGCTGAAGTGGTTACTGAGTTGGACTATGGAGCAAAGGGTCCCTAGACAACACCTAAAAATGTCTTTCTCGGTTGCACCTTCCGCGAGTGTCTGACAAACATCCAAGGGTACAACTGTCATGGTAAAATACTCCTAAAGTTGTGGTACGTATTGAGAAAAATTTTTTGAGCTACTTAATCGGATTTGCGGGCAAAATGTTGGCGACAACAAAAGTCAAGTTCTCCTTTCATCGTTTGAATTGGTTCTCATCCGGAATAAGTAGGGAACCGTCTAGACTTTACAGTGGTTGTTGGGCTAAGTTTGCACTTCGCACCCTAACTGCTCTCCTTTTCTAGCTCCCGCTTACCTGGCACCGGGATCAACCTGCCTTTACCTATATATCTTCAAGCCAAGCACGTTGTATTACCTCCGTTGTGGGTTCAATATTTAACTAATCAAGGGCATCTGGATGCATTTATGCTACTCCACTGGTATTGATTAGTCAAGAGATGTTCACATTATTGCAGGACCTATTTCTCTTTAAGATATAAGATATTCACCCATAAGTAATACTACATACGTAGTAGGGACCATATCCACTTCTGAACATCAACGAAGGACTGTCTAACAACAGAGATTTCGTGTGGCACCTATAACGAATCTATATGAATCTTCCAAATCTTCATCTTCAGATGTATTCCAAACCATTAACCGACAATCAAACTCTTAACCATTTCAGAACTTAAATCACTTTTTTTTTATTTCAGAATCAAGCACAAAGTACGTACATTTCACTTCAAACAACTTGTTGGCATTTGCCCTCCAAGTCGGGTACCTGTCCCTTAGCGCACTTAACAGGCACAACGTCCTCAACTTCGTTAATCTCGACTGGAAGTTCCGTAGTCTCCTTGACGTCGGCCTCGATTGTTACGTTTCTTGTACTGTTATCACCAGCTATCCACTTTTCCATTAAATCACTTAACTTACTGATGACACCTTGGCCGAATTTCTTTGCGGTCTCTTCCAGCTTCTTTGCCTCCTTTTCGATCTCCTCCACCCACGGCTTAGCCTTCTCCAGAGTGCATTGTACGTTTTTAAAAAACTGATTCACTTCGCTTGTATCTTCTTTGCCAACTTCACTGCATGCAGTTGCAGCATGCGCAGTCCTAGTCACAGCCACCAACAATGCGAACAGGTACAGGGTCAATGGAACCACAACGAATTTTTTCATCTCGAATGCACTGTCAATGTTCTGGATACTCTCGAATCGAACTGAACTACAAGACGTTCTACTGCAGACTAAAACGAGTTCTCCTCGAACCTGAAAGGAAATTTATTTCGGCCATAAGCCATTGGCACTTTGTAGTTGTTATTTGCAGAGGAGCAGCACAAAAGATGGCCAAGAACCTTTATTTGCATTTTATGTTGTCATCGTCGGTCGTCCGGCGTGGATCTTCACGACATTGCCAGTGCTTCTCAGTTGGGATACAATGCCTCACATGGCAATGGAAAGGCTGACAAGTTAAAATAACGAGGGAAATTACCAACACTGTCTGTCTGTCAGACAAAACAGTTAAATTAACCAAAAAATTCAATGGATGTGGTCCATGGCACCATTCGGACGTATTTCATGAAAGACACACGAGATACAAAGATACTCTTAACCAAAACATCTATGAATGAGCCGCAAGACAATCGTAATTGGGTCAATGTACCTCGCCAAAGCAATGGGATTAAAGATTTCAGCACAAGAGAGCATGTAATGAGATACAGATACAAGTGCGAGTTTTTGAATTCTCATCTCCCATTGAGATGTGAGGGAAAGTATAAGCAAAACCATAGGAAGTTGCGGATGAAGTACAAATGCAAAGGAAAGTCACGACGTGGTGTTGGGGTTTTTAAGATTCTCAAGAGGCTATAAGCGAATATAACCGTTAAATCGTTAAAAGCCAAAAGGTTCGGAGACTAGGGCGTCTTTAAGATTACTGACTAGGGCGCACGTCTTCATGGCATTTGATGTTCTTATAACCAGGAACTCAAAGTATTGAAGCAATGTTATAAGAGGACAAGTTTGTTAGAGAATTTCATCCAGACTAGGCCCTTAACTTTGGAATTTTGGTATTGTCTGTCTTATCTTTTGTATCTCGTTTTGAAATTGCTATATGAAACGTCCCTCAGACTTAGTTTTAGGGGCTTTGCACAGTAGAAGTACGATGCCAATGAAAGCCCCTCAACTAATTTGATCGCAGAAAGTCTAGAGACATGGTTTGATCCACAGAAAGGATTTGAGGTTTTGTATACCATTTGTTCTGTTCAAACCAACAGTTTTGTAAGTTATACCTCCCAACACAAACCTCAAATGGTGTACAACTCGACTTCTCGAAAGAAACAAAATATCTCGGGGTAACTCTAGACCACAATCTTAAGTGGAAACATCATCTGGACAGAACCCCTGAAAAGGCGACTAAAGGGTATTCGGGAACAAAATGGGGATAAAAAAAATAAATTTACTTTACCTTCCCATCATAACGCCAAATAATAACCTATGCATCGTTCGTTTGGTGGGAAAAGGCCATTACAAAAGGTACAAAGACTGGTCTGCGTAGGTATAATGGGTGCAATGCGTACCTGTCCGATGCTGGAAGTCCTTCTAGACCTTCCACCTTTACATTTAAGTAAAGACTGCTGCTGCAAGTGCCATTAAGCTTCACCTATTGCACAACTTCGATAACACAAACTTGCTGAACTTATGAAGATCCTTGACAGAATCTCTCCACGAGTAGATGTCTCGAACTTCATGCCAAAAAAATTAATCTCTATCGCCTCTTTAAAGTTGTCATTCGAACGGCAGTTATTGGTATAATCCTGATATCCCCCAACTAATTAGTACACTAACGGTATTACAATGGGGTAGGAGTCGGAGTATTCTGTCCCATCTACAAACTGTCCTGCTTTGTTGGGATACTTTAGCTCTACCTTCTAAGCAGAGCTTTTCTCTATCGAGCCCTGTGTCAGAGAGTGTATTAGAAGAAATCTCCGAGGGACACATATAAATATCCTTTTGAACAGCTAAGTAACTCTAAAAGGACTCATGTCCTTAGACTGTGAGTATAAGATGGTCTGAAACTGTCTTCAAAACCTCCTGCAGTTAGCCGTGGACATATGGGTATCCCTGGCAATGAGGCTGACGAGCTAGCCAGATCCAGTGCCAAATCTCCAGCCAGATAAATATAGAACTAAACTGGAATTCATTAACTGGCTTGAGACATGCCAAAAAATTCATTAATTTCTCAAAAAACTCGATCGAAAGGATTTCGAGAAACTGCCAAATAGAACGCAAAGATCTTGACGGACTTTCTATCTGGACATTGCTCTCTCAATTGGACACGTGACGACTATGCCTCGAGAATACTGAGAGTGTCGAGCATATTTTATGTGAATTTCCTACTATTGGTCGGCCTAAGCTCAAATACTTCCAGAAAAGCTGGTATCATCTCCTATTCAGCTTAAACAATCCTAAGATTCATCAATGAACTTGATTTCAGCTAGCAGGCAAATTTACTCAGCTTCTGTAGGCCGCGGTGCTTCTTTAGGCTACCATAAGGCCATCACCCCTTTTAATTCCGGTTCTGCTTGACAGCAGAATTTGGATGGAAACCTTGTAACGTTTGGGTTTCTATGAATACATTTAAGAACGAATACCAGCGGACCAGGCTATAGTTCCATAAGCCTTGGAAAGATATTTTCTGATGGCCTTACGTAATACTATAACTAAATCTCCGCTAACGTGGTCATGATTCATTTTAAGGTCATCTTCTAGGTGAGATACTAGACTACTAATGGAGAAAGGTCAAATATTAGAGACAGAGAATTTTACTTAAGTGAGAATCAGTCTACTCTTAATGAGCCAAAGCTGGAATAAAATTATCTGAAGCCCTATCTCTTCTACACCACTATGTAGGATGATATATGCCTACTCATAGTTCTTGTATTGTTTGATTGGCAGAGAGCAGGAATGCAGCAACATTTCAGCCAGAATAGGACCACTGTTTTTGGATACTTGGACAAATTTGTTGATGCTTGACTTAACATTTATCCATTTAAGGAATCGTAAGATCTTCCGGTAGAAGTGATCAACAACTATTCCTCTGTGTACAACTATGGTTCCTGCATGTCCCTGTTTAGCTCGGTTCATAGCTCCAGTTGGGCACTTCATTGGACTATTCAGGGAATTTGAATACAATTTCAGTCTTAAAACTTTATATCCGTAGATTTTGGACAGCATACCCATACTTACATACACCTAATTTAGTACAACCATCTACTCGTGCTTATGTTAGGTTCGGTTCGTGGGTAGGTACTTGGAGCAACAGGTCGATGGGACCCATGGCCTAGCTTCTCACAACCATTCGTGTTGTGCGTGCTATATTCTTTACACGAATGGAAGGGGTCTAGTGTCCAAAGGGCAATTTGTTATTAGAGAAGCTTTCTCAGGACGGTTGTACTCTCGGATGTTTGTCAGACGCTCGCCAGAGGTGGGGCCGTAAAAAATGTTTAGGTGTTCCAACTGGGATTCGACCTCGAACCCCTTGCTCCAAAGTCCAATGCACTAACCTGGGTAGGCGAGTGGAAAAGATAGGGATATCGTACAACTAACCTGGTTTCTCTTATAAAGATTCGAGGCTTAATTGAGTTTTGAATGTTTACCGTGATTCTCACTGCCATTCGTATAACGTATAATAAAGCAGGGTCCTGCTCATCGAAAAACGTCCTTTTAAATACACATGCAGAGTCCCACTAGAAATGCGGTCTCTTTAAAACATTTTGATCACAATCCTAAGAACTAGACACCGATTTAGAGGAAGAGACCCAGGGTATGGAGCTCCGAGGTCCACACTATAGATTCATAAACACTTTTTTCTTATCAATTCGAATTTTGAATAACCAAATCGACCTCATGCCCTTTCCAGAACGCCAAAACCAAATCACACGCAATTTTCACAAACGAATTTCGAATAATTTATTGTGTTCACTTAAAAAACAAAAACAAAAAAATAATAATAATTCACAACAACAAAGGCCACCTCTAGTTCTTTTTACAATCGCCCAAGGCATCCAGAATGAATCCCCTTCCGCATTTCTGCTCAGCCTTTAGTACATCAGGATCGATGAGTTCCACATTCGCCAGTAGACTGTGCGCGGGTGGTGCAGTCTCCTCCGACGAGGACGTGGTGATCTTGTCCTTCCAATCGCCGAACTTAGTCTTCACATCTGATCCGAATTTCTTGGCACTCTCCTTGAACTTCTTTGCGCCTTCTTTGATTTCACCGCCAAGTTTCTTGGCACCTTCCTGGGCTTTTATCGCTCCTTGCTGTATGGTGCAACCGACATTTTTGAAGAACAACGTCAGATCGCTGTCTTCGCTGTCGCTGGACTTTTTCACCTCACCATCGACACATTCCGCACGGACACTGACCGAGGTCACCGCAAGGACCAGAACACCCAGAAGGAGTAGCTGTTTCATTGTGATTCAAGGAAATCTCTGTTTGGTTTGTTCCGTTCAACACGACCGAACCGATAGGAAAATCTTTAAACGACTGACTAACTTTGCGTAGCTTGCGCTACTAGTTATTTAGTTCGACGTAAACGATTTAATTTGAGACAAGTGGACTGGCTCTGGGGGAATTCACTTGACTGGTCATACCATCGTGTCGGGTTGGCTAAACGGGGTACACAATCGAAGGGAATCGATTGGAAGTAAAGTTCGGCTGAAAGGTTTAGGTTTCGGTAGGTGTGCGCAGTTTTGTTTTGGATTGTTTGTTGTTGCTGAAAGTCTGAAAGGTCATCTTGGTGTTCAACAAATTGTTATTCATTCTTAACGCTTTACATACGAGTATCAGTGCAAAGGAGGCTTTACTCGTGAAGTTGGGAACAGGCTTTGGCAGTAGCATAGTTGAAGTTGCTTGCAATGTGTTTGTATCTAGACGCTTTTTTTGTGGACCTTTCTGTATTTATGATAATTTTTGTTGTTTTTCTTTTTATGTTTTGTTTAGTTGTTTCTTTTTTGTTGACAGCGGTATTCCCCTTTTCGTCATGGTTTTGCTTGCGATTCTTATAAAGTTGTTCTACTTCCTGGGTTTATTATGATTTCTTGTAGCTACAGTCTCAGATCAAGATTTTATCCATAGAATTTTTAATTGAGCTAAAGATCCTTCAGTACAAATAGGTGCTTGTGGGCCCATAGTGGCCCATAGGCTTGTAAATTTAAATCCAGTTTAGGGGGCGCTTAGTTTAGTTCAAATTCGTTCGCTGAACTAGTTCGTTCTTCCAGTTCATTGAACTCAGTATAGTTACCAGGCTAGGAAACTAGATCTTCCGCGATTCAGGAACGTACCTTTCTACAATTCATTTCCCATAGGCCAACATAACGATGTGCTTGTGGTGCTGGTTCAGTTGTTCTTACATGTATACAGGTTGCACCAAATGTACATATATCATGAATCAAATGAACTATTGAACTACTGAACCAGTTCACTACTTCTTGGAGCTCTTTTTGAACTATTTAGTTCTTGAACTACACAAGTCTAATCCGCATGTCCTCAGGAACCTAAAATGGTGTTGTGCATTACTCCTGGAAGTAACCAATGGTTTCCTAGTGCTCTGTTCCTTAAGTAACATAGACTCGGATTGTGACAGAGGAAATTGCGTGTATCTTCGTGAAGTAGAGTACACATTATCAGTTCATACTCAAATGTCAAGAACGATCATACTCATGAAACCAGTTTGGATATCCAAATTTAGGAAAATTTGTATAGTTTATCAGGTTTCTTGACTTTTCGGATCGGTTTAGTTAATTGTCATTCGGTTCAGAACGTGAACACGGACTGATAGTATGTACTCTACTTGACCTTCTTTGCAACTGCATTATCTGGTTAAATAGGAGTTTATGGTCATTGGTTGTCATTATGATCTCACGCTCAGCTCGTTTTCTGAGATTGCAGAGTAGATTCCGAACTACTCTCTTGGAAGTTTTTCAGGTTAAAGTGTTAAACTGTTTATTTGCTATCTACTGTGTGTCTTAGATATTCTTTGTGGTATTCACTCAACAGCCGGTAGTCCAAATTATGCTTCTGTAGTTCACGAGAGAACTAGTTCAAAAAAGAACTCTCACAAATGAACTAATTGAACTAGTTCTTGATGATATTTAATTTCAGCTACTTTCGTTTAGTAGTTGAACAAACTCGGGTATGTTCTGCATACAACTAAATTGAACTCGGTTTGCTTTAAGTTTGAGTATTGTACAGATGAAGCAAACAGGTTTGAACTAAATTAAGTGCCTTTTGAACTGAACTAGAATGCCCAAAGCTAGCCTAAATAGCAGAATGATTCACATATTGATCAAGATTCTTCAATGTTTTGTCCACTTATGAGGTATCTTCACGTCTTTTTCAAGTAAGGGTAAGGCGGCTCCTACCTGTAGCGCCTTTTTTGAGACAATAAAGCTTCCGTATCGACTATGTTTCAGAGGTGTTCCTTACCATCTGCACCTATAAAATCCCTGCAGAGATTTCTGCAGCTGCTTATTTTAATGGGCTTTGACAGGGAACTCGACTTAATTTTAGGTAAAATTTTGAGGTTATTGGTGCTTTAGATTGTGCGTTCATACTGCGTGTAGGACGCCGTCTCAGTCAATGTTTCATTTGTCTTATTTAGTTGGTTGTTGTTGGCCTTGTAATTAATGTCATTTCCAGGCTATTAATGTCCCTTTCAATTTAGAACTAGTTCTTTGGAACTAGCGATTTCTCTGTAATATTTTGTTTGGTAACATGGAATGCAGCCCATGATACCAAGTCGGAAATCGACATTTCCAAGTACTTAATGACTTCTTACACCTTTGACGCAAACCATAGAAGAGCTAGAGGTTGGCATGCTAAACCAAAAATCATATTTATGGCCATTTTGGAAACATTTAGCATGAACTCTGACAGTTTGGTCTGATAAGTCGTCTTCATCATTGAAATCCAACTTAAACACTGAAAGGATTCAAATATTTTATGTATCCTTGACACATATGTGACAGCTATGTCACGTAGTCAGCCTGAAGTGTTCGGCCTCAAATCAGCTTAAAGGCTGAACACCCTAAGGTGCTCTCAATATAGAACCCCTTAACTCCGTACAGCTGATGTTCAATACGTTAAGTATGATAATTTAATTGACTTAAATGTTCCAAGTCACTGGCATGATACGTAGTACTCGAGTCATGAATAACGAATAATTTCAGAATAACATCTTGACAAGGCAACGTCAACGATCTCCAAATAAATTGATAAATTGAGCGTAATCTGATCTGTCACAAGTGGAAGCGTTTTGTCGGATCTGAGCACAGATACAAGTAGTTCAGTGAAAAAAAAAAGAGTCATGGTGGGACACTTAGTAGACATATCAGAAATCTACCGTTTCGTCTTTATGCAATAGAGCTGCTCCAGTTCGAGTGAACCAGTAACACGATCAAATTAATTTGACTTGTAAATGCGATCGAATGATTCATATGCTAATGTTAGAAAATTTGTAATAACCTTGTTGCGCGGAATTAAGTAATCGAGAAATATTGTCTGATTACAGTCGCGCGGTGAGTTTTTATTTTTTTCTTGTTGTCGCGGAAAAGGTGTAATCCAAGGTGGATTGCAACAAGTAAGACTTATCGGATTGCAAGAGCTAACGAAATGCACATAAATGAGTCACAATTTGGTCGAAGAGGAAGTAATTTTAGCCTGAAAATGACAGCATATCGAACAGCGTAGGGATACTGCAGATACTGCTGATATCTCTGGACTCATTTGAGTCATCGAATACAATTTTCAAAGCTCAGATGCAAATTTCGTACGAGGATTTAATCAAACTGATGTACATGTACTACATCAATGAGAACGCCCCCAAAAAGTGGGCGTAGCTAAAGATAATGTACGGATAAATTGAAGATGATTTGGTATAGAAGTGAGGATCTACATGCCTGTTCATTGTCAAACTGTTGACTGTTCAAAACCTGGATTGAACCAGGAATCCGCGTTATCAAAGTTCACTCGCTAAGGAAAGCGAAACAATGGTTTTCCCATAAATTTATTGAGAAGGCAAGTTTAGAGCCAACCTGATGTTCCACAGGGAATTCACGTAGGACCAATACTCTTGGAAAATAGTTCGAAGAAAATTGCCCTCCAAACATTCGAGGATATTATCATCCGACTTTGTTAAAGTCCTTCCTTCTGCGCTATAAAACAGGATTGGGATGATGTAGGCTTTACATAGAGTCTCCTTGGTATTTTTCGACAAGTCCTTGCTATTCATTGCTTTCTCAGGCCAAAGCATTAGTGATTCACAAGAGTAATTCTCGGTTGATTTTTGAAGTTATGTTCTTGTCAAAGCTTATACCGGAGCCGTGGTAGACGAAGTCCCTAACTACCTGTCTTTTGTGAAGTTCTGTCCGATTCGTACAAGTTTTGTTCTATCTTTTTTGACAGCATATAGTATGTATGTACTTGGTTTTCACTACTAAACCTATTTTGGGCGCTTCTTCTCCAATATTTGCAAACCAGTGACAGTTCGGGGATGATACCCGTGTCCATGCACTACATGTAAGTAATTCGACAGACTTCTGGAAATTCTGTGTTGGCTTATGAACTTCGTATAGTCTTCTCAAGCATGATAATAAAAAGTCACATGACAGCGCATCACCTTGTCTTAATCCTTTCTTGACATCAAAGGTGTCGGTAGGATTGTTTCCGACCTAACCTTTATGGAGCTGCGAGCATTTGCCATCATTGTGTCATCCTGCACAATCTGATGAGTTTGACAGGGATGTCAATACAAGACATGACCGTAAGATCTGGATTTCTTATATTCTTTTCCAGGATGTGTAGTGTGAATATTTGGTCGATTCTGGACTTATCCAGTCTAAAAATGCAGTGATACGGGTCAATCGGTTCTTCTACAAAGGGTCGACAGGATCTTATATGCAATGTTAAGGAGACTAATGTTTTTATCGTTGGGGCAATGTAGCTGATCTCCTTTTTGTGGATCGGGCAAATGCGGCCTCCAACCAGATGTTCATCTCTGTTTCCTTGCCTTGACACTATTAGCGTTACTCCTCTACATATGCAACATAAACAAGTGTGTTGGATTCACTGAACCAAAATATGTATTATGCAAGTGATGCAACAACGGTATTGCTTTCCATCTCAGGTAGGTACACTCCAGGCGAAAAGTTTGAGGATTATCAATGCAGTCATGCGTGGGGACTAAATTTTATGAGTAATAGTGGATTGCTTTTGCAGATATCAAGATCCTGCGTTTAACGAACTATTCCGTCACAAACCGGAGGTCTTGAGGATTAACAAAGTACTTCCTAGAGCTACAACTCAACAAGAGAATCGGATAAAAGCCATAACAACCAATGAAAGTAAATAAAAAACAACACTCGAATGGATACTCGGTGGACTATTTTGCACATAACAAGTAGAAAATACTAGATTGGGCCAAAAAGCATAAGGACCGGACCGAAGAAGTTTTATAAAGCGATGAATCCAATCTAGAGAGTTTTCGGCGAAGAGCTGAAAGGTATTAGAGTGTGTCGTTCCTACTACCATCAAGCATGAAGGCGGTTCTGTTGTGGTTTCGGGATCTTTTTCTGAAGTGGGAGATCTGGCTTGAATGGATGGTAAACTGAATAAGAAGGCCGGACTGAGATTAATTAGCGAATTCGTATTTCAACAGGACACTTCCCCTAAGCCCATGTCAAGAGTTTGTCACGGCTCCATGAAGCGCAGGGAAGTTGAAGAAATCTTACGAATCATTGTATCGCAGTTACTAGGTAAAGCTTTTATGGAAGGAATTTGGTAGAAGGGTTCAAGATCAAAGCCCATCATCAGAATCTGCGCTGTGGAATAGCCCATCACAAAACTGATCGCTTAAATGCGAAGAGTTTTGAAAAAAAGTAATCAAATAAAAAGTTTGCTTTAGACTTAACCAAATTTTTGTTTTTTAATAAAAACTTTTCAAACTTTTGGCCTGCCGTGTACGAAGATGCACCGAAAACAGAATATTTCTACTAAAATTAGAACATGAAGATGAATAGGCTATCAGGCATATATACCCCCTGAAATTGGGGAGTCCCACGGGAACTACAGTGATAGCCAAAGCAAAAGATAAGATAAAGCGAGATTGATCTTATATGTATGATCAGAGTGAATTTGTAGGATTTTCTGATCTTCGGTTTCTTCCACCCTTTCATTCCACGAAATCAGTGATCATATGATCATATGAAGCACTGACATATGTAAGCTATTTGGTTATCACCGATCTACTCTATCTAAAGAAATCCTAACCTTGACTCTTTAACAACAATTGACAGATCTTGTAAAAGAAGTTGGTGGTGTGAATGATCACTTGATATAGATATCACAGAGTGGTCTTTGTAAAAGAGGATGACAGGGTGATCTAATGTTCAACACTAGTTTCTGATGTCAAGATCGATGATCGATACTTGGATATGTATGATCACCGATCGTCGTGATCGTTTTTCAAAAGCAAGGACAGTGTACCTTTAATAAAAAAAAGCAAACAAAGACATTTTAAATGTGACATTTATTTATGCGCTTTCAGGTTGTCAAAACCAAGATGAAAATAATTTTGACTTCTCTGTTGTGGATGTTGCTACATTGCGGACCTCAATGTCGCTTCGTCGCTTGTCAGATGAATTTTTATATTCTGCAACGTTGCTATCTTCGTCATCGTTGTTATCTTCGTCATCGTTATTATCTTCGTCGTCCTTGTTCTCTTGGTTTTCGTTGTTATTTTGGTCTTCTTCATCACCCCATTCGTTGTTGTCATCCTCGTTTTCTCCATAGTAGTCCTCATTCTCCTCTTGTTCCTCTGGAATATCTGGTAGGAGTGCTTTTTCTGTAGTTGTTGGTTCTGGTGTTGTTGTGGTTGTTGTAGTCGATGTAAGCCATGCCGGAGTACGAGGTGTAGTTGTTGTGGTTGTTCTTAGCCAATATGGCACTGGAGTCGTTGTTGTTATTGTCGGAGAACGAGGTGTAGTTGTTGTGGTTGTTCTTAGCCAATATGGCACTGGAGTCGTTGTTGTTATTGTCGGAGAACGGGGTGTAGTTGTTGTGGTTGTTCTTGGCGAATATGGCACTGGAGTTGTGGTTGTTCTTAGCCAATA
Source organism: Xylota segnis (assembly GCA_963583995.1). Classification (NCBI taxonomy): domain Eukaryota; kingdom Metazoa; phylum Arthropoda; class Insecta; order Diptera; family Syrphidae; genus Xylota; species Xylota segnis. Next base: position 6,451,976 of record OY757237.1, read on the forward strand.
TGGCACTGGAGTCGTTGTTGTTATTGTCGGAGAACGAGGTGTAGTTGTTGTGGTTGTTCTTAACCAATATGGCACTGGAGTTGTGGTTGTTCTTCGCCAATACGGCACTGGAGTTGTTGTTGTTATTGTCGGAGAACGGGGTGTAGTTGTCGTGGTTGTTCTTAACCAAGATGGCACTTGAGTCGTGGTAGTTGTTGGCTGTTGCGGCTTGCGCTGAGTTGGAATTCCACTATCATCACCTAAAGTAAAAATTGCTCACTGTTTCATAATTGTTTCATAATTTAAATATTTTTGTCATCCAACTCACATTCTGGCAATGAACGATCGAAATCACATCGAATAAATTGGTTTAAATGATCGTCACTTAGAAAGGGATTGGCTGGGGGTCTCTTTGCACTGTGAAATACTTCGATCACCTCATCGACGTATTCATATTGAGGATATGGTGACGGTTTCCGCCGAATGTAACGAGTGTAAGCAACATTAGCGCCTAGACTCGGCAAACTATTCACAGAAAGCACAAACGTAAGTGTGACAAATATCAGAACGAACCGGAAGAACCTTGGTAAGGCCATTGAAGATGAGAGATGAACTAGTTCGGATTGTTGAATTAGATTTGTATTTATTGCGAAAATCGAAAATGCACATATGTATGTGTATGTATGTAGATAGCCAGCGAATGTTGATAACCTTTTGGACATTGAAAATGAAGTTCAAAGTTTGGAAACTGTTGCATAGTCTTCGGCGGAAATATTCGCTACAGTGGTAACGCGAAAATTGAATCAAAGGTAAAAGTTTTTGACGATTGGTTTCGTTATTGAAATCTTTTATGGGAAAATCCTCATTAAATGATGTGACCAAAGAGAACTGCCACGTCACCGCTGTAAAACTGAGCTAACGAACTTAGTAGGTTAAAAGTGGGAAATGGAAAAAGTGCTGGTGAGAGTGCGGATCCCTGTGGAACTCCGATATTTATAGCAAAACTTTTGAAAGTCACACAGTCGTCTGCAATATGAAGTGAATTGCTACCACTAGACCATTGTGTTGCTGCCTCTAGAAGTAAGTCTTTGGAGGATTTGATGTAATTACTCTAAGGAGTGAGCAAATGTTAAATTTTGGAGAATATAGTGAACCATTTTGGTCCCGTTTTGCTTTCCTAAACCCGTTTCATGGAATAGAGACCAACGTTGAACCTGAAACTTCTATAGTTAGGTTGGTAGGTGCAAGGAATGAGTGCAGCCAAAGAGATACAGTCTCACCTGGATCTCGATGGATCCATTATGCTCCCCTGTGGTATCCCAATACCAGAAAACAAAGCGGTCCTTCTGAACCAGCCCCTTTTCGTAATAAACTTTAAGTTGACGTGTTAGCTAGTTCGTTGAGTTGATCGAAAAATGTTTTCTTGCTGAGAGTTAGGCATTCGCAGAGGAAGTGCGTTATGTCTTCCTCTACTTCTGTATTGCCGCAGCCTCTGCTTAGGTCTATGCTGCTGGTTCTCATTATACACCCATCAGGATGGGCAACTGTGGTCTATTGAGTGATAGAAGTTCTTTCGTATTTGTTTGGCCTTGTTTGGGTTTCTCTTGGCCAGCTTTTCTTCTTTAGGGTTTTCGGATCCAAACCGTTCAGTTTTTTTTTATCACATTCGAGCTTTTTTTGATCAAAGCAGCTTAACTGTCTTGAGGGGTTTAAATTACTCAACGTATTGGTCTTTGGAGGACCTATCATTCAGGTGACGTCAGAGGTGCTGACCCTTGGAGAGCTCTTGGTTCCTGTTGACGTGGGTGTCGTCGGTTTGACCTTTTTGTTTGGGGTAAAAGTCTTGGTGCTTGGTCTTGGTCTTGGTCTTGGTCTTGGTCCCCGCTGTATGAAACCCGGGATACCGGAATGGCAGTGACGTCGTGGTAGTTGTTGGAGCATGAGAGGTAGTCCTAATCTCTACTAGCGCGCGCTCTTTCCAGGAGCCGATATTACTCGATCTCCATCTTAGGTTCAGAGTCACCCTCGGCAATTTTAAAGTACCTGAGATGCTTCTTAAAGAACTTTGGTTCATTTAATTAAATCCGTACAATCTATATTGGCTTTCTTCCGCCGTAGTCGTTTATAAGTGATAGGAGATAATGCATTCCTTCGAGTTGCCTTCTAGCGTCAAACTGAATATTGGCCTTACTTCCAGCACCTTTATGCTCGAGGTGTTTGCTCTCAGTGCCGCACTGTTTCGAAGGTTCTGCAGTTTTTCAAAGTGCACCTCTCTATGCTAGTACCATACTGCCTCCATATTGTGCCACCTCATTAAACTACTCTTTCATCCTTCATCCTTTATTAGGTCTTCCAATGGTTTACGACACACAATGAACTGCCCTATCATCTGCGAATCCGAATTCATTCATAAAATGAAGAGTAGAGGCTCAATTTGTTAGCCTCGTGGTATTCCATATTGTACGCAAAATTCAAAAACAGGAGATGGATACGGTGCCTCTTGCCGAGGGCTATAGTTATAAAGCTGGCGAAGTCTCTTGGTCCTAGTTTTGATAGGTTTCGAAGCGTAGAACCATAGTTTTCTGTTTTTCCCTTATATAGGACGCAGAATCACCTCTTTAAGTTCTCTAATTTTTAAAGATTTATTATATCGCATTTTGGGTTGATTTATTTCGTTTTAATAAGAACATGGGTATCGGCATTAAATTTAACATCTTTAGCGCTAATACTGTCTCCCCCAGGGGTTTTCCTGACGTTCAAGGAACCTATGGATAATCTGCAAATTTTCTGGAACTATTTGATCTAACATTTCGATGTCTGGACGAAGACTCAGCCTGTCCGAAACAAAATTGCATGCATTTTCTCTTACCGTAAAGATTGCACGCAGGCTTCAAATTACTCAGCCGCCGACTGGCCTTAATCACTTAATGTAATGTGTCATGTGTATATGTGTCACTACAGCATAAGTTCTTAAAGTTAAGGTACACAACGACTTACCGTTTAAGCGTTTAATACAATCTGTCACCTAACCATTTACCTTAAACTCAAAGCCCCCGGTGAGGGCCGTGGCTCATGTGGTTAGTACGTTGGACTATGCAGCAAGGGGTTTCCAGGCTCGATGCCTAGGTAGGTCAAAGGATTGACTGCAACTATGAGAGCTGCAGCCTCTGCATAGGTTTGTCCTGCTGATGCTCATTCTTCTGAGGTGGGCCGCCATTGGGATGTTTTGAAGGTGTGGGATGAGGAGGATCAGCTATGTTTTATTGAGTGACAGACACTCAACCACGGTACGAGGAGAGTGCACCCCAGCGTTTGCCATGTTTCAGAAGTCTTTCGAGGTCTTGCAAGATAGGAGGTTGTTCCAGCTGGCTTTCATTTCCTTGAGAGTCCAGATGTCCCGAGATCCAGCATAGCCCAATGCTATGCCTAGAGTTCAGGGATTTGAGTTCCTCTTTAGATTGTTTGACCAGTTTTAAGTTGACCGGTGGATTTTATGGCTGCCGGGCTGTCGATGTATATGTCAATATACTTGTTATTTTCCAGAGTGGATAAGCTCCTGCAGCCTTCTGTGAGACTATACATTACCGACTGGAATACACTCGCGTGGTTGGGGAATTTTATGAAGCGGTCGATTTGTGGTTCCTCTGAGAACTTTCCGAAGCCTGTGCCTTCATCCGTTTTGACCCATCTGTAAAGATGGATATGGAGTCAGGGTTGATGATCCCACAATTTTTCAAAACCCTCGGTTTTCCACTCCTTCTCATTTCATGGCTAAGATCGTACCTATAAGAAAAGACAGTGCAGAGTTCTCTTTATCCCATTAAGGTAGTCATCTTAGTCCTCTGACATTTGTCTCAACAATTAATGATATTGGCGGCATCATTGAAGATCCTGATCTGTCTGTTTACCCTTTTCTTCCGTAACCTCCAGAACCCATTACTTTCGGATCAAGCCGATTCTATCAGTTTCCTCGCTGGGCATCAAATTGTGACAGGAAACCAAGACATTGACCATATTACAATCAACCAAACCTTCTCTTAGTTTCGAAATCCCTTCACATCACCTTAGTCAAAGCCCTCCTTTACTATTCTAGCCAAGTTAAGTCACCTTTTCACGACACTCACTCCCTTAGAATCGAAGTTATCCAGCGTAGGCTTATCCATTTTGCCTCATGCGTTCTTCCACGGACCATGGACGAGTGTATATCTCTTTAAAAGACCCTTGGCCCGACTACTACATGTGTTTATAGCACTAGATTGGACCTTGAAGCCTTGGGAAAAACCCAAGTTTACCATTCCAAACAACTTCTTACATAAGAAAAGAGTTTATCAAAGCTGTGCCAAAAATACAACATCCAAGTTAACAGGATGCAGAAAAAAAAAAAACCTCAACTAAAAACCTGATAACATTTCTGCTTGCCTCGATAAGAAACCGTTGAATATATACACAATTACTGTAAGGCCTTGTACCTCAAAAAGTACAAGCTACTGCCCCCATACTGTCTGAGTGGACTTAAGTATGTAATCAGACCCCGTTCTTTCGTATCTATAACTCTTTATCTTGCGAACCACTTGCGTATTCAATCAAAACTTCCCATAGATTACGAATTGCACTTGAACGTGAGTTAACGTGTTTATCCTCACATTGACCACGTTCAAGTCTCGAAAACATTTGTTATTAACGACTCGGATTCGGAATCTGACTCAGACACACCTTTGTCAATTACATCAAGAATTTTTATTACTAAAAACTAATCATTGCTACGAATGTATGGTATTTACAAAATTATTCACCTTTTGGGTATTTTACGAGTACGATACAAATTTTCACAAAAAAAAAACAAAACACCAAAGCGAACAGCACTCACTTCGCCTAGAACACGAGATCACTCAGTCTCATCCCCATCGTCTGACCTGTGAAAAGGGCAAAATCACTGATTAGTCGAGTGAGAAGAGCAGTTAGTAATGCACCCTTACCGGACGACAGCGGCCTCTGAAATCGACCCTACATCTCAGTGGAGATACCAATATGCTGGCTTCCTTTGCATCTGCGGTGGTTCGGTAAAATATCACCTGCCTAGGGGCTGAGGTTGCGGCAGGAATGCTCACCAACAGCGAAACGAAGAGCGACGCTATCAACCAACTGATTGCTTTGAAATTCATTTTCGGACTACGGCTGTGGTTTTTCATTGAGTGGACGGAGTGCAGAGTGGTGGACTCTTATCGCTGCTTTTGCGCGGTTGTTGTTATTTTTGTAAAAGGTCGGAAAAAATAACAAATTAAATTTCGTTGCATACTTGTAGGCAGGAAGTGATCGTCACCGAGTGATCGTGCGGAAGTATGCTAAGAGATTTTCACAAAACAAAACAAGTACTGGCATCTATTCGAATATAAAAGCGTTTTAAAGCTAAATTGTGCAGGAATGTAATTTCCATGAGAAAGTTCGGGAGATCCGCGGCGAGGTAGCCCTCATCCACCCAACTCGGTTCGGTTATTGGCATCTGAAATAAACAAAAAGATTGCATGTTAGGTATGGTTTGAACTGAGTATCTGTTTAATATAATAATTTAGTCATTTTTTCTGGAATATCCTTGGGTAGACATAGACATCACTATTACTCAACTGTTTTACACGATCGTAGGCCGATATCTTAAAGAGTGTATCGGAGTTCACGTTTATAAATTAGCCATACCCCAACCATAGAATGGTTTTTAATAAATGGAGATACATTCCCTAATACTTAAGAAGTGATGACTAGATCAATGCTTGGTTATATCGTCGGGGATACAGAGTACTAGCCCTGCCTAATCGGTAAAGTAGGCGTGGTAGGTATGTTCAAGATTAGGAGTATTTCTTTATCTCCTTGACTTGGTTCTTGAGATGATAATGGCAAACGAGGAAGTACTCTTATTCAAGTAAGATTGAGTTTTGGAAACAGGAAAAATCACAGGGTGTCATGTCTGAAAATGGATTTAAAAAGTCGCTCAGAAGGATGGATTTGCCAGACTGTGCATCATATCGGAGTGCAAAATCCAAGAGTTGTTCTACCACTATTCCGATCTTTTTGCGGCGATGCTTGCTGACTTGTTTACATGTCATACTCATAAGCCCGAGTCTCGTCCGAATTGACTCATTCTAACATGTCTGCAGCAAGTCTTTTGCGATGCTCCATTTGAAAAAAAAATCAGCCCTCTTGAAACAGGAAGGCTTGCATGGGTCTCTTGCCCAAAACATCACCTAAAATGTGACGAACTGATTCGTTAGAGATGGACATACTTCTTGTGAAAGCTCTCTCAAACTATAGTGATGATTCAGTAACAGAGTGTACTGATGGCGAGTACTGTTGGCTTACAATTTCCCCAATTCATACTTGGCTTATCCATGTAGACTTTGGACCAAATTGTTCTCGTAATGAAGCCGTGGTTTTATGGTCTATGTAGCAAGTACCGCCGTCTTGTTGCTGCCAAATTTATTGGAGATCACGGGCAGCAAGTTAGCGATTGCGGGCACCATTGATAGTTCTGGCCGGCCTCGTTTTATGGACCGTCGATTCCACCGTTTCTTTGTCTGAATGTAATGGCAGCTCTTCGAGTTACACTTCATCAGACTACTGACATCAGAAATGTGCTTGATTGCTGAACAAAATTTTTGTCGAAAACAGTGGATTTTCTTTAAGATTTTCAAAAGCCCAAAGACTAAATGGTTAGGTATTCGTATTTTGTATGCTTTCAACCCAAGATCCTTGCGTAAAATAAGCCAAATTGTTGTATACGCCAGCCAAACTGTTGAGAACGGCGCCGAATCGATTCATTACATGCCTATTTTGTCGGGTAGGGTCTAATAATGAAAACTGGCAACCATAAGTTGCTTTAAATGCACGAAAAACATTCCTAGTAGAACGTAGATTTTCGTAATACAGCTGAATAATTTAAAATGTCAAATAATACTGAACAAAAATACCTTGACAAGTTAATACGACTCATGTGTCATCTGTCAAAAAATCCGTAGAGAGTGGAAAGTGAATCACCTTTTATTTCACGTCCCTTTTTAAACGCTGTTTACCACTGCTCTTGTCCGAAGGCTTTGTTCAACATTTTTAATGCATTTGAACAAGAAATTCAATTCGGAACACAAAATTTCAAAAAAGCAATATTTTTTTCTTAGTAAAGTTTATTTTTGGCAGCTGTCAACAAACTAGTCGAAAGATGGCGCTCATCTTCAGCGTCAAAATAGATGACAGTTGTACCAACATACCCGTGTTTTTAAAACCCATTAACGCGGTTCTTTTTGAATGATTCAGTTGCGCTTATACATACGTATGTATTTAAAAATTTCTGACCGAATGTGAATGCGGCTTTTCCAAAAGGACCCTTGTCTTTTAAGTTTATAAAATTTGACAATAAATATCAACACATATCAAACTTGAACCTAGTTGTACGTAGTTATAGAATTTCCAGAAATGTTCATTACACTATCTTGGTTGGTAGATAGATAAGGTAATGATTGACACTATGTAGACGACCTATAGGCTCATAGAGAAGTACCCATGGTTTTAGATATCGCCGCTGTACTGACAAGTGGAGTCTAAATCTGTTGGCATTCTAATAGCTTGTCCTAAATTTTCATTCTTTTTTTGAATGAATTTTTTATGCTAATGACATGCCAAGAACAAACATAAAAATTATTTTTAAATCTATAAAACGGATTAAAAGATTCACGTCAAAACTATCTTCATAGACATTTCCACACAAAAGTATCTTGTACTGTGCATATGTATCTACATGATGTAATATGTTTCTGGACAGACATACATATGTGCGTAATTAAATTGACGATATAAATTTGATTTACAATTTAGGGCACATAAACGGCGATCGTCATCTAAATATTTTTTTTTATGTTTTTAGTTGTTTGGTGGTAGAATTGATGTCGTCTAGATACATAGCTATAATACGTTTGATTAAGTTCTATTTATATTTATCGTTTCTTCTTTGCAGTGACGCTCTATGGCACAGTGGACAATACGAATCTATCTGGAAGATGTATTTTTTTTTTGATTTGAAATCATATGTTTAGGTTGATGGTAACTTATTTCTTCATAAATCAATTTATTTTACTGTTTACTGAAGCAAATCACATGACTGCTTTTGCTGGAATAAACAATTGCATGTTGTCCCTAAGCTGTTTTGCCGTCCATACAACATTTATTGGTCCACAGTATGGCATAGGATATAGGATTATAGTAAGACTAGCAAACTACATCAGTCAGACAGTCAGTTGTTTCAGTCTCTGCAACTTGTTGCTTGTACAAGCTCTGATGAGAAATTAAATAGAATCCGTATGACAGGACTATGATTACTTATTTAACTTATGTCCTGTATCCCCTTGTGGGTCCTAGGGCCTCGACAATGCCTACGCGCCATCGTGTGCGGTTTCTGGAAATGTGTTTCAGTTCTCCCCAACTCTTTCCCAGTTGCCGTGCTTCCTTCTCAACTGTTCTCCGCCACGTATTCCTAGGAGCGCCGCGTATCCTGCCATCTTGAATAAGCGGGTTCCATTGCATCGCGTGGTTAGCTATGGACCTGTCACCCTTTCGGAGAGTATGTACTGCCACTTTCGTCGTCGTATTGTTGTACCTATGGGTTCATGGCCCGTTCTCTGATGGAGTTGTTCGTTAGAGATACGGTTTGGCCAGAAAATCCTAAAGATATAACGTAAGCATCTATTGACGAACGTTTGCAGCTTTCTCGTGATAGTGGCGGTTACCCTCCAGGTACCACATCCATATAGCAACACGGATTCAACATTGGAACGGAACAGTCGTAGCTTGGTGGTTAAGCTAATCGCATTGCTACGCCAAACTGTAGATATCATCCCAAGCGCAGATTTTGCTTTGCCTATTCGGCTGGCTACATCCAGTTCGGTTCCGCCATCGGTTGAGACAATACTTCCAAGGTATTGAAAACTCTCAACCGTTTGTCCACCAATGCATACATGAGCTGATGAGCTCGCTCCTAGGCTGATCATTTTTGTTTTTGCCGAGTTAATTTTCAGCCCAACGACTGCTGCCTCTCTCTCCACGTTTGTTGTCATTTGGTGAAGGTCCATAATTCTATGTGACAGCATACGTCGTCGGCGTAGTCGAGCTATTTGAGTTTAGATGTAAGAGTCCATTAAAATAGAAATAGAAATAGTATTGGTGAAAGTATGCAGCCTTGCCGGACCCCACTTGGGACTTCGAATTCCTGTGACAGCCTTCCTCTGTGCAATACGTGACATGTGGATCCATCATATGTAGCAAGACTATGATATGACTCCACAAAGATTGTAATTCACTTCCGCCTTATTTTCTGTTATGGAAATTGTCCTGCGATAATACTTTTTTTATTGCTCTAGCATATGCTATAGTAAGCAGGGAAAATTCCAAGTTTATTGGCTTGTTTTCTTAACGCCTTATACTGATACCTTCGCATGGATGGACACCTTAAACTGACTCACAAGTCTGCTGAAAAACCAGCACTGCTTGGTGTTGGTACACTAAGAATGGTCTCTGGCATTCAGAGTGTCAAGCGACCCGTGCCTATTGGATGGTTTGCAGCCAGGGGATACACCGCATCTGGTCTCGTAAACCACATTGAACAAAGGCTCCGCGCAGAAGACCTCTGGTACTGTACGAATGAATGTGAACACATCATCAAAACTTACGACAGCTCACTTTGATCAAAAAGTTAAATATCCTTTAAAAAATAAGTTCTGGGGTTGCTTTTCGAATAAAGGTGTCGGATCACTTGTGGCAATCGAAGTCATGGTCAACTTTAATCCCTACTCCCAAGTCGGACCGAAACTGTCTGCTTAAGAATGGAGATAGGCACTGCAGTAGACTTCTACGTGGAAGCACTGCAAACACAGACATAAGACTGTTCAATGATCACTAGTAGTTGGAATGAACAGAATGGGACCTAAATAAGTGTCTTGAGGTACCTCGGATGTGGCCTTAAAAGTAGCGGACAAGACCCGAGAAGACGGACTAAAAGCGGATAATATAAGAACCATTTACTAAAAGACAGAAATCGAGTTTACAATATTGGGGTCAAAGTTACAATGACATCGACTTTTTTGGCATTTTCACTCTGCGAATGGGCAATGGACACATTGTGGTAGACCTACCCTTTAAAAAACCAAAAGGAAGCAAAAAGGACTTACACTGAAAGGTTAGGATTTCGAAAAGAATACGTTTAAATAAGTACAGGGAAATTGACTGCCAAATTTAAGAAAATTTACCTTTTGAAGGGGATATACGAAAGAGCTTAGAGAGGTGTGAGGAACGATTAGATGAACGATTAGATTAGATTAGATTAAAACGATTAGATTAGATGCCAACAAAACTTGGTGAAAATTGTCACTTATAAAAAAAAGTTCTTGGACAGCAATAAACCCACCCAAACTTCATTGCTTTCCCGAAAAGTGATCGTGTGGTGTATTTTGTGTATTTTATGTGTATGGGAGAGTGACCGAAATTTGTCTTTTTAGGAACGATCATTGCAAACGCAGTCCGAGTAGTTACATGAACGTTATTAAATTGTATATTAAAATTTAACATTTGTACTATATCTCAAACAAATTTCAGCTTGATATCTCAATTATTCCGTGTTTTATTTAAGTAGAAAATTGTTATGTCCTTATTGAAAAGCCCTTTATTTTACTAAATGTCCTGCATTCACTGACAGTTGCTTCTATCACGTCATGAGCACAACTCACAAAGTTTCCTTTGAACTTGTGCGAATATATGTATCTTATGAATCTCTTTTCGAAGGAGTAGTTCGTATGGTATTAGCAATTGGCGGCCGCCCAAATGATGTCAAAAGCGACCTACTTGCAGCTCAGAAAGATAGCCATACTGACGTCATACAAATAAGACTTTAAGACTGTCTAACTAGTAAAATGTTTCTAACAAACTTACCCCCTTGGTTTTGCCGCCAGGATCCATTCCTTCGATGTATTGCGCCGATCCTACGATTGCCATCGTTCCCTTCGTCTGATGATGATGCCAACAGAATATTCCCATCACTTCTGTGCCTTCGAATCGGTATGATTTTTCGTCGCTGACGACTCCCGGGCAGTTCCCCAAAATTATTCATACTTTGACTCTGCGATGCTGGAACGCCAAGGCTTGCACCGAGCAGGCCATTCTGGGTGTAGGAACTGTTCCTTCCTTTATGGGAAGAGCTCGACGGACTTAGAACGTTTTCAGTGGACGATGTCTTTGGTGGTCTTCGGCGGGTGCGACGTTGTTTAAGTGGCTCCTCGGCTACGACAATAGTACCAGCACGGCTGGTTCGAAGGAAGTACCGCGGTCCCATTTGAATTTGATGAGTCTCTGCTGTTTCGAATTCTGGAGAGGATAGGCGGCATTTCATTGCACTCAGCCGTTCGAGGATCGAACCAGATGGGGTGAGCGATGGACGGGTGCTGGTGTTCGAACGTCGGTAACGACGTTTCTCCCTGGGCTTCTGCTCTTCTTCGTCGGAAGCTGGATGAACCTTGAATCGGACCTCTTTGAATGAGGAGGCACGTCGTTCAAATGGTGTAGCTGCACGGTGCGGTGCATTCAAATGGCCATGGGAGTGAAACGGTTTCCATGAAGCTTTCGAAACGAATAGTTTGTCGGAAGTGCTATCCAAATCGGAGTAGATCGCTGGTCCTAGCGGCGTGATTCGGTTCCCTTCTAGTTGTGTTTTGTTCAGCCTTTGAGGCTCAATGCTTTTCTCCTTTATACTCCATTTTCGCTTCCAGGGTGTGTTTATATTTACATCCTCCTCCGGTTGAGGGCTGTTTTCGCTTTTTTGCGGCGAGCGATCTGAGTCTGTTGCTTCGCAGATTTGCAGCGATCCGAAGTCTATCTCGTCCGGAACCGAATTCCGCCACGGTCTGTATCCATTCACCCTTTTCTCCCCCAGTACTACGGTCCTAGATACGTCTTCAACTTCCGGATAGTTTCTGTAGTTCATCGACTTGTCTCTTAAACGCAGATTATCACACGGCCTCGTCGGTTTGTAACTATTTTTCTCCGCGGAATCCAACGATCCCAGGCCTGTATCTTCATCATCTTGCAACGACCGCTCGAGGTTGGTAGTCACAGATCTCAGAAGCCTCCGTCCTCTTCGCTTTGGCGGCTTTGGTGCCTTCTTCTCTGCTCTATAGACCGCATCATCCACTTGCTGATTGGCATCGACCAACAAGTCACCCTTGTGATTGAATAACATGATCCTCGGCATCGCTATACTCGACGATGACCTCGACGTGGTTAGTTCCCATTTCCAAGCGCTGGGCTTCTTCAACTTCAACTGCAGCAAGTTATTATCCGCATCCGCATCGCAATAAATGCCGGTACCATCACCGCTGTCAATCCATGAATTTGACATTGCAAACTGGCGATGACTCACAGAGGCAAGACCTTGTAATCTCAGCGGAACGCCACCTGTTACACACAAAAGATTCAATTAAATACACAAGCCCACACACAAGCAGATACATACGTATCTATCGGTTGTTTCTCGTGCTATCTCGCGACCTAAAGTCCTACATCAAGCGAATCAAACAAAAGCCAACCGCGAAACAAATTTATATATCATTGGACGCGTGCCAGAGAATTCTGTTTATTTAAGAAGCTCTCTTCGCAAAGTCTTAGGTGTGAAACGGAATCGTATAGAGAATCTAAAAAAAAATATATAAAACTTCCCAATAAATCCGAGACAACAAATCATATTAATTATTTTTAGAATGGTATTTTCGATTTCCCCATTTGAAATATAAAAAGAATCTAGATCGATACGTGAATTCCTAGTATTTCGAGATCGATTCGTCGATAGAGTCGTATGTACGGTCGGGGTACTGTGTCGCGCACTTAGTCAGCTAGCCACAGAGAGCCCTGCCTTCGAGAAACTGAAACACTTTGGTCTTGTGACGTGAATCAGGAGAAATAAATGACGTTTACCGTTGCACGCTGTACGTTTTCGAATCACGTTACGAACAGTCTATTCTCGTAAAGCAGTCTTCGTTAGCAGAGACGAATTTAAAGACTAAGTCGTATGGTATTGGCCAACAAGGCAGAAGAGTATCTAAAAGCGTTTGCGGTGGTGAGCGTTTTATGTTTATGTTGTTGAAGCGCGTGGGAGAGGATACAGATACCAGTGGATTTAGATACATGGCAGAGAGAGAGAGAGAGAGAGCTCATTGAGAGATTATGGGGGTTCAGATACTAAATTAGTTAGCGGATACTAATGTTTCGGGTGCTTGTACGCATGTACGCACGCGACTGACGTAGGAATGCTTTTTCGAAGCGAGATGATGGATTCTTTCAGCTGGTTGTAATTTTTTTTTATTTTTTTTTGCAACTATTCGACATGGATAGATGGATTTGTATGATGTGAGTGAATAATGGAAGACGAATGGTATGGTATTTGGTGGCGAACACCACTTGTGGCCCTTCAAGTGCGTGCCAATGGTTAGCTTTTAGTGATAGACAAGTTGAGTTTATGAATTTCATTGTAAGAATGCTACAGTGGGTGTCACAAGTCGGAGTATATACAGACTTCTTTACATTAGTTTCGATGGTTTATCAAAAGGTATTGGTACTTGATTATTGAGCGTAAATTTATCTAAAAGTAATCGGATCGTACGTATGAAGAATGAAGGACTGTAGAAGACAATGGATGTGTCCATAGGTTGTGTCCAATCCACTGACACTTTCTCCTCCGTATATGTAGTTATGGTTATAGGTTCTTGGCCCGCTGTCGGAAAAAAGTAGTCGTTCGACATACGATTCGGTCAAGAACAACTCAAGATGATTCTTAGATATGATTGACGAAGATTTGCAGGTTATGTGCGGTAGCGATGTCCTCCTTCCATAAGAACTGATTCCACGTTTGATAGGAAAAGTCGCAGTTCGGTCCTCAAGCTGATAATATTGGTTTTCCAGATTTGGGATAGCACTCCAAACACAGTTTTAGTTTTCCTGATGGTGCTGCGCACAACCAGATCGATGCTAACGCGGTAAGCCGAGACGAATTTCGTTCATTTTCTTGACCACCATGTTGATTGGAACGCTGGTATTTGAAGTGAACAAGGCTTTCATTTTGAGCCTTTGTTTGGCTTAGCTTCTAGATTATGGGCCATCAGATGAAGGTCCATTATCCGATGTGAAAGTAGAAAGTAGAATAGAGGCCTGTAGAGATGAACAAGGAAACCTCGTAGTTGAGTCGCAGTCGGTGCTGAGGACATGGAAAAACCACTTCTGCAGACTGTTAAACGGCGAAGACGACCCAAATTCCGCTGTCAGGCAGAACGAACCATTCAACTTGGACGATGAAAGTCAAAACTCCCGTCCACCCGACCAGAGTGAAGTGAGGATAGCAATATCCAAACTCAAGTCCAACAAGGCTGCTGGACCGGACGGCCTACCGGCCGAGCTATTTAAGGCAGCGGGAAATGACTTGGTAGAGAGCATACAGCAACTCATTTCCAAGATGTGGTTGGAGGAAAGTATGCCTAATGAATGGAACCTCAGCATCATTTGCCCGATCCACAAAAAAGGAGACCTCCTCAATTGCGCCAACTATAGAGGCATTAGTCTCCTTAACTTCGCGTACAAGATTCTGTCGGCCGTTTTGTGTGAACGTCTGAAACCATTTGTCAACGATCAAATATTCACACTACGGCAGATCCTGGAGAAAACCCAAGAAGTCCAAATCGATACTCACCATCTTTTTATCGATTTCAAGGCCGCATATGTCAGCATTTATAGAGACGAGCTATACAGAGCCATGTCTAGCTTTATCATCCCTGCCAAACTCGTTCGCTTGTGCAGGATGACGATGGAGAATGCTCGCTGCTCCGTCAAGGTCGGTAACGATCTCACCGAGACCTTTGATGTCAAAAAAGGATTTAGACGAGGTGACGCGCTGTCATGTGACTTCTTTAATATCATACTTGAAAGAATTGTTCGAAACTCACAAGCCAACACCGGAGGCACAATCCTTCAAAAGTCCATGCAACTACTAGCGTACGACGACGATTGGCAGAACCCAGCGGGCTGTCACTGGTGCGTTCGCTGGTATTGAAACGGAAGCGCTAAAAATGGGTTTAGCTGTGAATGAGGGCAAAACCAAGTACCTATATGCTGTCAACAAGAAGGGACACACAACACCGACGAATTGGACAGAACGTCACAATAGACAGTTATAACTTTGAGGTAGTTAAGGACTTTGTATACCTCGGCTCCGCTATAAACTCTGACAGCAATATCACCTCAGAGATCAAACGAAGAATCACTCTTGCCAATCGCTGTTTCTTTGGCCTAAGAAGGCAATTGAGTAGTAAGACCCTCATCATCCCAGTCCTGCTCTATGGCGCAGAAGCATGGACGTTAACCAAGATGGATGAAGATATCCTTGGTCGTTTCGAACGCAAAATCCTTCGGACAATTTTCGGTCCCGTTTGCGTTGCCGGGCTATGGAGAAGGAGATTTAACAGCGAACTCTACGAGCTGTACAGCGACATCGACCTAGTCAGAAAAGTACGCATTAGCCGTCTAAGATGGCTAGGATATGTAGAGCGGATGGACATCAACGCTCCGGCCCGAAGAGTCTTCGAATCCATCCCGGAGGGACAACGCAGTACAGGAAGACCTCGCCTTAGGTGGCGTGCACAAGTGGAAGAGAACCTCAACCAACTTGGAGTGCGTAACTGGAGGCAGTAAGCCAAAGACCGCGCTAACTGGAGAGGCTTGTTGGTTGAGGCCCAGGTCCACCCCGGACTGTAGCGCCACCTAAGTAAGTAAGTAAGATAACCACCAAGAACAATAGTGGTCACAGTATGCACCCCCGATGTACTCCACTTTGGACATTGATATCCTCAGCTATTTTACCATTGTGTTAAACGTGGCACTTGTAGGTATAACTTGTCTGGAATGCCTCTCCTGGGCAAGGCCAACTAATCACACATCCAATTAAGCTGCCTTAAGCCTTCTCGAAGTTGATAAACAGTAGATCCAGCGGAATCCCATACTCCACACCTTGCTCTACTATGATCCGCAGTGTCTTTATGTGATCGATGAAGGAGGATGCTCTGTCTAGTATTGCTCGAGCTTTTCTTTTAGCTACGGCCGGGTGGACGCCTATACCTCTCCATTTCAGGAACTGTTGAAGGCACAGTCATGTGGAACGTGATTTAAGTTGAACTTTTGACAAACTCAGATGAAGATTGCAAAATGCTCAAAATGTTGCCTTGCAGGACTGCTTGTTCCAAGCACAAACCTCTATTCATTCAGCGGTAGATATACAAACACGTTTTAGGTCGATTTATTTATTTATCTTAAGAGTCCGGCTCTAATGAGTCACTAGTTTTTGGTAGGATATTTGCACCAAGTCATCAACCAAGTACGAGTAATGAAGCCATCCCCGGTGATAAGGCTATCAGCTCCATATGCTCCAACTTCAAAAAAAGGCAATGCTGTGGCTTAAAAGAACAATCAAGGTCAATGAATTTCATGTCGTGACTCGTCATCCTTTGATCGAATTCATTGCCGCTTATGAAAGGATTCATCGCCTTGAACTCTACAATGCGATGGACAAAATCAAAATCCTGGCAATTCGGATGCAATGCTGTGGAATTCAAAAACTTCAAAAACTTCCTCCGTGTTATTCCATAGGAGTTTAAGAATTTTCGAGAAAAAAAGTCGAGTTCTCGGTCCTGTTTATGAGTGGAAGCCCGTGGCTCAAGTAGTTAATGGGTTGGACTATGGAGCAATGTCTCATACATAGATTCAATCTCTTTTACGCCTCCACCTCTCTTGAACATCTGATAAACATGCGAGAGTACAACTACACTGGTAAGTGTAAACAGCTTGTCTCTGTAAAGGCTGTCATGAGGGGGCATTAGGCTCGACTCTTTGAGTTTTCTCCAGGACTTGTTGAATTGCGAAGACTTGATGGATTGTGGCATTTTGTGGAATGAAAGAACACTCTTGGTGTTCATTGGCAGAGGATTGGGAAGGGTTCTCCTTTCTTATGAACTTGTCTGACCAAATCTTGAAATGAGCTCGCTGATGTCATGTGCACCAATCTTGTTAGATTCAATCTTGGAGATTGCTTTCCTCACTTCGTATATTCTCACAGAAGCTTTGATTCAGCGGGGTGTTTTTCCATATGCCTGGTATTGCGTGCCTTTTGTTTAGTTGCATGTGCTTGCCAGCATTCTTCGTCCAAGCAGGGGTTTGGTGGTGATGGTCTGGTGAATCCAACCACATTAGTTGGGGCACTTCTAACAACATTTTGGCCAGCGTTGGATAGGTACATAGGTTCTCGTAGGTGGTACATAGGTGGCCCCATGTGCAGCCAACAATCAGATCACTGGTGGATCCGTTGTGAGCCCCTGTCGTGGGCTAACCTGAAAACAAATACAATGTTTCTAACTAGCTTTGGGGTTTCAGAATAACTGATGGTGACTTTCCTGACAGGTTGTCCAGGTCTTCGAATTGATATTCATCAAGGTCCGCTTTTCTAGCTTTGCACAGGCTTGGGCATTAGCAAAGGCATTCGTTTCGCCACAGTCTCTGCAGAGGTTATCAGTTTCTTCTTCTATTCGACTACGGTGGGTCGGTAAAGATCCCCATGCAGAATCCTAAGTAGGGTCTATCAAGTGCCAGGATCTGTTTGATTTTGGTGACATCATACTTTGTCCAGAGTTTTTTGGAGCCACGACAAGATGGGAGTAAATTCTATCTCTCGTTAGCCAGTCTCATAAAGGTTTTCTTTATAGAACACAGCTGTCGACCATTGTCAGGTCCTGTTGCCCTTTCTTGCTAATTCGTCCGTCAGTTTATCCTCTTTAATGCCGCTTTGTTCTCAAACCGTAAGGAGTGCGACGTCATGCTTTGCCGTGAGTGCTGTGCCGAAGGGATTTGCGTACTACGTGAGCCTAATCAACATTTCCTTGTCATGTTGTTCCCTCTTTGTAGAATTCCCTGACTCAACCTGCGACGTCTAGATTCGTGGAACTAGTTCTTCTGTCATTCGTACGCAAGCACTTGTATTGAACTTGGAAAACCCATGCCTTTGATTGGATCGGATCATGGGTCGCAAAGCTCCCATCTGTACCATCCCCACTTCATGCGAATGGACTCAAAAAATCACAGTGCCTCGGTGAAATTTCCATAAACGGACCACGTGCTTGGGAACTTGGAGCACCACTCACATGACGATCTCTGTCTGCCTGGTATGTGGGGAAGGCCGAGCTTATTACATTATTGACACCCACGCGCTGTCGCATAAATTAGAGACCTACTTTCGGCGCCAATTTGTAATCATCTTCGCCGTCGTCGCCCAATTGACTCGGACTCCGAGATTCATATATTATTCGGTGCCACAGCGACACTGGATCACTCTCCATTGTTCTGTTCAGCGTCGCTGAGTCTACTTCGTTGCAATGGCATCCCAAGTGAACGCCATCAGGATGGTATTCCTAGTAGTCTGCATCATAAGTCTCGTCGGTGTTGCATTGGCAATACCGCTCGAGAACGCTGATAACACTTTCGCTGTTTGGACGCGGAAAATCAAATTGCTTGAGGTGCCCTGTAAGCTGGTCGACCACGCTGGTAAGTGCCGCAGAGAGCGACAGTCCGTTTAAGATCCAACAGGGAGGGAGAGACAGCAAGAAAAAATCGTGATAAGGAAGCGGCCTTGTTTTAAATTCCTGATCCCTGACACCAGCTACTGATAACAGAACGTGTCGTCGAGAGGGGATTGTGTATCGCTTTGTAGCGCTATCAGTGATAGTCAATCGGCGAGGGCTGAAATTCGACCAGAAGTAGTGAAAGCCAGCAGTTTACAGAAGCGGCGCGCATCCTGAGAAATGTTTTCGAAAAGTTGGGTTATTGTGTGCCTCTTGGTGGGTGTTGTGCTCTTGTCCAGTTCTGCGTTGCCGTACATTGTCGTGCCGACTCCATCGCCGAATGCCACCGTGAGGTTTGACAACCGTATTTTGATCGAAACCAAGGAAAGATGTAAACTGGACCACAGGGGCAAGTGTCGTCCGCCTACCCAGGAATGGGCCTGGACATAAGGTGAATAATTGTGATTTGTTATAGTATACGAGTGTGTAGTGTTGTACTGGAAATATAAACATTTGTTAAGAATTTTAGTTTGACTTTTTCGTTTTTTTTTTTAAACTTTGGACTGTCACGGATGAATGTAGTGGTTTGCTGTGTTCTAGTCGCTGAGAGTGTATACACCATTCAAGTCGCTGTCAACAAGCTCGTGCTATTGAACTGAGTTAGTAGGAAGTTAATTACTTCATAGAACTGGGAATTACGTTAGTTAGATCGATTAAGTGTAGACGAAAGCCTTATGCGTCTTACAGCTTGCTATGGTTCAACCTTTAAAGGTTATCTACTGTTCGCCGGATTGTGTCTCAGGATATTTGTTTCTACGTCTTTCTAAGTCTTAATTACTAAATGTTGACTTTTTTTATTGCTTCCGTGACATTTGCTATAAGATCAGATGGGAATTACCGTTAAATTAGGGTTGAAACAATTGGCAAGACGCAATTCGAAAGTTGGAAACAACGCAGCTCGGTGATCCAATACACTTCCTGAACTAGAACAACAACCTTGAGACAGTCACTCGACAATTTAGATGACAGATAGCAAGAAGAATCTTAATATGGTTGTGATCTGACGTAAGTCCCCCTTTAAGTTGAATGGTGTGCTACAGTTGACCACGGATAATGTGACATAAAATGGGTCACATTTCGAAATGATTTCTTAAAGTGGGGCAACTAATTCCGCATGAGATGGAATAGTTTGACTCTGGTCAGGAGAAGACTTAACCACTTGCTGTGTAATCTCTTCATTTATGAGATCACCAGTCAACACTAAGTTGTTTTCCAAAATTCAAGAAGACACAGACAGAATAGTAAAACCGAAACGTGAAAGGCTTCAGGATAGGCACTCATGTAAAGGGTTTTTCAATAAGGACATAACAATTTTGTACTTAAATAAAATTCAGAATAATTGAGATATCGAGCTGAAATTTATTCTAGATGTAGTAGTAATTTTTAAATTTAAGTACAGGGTGACCAGATAGGAACAAGAGAAAAAAAAATCGTATAAAACAACAACGGTGTCAGTCTTTATTTTGAAGCTTCATACCATTATGTGTAAAGCACATTATTCAAATGGTCCCCTCGGCTTCGCTGGCTGTGCTTCAAGCGGTTGGTTTACTTTTTGATCACTCAGCTCAATATGTGCAGCGTTATTTCGCCAATAGCGTCTCGAATGTTGGACTCGAACTCATCCAAAGTGGTTGGCTTATTAGCGTAGACTAAGGATCTCCGGATCTCCGGCTAACATTTCCAGCACCTAATTACCGAACTGACGAAACTGTCTGTGGTCGTCCGGCTTATATTTTTGCGTCAGTACAATCTTATACGGATGTAGGCCCAAATCCAACCGCAAAATAAGCCGCCTGATTTCTGGATCTTCTTCGATACTGGCCGGTAAATCGGCTATGTTTGCTTCATTTCGCACCAACCTCTGTCTGGTTGGTGGCTAAGGCTCAAACTTTTCCACGCTGGGAAGAATTGTCTGCACACTGAAGCCATGATAACGAACGACGTAACGACGAAATTCATTTTGGGTATTTACAACTGAGCAGGAGTTTCGATAATATTTTTTAATAATTTTCGCAAGTTTGGCAAGCGTAAGACGATGCACTAGAAAATGGCAAACGTTACTGAGTATATTGACAGCTGAAAATCATTGGTAACTTTAACAGCTGCTAAGACATAATAATTGAAAAAAAGTATCGTTGCTATCTGGTCGCACTTTATTAGCTACCATAGCGTGTTAGCTTCTTCTTTGGTTTCAGTATCTATTTCCCTGTGAAAGTGCTAAGCGATATGCTAGGCTAAGGAAGACCATGCTGGCAGCTACTTCTCCCAGCATACTTTTGGATCTTTCTTTAGTCTCTATCGGTTTTAAATATAGCTCAGCTTCACGAGAACACAGAACACTTTTCGGTTTGAAGACTGCAAAGTTTGTGGATCTTTGATATGTCACTAGAGCGGTCTAAGTAACATTAACCTTTGCTTTCCTACTATATTTTATTTTTTGGATGATTTTAAGGGAGCTGTGATCTGAAGGGACATGCATATAAAAGTTATTCTGTCATTGGATCCTTTTTCAGGATCTGGTGGGTCATCTCCACGAGAGCATCTCCATCTTTGGCTCTCCCTCTCACTGGAAGGCAATCCGCAGAGCAATCAAAATCTTCCGCTCTCCCTTCAGGACATTTCGGGTCCCCTTCAAAATATTTACGGACAACTCCTTCACGTCCAGGCATGGGAATACGAAACAACCGTCCGTCGCGGCTGCAGCAAGATCCCCCCATTCCGGCGAGCTAGTTACTGGCGGGAGCAAGCATGCCTACAGCTGCAAAAGCGCGGACACCCTTTCGTCCAAGTCCTGTAGTCTTGGGGTATAACGGTAGCGTAAAGGGCGAAAGGTTCTGAGGAAAGGTTGTGTGTTCTTTAGCCCAACTCTCCTTGTGGTCCCAGCTTTTATGGCAGGTGAACCTTTGGCCACATCGGCCCTATGCCAGAATAACAGTTCAGTAGTATTTCTTATACTTGTCCAAGGAGACAAATTCAGATTGGAAACTTGTTCAAAACACGGGTGCGAACTGAGGTTTCAACTAGCGAGTCCATTAGCTTAGGGAACTTAACGATCAACACACTTTTCTTACAAATCTTTAAATAAACGTGTAGAGTGGTTCTATGTTTGAGCTCTTTGAAAGGGCTCATCAGGGATGTGGTTCTGCTCAAGGGGTGTTTTAAAATTTTTGGAACAAATCCTAGGAGAGTCTTTAAGATACTCATAGCTTGAGTATGGAAGCTACATGAAACCACATGTGGAACATTTTTCCAGAAGTATCTGAACCAAGGAAAGAGCATTTTTTTGCTTGTTTCGTTGGTTGAAGTGACTTTCAACATAGAACGCCAACACATTGTCTCATTGGAGAAAGTTTCATCCTACTTTCTCGTTAAAAAAAACTTTGAACTTCTGATGAAGCATAGAAGATTCTTATATTTGTCAGAGCACCTAAGTCGTTAACTAGAAGGCTACTCTGTCTAAGAGAGCTGGGCAGAACCATTGTTTGTTTGGCACAAGAAATGATTTTCCCTCCTATTCCCTTAATGCAACTTTTACAAGAGCTTTTCGTAAAAAGTCCCAGTGATCCTGTGATGACACCTAATACGGTGCTGATGTGACATCCATTCATATAGATCAAATTCTAAGACTGTTTCAAATCCAGCTTCGACCGAATTTATTTTGCCCCTAGCCATATGGGTTGAATTGTCCTTCTAATATTGGCACTCTTGATAGCATCGAGCTATAGCTTCAGTTTTGCGCGTACCGATTAGTATCCTTCGGTATTGGCATGCTTCTATCCGAGAAAATGGGTAAAGTTGTTGATATCCTTTCAATTCCCTGGAATGTATCTATGCCCTGTCACCCAACCAAGATGAATGATGAACTGCTCTGCCATCTCCGTGAGATGGAATATCTACTTGGCTGTCCAAAAGATCCGATCATAACATCTGCTACAATGATTTGGAAGATGGAAGGAGAGCTTAAGATTGGATCAGTTTGACAAAACACCTCCACCAACACCGACCTTAGTTCTTGACCTGTCAGTGTAAGGGTGAATCGACTTCTCCTCGAAAAGGATACAAAAGTGACGGTGAAATTCTTATCAAAAATTTAGACCTTAGATGGAGCAGTCCATTGTATCGGGAGACATTTACACTTTATTCAAACTAGAGATATGGTCAAATCCTCTCCTTGAGCACAGTAGGATAGCTTCAAGGCGAACAAGTGGACTTGTCCCTGTCCATCTCCATCTCCCTGTCTTGTTAGATTCCACTTAGTATTACTCATGTCCAACCTTTGAACATTCAGATACGTTTGCGGAACTACTGCAACTATTTCATCATATGGCGCTTGAGGCTTCCCCCCGTGCTATCCAATTAATTCCTGCAAGTCACTCCGTTGTGTACAAACAGATTTTCAATTTGTAGAACATGACTTATAAATAAAAAGATTCAATTCATGCCCGCAATCATATATCATTCTTATCGGCTCAAATCAGAAGCCAAACAATCCGCTGAACACCCATCAGCCTTTCACACTTTCCTTGCTATCAATACACCATTACACCACAGAATTCTACGCTTGCCTGGCTTGGTAAATATTTAGAAAACCCATTTCATTATGCATGTCAGCACAGCCATGAGTACGATGTATCTGTAACCAATTTCGCAATATGGTGTCACTGGCAAACCGTGATCGAGAACAGCATTCCCGGATGGCCATAAAAGTTAATTTGCCGCAAATCAGGTGGTTTGTTACCTCTTTTTTGAGAATGCACTTGTGCCTGGCTAATGAACTCTGGCCAACCCACGCAAAGTACTTACTGGACCGGTCAGACTGATGCTTGATCTGAGTCGACGCGGGAGAGTACCAAACTTTCAAGTCCCTCTTCAAATCTCGTCCGTAATTAGGTTAAACAATCTTTTCGGAAATAAATTCAAAGCTGGACTGCTGTAGGTTGAAGGAATTTCGCATTCTGTTGGCTTAATCAGTTTCGTGACTTTGGCGAGATGTGTTCGAAGTTATTCGCGGTACAGATAGCTTTTTGGGTGCTCCTAGTGATGGGCCTTGTTCGCGGGGATCTGGGGATTTCTATAGAAAAAGCCGAAGACCATCGGCAGTTTAAGACGCCACGAGTACTTCGAATCTTAGAGGTGCCGTGCAAGAGGGTCGATCATGTGGGCAGATGTCGCGGAGATAGAGCTAGAGCCTAGGAAATTGTGTGATGACGGAATAAGTTGATATGAAAAAGTGACCAAAATGAACTTCGAATGTGGACAGGTACATCTATTTAAGTAGTTAGTGGGATGTGTGAACAATTTACTATCTGTTAAATAAAATCTACATGTATACATCATATAAGGCTTTGAATTGTTTCCTTTATGGAATCTGAATCAGTTAAGTAGTATCTTTGCCACCAATAGGGGGAAAGTGCGAACAGTGAGACATGAACAGTGAGATATGGTATATCTCTGAACAACTATCACCGATGTGAATCAAATTTTGACAACTACTTGACACACCAACAGTGAAATAGTGCAACAAACATTTGAAAAATTAATATTTAATTATTTTACATAGCTGCATCCATACTTTACAATGAATCCGCTCAATATTCTCTAGACCTGTGTCTATCATGATTGATTTGGTCTTTTAACCCGTTCACTCAAACGTAATGATGAGTCCAAGAGATAGAGATACACTAGGTCTGTTCGCGTACTTCCTGCACCAAAATGCGTAGATTGTGAAATTTCAAGGAGTGGGGTAAAAGCTACGAAATTCGCCCACTTTTTAGACGTCAAATGCAAGGGTATGCAAATATACAAACAACAAAAAATTTCTTACAGGTATCTGACAGATTTCAGATTTGACAGATGACAGATTTCGTAAATCAGTGCAAGGAAAATTCTCGACTGAAATTCGTGAGCACTCTCTTCTACGAAAAACTACGAAACTTTTGCGTAGGGACGAACAGGATTTAGTGACTTTTCGTAGATTTTCGTGAGAGTTCGCTGTTTTGGGAGAGTACGCGAACAGACCCAATATCTCTGTCTCTGTCAATGAATGACTGACTGATTGATTTGGTCTTCAAATTTAAATGATTGATACAGCTCTAATATTCTCCTACCTAATGTCATGTCTCCATGAAAACTAAATAAGGGATAGCCTTAGCTAAATATGCTTAAATTTTTACTAAATCCAGAGGATTTGCCATACGATTTGACGTCTACAAATCCCATCTAAATCTCGAGATTTCCTACAAGTTCCACTTTCATCCTCATGCGACACAAATTGAACAGTTTTGTCTTTGTTTTTTGTCAGCAAACGTCACTTTCGTGGAACATAAAATACAAACGTCAAATAATTTCAAAGTGCCTACATTGAGCAATTTCATTGCATTTTTTGTAAAAATTATGGTAAGTCTAGCTTTCAATGAACTATAGTCGATTCACTACTAAATTCTGAAAATTGTAAAATTATTATCAGCTGTGGCATATATCATCTGTTTGACAGTAAACGTCAATATATGCACAGTAAATTCTAAATCCCGGTGGTCACACTTTACTTCAATCTAAATATCGTTTCCCTAATTTTATTTATGTTGGTGACAGAGCATACCACTCATAAAAAGTCAAAATTTTTGTTAGAAGTAGATTCATCTAGACGTATACAAACATAGTCCATATGTGGGGCTACTCCTTATTTTGGAGGGTGTTTTCTTCTCATAATAGGTTCAGGGAAATTATTCCACGGGAATTTACCTCACCTCACTTCGAATTTGGGGTAATTGCTACCGAAAACCATTCATTGTAGGCCCATAGTCTCGGGGAAGTGGTGGTAAAGGTATGCAATCATTACTCCATGCAAAACGCGACGCCTTGGTATGGACCTGTAGGTTCCATTGGATTGCTCCATAACGAACCGCACGGTGCTGATGTGGTCAACATCAAAGGATCGCGATTGCCTGCCCTTTCTAGATCGGGAGTTAAACCTAAATATTCTCGGATAGTAGTTTTGCCACTATCGGATGCAATACTTCTCGAATTCCATTCAATTGGTTTTCTTTGTAAGCTTGAGGATCATTCCTTTATTACACTCCTTAGGAGTACAAACCCTTATGATTGGGTTGAGCATCTTTGCCGATTAACTTGATGGAAATTGATATCGCGTAGCAGGAATTTTATTAATGCCTACCGCTTTGTTGTTCCTCAAAGCTCTGATGGTGGTGCAGTAGAAGGCCTAGTGCGTCTTCGAGAATTTGAACCTAAGACCGCTGGATTGACGTTCAAATACTCAGCAGTAATCAAAAATGCTCGGGCCAAACTGATTTATGGCCTAAACCGCGGGGCATGGATTTATGTCGAAACTCATTGCCCTGCCTCCTGTCCCGTTTGAGAAGTTTTTCATGTGCATAGGTATGCGGTGCTGGTAACCCAGTTTTCTCCATAGTGGTACTCAAGTGGACTTTCACTTGATCTATCTGTATCCCTGCTGAACGGACACCCAACCCAATCCAACTATCCATGAACTGAATGCATCTTTTGTAGGCAATCGAACTATAACAGTTTTTATATGGAAGGGAGTGTAACATATGTGACCAAGGCCATCGTGTCCTGCTCATCTTATATATTTCTTGAAACAATCGGCCAGCTCTAGAGCACGTTCCTTTCATTCCTTACAATACAAACCCGGATTGCATTCTGACTGGTACATCCGGTTCCTTAGAAGTCGGCGTGATGCAATTTTTATTGGAAAACCGAAGGTGCTTTCCCATTTTTTTTTACTCATGTAGGTATGTTCTTTCCTATTGATTTAGATGACGAGATTCCCCAAAAAAGAAGTAACACTATCTGTCAAATAGGCAATCATGTGTGGTGTACAATTATCACGAATTGTATCTGCTGCTTGTCTATTTGTTTTTGAAATGACGGCACAAATGTTTGACAAGACAAATATGTACGTTCATACGTAAATCTTACCCTCACCCATGATTCATCGATCATGCTCAGTCATGCAGTATTTACTGCAGTGATCTTTATCCAGTGACGCTGAACTCAGCCGTTCTAGGCGTAGATAGACCCCTCTTTCTCGTTAATTACTGTCCCGCCCAATGAACCCACAAACCGGGATGTCTGTCACGTTCGTAAGTGTCATCGCTTCCTATCCAAAGTTCAGCGGAATGTATCCCATCTGTCGTCGTTAGCCTAATCAATCATAACTACATGATCAGCGTTTATCTAAACTGTAGTACATGCCAAATTTCACACCTGCGTCACCCATATTCTTACCATAGTGTGAGCATGTGTTTGAGATAACCATGCTACCTATATATATCTATGACTATGATAGGCGTAATCGAAAAGGTGTCACTTATCAGAATCATTGAAACGAGTACAGACCACTCTAACGCTTGGGTGTGCTCTTATCTTCGATAATTTTACTGAAAGGCTTACAGTGCGAGACTGCGTCTTTAGTTAAGCGGTATTACCACCAGCGAGAGGATTTTTGTTGTTGTTGAGGTTCGAAGGATTCTAGTTTGCGATTCCCGTACATTTGTGCCGAAAGTAAATGGCTTCGTTGCATCTGAAGTGTTTGGTGATTGTTTGTATCCTGAGTGCGTTTGGTCTTTTCATTGATCCTTGCGAGTCCCGGCGCGTCATTTTCCACGCTCCCCGGGATAGTGTGTTTATGAAAGGACAAATATTAACAGGCAATCAAAGGGAGAAACCCTGTCCCAAGTGCCATAAGCGTGACCATCGAGGCGGTTGTAGGCGGGTGCTTTCCTATCGTTCGGGTATTTAAAATGTTTTCCTTTGAATTTTGTTTCTTGTAAAAATTGGAATGTATCTCAACGTTACCATCCTCTTTCATTGCAGATCCAAGGTGTTCATAGATGCCGGTGAAGTGACAGAAACAAGAAAAACAAAAAGTGACATGAATCTCTCTCTCTCGTCAAGTGAAAGATACCGAATATAGTGGTGAAGTAGTTTATAAATTAAAGATACACACATACATACATATGTATACTGAGTCTTGTTAGCGCTTAATGATGTTCAGAATGTTATTTTCTAAATTATATTGTTGTGCAAATAAATTAAGGTTTTTACGGTCAAAAGAAGGAATGAATCTGAAAGGTGCTTTAGCTTGGTTGCGTATCTTGTGTACATTTTGATTGCAAGTGTTATCCGGCGAGGGGGTGGGTGAGAGGGTTGACAACCGACTCAGGTTGGCCTTAAGATTGAGTGGGTTACATGATTGATATGACGTTTCGGTGAGTATTGGCTTATCAGTTCTGCCAGTGTAGTTGTGCAAGGTGAAGCGAAAAATTCCATACAGTGGGGCGTCATTCTCGCCTAAAAGTATGGATTTGTTTTTGGTCAGGCAGGAGGAACTGAGCATAAGTTGCAGGCATGCCGCTACAGTTTATTGAAAGAAAAGGCATGCGATGACGTGCTGAGGGTATTTGAATGAAGGTGATGCATTACTTGTGGCTATCAGAGCCAGTAGTTGTTCAATATCTCGTAATAATTATTTAGATAATACATAAATGATAAGTAATAATTTTCTGTATTGCTCGCTCTGTGGACTGTATATGTCTGCACAACCGCACGCTCTCGAGTCTGCGCTAAGAGTGACTATTGTGCTGTTGCGCAGCTGAGTATATCTTTGCCAGCTGCGCTTGCACTTTCCCGTTGCCCAGCACTCGACCGTTGGTGAGTGCGTGTGCGCTATGCACGATGATTGGAATTTCCACCATCGATGCTGTTGCTGCTTGTGTTGCCGTGGCAGTTTTTGGTGTTCTAGACAGTAGTACGGAAGATACTTCGTAGAAATTACCGAAAATATCAATATGTATGAATGTTAGGACAACCAAGCGATATATTTTACATACCTGCTGATGGGCCCTTAAAACGTCGAAGTATTTTACATATCTACGTGACGAAGAAGGCTGGAATATTTAATAAAAACCGGACAGTCGTGTACGGATTTGTTAAGGTCGAAATCTAGAATTCTCTAGTTTGCAGATTACAACTTAGTTTCCGGTATGATAAGCTGTTTTATGGCTCACACTTATTGAGCAAAATGAAAAGGTTTTCACTAGAAATAGTTACATATATAGGGTGACCAGATAGCAATGATACTTTTTCTGATTGTGATTGTTTCAGCAGCTGTCAAAGCTACCAATGACATCCAGCTGTCAAAATATTCAGTAAAATTTGCCATTCCATTGTATATCGTTATACGACTGCCGAAAGTGAGGAAATTATTGAAAAATATTATGGAAATACCGTCTCAGTTGTAAGTATAGGCAACGTGAATTTCGTCTCGAGTTCGGTCGTCATCATAGCTTCAGTGTTCAGGCAATTCGTCGCAGCGTGGAAAAGTTTGAGCATGATTATACTCTTTTGGACCTTAAGCCACTAACCAGGTGCGAAATGAACATATCCGCTGTAGCGGCCAGTATCGAAGAAGACCCAGAAATGTCGATTCGGCGCCCCATCAGCTGTGATGGTTGGGCATCACCAGAGAGTCAATCCGGCTTATTTTGCGGTTAGAGATGGTCCTAAATTCGTATAAGATTGCGTTGACGCAAACATTGAAGCCGGGCGACCATAGCCAACGCTTTGAGTGGAAATTTAGCCGGAGATCCGGATTTTAGACAAAAAATCATTTCGGACGAGAACCATTTTTGACTCAGCAGCTATGTGAATAAGCAAAACTGCCACGAATTAAGCATAAATGCACAATTCACAAAGATTGATTGTTGGGTGCGGTTCATGGGATCATCAGACCTTATTTCTTTCGAAATTAGGAAGGAGACGCAGTTGCTGCCAATGGTCTCAAGTATAAAGCGATGTTAACCGACTTTTTGTGGCCAGAGCTCGATAACACCGATGTATCCGAGCTATGGCTTCATCAAGACGGAGCTACATGCCGTACAAGTGATGCAACGCTCGTAGATGTGAAGGAGAAATTTGGAGACTGGGTCATCTCACGGCGAGCGATGATTCTGGCACGAATTTTTGCCTTGAGCTTGTCAATGGTCTGAGGCTTGGTGGTGTATACTTGCTTTTCGAATTTCCATATAAAAAGTAGTCCAAAGGAGTCAAATCTGGAGATCTGGGTCGCTATCGCTATTTTTTGACAGCACACGTGCAGGAAACTTTCGTTGCAGAGACTGCGATGCTTGATTTGTAGTCTGGCTTGGCGCACCGCCTTGTTGAAACCAGCAACCGTCCAGATCTTTTCAAACATTTGTGGCAGACATAATGATCGATTCCCATCGAGTGTCTAGGCTTCTCTGAAGAAAAATGGCCCAATGATGGTTTTGACGCAAACGCTGGACCCAAACCGTCACTTATTGGTCATGGAATGGTGTCTCATAGATCTCACGTGGATTGTCCGTTCGCCAAATGTGGCAATTTTAGTCGGTGATCAAAATTTGCTTTCAAAAATCAAATTCAGCGTCAACCATGCTTAAACTAGGTTATAAGCTTAGCTTCACAATTGTCCTTCCAACCAAAGAAAAACAATCCTTTTGAAGGACGCTTACAATCGACCAAGTAGATTGGCAGCTATTAGACTCTGGCTCGTGTACTACTGGTATCGATGCCTTTGCTTGGAAAGTATTTACTTTTATCAGTCATTTACTTCTGTGGCTGTACGTATTCCTATCGAAGTTGAAAAGGAAACTTAAACTGATTACTTATCGAAGTCTACACTAGTTTGGACATTTACTTGGTCCTTGTTCCTGTGCAGGAAAGAATAGTAAGCGAGGAGCTCAGAAAAGACAGACAGAATTATACACAAAATTAGCTTTAGTGAATCTTTTCGACATGAATCAGCAATTGGTTGCCCAGGATGATGTCCAAATTTCACTCAGTACTATGGACAATCGCCTGGTTAAAGTCGAACTCAAAGGAAGACATGCCAGCAAACTTATCGTAGTCCGAAAAAATCACGAAACTTTCTTCATTCACATTTTGTTTTAAAAAGGCTCACGAGGCTCCTTCTGCACAAGCAGTTATACAGCAACGAAAGTATGGTCTATTGGCTGGGATCGGGTGAAAAAATGAAGTAAGGAAACCAGCGAACTGGGTGAACCATCATAGGAACACCATTTAGGCGACGAAACATGGGGTGGAAGCACTATGGTATGAGGCGTGATTTTATGGCTTGAAATTGGACTTACAGTTGAAATTGATGGAACCACAGATCATTCAGACCACTTTCCAGAATCAGATGGAGTCATACACCAACGAATCTATGCTCGGATCATGGACCTTTATGTAAGATAATGACTCAAAGCATTCATCGTCTCTTGTGGAGAACTGACTTTCGATTTGAAGCAACAAGTATCGGCGTTGGGTTAGTCTCAATTCGGACTATCAAATCCAATATTAATTGATTTATTTTTGCTGGTGGAATCTACCAAAACGTTGGCAGGAGATTATAAGTGCCAAAGTATATCCAACAAAATGTTAAACAAAGTTCTAAGTGGTTTTCCAATAGGGACATAACAATTTTGTATTTTAATGCCAATACATCCTTAAATTGCTTGTATAAGTTATTAACATCAAAACATTGGCAAAGCTTTACATTTTTATGGTAATGAAATTCATGAACGACCAATGTTTGGAAATTATAAAAAATTACTACCAAAATTTTGAGTCGATTTTTCCAACTCTAAGAGGGCTTACTCCAAATTTTGCTCACAATAATCGCCCCATCAGATAGGTCGCATGCCCAATAGTGCATAAATTCGAAAAAAAGATCCAATTCACTTCTTGATCATTTGAAGCACCGACACTTCTCCGATTGGACTTTGCAAATGTTTGAAGAAAGTCCTGAATCTCATCGAAAAATCATGTTCATCGATGAAGTTCGTTTTTGGCTTCAATGGAGTTCACTATCGTGCCATGTTGGAATGCTGTTTTGAATTGAATGAACTTGACATCACTGGTATGTGGTTCCAACAAGATGGTGTCACATGCTACATAGTTGGTCGAACAATTGACATATTGAATGGAAAGTTCGGGTTATGGTCCTCTCGAATGGCCACCTCGTATGTTAAGTCTCTAGTCTATGGTAACAAGTTGACTTAAATTTAGTATGTGCACAACATGTGTAATGAATTTCAACTCGATATCTCAATTATTCTGGGTTTTATTTAAGTCCAAAGTTGTTATGTTCTTATTGAATAACTCTTCATCTATACCTCAGTACTCGCTGGTATAAAGATAGTTCATAGTTTCTGGCTTCTTATCTTCGAATACATAGAGTAGGCTGAGTTGCTAGGTGCCATTTGGTATATTAATTTTCCATGTGACAACATAAGTCATGCTGTTCCCATGTGTCAAAGTCTAAAGGAAGTACGAACATTCATCTGTCGGGTGTCATCGACTATCTCAAAGGGGCATTCCCTTCAATTTAGCCGCAACATTTAGTCATAAGTTCCTCGCCATATACGTCACCCCTCTTGAGTAAGGAATTCCTCGAAGAAATAGCCGCTACCGCCGCCGTGTGCCGCATATTTTCTAATCCTTATCAGTTTTACTATTTACGAGAACGCCGCAATCGACACATCGCGTGCAGCACCCTTACCGCGCTCATACATATTTCCAATCGAACCAAGGGAGTTGCCCCCATATCTTATCTCAGAGTTGATAACATTCTATAGTCGTCCGTCAGAATGCTGTGGACGTTCCGAACTCAACGACGATTTAAATAAAACTTCAGTTGACGAAGATCAGTTCTATAGCATAGAGGTCAGTCCCATACAGTAGTCCAAGCCAGCATGAATCGGAATCACATTTGCGCATTTCTCGCGATAGCCCTCCTCTGCGGCAGTTTCTCCAGCTCCGAGGGCAAACAAGTGATCTTCTACAACGATGACGAGATAATCAAGACCAGTAATCTCTTCATCACGGTTCCGCGGACCAAACCGTGCGAAAACGGAATGAAGCGTGATCACAACAATCGCTGTCGCCGTACAGTGACATTTTCTCGAAGTAAGTCTGTCGCACCTTCGCGATGTCTTCGCGGAATACGTGCTGCAGCCCACCTGTGTACGGATTTAACAATTTTGTTTTGTATTTGCAGAACGAAGATCGTGATCTCATCTCGTGAAGTGGTTCATCTGCTGGAACCAGCAAAACAACTCTGAATTAAGCTGAAACTAGATTAAGTGTGCGATGGAGTGTGTGGAGTGCGAATGAGGGCGTGTATGGTGCGTGATCTATTTATTACAAAAATATTCTGTTAATCCTGTTTTTTTTTTTTTACGAAAGTACGAAGTAATAAAATATTTACGATGTTAAACATTTAATTTGTGAACAGTGTTTGCTGTCGAGTGGGTTGGTGCTGTGCCATGGCACCTTATCGCTGGCATTCGGATTTTTCGCTGACTGGGCTCTAAAAATAGAGTTTCCCGAATTGCGAATTAAGTTACAAATACATCGAGATAAGCGGAGGAAGTGTATGTAATCAGTTGATTGGGGGTGTAATTAAAAGTTCTTGGCAGTAGATTTCCAGTTTTGAGGCAATGTCAAGACTTTTATTACATTCAAGTGTTGTAGATACTCACTAGATACTAGACTTGGCTAGATAGTGGAAATTCTTTACATTACTCTACATGGGTTTGTAATTATTTGAGAAATTCAGGGTCTGACTAAGTTTTGAAGATACAGTGTGCGAAAAGACAGGAAATACTTGTTCTATCTAAGCAGTGTCCAAGTAGCAGTCCCCAGATATTTAGTATATTTCACTTGAAGTATCCAAATACTCAAGATTCTGTGTTACTTATGCATAATTGTGCCTTCAAGTATCCGGTGGCGTCGTGGAGTACCACAATTTACTTGAATACACAAATATTATTCCAAAGATAAGGGGGGGAGTGAATGATAAAAATAATATCAGAATGATAATAAAATACTTATTTTCGTATTCATTACGGTCAATGTAGATATGTACGCTTTAGACAATATCTGAGAGTTGCTGTTGAAAATGGTAGGATTACAGTTTTGACAGAATAGTGAATAAATATGATACTTACTCCTTGTAGCTCTATCTCCAGAATCTGTGTATTATTTCCACGGAACCTGTCCCTTCATCCACGGCAGTACAAATCATATTAAAGTTACTTCCCTTCTAAGAGTGACAGATCAACAAATTATGTACTTTAAGGTTTGAGTACCCATTGATGGAGGAATTGTCGAAAGACAAGCAAACAAACTGGCAGTAAGATCACAAAACGAGAGATACAGTAGTGCAGGACTTAGAGCGAAGAAAATCTGGGGAACTGAACACCAACGCGACACAGTCGAGATAGTGGAAAGACGTCTGTAAAAGATAAAAGTAAACTCAAATCGAGCTTCAACATTACAGGCACCTAGTCCTAATGTACAGGATACAAATAAATGATCTCATAAGACAAAATAACTACAAAGAAGAGCAACAACTAGCCACAAACTGTCAAATTTGTCGAGGCGAACCTTAAGGATTTGGGAGAAACATCGACAATTTCCCAAATCGACGGTATCCTTTAGCACGAATCCCCTCAACCTAAGATCCATGTCCTCCTTCCGTATCAATCCTCATCGGACTAATTGCGGATATAATTCACCAATGGTCAGAATGTTGCGCCTGGCTAATATTGAATACGGAAAACTCGTTCGACTTTCACCTCAGTAGAATATCCCTTCGCAAATTTCTTCAGCACCGCAGTTTCTCTTCCTAGCCCTACCTTGTCGTAGCCTTTCCCTTCACCACCTAGTTCTTAAGATAGTTTTTAAGTTTAGAATGTTTACGTTTATTTGCATTAAACTAATAAAGTACCTGCAGATCCGATTCTAACTAGATGTCCGAGTAGTCACCTCCAAGGAACAAATTTAGAATCGCAGCCACAACTCCTTCATTGGCCCTCCTCGCATACGGACCTGAAAATTCGACGAAGAATTTTTTCCTCCTTATCGTCCAGCACTCGGCTATTTATAGTAGAACAAAGCATACATTTCGAAATTCCGAAATCCGCTGCATGTTTGGACGTTGCACCGCGTGCTTGCTAGCATCACGCAGAATAGCCGTGATCCCGAAAAACCCTACCAAACATCACCAACATATTTGGAAGGACACCATCAGAGCCGGCGGGTTTGTTGTTCTTCAACTTTTTGATAGCCGAGCCAAGTTCTTTAGAACTGGATGAGTAGATGGCTTCTTCATTCATTGGGTGGGGTTTCTCTTCAGTATATCGCGGGACTCTTCGATATTACCTAGGAGACTGCGTGGAGCCTTTTATTTTTCCCTTCTTCTTGCTCAATACTCTTCCCTTGTTGCTCTTGTAAGTATGGATCACGTCATCATCAAAACAAGGGATCCTTTTAGTAGCCGGATGGTTGTAACACAGATTGTTGGCGTTTGTGGATGGTGAATGAACAGCGGAGAGTCTATCTCTCCAGACGTGCTAAGGTTTCTTTTTCTGGGCGATTCACAGCTTCTTCTTGTTGGATAGTCGACCTCTGACTTTGGCGCGTGAGGACAGTTCCATACAGCACACTCATCCAACTCAGACTACTAGTCCTCATCATAAGGAGAAGACACAGGGAGACACTATACTATTTAGTTTGACAGTCACTCCGCCACATGACCACTCAAGTCCAGCAGAGTGTCTGGAATCCATTCCAAACAATTTTGACTCGGAACAAGGAAGCCCATGAAAAGGGTTAAAAATTAAAATACCACCTCTTCTCAATTGAGTCTGGTATCCACCACTTAATCTACCATCTCCACTTCCTTTCAAGTAACTTACCGCAGGGACAAAGTTTCACCTCCCAAACTATTCAAGCGATTGTAACCAATCAACACAATGACAGTACACAAACTTTGTCCCTTATAGTTTCCGACCGCAGTGCTTGTCATTTAACCGAACCCTGAATGAATGGTGCACATAAAATGCAGGTTGGCTATTGTTACCATTACTCTTCTCCTATTAATTCTAAAAGTAGCTCCGCTTCGGCTCCACTGCCATCGCCATCGCCATCATCATCATCATCGTCGTCGTCGTCGTTGTTCTCGTCGTGATCACCAAAATGGGATAATTTAAAGTTTTCAACTTTGACAGGCAACCGGAAGTAGAAGTTCAAGTGATAGCATACACTCGTGCGTCTCCATCAACCTCTAGCACGGCCCGGCCAGAATGTTATCTTCTCCTTTAAAGTCAATCCAGGAATTGTGAGATAGAGAGAGAGAGAGAGAGAGAGACAGAGAGAGAAGAACGGGAATAGAACCAGCAGTGTAGCTGCACACCAGAAACCGATTGCAACAATTTTGTATGCATAAGGGATGGTCCTTCAGAGCAGATGCCACCAGCTTCCTGCTTTTGTCTGAAGTTGAGTTGTCTTTCCTCTTTGGTCGTCCTCGTCTCATCATTGCCACAGTCGTAGTCGTCGGTCGTTGTTGTCTTTTTGTGCATTGACACTTTTTCCATTGGCCAATGGGGACTTGGGCACAAAACGTAGTCTGCATGCAACTGGTGGCCTGTTCGTGATGGTGATGTAGTAGCAGCATTCATTCCTGGCCCAAACAATCTGGCCAAGAGGAAACGCCAAAGAATGGCACAGGAACTGAATCATTGTCTACTTAGGACACAACGAGGAGAATGTTTAACGATATATATATTTTTTTTTTCCTTTTCAATTTCTTCCCTTTGCAGATGGAATGTCCTGATATCTGGTTGCTATTGTTATAATGATGATGGCCTTATTGCATTGATAGAGATATCGTTCGTCTTCCATTTTCTTCTGCAACAATGGGAGAAGTTAAACTGTTTGGAAGGAAAGTTGTCATTTCTCGTTTTTTTGTTTTCTTGGCTGGAAGTTTTGTCATTTATTATTTAATGGAGGATTGAGATTGACACTTTCCAGCAGAAGATACATTTGCTTTAGGCCATGCCTGGGAGCAATCAACAGACTGGTCAAGCACTGCAATTGTTTGGGTAATTTTCAGAGGAGCAGGGGGATTACTTTCTTTCTCACCTCATTGTTGGCAGTGGGATTGAAGGGAATCTGAATACATTTGGTAATTAAATTTTATTCGTAGTCCGTCTGGGTCTGAGTGGGCAGCGGAGTGGTCCTTCAGATCTAAATTTAGACTCATACTGTGTGTTGTTTATAAATGGATCCGTTGTAGTTGGAATAACACTCGTGACTCTCGAAAAGGTCAAGGTCTGATGGGAGATAATGATGATGACGTTGAGTGCGGTGTGGGTAATGCCGTAAACTTTTGGGTGCTATTAAAAGCTACTCAGTCTAACGAATTGAATACTTTAGACAGCTTAATCCGGAACATTGTTCACATAAAAGGAGAGGATGGAAAATATTTCATTCAACGGATTGAAACATTGATGTCATATAGGTATATACGTGGTAAGTAGATACGTATTGGGTGATATCTGTAAAAATACAATATTGAGTGGAAGGTCTATTGACTGTGTTTCTTCATCTGACAATTGGTACTTGCTCAAATATTTCAGTCTTTTAGGATCCAGTTTTAAACAAATCTCAGAACATGCTCCAGGATTTCAGAGTCTGCAGAGACCTTCTTCAGATATATCTACTTCGGTGCTTCATGAGTTTACTGTGCCCATCAGAATACGTAGGTTGTTCTTATTCAATGTTATACTATACTTGGTTCGAATCTTTTTAGGGTATGTTGAATGGTTTAGGACCTGTGAAGGTGTGTGATGTTCTCCTTCTTCCTACGGAGTCGGGAATTTCATTACCCTCTACTTACTTATGGCCAGCTACGCAACATATTCCACCTTGTGCTTTAAGTTTCTATTGGCATTCGGACATGTATTCACACTTACTGACATCTAGTAGCTGTCAGAAGTTATTGGCATGGTTTCTGTCAAGATTGAATCGGACACATAAGTACCTACATATATGACATATAGCCTAGAAGATGTGCCCATGGACTAGGAATATTTGGTTTTAGGGCCAATTAATACTTGCTCTAATGATTAACATGCAAATGTTCTCGAATGACTCGAATAGGCCGTTGTCGTGCCCATTTTTTAAGAAATTAAAAAAAATTCCTTTAGACCAAATTTTTAAGCATCTACAATGGATTCATTTAGTATTTGCATATGGCCACGCCCACTTATTTTGTGAGTTTTCATCAGAAACAGGATTCGAGCTCATCATTGCATCCCAATACTGAAATAGAAGAGAGGGTTTGCCATTTGCCCAGTCTTTCTTGCAAACATGCGTTGCCACGGGAAGATGCTACTAGTTTTAGGATTAGGTTAAGTGGCTGTTAGGTAGGATAGACTTGGGCCAGCGAAAATCTATTGTGCCACCACACGAGCTTTCCATTCGCGCGTGTACTGAACTGTCAATAGTTGGACTAGGATACCTATGTAAGGTCTGCTGTGGAGTAGCAGACTTGTTGTCCTGCGTCTGCTCAAATGTGACCACAGCTGCCTGGTATGCTTGCACATATCAAATATACCAATTCAATGCCTTTGCTCCTTTTAGTGGCATTTCTGGCTATTTTGTCTGCTTTGCAATTTTCTTGGACATGTAAGCAGGAGCTTGTTCGATGTTCAAAAATGCGGGACTCCTACGCTTTCGATAGTCTTAAGCTCATCAATGTAGATTTTCGAGGTAAGGTATCCTATTGTTTCTATTTTTACATACACAGGGTTAAGGATAGAGCCGTGCCATGTATCGGTGAGACACCATAGCGATGACCGGTAAAGGTAATGCAAGCCGTTCTCAGAATCTTACTTATTTCGTTAGATCGGCGGTAAGTCCCCATCTATCTGGCCACTTGGACTAGCGTTCACAGGTCTGTTTCCATGAGATCCCGTAGTATTTCTGGTTGTAGGTCATCTGGAATAAGCAAAGTTGTCAAAACGAAAACCTTCGAGCCAATGTTTCCTGGAGAGTTAGTATCTAGGAGCAAATCTCGACTCGATTCACGACTAGGTGCTACTATCCTTGACAGACATTACATACATTTTAACCTGAGCTCGGAGATGAAGAATGAGCCACATTCGTATTGCAAATGTCAGGAAGGCAACTAGCTGGTATCCAAATGGTCGATTTGGGTGGAATATCCTTCAAATGATAATGTGATTAGAAGGAGTTTTTTTTATAAGTAAGCCAGTTTACTAGCGCTTGGGAACATTGAACCATTCCGATAGTCAATCGTTCCTCAATCCTTTCATTTTCAAGAGACTTTTGAGCTTTATTCTTGAAATGTTCTTAACAAATTGCAACGAGGCACATCACCTCAAATGTTATGTACTGTATTTCGTTGCTGAAGGATATACGGATTGAGTGACTTTCGTCATTATTTACTGAACCAACTGTTTCTTCCTTAGTAGTCATAAATCTAAGGTTGACGTTGAAAATCATTTTCGAAAAACCGATTGCTTATGACGTTTCCGTCCTCAAAACTTCATTTGTTACCAAATATATCTCAAATGTCACTTAAGTTCATTGTGTTCAACCACCTACCGGTTCGAACAAAAAGGCCACAGTTTCGTGCAAAGAAAATCAATTTCGAAATACCACCTAATAGTAATCTCACCCCGCCCCCTCCTAACCCGGGATGTCATGAATCATATTGACACAAACCGAACATCATTACCGAGCTCACGCGCTATCCAAATACACACACACTCACATGCGACAAAACCACTATAACCAATGACACACGCGCGCCAACCCAAGACAATACGTGCGGGATACTTTGACAAATGTCTTTCCATTGCGCGTCGTCTTCTCGCATGACTGTCAAATATTAGGCCACCGGTTACATGACAAACACTTCTCATTACTGCCTCATATGGATGTCCTCCCGTCAATTGATTGCTGACACTCCAAGGGCGGTTTAGGTGTACGGTCTCATGTTAAACTCCCTCCACCCCCCTCTCTCCAGTAGGGTTGCGTTGTTGCCTCTCAATGACGTTCAACTTAAAGCGAAGCGAAAGTGTTTATGGTTATGGCCCAATGAACCTAATAACCCACTGAGGAGCGTGTGTGTGGGTGAAAAACTTGTTCCATAACCGTTAGGCTAATACTCGCATGCTGCGTACGTGATTCGCTTTAGACATTTAGACCGAAGCGACAATGGTGAAGACATACGCGCGGCCTTACTTACAGCAACCATCCAGCCACTCAGCCAGTCAGCCAGTCAGCCATGCAGCCAGTGCCAGGACTCCTCATTCGATTTTACGACTCATTATGTCAGATGTCTTAGCTGCTTGGCCTGGGGAGGATGTAAGTGTGTGTTTGTCATTCATGGCAAGCTTCTCCTGGCTGTCTGTGTCTAAGGGTGGTAACTGCGTTTAAGCACGCATCTACTAACGTTTATTTTTTCCGTGTTTGCTAATTTTACACCTACTTACTGTGGGTGCGCTCCGCTCCGGAAGGGGGCGCTGGATTGACATGTTGATGGATGTGCCTGGCAAGCTTGTCTTTTCCGCTTTTATCTCGGCACGGTTGGATGTTGCTCTCTCATTGCAATAAGCATAAAATGGAAACTGAACTCTAATTGGATTCCAGTGGTGGTACTCGTCCCAGAGTCCCAGAGTCGGGGGCAGCCAACCTAGGTCATGAAATTCCGTTCCGTTTTGTAGTTCACATTAAAAGTGAATTTGTCCCTCCCTCGTGTCGTGTTGTAAAATGTCTCGGGTGTGGGCGGTTGTGCACCCTTTCGCTGGGAGAGATCTGGATGACTTTATGCGAGAACATATTGTCGGAAAATTGTTGTTGACTTTTATCCACTGTCGTGTCGGTGTAGGTGTCGGTGTCGGAGTCGGAGTCCTTTAGTCCTTTAGTCCTTAGTCCTCCCCCTTCTCTAGTTTCTCTCGTTTTGAATGGGAAAAACGTGAGCGGGTTTCTAGTATTTCTGTTTGAGGCGTGGATAGTGTTTTACTTTTGTATTTTTCGCTTAAATTTCGAAATTTAATCAGCTAAGGAGAACAGGGGTGCGCTTACAAATTCACTGCTTTTGGAGGTCAATGGGTTTGGTATTCCTCCATAGATTCGAGGATGGGTCGGGCTGGAATGTTTAATATTTTTGGATACAAAAAAAAATGAAAGAAAAACAGATCTCCAAGGGTCTAGCTGTTGAATTTCCATTATTTGGTCTGCAATTCCTATTTAATTTGTTGGTTATTGAATCCAATTGTTAAGTAACTTATGGCCAGTTGTTGGTTTCACCAGAAGACTCTGTAATAAGAGGTCACATAGTGTCCGACTAAGGTCAGTGTGACGTATTCTCATACAATGTCTCTATGTCAGTCACAATCTCTGATCTAATAGAATGCTCCACGAGAATCAACACATTTATGCCGCTTAACCCTGCCGTGCTAAACCTACATCAATCTTAGAAAGGATTTCCAAGGTATCAAGTTATATACAACATTCGGTATCGACTGTCAGGACACGATGAAGAGTATGATACAACCCCGAAAGGAATCCTTTTGGTTGGTTAGGTGAGAAATCATGATAAAACACAAAATTTTGGTCATGACTTTGGTATAACTAAGCCGACCTGATATTTCCCCAGGGCGTTTTTCTAAATCCAAACAGGTTGAAGTCATCACTAGTCGCCAAGAGTTGATACCCGGTAACAATCCCAATGGACTCTAAGCTAAGCTCTTACTTACTATAAGTCTAGAATATGCTTGGTTTTCGAGTCTATGTGCTTTGTCCAGAATTTTCTGGAGACATGATATGATCACGAAGTGCGGTAAATTGGAGATGACGACCATTATGAGGACCTTTTTGGACGCTTTGCTTGCTAATTCGTTACCTAATTCATTCCCTGCTATTCCGAGGAGGACACAGGGTGTCAACAACATCTGAGCGCCATCTTGTTCGCATCTGAGCTGCCTCCAGCTCATTACCGGAGAGCTCGATTCCTCTTCGAATATTCTGCACGTTTGTCTAAGACGTCCCGCTGTTGTGCCTTGAGTGAGGCTATTATCACTGTCTCTTTCTCCTCCGTGTAGTTATGTCTATGTTGGCTCATTCTCCGATAAAGATACGATTGAAAATTGAAAACTCTCAAGATGGTTCTTAGACATTTATTTACGAATGTTTCCAGCTTTCGTGGGGTAGAAATGTTCACCTTCCAAGTACTGGATCCATAAAGCTAGTCCTGATTCTACATATGTACATTGGATCGGAACAGTTGCAGCTTGGTCCTTAAGCTGACAACATTGCTTCTACAGATTTGGGATAGCATTCTGAATTCAAATGAGTGTAATATTGTGGTTCCCTGTGAATGGTGTGATATCTTTATGGCATCTACTTGAAACACAATGTCAAAATAGATTTGACGTTCAGCGTGAAGACGCGGAATGGTGATATATTCGTTTATCACGGTCCCCAAGTGTGGGCATTTTGCCATAGTTTAGTGGCTCGTATTGCCCTCACTGCTACGATTGGATAGTTTCAAGCTATTTCCTTTAAGTGAAGATCTAATGGGTCATACAGTATCAGCAAAGTTTCAAGGGCTGTAGTCGGTGTGGTTCTGAACTTGCAAATCATTCAGTTGATTTGAAGCTTCAAGATGTCATTCAACATATCAATGTTTCGAAAATTTTGATTCGGAGATGGATGGGACTTCGAGAGTGGCGAAGGAAATAGGTTACATCTCTACCGATTGACAGTATACATAGCTCTTCTTCAATTGGTCTTTTTCACAATCTTGTTGGTTCTTTTCTTATAAAAAAAAGGCACTTTTTTTTCAAGAAGCCAGCGAATGGTTACTTTACAATCACGGGAAAGCTTATAAGAACGACGTCACGTGAATTAGTTCCACTGAGCTATGTCGTCATATCGTTGAGCATGGTGAACCACCTACCAATCCCTCCCATATGATCAGAAGGAATAAAAATTCTTAACCAATCTTTGAGATTTTGAGTAACTGAATGTTGAAGATATTGTTCAAATATTGTCTAAATATCGCTGGATAGCAAACACTGTGTAAAGCATTATCAAGATTAAGATTTACTAAGGTGCCGTCCCAACGTGGAGCTCTATATCAACAGTTTTGTAACCTTGTGATCAATTAAATTCTTATACGGCAGCGAATTTTTTACTAATTAGAGCGCTGAAATCCCTAAATAGCTGGGCCAAATGCTGTCGACTTGGTCTGAATGAACGAAAAGAAAAGAAAAAAACCGCGGCTTCGCAAAATGGAACGCTTAGGCTAAATGCAAAGGGAAGGCATTACTTCAGTGAAGAAAGGATTTTAAAGTTTTTTTTTTTTTTTTTCTATTTGATGTACATATATGTATATACTGCCATCATTAGACAGATCCTCGTCTATAGTGTGTCTTCTCATGTGACCTTGTGTTGCATAGACTACAATTCTGTAGTTCCTCACAAGCTATTGATTCAGGAATATTCTCAGACGAACCATCGATTTCTCGGTCTATAAAACTTCCCAACCACGTCATGGTATCAACTAGTCCAGCCGGGATCTATCTGCTCTGAATTATATTATAACAACCATAAACAGGCAAAACAAATACCCTCAGCGCAAGGTACAACTAAGCTGGATTCTTGGCCACATGAACGTCCAAAGTTGATAAATTGTCTTTGAGGTGACTAGAAGAGACTGGGAATTAAACGAGCTACACACAGACCACACAAAGCTAGGTGGAGTACACTTTCCTTGTGTGGTGTTTCAAGACTAGCTCAAGGGCTCAATGCAACGAATAATCAGAGAACTCCTATCACTCAACATTGTGATACCTTTTCATTGGTATCCTCACATGCCTACACCCAATGGCGGCTCTCTTAGAAGAATGGGATTCAGTAGCACAGATCTATGCATATTCTGCAGCGACTAGAGGTAGAGGAAGACACGAAGCAACCTCTTGTATCCTATATGTGGTACCGTGGGCGCCGTGGCTCAAGTGTTTAGTGCGTTGGACTACGGATTAACGTGACCCTGGTCGCGATCCCTAGCGACCTCTCCAAGCAACTGACAAACAGCTGAAAGTATAACTGTCATTACAAAGTTTTTCAAATAAGTAGGACCCTTCCATTCGTGAGAAGCTAGTCTCCTGGTACCATAGACTTTTTGCACCAAATGGGAAATGTCCTGGTACCCATAGTCCGGTGTCACATTGGGCCTTCCTGAGCAAAGATGGCCAGCCACCGCAACTCAACTCTAAGATTGGAGATTGCTACTCCTTTGGTCGTAGTTCCATGCCATCAGAGTGCAGATTTCCCCTTAAAAGAAGTCCTTGATCAAGGCTCGATTTAAAACACCAAAATGTTGTTTTCAGCAAGGCTCATGTTTATATTAAATTTCTTTCAATACAATTTCTTTGTTTTTTTTGCTTTTGTTTATGTCAATTTACATTAGTGTTAGTTTATGTTCACTTAAATACTCATTAACTACTTAACCA
This sequence comes from Xylota segnis, assembly GCA_963583995.1. Taxonomy (NCBI): domain Eukaryota; kingdom Metazoa; phylum Arthropoda; class Insecta; order Diptera; family Syrphidae; genus Xylota; species Xylota segnis. The sequence goes on from OY757237.1 coordinate 6,496,104, forward strand.
TAACTAATTACAAGTTTTACTAGATTTTACAAGATTTCTCCTCCTCCTTCCGCTACCTAGGATACCTGGTACATATGTATACAAAAGTGCATTTCATTTCCTTCTTTGCGCGCGATTGTTTAAATCTAATTCATCTTAACTGTAGAAAACACTATATACGAGTACGTACAGGTATTGTGTTTACCTTTCCTAACTTATAAATTACGGATACCTTCACTTGAATAACTCTCTCCTGCCGAGTTAATTTGCTATTTATACAGAACACATTCACTGATAGATCGTACGCGCGCGCGAATTTCCTTTTAAAAGGATTGAAAGGATTCGTTTGTTTGTTTGTGTATTTGCTTGGGGTTGGCGTGTGCCGGTACCGGGCTTAGCTAGTTTCCCATCATCATACCCCGGGCAGCAGGTGAAATCAATTTGGTAGCGTAGTCTCTGTGAGAGCAGCAATTACAATCGGGTTAATTACAAATCGTTCCACGGACTGCAATTGTCGGGATGCTGTAGAGAAATTAATTAAAATGGAGCGCACAACGCACCGTATCCCGGTATGGTATGGTAGATAGAATAAAACGACGATAAAAAAAAACAAAAAAAATATCCTTGCCATTTCGAAACACGAGTAGGCGGCGTAGTCGGGTTTGAGGTCAGTCCTAGGCGAACATCAAATAAAACGCAGACAATTTTCCGCCGATTAAATGATCATCAGCGAATAATTATTGCAATGATTGTAATTATTTTTATTTATATATTCACTCGGTTCGAATTATGCGGTTGATTAAGGACGAACCGACGGGAAGCGATTTTACTTTGATTTGCGGTCTTCATGGTGTGTGTGTGTGAGCAGGAGCAACGGGGCGTATGTGTGTTATTTTTTAATTTACCTGCTAGCGATGCGATTGAAATTCGCGAGGCAAAATTAATTTATGCATGAAGAGCTTGGTTTTTTTTTTTAATTTATTTATTTTTACGAGTGGAATGCGCTGAAAGTGACTGCGGAAATTAATGGAGAAAATGGTTAATGAGTAAACGAACACAAGTGCCAGTGGGAGGGTCATTATGAGGAGGTGTTGCACTAAAAGGCGCTGCGATTAGTTTTTATCCTTTCAATGGATTTTCATTTACTTTTGGTTTTTTTTTTTTTTTTTGGAAAAACTGCAAACAGCAAACAGGTTTTCAAACGGTTTTGTGATTTTCAGCAGGACAGCAAATATTGACGGACTATTTTCCAATTCACAGCCAAAACGTGTATAATATACACACGGCTACCTTTATATTGCTTGGTATCAAAGGATAATGAAGCTTTTTAGAGTCACAGTCAGCAATGGCTTAGAATGACACAATAGTGTATCCAATATCCGGTGAATTAGAGCCAATAAAGTGAAATGGGTTAGTCATGACGAGATGGTCCTGATGTCAGGATCGGCAGAGAACTTCTGATTAACCACTGAGTGGTGGATCAGTTGTTTCTTTTAATTTTTCAAATAACCATGACAATACCGCCAGATAACGCATCATCCTTTCAAAGGAGACAAAATGCTTCTAGCTCTAGTCAACAAAGCACGATCATCAGGGGAGAACTGTGATCTGTGTAGCTAAACAGATCAGCGTTTGGCTGGATTGGAATTGGCCGACCAAAAAACATGAGCTGTCCTTATAAGCAGTCGGAAAATAGTTGAATTCGCTAATTTTCAGGTTGGTAACCAAACCATCAAGTCAAGTTGATTATTTAGCCAAAAAAGTATCGAAAATACAGGGCGCCCTCGAGCGCATACTGCCTAATGTCGGTGGACCTGGATATGCCAGAAGGATTGGCATTGGTCGAAGCCATGGGGACTGCAACTACCATCTTACGCAGTTCCTGTCTGGTCACGGAGGTTATCGCAAGTATCTCCACAGATTCGGACATGACAGCTCTCCTTCCTGCCCGGAATGTCCAAACAAAGACAAAGATAAGGAGCACGCAGTATTTTACTGCCCAATTTTCACGGCATGGAGAATTACTCTGCCCCGCCCGTCGTTACTCATCGATCACAAGTTGCGGCCGGAGGAGAACTAAATGGCAGTATGTTGCTTTAAAACAACGCTCCAAAATGAGCTGCGGAGAATAGAGAGACTAAGAAAAGCAAAGGAAGCAGCAGAAGCCTCAGAAGCAGTGGATTGCCACAAGAGTCACTACTAGATACTCTTCTCTTGACCAAAAGCTACAAAAAACAACAGAATGAAGCATCCGAATCGCAGTCTAAGTACAATCTTTGAAGTTAAAACAGTGGTTGGATACCATGATAGGTGCCCTTTCCACGCTCGAGATGATCGTCAGCTTAGACTTGTCAATGGCAAAGTTTAAGTCTTCGAATAATTGCGAAGAAGAACTACAACTCCTTCATTCAATTGTTCAAACATTTTAGAACTCTTAAGACAATGTACGATCGTCACTTGCTTCCTAGTTCACAATAATTCAAAATAGCATCCAACATAAAGCTTATTTTAACTCTCGATGTCGAGTAAACCAAATTTCAGCCCGGGGAACGTATAGTCCACTTACAGTTCAACATGTAGTAATGGATTGATAAAGGATCTTACTTCAACAGATATAAGGACTTAGTTCAGATGAAGGGCTCTCTGATATGTTTATCTAAAAGATATTCTCTAAAATCGACTTTCTTCGTTCTGTATAGACTTGTGCTTTCATGCAGGATTCTTCTTTGTTGGACCGCCAAAAGGCTGTTGCTTATGGTTTAGCCCGTGACAATGGCAAAATTATTTATTCTCTTATACCAAGCAAGTCCTTCGAACGATAGCAAATTTGACAAGAGAATTTCAACAGTGAAGAGCCTCAAGTGTCAATTCTGGGACCACTTCTCTTCAATAGTAAGAGACAATCAACGAAATGATGTTCAGCAAACCAACTGAATTGTAGAAATTTTTGAAGAAAGGCTTAGTATAACGAAGCACGAAGGTACGAAGAAGCATATGCCTCTGGGGGTACCTCTCGGAGTAACCTCCCTACTACTATGGGTCACTGTACTAAATTAAGTACTTCTGCAACTACTAGTGGTGTCATGACCATTGTTTATGCGGATGACACAATATTGATGGCCACGGGCAAATTCCTTCCTAAACTTAGTGAACTATTGGATGGTAATCTGAAGACCCTAGTCAGCTGAACCAAGAAATGTCGACTGGCAGTCAATTCCAAGAAGACCTAGCTGGTAACAAAAGTAAAAATTCTGAGTTTACATTACCTTCTATACCCAGAATGCCTAAGACTCGGTGGCTGAATGAAATCCCACTCTAAATATCAGACAAAGCAAGAAATCTTGGGTGCATACTGAACGGCAAGCTGAACTGGAAGGACAACATTAAACAACCAAACTTGCCACTATCCAATGGATGTACAATGCCATAGTCACACCAATTTTTACTTACGGATGCTCTGGTCTGGTGACCTGCTGCCGCAATAGCCACAAACCTGAGCATCCTCCTACTAGCTCCTTTTGGTTAAAGCAAATCGAAATGTGGAGATGCTACCAGATCGGATTACCAGCTGGGCTAAAGTGACCACGTCCCACGTCATCATCAACTTCAAGTTTTCCTCCAGATCTTCTCAGAGGGCAGATTGCTCGATCCATAAAACTCCCCTGTCACTCAATAGACCACAGCTGACTCTCCTTATCAGTGTCCTCTCAGAAAATGGGAATCAACAGTTTAAACACTGAAGTGGAGGAGCGCACTTCCTCTGTGAATGCCCAAGTCTCAGCAGAACCAAGCCCTTGTGAAAGAATTTTTCTGTCAACTGAAGGAACTAGCTAACACGCCCTCTAAAACCACCTTAAGATTTATAAGGAAAACGGGCTCCCGAGTTGAATCAATTCTCTTTTATATTTTTTCTCGTATCACAGATCCGAGACTGGACCCCTCTCATGGTCGCAGTCACCTCTCTAACCTACCGAACATGGGGATAATTTTCATCGGCGAAAATACCATTCTATCACACCTCCTCTGGCATGAATTCCAAACCACATGGTTCCTTTTTGTCGATTCAATGGAATCTCCCGAGGCGTGAGTTCTTGAGTTAATTCAACTTTGGAAGGGTGCAGGCCAAGGTCTATACGCCAAGAGCTATTCGCCACAAGGTGGACCTAAAGATTTCCCATTCCTGTGAACCTGTGTAGCTTGGCTTAATTTTTACGACCGAAAATAAAACTCAGAATTTCGGTAGTAAGTTTCACAAATTTCCAAAAGCTCCTTATTTGCGAACTTTAATATAATAAAAATATAAATCCTGAACGATATTCTGACACTAACCGATCATAACAAAAGTTTAAGGGTGGGTCAGCATTGAAATACCAAATTGTTATGTCCCTACTGAAAAACCCTTTACATTTTTACGATAGCATCAACAACTTCACGAATAGAATGTTAGGATATAGAACCGATGATGGTAAAACCCTATAATGAACCAACAAGCGCTCCAAAAGGATCCGTTGTATGGTGGACGATATCCCTTCCAAGACGGAGTGATTTCAAAAATTGAAACCTGGTTGGAGACAGGCAGTAGGTTGAAGACGGACAGTGGACAGTCATAAGATAGACAGACAGTAGGTTGAAGACCGACAGTAGGTTGGAGACAGACAGTAGGTTCGAGATGGACAGTAGACAGCCATAAGATGGTACTGGGGCTACAAACCATGTACCATATAATCCACAACTAGAGTATATAGAAAAGAAGACGTTAATACTCAAGTATAGGTATCTGTGGGATCGAGGTAGCTGTGGGATCGGATCAAACAAAGGGTATATCACACTACAGATAGACTACCAGACGGAACCATTACACACAATGATCGAACCGATTAGCGGACGCACAGACAGCCGAACCGCATTCTCGCTAATCCTTTTGCATCAGTTGATCTCAGAATGCCAACCGAAACAGTCGTGCTAAAGCATAGTGCATAGCATAGTTTGGAAAACAGAAGTCTTCGTTGAAATGAAGGTCTGTATCCTGTATCCTGTAAATCCCATCACACGTTTAGCAATATTTCAGAGCTTCCTACCAGTTTCAGTAAAGGCTAGCAAGGTACTCAATAACCAAGAGTGTCCGGAGCCCTTCACAGCCTAAGTGTACAGTGTATCAAGGCATTCGAACCAAACAAATTCTTTCAATTCAATTAAAAAAAAATTCTCATCAGAAGACTGATACCATTTCTAATAAAATAATAAAAATTTCTTTAATAAATAAACTACTCAAGCGAAGCGCAGTCATTCGCAACAATATTTACAAGCATTCTTAAGTTTTTCTATGATTTTACATAATGAAGTTGGTTGCAGTCCAGAGATGTATTGCCTTTTCTTCTAGCGGATATGTTGACTTCATTTTCTGTTTTTTTTTTTTTTTGGGAGTATAGCTACATATATATAACAGTCGATTAAGTTTTCTCTTTTAATTGTATTTACTATATCAAATATAATTTTCGTTATAAAAATGTTTTTAGCCATCTTTATTGTATTCTTTTGATATACTCGTTAGTTGATTGTGTTCCTCCCGGAACATGCCTGCGGGTGGGATATATATATATATGTATGTGTATGTATACCTTTTGTTTTAAATTTGATCGTAGTTTCATAGATACTGTTATTAACAAGTCTCGTCCATCGGTTAAGTATCTGTACAACTTGAATTTACCTGTCTCGATGTATTCTGTCTAACCTTACGTGCTAAAGCTTTCTTATTAATTTTTTTTTTTTGTTTTTTATATGCAAATTGTATATTTTTTTTATATATATTTATATATGTATAGGTAGGTTATTGTATTTATATATGTATGTATATGGTTTATATAGAGGAAGCTCCAGTTACAGTGTTTCGCCTTCAGTGTTGTTTCCAACTTGTTGCTGAAACAGAAGAGATGAATGGTTAGCTTCAGTGGCAGAGTGAGGGTGGGAAGGGTTACCTTTATAGTGAACCTCTCTGTACATGGTGGGACAAGCTTTGCCGTTCACCTTCGATGTCTTGAAGTCAATATTCGTCCGAACTGGCCGGTGGAGCAACGGTTGCGGGGGTCTATAGTTGTTGCCCAGGGGAGCCTTTGGATGATCTGGTGTACCTTGCATCAACCTACGCAGACCATGTAGCTGCAATGACAACAAAAAAAAAACAAAAAGATACATTTTTTTTTTCGTTCTACAAATGATTGAGTCACACTTATGCCGTGAAGTCGTGACTCATCCGGATTTGCCTGGAATCTAGAAAATCCTCACTTTCAGCTGCCATATGTTTCCTTTTTTTCTTTTTTTTTTGCAGAAAACAGGGATAAAATCCCAACTGAAAATTCAAGCCATATTCCATTCTCTCTCTCTCTCTGTCTCGGTTTTGGTAGGGAATGTCACATCAGTTTTACAAATCCAGTTTGGTGGCGCCTCCTTTCGTTGTTCCAGCTTCTCTTGGGTTCTTTTCCTATTTTCAGGACGACGACACATTTGTGTATCCTGAATAGATAATTTTGAAAAATTACGAAAGCCCAAGTCGCGCGAGAAGTTGAAAGCTGCCGCCACTACGATTCCGGGAAAACTATGTACCACCACCACCAGCTGCAACAGAGGAATATAACTGAGGAGTCTTCACAGCCAGGGGAATTGTCGTTCCCATGTCCCCGCATGGAATTATTTTAATTAAAATGGCTACGGTGTTAGTTTTTTTTTTTTTTTTTTAATTTTTCACGGCGATGCTGTTGTGCTACTACTAGGAGACGAGTACGAGTACGAGTATGATGGGTGATGGGTATTGCAGCCTTAGTAGACCATGCACCAAATGCAATTCCACCAGCGTAACCACATGCAATAAACATAGGAGCTCGAGAGTGAAAAGTCTACTAGGAATGGTGAAATCCTTCTTTTCACAGTGTGGCGTATAGCTGCAGATAAGTGTCCTTTGGCGCTCACAATAAGGGCAAGGATAGTAAGAGGATGACAAAAAAATAGAAAAAAAAAAAACCGAAGGAACACAGCAGCTGTAAAAAATATTATGAAATTATTCTTAGTCCCACGGGATACACGGGAGCGTGCATACATCTTTGTCTGAGATGGGAATCCTTTTTTTTTTCTTTTTTTAATCGGCTTGAGAGGAAATTACAAATATCACTGGAAGTTTGCGGAAATTACGCTACCGAAAAGGATAATACCAGAGATTTGGGGAATGCAAAAGGAAAACAGTTGAGCGAATCCTTGTGCAGCAGTGCTGGTGGGAATTTATATTGCTTAAGGGAATCTCTTTAAATAAACTAAATGTGTTATCTGCTCAAAAGGACCATGGAATAGGTCATTTCGGGGAGATGTGGAGCAGGTTATCCTTTGACCTTGAAGCTGGAGAGTATTGAATGGTTTGAAAGAGGATAAGGTATTATCGAGTGGCAGTCACTGTAGGGATTGGTGATGAGTGAAAGCGCATTTAAGTCGGTAAAGAGGGTTGCAGTACAAGAGGTATCCCTAACGAGGACAGGGATTGTAGGGATTTCTGCAGGTTGTCTTAACACTGTAGTACCAGAGAGTCTACGTTAGTGACGTGGAAATCTGTTCAAATAAACTCGGTTTCTGGGTTGTGAAAGGAAAATTCGAAAAAAGTTGTGAAATGGACTATAACCTAGGTTCTTGGATAGTACACTGTTTTTCAGATTTAAGCTGATAGGCGAGTCTCTCGAAGATGAAGCCACTGCTTCCAACCAACACCTTTCCTTAAAAGCTGGGATAAGTCGGAATAAAGAATTAGTAAGGAACAACTATATGTATGTCTGTTACCCAGGACTACGCGGGACTAGTTTAAACAGAAGAAGCAATGAGAGAAAAGGAGCAAATTTTAACATCCTTCGATCAATAGATCCCCGCAGTTAAGTACATCTAGTACTTACCATTCAGGTTTCCCGTCACTCCTGAGAGAAGCTGTTTTTATTTCACTCAAGATCGGGCATATAAATGACGCCTTCCCTGTCAGACAGGTTATACAGATTTCAATAGATGGCCAAGCCCTAACGATAGGGTTAGCCTTTGGCAGCACAAAGGACTGTCCTTCGTTAATGCAATTTCGGTAGATAGTACACGTTCAACTTAAGCATTCTCAAAAAAAAACGTGACGATATCCCTGTGCTAATAGAGATCCTCTAGTTAGGCGCAGGTTTAGGTAGCTGAAAACCTCTTTTTGCAAAAAGAGAGACCAGATAGCAATGATACTTTTTCTAATTGTTACGCTTCAGCAGCTGTCAAAGTTACTCATGACATCTAGATGTCAAAATATTCTGTAGAGCTTGCCACTTCATCGTACATTATTCCACGCAATGCATGCAACGTGAATTTCGTCGTCAGGTCGGTCGTCATCATGCCTTTGTCGCACCATGGAGAATTTGGAGCACGAGTACGCTTTTAGACCTTAAGTCACCAACCAGACTTAATAAAGAAAACATAGCCACCGTAATGGCTAGTATCGAAGGAGACCCAGAAATGTCAATTCGGCGCCGATCAGCTGAATTTTATATCGCCATAGAGTCAATCCGTCTTATTTTGTGGTTGAAGTGGGCCTATATCCGTCTAAGATTGTGCTGACGCAAGAATTGAAGCCGAATGACAGTAGATAGCGCCATGAGTTCGCTAATTTGGGGTCTGGAAACGTTGACCGGAGATCCGAATTTCGGCCAAAAAAATCATCGAACGAGGTTCATTTTTGGCTCAGCGGTTATGTCAACAAGCAGAATTGTCATTATTGGAGAGTACGCACTCCACAAGTGTTCGACCAAGCATCAATGGTTCCACAAAGATTGACTGTTCGGTGCGGTTTATGGCCTTATTAAGACTTAATTTTATTTTAAGGTTAAGGTTAAGACCTTATTTCATTCGGAATGAGGAAGCATACACCGCTACCGTCAATGGTCTGAGGTATAGGGCGATGTTAACCGACTTTCTGTGGCCAGATCTTGACATCATGAATATATCCAATGCCATACAAGCGATTCTACTTCAAGGACGAATTTGGCGACGGGTTTATCTCACAGTAAGCGTTCATCAATCGGAGAGAGTTTGATACGTACATAGGGGATAAAGAATGGTGCCTGCCTCTTCATCGTCCATTCAGCTTCAACGTAAGTCATTAGAGAGTCAATACAGTGCCTTGTAATGATATCCATTGTCCTTTTCTATCTAATCGGACAGTTGGTGGGTTTCCCATCCTGCTTGGAGATGAGGCACGTAGTGTCATTTGCCTTCGAAGATAGGTTGAATCTACGGCGTTGAGCTTAAGTAGCAGATAAACTGTAGCAAGAGACACCTATTTAGGTGAGCTTGTTGGCCATATAATTTTTTGGAAGAGACAAACGGGAATTCGACTGCGGCTTGACTACCCGTATAGATGTTGATATCTCGACATTATGCTTTGGCCAAGCCAGAGCCTCCTTGATCGACATAATCTCCTTCTACAGGAGGAGTTGATAGAGAAGACGGAAGGCGAGTTTCGTGGCAAAAGAAACCTCTTTCTACTCCTGACTCTGTTTTTATCCATTCGCATAGAAGATCCTTGAGGTAAGGTTCGGAATACTTTACAAAATAAACGCGGAAAGCCAGTACTGTACCGATGAATGTACAAAACAAGGCCTATACTCTGTCACTAGGTTCCAAGCCTTCAACAAGACTTTGAACTTAATACCAATCAAGAGGATACTGAAACTGAAGTACTTTGGAATCATCAGTCCAATGAAAGTGACACTTAAAACGGAACTGGAGGGTATCCTCAACATGCTTTCACTGTTTTACTTAGCAGCGAAGTAGCAGGAGATCAAATACAATGGACCGTTCCATGTGAAGTCCTGACATGGCATAGTACCTAGATTTCACAAGAAATTTTCAAGGATATGTCCGAGCAGACACAAATGCAACAGCGGTTCTGCTCGCACATATGGATCAAAGATTTCCTGGAACAGAATCAAATATCCAAATTAGTTCGACTTCCGAATCATAACAGTCTTTTCTAAAGGAACGACCTGAGTGGTTCTAGGTGCCTGTGAGACTGGGATACAGTACCATCAACAGGCAAGCAGCAATAAAAGCAATTAGAATCTCAACTTGTGAATTTTTGTGGGAAAGAAAGGATCTGGGAAGATAGTGCGCGATCCTTGAAGCCTGAGCAAGAAAATATGGCAGGCAATGAATAGGTCAAGGAATTGGGTAGAAGAAGTTCGGAATCTAGAACAGAAGAACTCCTCCAGTCAGCAATCTGCCTTGCATACCTAAGTTCGTAGAAGGGCTTAATCCCCTAAGGGACGCAAACAACAGATGTCTTGACAGTTGACATCAAACCAACTGAAGCTATAGAACTAGGTGAACAAATGCGTTAAGGTCATCTTACCCTTGTGGGTATCGCACTGGGTGTAGCGTTGTGGAGACGTTCCACTTCTCCTTCACACATTCCTAACCTAACCTTTAGCAAAGGACATCACCTCAAGAATCGCCTTAGGAAATGTATTATAGCAGGGTATCTCCTGGTCCTAGGTTGATGAGAGCGCTACGGACTATTCATATGTTCTTCACAATTTGTCCCCCAAACACCGAGACCTCTCCTGCCATTCACTACTGCTATTCCCTTTATGGGATCACATTAACGTTGTCAGTAAATGAAAATGAGGGTACATTTATTAAATCCGCGATATTAATGGACCGAGTAAGGGATTACAACTGACATTGTACTTAGTAACTCATAAGTAGGTCCTGTTCATCACGGCTCCACTCCGCGCGCCTGTTCAAAAATAAACCTCCTCGCCCTAATGAGAAATGATTATACTTCATAATATGGGAGGTGAAGCATCTGGTGATTACTGCCACAACAATCCAACAGAACATGCATACCTGCCTCCAGGTCAGCATGAAATGACTCCCCCACAACACAGATACCCTACCGACCGACCGACCGACCCAACGGATGGATGGATGGATGGATGTAACACTGCATGCAACGCTGCACACTTCATGTCATTACCGTGAACTTTTAATTACAATTGTAAATTACATGCAACATTTCACAGGCAGCACGACGAGGCATCAACACCGGCCCGCCCAACGTGACCTCTGGTTTAATGAAAAAAACTTCCAAAAAAGGTAAATAAATATTTCGATTATGCGACATCATCAGCGGGTGGCTCATTCCGCTCCGCCTCGCATGAAATGTATGCGCGGCTACAGCAGCGGAAGCACCATCCTTGCATAATGCGCCTTTTAATATGCAACCAGGAAGATAGCAAACTCTTCCGCAGCAAAGGGAGGCCAAAACAGCGTCCTCGAAGGCGCCTCGAAGGATTCGCAGAGCAGTGTAATTAAAGCCCGCTCCTCACTGCCCGAATTATGTATTCATAGCCAGGATGCTGCCTGATACTAATAGCATCGACTCCTCCATAAGCCACGTTAAATGATCCCACATGCCGGTGCCGGTGCCGGTGCCTCCTTTTCAATTAACCGAAAAACTTAAAGCGCTCCATCGCGACACTAAACTTCAAATAGACCGAGGGACGTACATATGCATGTATGTGTGTACAACTCGAAGACAACATCCAGCCAACTTCGTGTGCGGAAGTGCATTTGACGGCAAGGAATGTATTCAGGGTTCATCTTTCCATTGTGGCGGAAACATTTCCGGAACATAAACAAAACGCCGCCAGGGGTTGTAGACCTCTTCGTCGACAGCGGCTGGATGCTGGTGGTGACGTGCACTAAAAATAGCACAACAACGATGGAACGATGATGGCCGGGCCGTGCCGGGCCCGGGACACAATTATAATTGTGAGCGCCTTGTCGCTGGCGAATAATGAAATAAAGCTGAAATGCGCTGCTGCAACGCCTTATTTGTGTAAATGGAATGGAAGCTACTATGCAGGAGCAGTTGACTGTTTAGAATGTCCTTCTATACATAGGTTAGGTACTCACCTGCTGTTTTGTGATGTAAATAGGTTTGTTGAGAACTATCCACGTGACTGTCTCATGGCAGGCTGGTGCCGTCGTTGAACCATCGTAGGTCATGTAGTGATCGGTATCAGGTAGGAGTCCTCGAATGGAGAGCCGTTTTATTAGCCCTTCATCGCCGCCATAACGAATTCGTTCCAGTTGATCGGTGAGCATTCGCAGTTCAGCGTTTGACAGGTCACCTAGCTGTTGTTGACAAAACGAAATTAATTAAGACGCACACAAGTGCTGCCCGAGGTAGTGTTTGCTTACCTGGAGGAGGATTGCAACGCCAACGATTCCCTGTGGACGATTCAGTGCTTCCGAGAAGTTTGTGTATAATTGTGAGTTATAGCCGAATATCTGAATCTGAAATAAGGAAAGGACGAATGATTTAAGTGGTTGTTGCATGCAAGTTTCATTTGTGAAACAAAACTGAACTTAAAGTGAATTGGCAGTCCTTGCAGGTTTCTGGTAACATGACAGAGGTATAGGAGGACAATTCTTTCGGCAAAGGACTCGGCGTACAAAAATTTGAACTGCCTTCTTTGCAGTTACAGAGGATGTTTAGACAAGAGGGACTAGGTTAAGGATAATTGTTGTACTATGGGCGCAAGGTTAGACTACCGCAGGATAATTGACATCCTTCTTCTTCTTTTAAGAAGACATAAGGATCTGCTCCAATGTAAGTAAGTGGCATCATGCCTTATAGGTAGGGATGCAGTCGAGGTACGTTGATATATTGAAATTTGGTAGGAGATTGAAGTCTTCGTAACTCTACTTATGTCTTCGATAGTAAACTATCCCACGTGCACAAACTATGAAAAGTACTATCCTTTTGCATAATTCGGTCAGTCCTACTCTTGTCAAAGCAAGGCCATAGGCTTCTGGTGATCTACTACTATTGGCCTCACTTCTGGCCAAGATCCATGCCTTTTGCTTCAATGTGCAAGGCGAGATGAACACCGAGGTGTCTACCTGTTGCGATGTAGATTCAGAACCTCTTCTTGCCAATTCGTCTGCCTTCTCATTGCCTTCTCATTGGAATAACTTCGTGTCCAGGGACCCAGCAGAGTGCAACCTTGTGCTGTGTTCCAAGAACCTTGAGTTCTTCGCGACAGCTTGGATTTTATTTCGATAGCAGTAATCGCTTTTATTGCCGCCTGGCTGTCGATGAAAAAGGTGATACCTTCCGGTGGTATTGCTTTCATCCTGCCAGGACCTCCGATTGGAAAACACTGCTATGGTTCGGGAGGCGGACTGATCTAGATATCCACAGCGGTTCAGAAAAAATGCCAGACCCTACGCCTACATCCATCTTAGATCCATCTGTATAGATAGAGATGCAACGTGTGTTGGCAGGCTGACCCTGCTTGGGAACGAGCTAGTAAATGGTAATCCGTAGTATAGACTTTTCCTAGATATTTCTCCAGGATCATGGAATGACCTGTTGCATTATGAAAGCCAAGCCTTCTGCTGGTAAATAATACCAGCTCGGTCTTATGTTGACCGCTAGTCCACATTTCTCAGCCCAGGTGACTAGGATCTTAAGCGCGTTCTCCAATATTTCGCTAAGGGTATCGAAAGGGTAAGGTAACCTGTGGCCAGCCAACCGGGATGAAGTCTGCTGCGAATGTAGATATCGGCTAACCTCTCTAAGGTTTTCAGAATGAAGGAGGTTCGGCTAATAGGCCTGAAATCTTTGGCGGTGGTGTGGCCTGGCTTTCCAGCATTGGATATGAACACCACCTTGACCTCTCTCCATGTTCTAGGGATATGTATGTGTTTGAGACGCTCCTACGCTCTTACCAGATCTGTCTTGAAAAACATCTTGGAGAAGACTTTAAGTCCTAAATATTTGAAAAAGTATGTTTGTCTGAAATTTTGATCAGAATTTTAGCTTTAGCCATATTAATCCTCTGCATCAGCTTGTAAGCCATGGGCCATTTGTTGGAAGCCCATAATTCTAGTCTATGTATGTGTCATTGTCCATTTTAGCTCGTGGCTTAGTATCACGAAAGTTAACAACACACAGTCTGGTCGCACTCCATTGGAATAGAAGTGATCTTTCCATCTTTTCAGTTGATCCTATTCCGAAGTACACTTCAGTAGGCTTAGCTTTTACGAACTACGTCCTGAGCATGAGTCCCAAGTGTGTGGATGTGGTCACCTTTGTCACCCTTAAGACGACGCTGTACGTTCTTACAATATTGGCTGTTAAGACTTTCTCTTTCTACTCCGAAATATGGTGATATTAGAGCCTTGACTGCCTAACGCTCTTTGATATATCTTCAGATGGCCATGCGGTCTGACTCCCCGCTTTAATATCGATAAATCTTTCTCCACTACTCCCAAAGATTAAGCTGATGAGGTACTTTTACTTTAGTTATGTCCTGTATCCTCTTATGGATGCTGGGGCCTCTACAATGTCTACACGCCATCGAGTGCTATTTCTGGAAATATGCCTCAGCTCTCACCAACTCCTTCCCTTCTCAAATGTTCTGCTCCGCGTACTCCTTGGACCGCCGTACATCCTGCCATTCTGAGTAAACGGGTTCCATTGCACCGTGAGGTTAGCTATGGACGTGTCACCCTTTTCGGAGAGCATGTCCAATCCACTGCCACTTTCGTCGTCGTATGGTTGTGCATATATGTTCTTAGCCCGTTCTCTGATAAAATTGTTGGTTAGAGATACGGTTTGGCCAGAAAATCCTTAAGATATAGCATAGGCACCTATTGACGAACCTTTGCAGCTTCCTCCCAAACGCAGACTTCGCTTTGCCTTTTCGGCTGGCTATATCCAGTTCGATTCCGCCATCGGTTGAGACAAAACTCCCAAGGTATAGGAAACCCTCTACTCTTTGAACCGTTTGTCCAGCAATGCATACATGAGTTGATGAGTTCGGTCCTAGGCTGATCATTTTTGGTTTTGCGGAGCTAATTTTCAACCCAACGACGTCTGCTTCCCTCTCCACGTTTGCTGTAGTTTGAAGAAGGTCCCTTATTCTGTAAGACAGTAGGCATACATATATCGTCAGCTTAGTCGAGCTATTTGAGTTTAGATGTAAGAGTCCATCGAAATAGAAACAGAAATAGTATTGGTGAAACTATGCAGCCTTGCCGAACCCCACTTTAGCTTCAGGAATACCTCTCCTGAGCAAGGCACGGCAAATAAACTACCGATTGACACTATGACACGCTTTTCAAAATCGATGAACAGCTGGTGAAGTGGTGCTCGATGCTGATCCGCAGGGTGTTGATGTGGTCAACACAGGAGGATCCAGAGCGGAAATCTGCTTGTTCGGCGTTGAGTGTTCTTTAAGGTGTACTTTGAATCGCTCCAGGATGATTCTAGCTATTATTTTGGCTGCAGCAGGCAGCAGGCAGCAGGCAGCAGGCAGCAGGCAGCAAGCAGATACCCCTCCAGTTTTTGCACTGCAGTAGGTTGTCTTTTTTAGGGAGCTTGAGGATCATTCCCTTCATCAAGCTCATTCGTAAAACTCTCGGCTTCCTATGTTCTCCCGATAAGTGGGAACAGTAGCTCTGCCGATGCAGTTGGCGCAGCTTGTAAAAGCTCCACGTGTATGCCGTCAAGTCCTATCGCCTTATTAGTTTTAATGCTCTGATTGCGGTAACGATCCCATACTTACTGGGGATTGTGGTGCGAATTCGGAAATTTCTTTCTACGGACACCTCAGTCTGACTGGGATGCCTATTGCTGGCGAATACTCGGTTCAGAACTGAAGCAAAATGCTCCCTCCATCTCGTGAGTTGATCCTCATCCGACATGAGCAATGAACCGTCTAAACCTTTCACTGGGTGTTGAGTAGAGCTCTGGCCACCTATAAGCTCTTTGGTGATGAGCTGATGAGGTGCTCTGCATTGTACGAAGGCATATAACATGTTGATCCAGAACCATTCCAAAACACACGCCATGCTTGTTGCGGCTATCTAAGAGCCAAGTTCTAAATAGCCAAGTGGATGGATATCCGTAGGGCATCAGTTGAAATACAACTAATCTTGTGGTAGGTCTTGGCGTTACAAAATACGGTATTCCGCTCTCGAAAGAGAGCAATCACTAATCACCAATTGTTGTGTTTCGCCAAATATTCCTCCAATTAAACAAACTGATAATAGAATAACGTTCATGTCCTGACCGAACAAATACCTACTCCTTCGGATGATTTCACTGGAATCATATATCACAATTCAGCCGCAAGGAATCAAACAAAGGATCTCAACAAAGTCTACAATTCTAATCTAATCTGATCAATTATTCTACACAGTCTATAAACCCTCCGCACGCCTGCTCCCCATAATGATGAAACATGGAACAACTGCAAACAGCACTGTTCGTATTTGCAGAGGATTAGGGGCTTTATGTCTCAGCAGCAAATAGCAATTGTAACACTCTCGGGTGAGTAGGCAGCTGCTGCTAGTGTTACTGCTCCCCAGATACTCACACATCACGCACAAGCACGAGCACACAAGCATAGGGGGACACAGGACGACAAAACACAAATTAATTGTCCTGCAAATTGCCACCGATTTGTTACGACGACGAAACGAGCAGCACCCTGTGCGTGGGGTTAGGTTTCGGTTTATTTGCTAAGCATAATGAAATCCGTCCTTTGAAATGGTTAAATCGACGAAGTAAGGGCGAAGCACCCCCGTTCCGAATCGTGTGTAGCAAAATTTTCGGAAACACATCACGAATAGCGACGCTCTGGGGAAATTGATTGCAGCGACAGGAACAGCAGTCATGTTACTCCTTTTCGACTCTAAATGACGGACAATTAGTAGCGCATGAATGGAGTCCGACATTCGATTGGAAACTATATGCAATTATAGATTGGCCAGCAGCAGTCATTTGAGTTGACGAAGCGTTATTGGACCCATCGGGTGGGAGATGTTTGGTTGGCATCGCTTTTGACACCCATCCATGGGTTAGATGATCCTCGCTTCGTAGGTTAGCGGCGTAAAAGGCTCGGGGCTATGATTTCATTTGGAAGTTGTCGGCTGGATTGGATGCGCTTAAAACTGCAATTAAATCCACTTTGTCGGGAAATTGTTGCAAATTAGTTCGGTAGGTAGGTAATCGTTCGCTTGCGGGCTTAAACACTCATGCGTACTAGGTGGCAATTATATCAAAGCGTTGTAATTGAATTTACATTTTTAAAATACAGCCTTTATGGTTGTGCAACTGAAAAGCCTTTTCCTTTACTTTGATTACAAGCCTTGTCTCCATTAAGAGAGTCAAGGAGATTCAATCCATGAGTGAACTGTGACTGAAATTCATAGAAACTCAGCGATACATGTGTAAGGTTAAACAGGAACGTGGAACAGGTTGTGTTTTAAGTTCCTCGTCGAACTGTTGTTTTAGAAGACATTTAGGTCCTCTGGCATTCCCAGCACTTTCAGCTCAAACTCACAGGCGACTATTCTTGGGTTCCTTGAAGCCCCCTGTTGATTGGAGCCAGTTTCCTTTCATACACAGTGAAATTTTGAGCTCAATTTTATCCCAAACAGACGGATGGACATGGCTACACCATATTGGCTATTCTTACTGACTACAAATTTATGTACTTTCAATAGTCCAGCTCTAGTATTTCCCTGTTATTCCGATAGTTATATTTCTGAAGTTCCACAAGGCAGTCACCTTGGACCCCTTTTCTTCATTCTGAATATAAAACCACTCCTCTCTTTGTCTCAACGCCGATGATGCCAAACTTTTCAAAACCATCTCTTCAAATCAGGACTACTGTCTCCTTCAACAAGACTTAAACAGTTTTTCCTACTGGTGCTCCAAAAATTGCTTAGAGATTAATATCACCAAATGCCTTCTCATGTAAATACCGCATATCTTCCCCCCGACTTTATCCCATCCACGATCAGCAATATCCATCGTTCAATCTCTTCGCGATCTTGGAATACTGTACGATAGGGAGCTAAACTTCCATTCCCATATTGATGAGATAATTCTTAAAGCTAACTCATCACTTGGCTTTGTCAAAAGGTGGTCCAAGGAATTCTCTGATCCGTACGTGACTAGATCCCCCCTACATTACCTTATGTATGGTCCTCCTATCAGCAAGTGCATGTGGCAAGAATGGAGAACATTCAACAACGTTTTCTTCGTTTTGCCTTTCGTGGTCTATCGAGACCGCCTCAACCTCATTAATCTGAATTCCCTCGAGAAACGTAGAGGCGTTGCAGATATTCTTTTCGTTCATCGAATCTTAATCTTCTTCAACACAAACCCACATAACCTTCGATGCCCTCGTCTATCTCCCGACCCACCGCACCTTATACGGCTCCAATGAACCTATCTCCCGTATGCTGCGTAAGGTTAACTCAAACTTCACCCAGTTTGATTTTAGCCGCATCACTCCCAGCCTCAAATCCGATCTCCTTCACTTCTCTTCTTAGTTTTAAGCAATAGTTTTAAGTTAGTCGTAGGTCTTAGTTTTAGTTTGTATTAAGCCGAAATAAATGGGGCTTTCGCCCCCACCAATCCACCATCTTGAATATCTTTACTCCTTCCTGAAGGCCACTAAGAAATTCTGGGGAAATGATGACAGCTGGTGACGTTTTTGATCGCCAGTACAGAGAACAGAGAGAATAAAACGTAAACTTTTCCTCGAAATGGAGGGTTGTGCCTAAGCCCCCATTGGATTTTAATGGATCCTCAGTCTGAAAGCGATTCACCCTGCACCTTGAAATCCTTCGCCCCTTTCGCCATCATCACCATCACCATCATCAGACCAAGAAGTTTAGTTGGAATGTTGACCTCGTCTTCGAGTCTTTCAGCAGAACAACAAACAAGTGGAGACCCAAGCTTTTTTTCTAAACACTTGAGATAGGTAGTCACTTTAGATCGGTACTTTTCGAGGGCCCCAAGCCCCAAGCCACAAGCCACAAGCCACTCAATTTTCTCAAAGATCGAGAAAACTACTAGACAAACCCATCCACTCGAGTCAATTGCAAGGATGGATTCGAGTACAAGGCTACACAGAGGATATTAGCTTTTAAATGTTTTTGGCCTTAAATAAATCACATTATCAACAATTGGCCGAAAAGCTGTAGTTCGTGTCAAAAATGCAGTTCGAATGGACAGAAGTCATTGCTGCAGAAGTCCTGAAGCAACTACCAAAGAAACGGTTGGGTTAACTTTTACGATTAGTGAATACATCAAAGAGCCTTGAGTACATGCCAAAGGTTTGGAAAGTAGCTGAAGTGATTATGATCACCAAATCTAGCATGGACCTGCTACTTCCCTTGACTTTAAAGTTATTTGAAAGATTGATTTTTACGCAGCTTAGGGTCAAGAAACCTAGTCCCAAGTCATCAGTTTGGTTTCCGAAACATACCCTCTACATTAGAACAAGTATACCTCCTTGATACCACAGATCTACCGACAACACCTTTCACGAAGACTAGTGGGAGACGCAACTCTAGATTCGACGCTACAGATCAAACAGTCGGATGTACTCAATGATGGCGAATAAAACTTTATTCGAGCAAATCTATTGCCTAACTAATAAGTCCCCCTCGTCCTCCCCTATAACAATAACAGGTAGATGCCAAGCTTCGGTGGAAAGAGCAGATTAGAATGAAAAGAATAGAACTAGGCATCACAAATACAAAACAGGCCCCAAGGGCTCAACATCTCACAATCATTTGTGTGCGAATGGAAGACAGTTATACCCTCGGATGTTTGTCAAATGTTTGCGAGAGGTGGGGTGGTGAAAAGACTTTTAAATGTTTTGGTTGGGACTCGAACCTCGAACCTCGAACAATATATGGCTATGCCGCTCAACTCTGGGGATGTGCCAGCCAAACCAATATTGCAGTCACTCAACGGTTTCAGAATAAAGTCCTCAAAGGTATTGTGCATGGTCCATGGTACATCAGAAACAGCGACCTCCATCGAGACCTAAGTATATCTACTGTTCTTGAAGATATAAACTCCAGGGACAAGGCCCACAAGAAAGACTCCAGGAGGAGGATGGTACAAGTCCTCTTAATGTATATGGCGTGAGACGACTGCAGGCTCCAAGACCATTAGACCTTCCCAGGCAACCGGAAACTGGGTAACTTACACATAAACAGAGACAGTGACAGAGTGACACAGTGACAGAGTGACAGAGTGAATTTAAAATGATAGAACCTAGCTTTTGCTTGGGATTTTCAAAAAGGTCTTCAGTAATATGTACATCGCACTTGAAGAGTGTTATTAGAAAACTGTCTCACGTCCTTGGCTTTTTAACGTTTTGGTGTTTTGATAAGTCTTCCAAAGGGACTAAGGGTGGAACGTAGTTTCATAATGGGAGCATGAGGCGCAGGTGGATTTTTGAGTGAACACTCCTCTGTCAACCAAGGCCTACCTGTTGTGTAGTCTCTCCCCTGTTACAGGAGCCAATCGATAAAGAAAAGTTGTACCTCTGTCCGCTGAAGAAAGTATCGCTCGTCCTGTCTGTCATAACTTATAACCGCGGGCAATTAACTTCGCGAGATGATTCATTTATGTCAGGAACACATGTTTTATCGCCACGACACGGCTTCCATTTTTCATGAGCACACACCCTGTGTGATACCGTTAAATGACGTTTATAACCCAATTCCTTTCAAAAACCAAAAAAACATTCAATCACATCTCACCACTCATGAGGACAAAGAAAAACCAGCTGGAGAGACCATACCACACCCCATGCGCCATTGCTTGTAAAAATGTCATCAACACACAGGTCCTTCGCCCTCCCTGCCCCCACCACCAACTCAGTACATTTGTCTTCTATTCTTATGCAACGAAGGGGGGGTTTCTGCCAAAGCGGAAGAAATACATCCCTTTGACTTCCGAGGAAAGGGATTCGTCCTTTTTTTTTCCCCTTGTTTTCTCTTGACGGAAATTAATTGAAATCTTCTAACAGATTTCTGACTGCCGCAGACAATTATTCGTCCTCAAAACCGACACCAGAAATTCCAGCAATTCATTCACATGACCAAAGTCCTTCCGCCGCTTCCACCTTCATCATCCATCTGTTCGGGATTGTCGAGGACTGATTGGAAGAAGACACATTTCTCGGCGAGCGCCAATGAATTCCAAATGAGCAGCCCCTTGTCCTTTTCCCCAAAATTTGACCTCATGATTAATTAAGCGGACACACAAAGTGAATTAATTTCTGTGTGTCCTTCCCCAGAAAAAAAAAGGGATAAATCGATCCTTGTTCCCTTTTTGGTTATCGATTAAGCGTTCAGTTAGTCCTTAAACTATCAAAATAGACTGCGATAGGGATTTTCACTTGCCGAATCCGGAAGGAAGGACTAAACCATGTCCTTGTCCGTGTTGGAATGTCAGTCATGTACCTTTGAAGCCGCAAACACAATAAATACAAAATGGTTTTCTCTATTTTTTTTTTTTTTATGTTTACACAGATCCTTACCTCAGCAGGAAACGTATATCCCTCCACACTGTGCTCGGATCCAAATTGGTCATGCAGACCGTAGTGTATGTGAATTTCATGGAATCGATATCGGTAGGATAGCGGTCCGCCGGTTATGTTAACTGGCATTTGCGAGCCATCGTAATTCGCCACGGTTTCGTTGCCCGCCGTGAAGATGACACTGTGTCCGGTGTTTGATATTAAACCACTTATCTGCGGGTCGATGGTGAATATGTGAAACAGAAAGGATTATTGTTTTTTTTTTTGTGTACTCACTCTATGCTTATCGACGTGTAAAGGCCTTAAATTAGGATCGAAGAGCAAACGTTGGGGCTCAAGGTTGACTGGGGATTGTCTGCGTCCCTTGTTGCAAAGCGACCATTCTGGATTGATTAGACCCCAGAATGCTGGACCTGAAATGAAAAAAAAAAAAAACCGAAATGAAGCCTGATGATATAAATATTTAAGAGAATGCTTTTGACAACTAGGATAAAGGATGCACCTCAAGTCTGCTCACTCTCCGGCGGACCAATCGTACCTGAGATATTGACAGATATCCTCGTCAATTATGTAGCTGACGTCTACAGTGAGGCAGCTGAATTGCTGACTATAGCTGTCATGCGGATTTGTTTGATTGTAGATAAATTTGTGTGCGCCTTTGCAAAGGATTGAGTGATGCAGAAATCCTATCCCGGGAATGTAGGATACCGCAAATTGATTGGGAGTATCCCGGCGTATAGCACAGGATTCGATAGTTTGGATGAGGAGATTCGTTTTGTATTTGAAATAATTCTTAGACAACCCTCAGATACCTGAAAGTGCTTGTTGATTCTGTTTTTGAATGCAATGGCACGTGTTCTTAGGACATATCCCTACGGGAAAGTAACAAAATGGATTTGCTTATAACATGCTAAAGGAGCAATGGGCAGTTCTGATTTGGAACTGCCTACTGTGTGGGCTCTGAGTGAGCAGGTGAATAGAAAATTAATCAAAATGTCGATGAAACCCAAAGGACTGATGGTTACTCCAGCAGAACGAAAAAGCCTGCTAGTGAGCGAATACTGACAGCTAGATTCCAGAGTAGTGGCAAAGAACATCGAACAGGATCGACTACGCTACAGCTTTAGAAATAATCTCTTAGACGTCCAAAACACCGATGTCGATAGAAGAGAGAAGAGCCACTGCACATGGATTTCGGCAGACTCCTGGAGGAGGATCGATGTTGTATAGCTATTAAAGCTTGGATTGTAGTAGCCCCAGCCATATTATGTGAAGAAAGGAGAAGTGTAGCTTAGTGTAAGACGTGACAATGACAAACGTCAGTACATCGATACACTAACTTAAATCGGGGAAGAAGCGACAAGGTGGTTCGACGGTAGACAGTCCTACAACATCACCAAGGAGCTAAGGCTTTGGACATCTTGAACAGAACGCTTTGCTAGTATCAAAGCTACGTACAAGCGTCTTGGTACTGTCTTGCTTGTATTCCATGCATCAGTAGCTACGCTGACTATGTTGTCTACTTTCACATCGCATAACAGTGGGTATCAAGAAGTGTGGGCTATACACTGCCCTTTTTTTCATAAATTTTTTGGTTGACAAATTTTCTGTCTCCTACTTGCATTTCGAAGCAGCAGCTCGAATACACAGAAACAGAATATCAGACTGCCTATTTGCCTTGGCATCACTTTTTGACCAAGTCCTTGTAATACTAGACACATTTCTTACAAAATTTGTGAATCAAATGATAGCCTTTCCCTAACAGTATGTAGGTTCCAGTTCTAAAGAGAAATGTTATCCCTACTGATGGCACATTTGTCCTTGGTATTGGTCTGACCGTGTTTACTCAATTTCCGGAACTGTAACAGAACGCTAAGCAAATTTAGGATATTCTGTAATGTTCCAAGTGGATGTACTAGCTATAGCAGAAGTGGGACTCGTCAAATCAAAACTGGTTAAAGGTTAGAGGTTGTTAAGAACTCATAGCAATCGCAGCAAACCATTACGTGACACTCCTTTGGGTTCTAGAACACAGTGGCAGTCAAATGAACGAACTGGCAATGGTGGACACCTGTGTTCTGTCGCTCTTAGTTCTTGTTAAACACAACATAGTGAGGGCTTTCGTGAGACTGGCTAACGAGAGATGGAATGCACTCCCATCTTGTTGGGTCTTTAGAAAACTCTGGACAAAGTATAACGTCGCCAAAACTAAACAGATCCTGGCGCTTAACCAACCTAATTTAGCACTCTTCACGGGGATCATCGCCGGCTATAACCCCATTAGTGGCCCACCGTAGTCGAATTTGATGGCCTACAATCTAGAAGCTGAGGCAAACAAACTTCAGTTCAAGATAAACACGGCTAACGGTAGCCCCGAGCACTTCGCACAACAGCGGTCAAGTCTATGTATATCTACGGAGTGTGATCTCTGACAACCATGGTGGTACCGAACTCGATGTGCTCAGTCGAATGGGGAAAGTTAAGTTGAGTTGAGAATGTTATCATCTTAAGGACTATGGTGGGACTGTTCCGATCCAACGAATCAGTACTGCTTTATGGGTGCAGAGTGGACATCACTGCCACAAGTAAGCTGCAAACCGCCGTAAATAGGGTGTCGAAGAATAGTCTTAAAGATTTTTTGACCCAATCATCGTCTAGATTAGAGGTCTGAAAATGATGTAGATGAGATTGCTGAGGACCTTTTGAAAGAAGTTAAACGTATGTGTTGAGTGCTGAGGTTCAATTTTTATACAAAAAGGTCTTCTAGAATCAGGTTAATTTTAATGTACATAGCTAGCTTTAGTTGGAAGTGAGTGTAGATATGATAGACATTTCCATTGGAAACCTACAAAGGGTTTGTTACTATTGGAGATTCAGAAGGAGGGACCTACCTCAAGCTCTAGAAGTCTATGGATGAAATCGTCTAAGTCTAATTAATACTGTCATCATCTACCGTCCTAGTGGATAGCATTTTTGGTAGTTTTGAGCAACAAATCTTCTGAAGCCATGACATCAGAACCTAGGCTACTGCACACATTCAGAGTCGATGACGATGGTAGGCTCCAAGGATGAACTTTCCTCGTCCTCGGTCAGGGTTTTTTATTGAAAATTTGGTTTCCTATGAACAAAACTTCTCTTCTGGATGGAGGCAGACTGCACAAATGCTCTCAAGAACTTGTAAGAAACTAGTGGTGTTCTTGGTGTCCCTTAGCAAAAGGACAACTAAGTGGCATTCCTTTGAGATAATTTCTTCTTTTTTTTTTTTCTAGAGGGCGACAAGACTTCGATTCATGCCTGCCTTTACCAGGATCAGATGATAGATCACTGGTGACAGTGTTAGGTCCTTAGCTCTAAAGTACCTTCTCAGTCTCTTTCGAAAATCGAAGAAAAATGGATAGTACTAGGCCTTGCCTCATGGCCAGTGGATTTTTTAGTTGATTGCTCCAGTGGAGTGCTTTTTAACGATGGTGTATAGGTCCTATAGACTGTGTTAGATTTATTTAAAATCATTTACATACCCTGGAATGAACCTATATGTCGATGGTCAACAGTGAAAATCGGAGGAAGCAGATCACCGAATAGAAAAATATGAGTCTTTGTACTCTGTATGTCCGGAATCAACCATTCTCATGTTTAAGTAAGTAAGGTTAGATAGCACGAACTACTTGACTAGAATCAGGATTCATAAGTTTTCTAAGAACCATGCAACAACGACTGGCAATGATTCCAAGCCTTTAGTTTGGCGTGAACCTAAGCCTCAACCAACAAGCCTCTCCAGTTAAAGTAGGACTGGGATGAGTAGTCTCCTTGGTTCTTCGAGATAGGGCTCTGCTACTCAATTGCCTTCTTAGCCCAGAAAAACAGCGATTGGCAAGAGTTTTTCTTCGTCAAAGCCGAGGTAGATCAAGTCCCTTACTAAAGTTCAAAGTTGTAGCTGTAACTCCACTCAACCTATAGTTGCAAATATGGCTTGGGGCTGGCCCACAAAACAGTATGGGACTGGTTAGTTTCTACCGAGAAGGGGTTTTTGATCAGGCAGGATATTAGTGTTGCCTGTTAATCGTACTTTGAATACTGTGAACGGAAAGAACTTATCCAATCAGTCTTGGGTAAGGGTGAACGTGATCTAACTTCAAGATCGACTGGCAGTTTATGTCGTACCAGTCGACAGAAATGTTGAGGAATATAAAGCATCTCATGGGTTCCGGATGTTATTATGGAGTATCACGCTCTACATGTGATAAACTCAAATCATCTCCGACTACTTATGTGTATCACTCAACCAAAAACCCTTCCAAGTTTTGAGTTCAGTAAACTACAAAAAAAAACTCAAAATTTTAACTTGAATTATGTATGCTGTACGGTATTTGTTATTTATAAACTCGGAAAGAACTTTCTCCCTGAGGATGGGCTAAAACTACGAAACAACTTATCCGTCTATTGACTTACAATTCCCAACTAACTCATGTTGGCATAGTTGTCGGAAAGGATTCACAAAACAGAAGAAAAGAAAAAAAAAAACCCTAAATAATAGGATAATAGTCATCTTGTTAACATACAACCAAAAACAACTTAGTCCTTCCACTCCGATAGACTGATAGGGCACGTACTTCCATCGCCCGGCTACTGTAAACGACCCGAACGACAAGAGCCGAACCCACAAGATAACCAAATTGCGGATGTTCTTCGATCTCGACCCCAATCACTTCAGAATTGATATCCTCTCCGTTCAACTCATCATATCCAAAGAGAATCTCTGAAAATAGGATTTGAAGTCTTAAACTAAACAGTTCCCCTTCATTGAGTGGCGGTGGTGAAGGGGAAGCTAGCTTGATAGTTGACGCATAATCACTGTGTGATGCAAGATAAAAGTCATTAAAATGTGTGTTTGCAGGGAGATACGGTCCACCCCCCCCCCTCCCGTTGCTCGAATGCACTTAAGCATGTTGTTGCAATAGTTCGTGATATCACGTCTCCTGCATCCATCCATTGTACGAGCGCACAATACTCAGCACAAAAAGATATTCATTCTCTTGCTTCCAAAGGCAAGTGGATGCGCTCCTCTTTCGAGTAGATGTTGTACTTCCAAACACACAAAGGTGCTCGAGTACTACATAGTCCTTTTCATCTGGGCTCCTTGGCTCCTTATGCCTGCCCTGCGTCTGCTGCATCTCTTCTTCCCGTCTCAGGGCAATAACAAACGACTTTCGCGCTCTAGATAGATTGTGTGCAAATGGGTGTATAGCTAATCACAAAAAAAAAATAAGAAAAGGTGGAACATTTTTATGGTGTTCTTCCTTCCTCCGACACGCCATGAAAGGACGAACAAAAAAAAAATCCAAAAAAATTCATTCGACGTGAATCTGCAGGTTTTTTTCTTGGAACACCACAGCTTCTCGGAGAGAGAATCCTTCTTCTTTTGAAGAATAATTTTCTGTATTTCTTTCGGAAGACAAGTGAGCGATTTATTTGACACTCGTGCACAAGGACTCAGTTGCAGAAGGAGTTATATATTAGAAGTAGAACTTACCTGAAATTCCATCGTAGGTCCACCATTCCTCCCAGCTGACGGCAAACAGAACTGCAAAGAGAAGAAGTAGAAAAAAATTTTGAGAAAATGTGTTTTTTTTTCTTTCACAGAAAGAAGGATGAGTGTGGTGAAGGAGAAGAAGAAGTAGAAGGAGGGATAAAAAAAGCCCAAATAGTGATTTTGGCTTTCATTTACTACCACCACAGCTCTTCTACGTAGCACTTCGCGCGCGCTAGCCTCACATACATCCATTAATTTTAATCATGGACCATGACTTTGCCTTAAGCATACACCTTCACTTCGGCGGAAGATGATTCTAAAGAAAGGAACCTCGCCATGATTACAACAATAGACCGTAGATCCAAGTGGCAAGTTTCGGGCAGGAAAAGAAAAAAAAAAAGCCACTTACTTCCAGTACCAGTACCAGTACCAGTAGCCGTAGCAGGCCAAGACCGGGACCATTATTAGCCAGACTTGGTCGGTTCGGTCGGTCGGTGTTATGTTATTAATGACACGGTTAAGCTGTGAATGACTTTAGCTCTAAAGTTTTGCAAAAAACCAGGCAGGGGTGGTTGGACTTGGAGCAACAATAATGGGCGATGGAAGAAAAGTTTCCATTTTTTCTGTTTTTTTTTTTTTGTTGAAAATATGTACCTTGCATGACTTTTAAAGTGGAATTCTCAATTAAGGGAAACCTCATGGAGCACTCTGGCTCTCTTGAGGCATACCCCATGCATGATGTTATTTTTTTGTTGTTGTATTTTTTTCCTGCAGAAGTTTGTCTTTGTTTGTGTATACAACATGTCGCTGGTGATGCTGGTGTGGCAGTGGGCAAGGCCAAAGGTGAGCCTGGGTGCCTCAGGTGTGGGTGGAAGAATGCAGTTGGAAATGAGAATAGCTTGAGAACCCTGGAGGATTCGTTGCACCCAGAGTTACGTTTGATTGTGACTACAACTATGACTGGGAGTACCTATGACTGTGACTATGACTGTGACTGTGAATTTCCACCCTTGATTCATGGCTGTGAGGGGTATAAATACACACACGTATGTCGGTTGACAGCCATTCAGACAGAAGGCAATTGGAAGCTGAGGTGGAGCGGAAAACCGCTACAATAAAGTCGACTTGACATTGATTTGTAGGTGAATGTATTTTAAAAGGTTTTACGGTTCCAAGAAATAGCGCAGGGATTTGCTGCTTAGAGAACGACGTCAAAGTAAATTTTCGAAATGGAACTACTCTGTTTGAATTGTGGGTAGAATTGGACCATAATGGTTTTGTTAGAATGACGGGACTGGGAAGATAGGATTAGTTCACGCTTCCACCATTGAGTTTAACATTTCTGAAGTCCACTGATGAGTTCCCTGGCTCGACATGTTTAAGCTAAATATTGACACCAAGCTCGCTTTGAACTCCTCAAGCCATATAAATAAATCTGTAGTATTTCTGGTTATAAGGTTACGAAGATAATGAGATTAGGTATGACTCACTGACGACTACATATCATAGGCCAACTTCTAGTGACTTATCGATTGACTGTCTTAATCTAGAGCCGAAAGATTGAAAATGACAAGGCTGTCACCTAGGCGTCTGTCTCTTTGGGGCCATTCTGTAACTAATTGGAACTTTTGTAATCATAAACAAGAACCTTGAAATGGATGCCAGCGGAATTCTGATGATTTAGTTTCCTCTCGATGAGATGAGGACCCAGAAAGAACTTAGAGAGATCTATAGGCGTTGGTGATTCTACTTTCAAATGGATGGATGGATGTCTGATAGCCATGCTGTGCATTAATAATTTCTGGCACGTATTTCACTAAAGGAATTATTCGTTCAATTGTAGTTTACTCCAGACGAACTAGATGGTGTATACCACTTCGTGATCGAAGGAAGAAACATGTGTTGTTTTGCACCCAAAGGTTTGCTCTAGATCCTGAACATGAACCCAAATCATAGGCAACATATTCTTTGAGTCAGACTTAGACGATATGGCTGGTTTCACAATCGCTTTTGAAAAACACTCTCTTTGCTGACGTTATTACAGAATTTTTAGTATGACTGAGAAAAGAAGGAATCAAAGACTGTTTTAGAAGGTTCAGTTCAGGTCCAGTCCAGACCGTAAAAAACGGAAAAAATGAAATCGTGTTCTAGAGTTGCTATGGGAAATACGATGCCAAGATGGTGATTGGTGATTCCAGATCTTGCATAATACCGGCTGTGTCTTTATTCCTTCAAAAAGCACAATTCGGTGATTGGTATCCACTTATGCGAGAATATTGATACACAACTTCAGTTTATGACTCAGGATCCATACTGGAGAGGTAAATCAGTGGAAACGGCATTACATAAGCTTGACCGAAAATTGAATGTTTCCTCCAGGACAAGGAGTACACAATGGTGGCTTTTCTACAAGTGCCAATCATATATAGATCCACTATCAGATCTGAAGATCCACTGTCAGATTATAAACTCAAATCTGGACGAGTCATCTGCCAGAGTCATCTGTCAGTAGAGGCACCTCATAAGGTATGGAAAATCCTGGAAGTGCAGGGATCCACATTGAACCTTACTATTGCAGTTTTCGGTAAATATCTAAACACAAACAAAAGCTAACCCGATCGGCAGTACGATGCAGTTTGGATATGTGAATAGAATCTAGAAGCAGGGATTAAGGTCCATAGAGAGGCCAACAGCAGATGGTCCTCCATAGACACTTGTGTCATCACAAGAAGTCCTACAAATAGAGTAGGAACGGCAGAGTTATCCAAAAGCATAGAAAGCCCTTTTCCGAAGGGGATTTTCCATTTGGGAATGTTTTTTTATTGCAGAATATTATTTTGGCGGCTTTTTCAGGCGTTTTCGAAAGATACCACCTTTTACTCCAAAAGGAATCATTTTCATTCGCTCTAAATACGGTTCATCCTTTCATGACGCATTTGACGAGGCTTTTATTAGTAATCTTCTTACCAGGAGTGGTTTCTGATTGAAAAATTCTTGAGTACTTGGACTATCTTCAGGTTGCTGATGCACTTTCTTTACAGTTTACGACTCACAGAGCTATGCCATGCACAATTGTGTTTGCAATAAACCCAAATCATCAATGGTGGTATCACACGGAGAGATCCAACGCTGGTTCAGGAATCGTCATCTCGTGCGATCTTAGACTGTGCTTACTGGTAGCGATATCACTTGAAATCACATGAAAAGCCATCGCGAATTCGCTTGACAGTGAAAACAGCCTAAATGTGGTCTGGAATCTAAGCAAGTGTCAACGAGTTTTACCTTGTACCTGAACAAACGGGTTGAATCCTTCAACAAGAAAAAGTCCTTAAGGAAGAAAAAACCGAGTTGTGGAAATTGTACCTCGAACTTCTTCAGTGGTTCAACCATAGAGGTACGGATACGTAGTTTGAGGTACTAAACTCCAAGCAGTATTGCTCCTTTTGTCATCTTTTATAGGTGAATTTGCTATGGCAAGGGTTCTAGGAGTACCCATTGAGAATGCAGATCCAGAATTATTTTTGAACTTTCCGGGGAGCACCAGTGTACACCGGCCTCTTTGCTAGACAGCACATCAGCTCACTAAGCTTTTATATATATAACTGTCAACATTTAGCACAAGATGAACAGCAGATACCCTAGATCAGTGTATACCAATTTCCCCAACCCGTAAAGATAATGGGATACCAATTAAGGCTTACGTAGATATCGATCAATCTCTTCAATTTTTCCAATATAAAGGGTGGGCCATCTAGCGGCTTATTTTTAAATCATAGGTTATTTTGACACTGACAGTTGTTTTCCACTCGAAATCTTGACAGAAAGTCAGTATCATACCTCCGCGTACATTGTATTTGGCCCACCTTGCACATGGGATAGCCTTATTGGACGGAGGTCCTTACAAATATTGGTGAAAAATCTTACCGGCTTTCGATATTTTTGTGTGTATCCAAAGGCTAAATAACTAAGGCTAAAGATAATATAGAGTCCTTTGTTAAGATCGCATTGAGACTAGACATTTGTACCAAAGGTATCCCAAAAGCCCGTTTTCAATCGAAGTCAGTGTATCACAATCTAAACTATTCACTGGGCTTTTAGCAGAGCATTTAAGCTTGCCTTTAACTGCAGACATAGTGCTTGAATGGTTGGCTTAGACCGGCTCTCGGTAAGGATGCAAGGCTAGAGAAGGTCCATTGTACTACAGTTGTGTAGGGTAGATGGATCACCCTTTTCCTCTGGGAACCATCGGCTCCTTTGTATAACCATGCAGGCTGCATTCAGATCGTTGAGATCGTTGCAAAGCCATTCACCTAGTGTTGCCTTGCTGATATTGGCAAATGCAGGGCTTTCTCTTCCTCTTCGTCTCTACAGTTTCTGTGGAAGTAGTTGTAGGGGATGCCCAGTCCTTCAGCATGTCTTCCTATAGCAAGGTGGTCGGTATGGGTACATAGTGTATAAGTATATAAATTTGTTGTAGGTCTTCCAGGTTTCCCAGTCTAGTAGTTGACCTACGCATACGCAATTTTAGTCTTTTTATTCAGGAAACTTCAATATTTACCAATTAAAGAGCAGAATCAATAGCCACCTGCTAGCACTCCAGCCTCTCCCGAAAATGATAATAAAAAACAGTCTCCTGATACCAGATTAACAGATTGTACTTTCAGTGCAAATGGACGTATTCCATCAATCCTGTATACCCTGTATGTCCGGATTATATAATTTTTTTTTTTTTTTTTTTTTTTCGCTGAGCACTTACGAAATTCCGCTTAACCCCCTGACATTCCACTCCACCTCCCTTTAAGTACTTTTTTTTTAAAGTATGCGCCTGCAAAGAGAACCATTCAAATTTACGTAGATACACCTGCTGCCAAAAAATCCCCCAAAGGTCAACAAACCCCTTACAACTGCTTTTGTTTTTTCCCCCTCCCCTTACATAGCTGCAACAGCACACATTTTTTATTTTTAACGTTGAGGGCTCCCATATTTTTGGTCTGTCCATAAAAAATAAATCGACTCTAAGTGGATTATTGTTCCATTATAAAAAAAATCAATACCCCATCAGTAGGGGCATCAACTGGCCATTCCGTGAATGACCCATTGTACTGCCATCAGCGCAGCCCGTATAAATGGCCTGCTTTTGGCCAATGCCAACCGTGCATACTGCTTTCCACAGGAGCACAGGAATTTATTATTACGACTTCACTTTCATTTACCAAAAATGTCCATGTTAGGTCAGGGCAAGCAGCAAAATCACAATTAGCTACACACATAAACCTTTATCCTTTCAATGGAGTCCTAAGCCAGTAAAACGGGTGACATAATATTAATTAACCTTTACCACATGACATCCATTGTGGTGTGCAAGGGTTAAATGAAATTTTAAACACTGAAACATGTTGTTGTCATCCTTGAAAGGGGGATTTAATTTGTGGGTGAGTGGTGGATGTTAATGTTTTTCTGTGTCTCCTTTGACGCAGGGCTGGCATTAATCGATATTATCCTTTGCAACAGGTTCCCTCAAGTAGATCCCATTTTGCATCAACAAATCTATCCCTATTGTCGAAGGCTTGGTTTTCTAAATAAGGATCCACACCCAGGAATTCAATACACATTCGTGGAGAGCATGGCTGATAATTTGATTATAGTTTTCGCCACCACCGCACCAATAAAGGAGTGCCTCTGCGGTGGTCATTAAAAATACAGGACGAATTTTTTTTTATTCGTCGAAAGGATAGTGGTGCCACGTAGCGGTTGAGTGATCGGTGTCAATGAATGTTTGATGGGGAAAAACTATAAAAGCCGAGAATGGGAAGCAATTCGATTCTGCAGCTTTAGGGTTGGACAAGGATAATGCTGCCACTGACACAGGGTAACATGAGTGACAACAGTTTGCCAATAAATTGTCCTCAGACACTTTGGTCTTGTGGCATGGCTGGCGAGAGTTAAATATCCACGGGACAAGTAAAATTAAAAATTGTCGTCGAAGGACAAACTCGACAGACACACCTTTGTTTGTGGTTATCCGCGAATGTTTTGCGACCGCCAATAAATCTGATACAGCTCAGAGGCTAACCCAACCCTTGGGGGTGACGTGTCCTTTAATGGACTCACGATAAGGAGTGAACTCCGCAAAGGATATTATGAGTAATGGCAGTTTGTTCTAGTAAAAGTTATGGATGTTGGCCCAAGTGGAACCGTCTAAATCGAAAAGTTTATTGCTCGCATTTTAACGACGCCAGCAACAACAACATCTTTGTGAAAACAAATTATTGGCAAAATAAATTGCGGAATCATGACCGTTTTATATATTTAAGAAAATCAATAAATTCGTCCTGTGGATTCGAATGTCTGTAGCTCGACTTGAGATGGTTTTCAAGGTTGAGTTTGGTTTTTTTTTTTCAAGAAATCTGTTGAAATTGGAGAACTATTAGCAGAAAGGACTGATGACACAGTGCTCTCGAGCCAAGTTAAGCAATGACGATTATTTGTGGAAACAGGTAAGATGATATCTGGGAATCTATCTAAATTGGGGACAAATCGCAAATCACGGTAATGATTAATGAATAAATGGAAAGGAAATTGAGGATGGTTCTGCTTAAAGCAATTTGCCAACTCCAAGGACAATAGAGGAAAATGAGGGTCAGAGCCATTCCGGCTTTAGTTGTTTTAATTATGCGTTTTAGGTGGGAAAATATTGACCTGTTTGTGTAATTTTTTTATTTAATTACATAAATATTATAATAAGCCCTTCAATTATATTCATGGAAGAGGACCATTAATACGGTCCTATTTACGTACAGTGCATAGGTCAGCCTATAATCTGGATGATAAACTAAGGGATGTTCATTAAAGCTTCCTCATTTTTTTTTTTTATAAAAAAAGCAGATTGTATCTGAGTTAAATTACCATCGATGGCATTAATTATATAAAGTACTCATGCAATGTCATTCAAATATCCTCCATGGAAACACCTACACGGGCACCATATACCATATGATGAATCCAATCGATGGTACTGATGTGGTCTAAAGGCTCTAGCTTTGATATGGATTGAACTTGTCGTGGTTTGGTTGAAATGGTTGCCTGCTTAGAGGGCCGATCGGCAGTAAGTCTATTGTGGTCCCAGATGGAGAAAGGAGTGCTTGATGAAGCGTAAGAGTCCCTTGATTTGACAGTTTGAATCCGACTTGATCTAGTCTGAGACAAAAAATGTAAAGTTATCAAATTTATTCAATTCTTTACATCCATTCTCCATTCCATTCTTTGGGCTGTTATGTGGGACATATGCCTCAAGATTTCCTCTTCAAATTTATCCTAAGTGGTCTGGCAATGATTTCTACTGAATGTGACAGCGTTAGCAGTATAATTGAAGAAGAAGTGCAGGACAATAGATTTTTTAGCATGAAAGGTGATGGAATTAGATTTTACGATCTCATTTTATAGATTCACGAGCCTACACTACCAGCTTGGGTTAGTTCAACTTAGCTGGAGCTAAGTTTCTAAAGGTTTTTCAATAAGGACATAATTATTTTGTATTCAAGTAAAGTACAGAAAAATTGAGATATCGGCCTGAAATTCATTCCAGGTGTTGTACATAGGTATGTTAAATTTAAGTACAGCATTCGATCTCGTATATACGTATAACAACTGCGAGCACGTTTGCAGTGATCAATTCTTTGGAGAACAATTTCTCCTACTTTTACACACATATCGTGTTGGATATTGGTCCTGAGCTTATACATACATATATCATTGTTACTTTGTTAGTGTAAGCCAACGTCATGAAAGATATTCAATGGTGTTAAATCCCGTGAGCGAGGTGACCATTCGACCGGACTATTAGACGATTTATGAACTTCCTCTTCAATAGATCCATTGTTCGATCAGTTGTGTACCAAGTGGGTCTATCTAGTTCGCACCACATATCACTGATGTCAGATACATACAATTTTGGCTAAAATATGGCGCGATGCCAACTCCATTGATCGTAATACGCCGATCATTTTGGAATGAATTACATACCAGACGATCACTTTTTGTGGATGCAATAGAGCATCTGGAAGAACTTGTGAGCTTGTTGCTGTTATTGATTCCGAAACCCATTGAGTCAAAAATGAACTTCTTTTCTGAAAAGATGAATATTTTCGATGAAATTCTGGATTTTTTCAAACTTGTGCAGAGTCCAAGCGGAGACGTTTCAGTTCTTCAAATGATCAAGAGACTTCACTTCTTGGGTTAAGCTCATCTTGTTAGGGTGTAGGCTCTTTATGCAAAATATCCCATGATGTGAACTGACAGATTTTCAATTGCAGTGAACGGCGTGGAATTGCCACATTTGGGTCATTTTGAACTGAAGCACTCATTACTGCGATATTTTCAATAAGTTGACCGGTGTGTTCTCTCACTGGCACAAGAACATTTAATAGTGAATATGTTGCTTCAAGTTTAATACTTTTCAAAAGCGGATCATTCCTGAACTTCATAATGATAAAAATGTGAGCCTTACCCGACGTTTTGACATTGACAGATCCTAAAAGATGTTTAGCAATGCGTTTGTATTCAAATAGAAAGTTGTTATGTCCCAACTGAATGCCCTTTATTATTGGAGCCACCCATGGCTCAGTGTCAGAATCAAATCGGGAACAGTATACCTTCTTTCAAAGATTTTGTTGTAACATGCTTCAAATCGATTCTCAAATTCCAAACTGGTTACTAGAATTGTTCTTGCGATTTAAAGAAAATTCGTTTCTCCACCAGTTTTATGGAAAAACTATCGGGATAGGAGTGATAGCCGTAAGCGACATGGCCCAGAGGAAATTGACAGAAATAAAACTGTCCCTCAGAGGAGTGACAGAGCTTGACAAAGTGGTTTGTTCATGTGCAAGAGAGCAGTAAGTAGTAAGTGGGATTGGAAACTAGCAGCGACGAACTCATTTCCTAGCATGCTCTGCTTTGACCTCTTTTACAACCTAACCAACTAAGGTTTAGGTTAGGACGGGTGTCTGGACAGGTATGTGGATACACTTAGACTAATAATATTCCATTGTATGGATCGCAGTATTTGGGTACTGAAAACTTATTAAACCAACCAAAGCTATTAATTAAGCTAGGAAGGCTTGTGACGCTTAGTGATATAACCTAGGTTGTCAAAGAAAGGAGCATGTAGATGAAGTAGTCGTTTATGGGACTGAGCTGGACAAGTGCATAAGACGTGAAAAACAGTTTCTTCCTCCTCTTCTTCCCTACACATTTTGTAGAAATCATGTGAAAGAGGATCACCCTTTCGATAAGTTGGCCTATCAGACAGTGCCCAGTGAAAATATCATTAACTTGGTTAATTTGTGTTCACTTCAGTAGAACCAACTCCGCACTACGTTTCAGATCAAACCTAAGCCAGATCTATCTTTAAACTTTACAAATAGAGAGATTATTCCATTTACAATAAACATGTCCAGCGTTACTTAAACTTTGCATGAATCGAGAGGTATTTCAAGATCCTGGCATTTCGCCGGAATCCTGTAGGATGTGCCCAGCAGCTGAACGGCTGAAGTATATCTTCAAAAATTCTGTATGTTCAACACATCAGTCCAGAGACATGTCTGGTAGATGCTGCTGTATGTATATATAGAAGAAATAGTAAAACTCAGTCACTTTTTACAAAATACGTCGGCCTTACTTTGGGTAGCAAGCTTATAAATAGCAAATAAAACTCTCTATTGTCCTAAAAAAAATATATCGAGCTAGGAGCTATAGTACTTTAAGGCGCACAGTTCTTGAAGAAAGCCTTGTACTTGACCCAATTGGCACATAAGTATGTATGGAAAGGTGTGCATCATGTTTCATCCTGTGTACTCAGATACATATATTAGGCAATCAAATAACCACCAGTGCAGTATCTATATAAAAGCTTTTCATAGTGGTCTAATTATCACACGGACCAGTTCTAGATCCTCGATCCATAAACCTGTACCGATCAGAACTTCGTCTAATTTGCCTAAACTGTGTAACTTCAGAACCAGCTGTAACTACTGTACCGACTACAGATGTGAAAATGACTGACTTCTCATATACATATCTCATAATCTGGCCAAGGCTAAATCAGAAACATTGTGCCGAGTTGATTATGCCAAGAAGGTTATAGATGTACTAAAGCCTGGTCACATTTCAGACGACTTTTGCAGAAGCTCCAAGGACGATGAGGTGAAGGAAAGTCAATCATTCTTGATTGACCTCAGTGAACTCCATAGAAGTTCTTTCGCTTCATAAGAACGTTCAGTTTATTTCTTAATCCCTGATCATGATATCACAGACCGCCAACCTAACGTAAAGCTATACTTAAACGAGACTGGTGAGGTTTAAGTGGACTAACTCAGTCATGCAAGAATGACAGTCAAGAAAATCCTAGGAGTGGACTGTAAAATTTGAAATACCTTTTGAGATCTCTAACTATTTGATTGTAGTGACATACGTTTGCACTTAAATCGTCTGATGGGGTCTTCTTTGAATTTTGTTGACAAGGCACTATTGCAGACGTCCTGTCAGTATAAGGATTGCATTGATGTCTAATAATATTTTTATGATTCAACTGACAGGACGAGTCAAAAAATACGGCACACAACTTAATAAATAACTTATGCCATCCGTATCAGACTCCTTGCGAATTCCTCCACAATTTTAACTAAAATTTTTCCGAAAATATCCATCCACATACATTCATAGATATATACATGTATGCAGGCCATGTAGTTTCCGGCTGAACTTCCACAAAATCAATTTAAACTTTTCACTTAGAGAATGTCTGCCTTTGAAGTGGCATCATAAATTTAAGCCTACCAGCACGAAAAAAGGACGAAAAAAAAAGTGTATAATCCTCTTCCTTGGATGCATTATATTTTCGTTTTCCTTTGCTGAACTCCATTTGCAATCTATCATCACTAAAAATCAATCTAAACTGTACAAGGCCATACCGATGCATACCAATACAAGACCACATTCATATTCCAGCCTAATGTCTGTTGGCACACAGTCCTCTATGGCATCGCATCCACCTCACTCTTTGCACAAAATTTACAATTGATTTCACATAAAACACTACATCCTGGTTTAAAGATTCAAAAGATAAACCAAAACGTAGAACCACACTGAAAATAAATTCTTGCACACATACACGTGCACGTGTACGTCAAAAGGCAGCTGAATCCTCCCAGGAATCGGGCATGGCACACACATAGAACATGTGGTAACTCCTTTGGAATGGGGGGACGCTTTATAATTCTGACCATCTGCCTGCGTCCGCTTTTTGAGCAAATAATGGAAATTCGATGAAGAAGAAGAGCAAAAAAGGATTAAACTGCATTTTCCACTCGATCAGGATGTTCCCAAGGAGGGGCGGTTTTCTATGCTCATTTTCTTTTATTTTTTTTAATTTCCTTTTTTTTCCCCCCGAGAACGTGGAGCAATTGTGGGATGAAAGTTCGATTTACACAGGATTCAGTGGAGGATTCTTAAGGAAGAAATTTGCGTAATGAATGCAATTCGATTATGCACGATTGGATGGGGGCGATGGAATAAACTTCCCTCCACCCGGACGGGGTGAGAGGACGAAAATTAATAATTAAAATGGTTGGTATTTCATGGGCACATCCTTTGCGTGGCGGTATCTTAGTAATCCCAGACTGCATGCCAGGGGATTGTTAGTGTCCTTAATGAGGTGTCAACACAAAGAATGGATATTGCGGAAGGTATTTTCGACCGCAGGATATGCCCTACTTGTGTGCGGCTTAACCTTCCCTATTGTTGAGAACAGAAATAGAACGGTGACGTCAATGCCAATTGCAATAAGACGCTCGCTGATTGCATTTTATAGTCAGGGTCGATTTTTTTTTTTTTTTTTGGTTTTCGTAACACAATTGAGCGATTGACAGATGCAGAATTGTTCCAAAATCGACATGCCCAGCGCCGGATGCAAGTAGGTCGGGGTATTGATTTCCGACAGTGCTTTGGTAGGACATTTTTCATCGGCACTAGACGCGGTCGTAAATTTGGATCACTGCCGCTCTTACATAAGTAAAGCTATTCCTCGGCAAGCGTTGAAGATACATAGTAGCTTAGCCTAATTGACAATTGAAAGTGGAACAGAAAGGGTCATTGCCACGTATGTACGCTGTGAACATAAAGTCCAAGGAAAAAGCCACTGCTCAGGGAAAAAACAGAGATAAAGGGCTCAAGTTTGTCAAAAACTTCGTCAGTTGGCCTGATCGCAGGAGGTGCACGGACGGACGAGTCCAAAGTTGTTCTGTATGGAGGCGTAGGTCCTCGTAAATATATAAGATGACCGCCGAATATACTACCAAAACGGTTAAGCACGGTCGGTGGTTCGAAAACTATGGTGCGTACAGTGGTTTGGGCCGATTCACAAGATTGATGGCATTAGGGATCAGAAAGGTTATGTTGATATTTTAGAAAATATCATGTTGCCTCATAGCGCTGAAGGAATTCCACTAAAAGGTGTCTGAAGTCAGTGAAGTTATTTGTATCGAAATGAAACCCCTGTTCTTGCTAATCTAGCTTGTCTTAATCATGTGCTATCCGAATCAAAGAGGCCTACTCTAGTGTCGTCTTCGAAAGGACGAATGTCTCGTTTATATCAGCAGATTGGTATGCACAAATTCAAATGCCAATCTTTTGAGAATGGTTAAGCCTCACACATCAAAGGCTGATAAGCACACTAAGCGTAAAATCTAAGGACTTCCTTTCATGTCCTCAAAAGTACTAGTGTCCGAGCTCAGTCTTCGTCTTGACCAAAGTACTGTTCGGAGGAGTTGGTCTTTATCCATTTCTACCAGCAAAAAAGAAACTCGTTACTGCTGGGCTCGGGCTTAAACAAAATACAAAGTTTTGGCGCAACAGATGCATGGAACAGATCCAGGGCTGTCAGGATAGCGTTCACTTATAATAATGGGCCCTTTAAAATGGGCCGTTTACAGAGTACAATCACTATGTTGACTCATCCAGGAGCATAATAACTTAACATGTGGTTTGTTACAAATACTTTGTCTATGGTAGAGTAGCCGTCTTAAGTACGATTGAGAAGGAGTTGGCCAACAAATTTGCTTTTGAAGCATTGAAGTCTGTATGAAAGAACATTTCCAACCAACATAATTGACAGTTTGATTGAGTCCATGTCCCCCCGATGCCAAGTAGTAGGACAAAGTAGGGGTTTTTCTAAAAGTCGGAAAAGTGCATTTATTTTGTGACTCAGTTAGAAGAGAAGCTAATAAGAGCACTCTAGCAGGGACCAACAAATTTCGAATGATTGCCCAATACTGTAGCTACATTTACAGAGAGAGGATTGACCGGGGGCTGCAATGCAATACAGGACGACAGCTCTTCTGACCTGCAACGTCAAAAGGAGCGATGTATCACCACCGCAAAAAAAAAAATATTGATTTGGTCGAAACCATTGCAACTTTTCTTTTTTGTCAATCCTCATCAGTCCCAGCCCAAATGAAAGTATGAATAAAGGGACAATTCTCTTTCCAACAGGAAGGTTGGTGTTTAGTTACTTTGTGCATATTGGAGGAAGCAAATCCATGGTGATAACGAGTATGTACCTGATATGATTGGACTCCTTTCCTTTGCACCAGTTACTTAAATATTCAAAGAGCATCCTCCTCCATACGGTCCATCTCAGGACAATATTACATATACACATTACAGCCTAATACCTATTTGGTCAATAGTTCGTGTCTCTCCAA
This sequence comes from Xylota segnis, assembly GCA_963583995.1. Taxonomy (NCBI): domain Eukaryota; kingdom Metazoa; phylum Arthropoda; class Insecta; order Diptera; family Syrphidae; genus Xylota; species Xylota segnis. Next base: position 6,536,801 of record OY757237.1, read on the forward strand.
GTACAGTATGACTTTCAGAAACAATATTAAAAATAAGGAAAAGATTCCTAAATCAACCTGAAAACTTTAGTCTTCTTCAATAAGTTTATGGTCCCTCAAAAATTGCTTGGAGTACAACAGTCCTTCAAAGTCTTTATCTACTTTACGGCCATAGGTTGGCCATAGTTCCTACTCTTCGGGACCTTGGCTTATTGTGTGACAGAAACTTAAATGTGGGTTCGTACATTGATAGGAAGCCGACTCATCAAACGGTCCAAACGATTGTCCAAGCCCTTGCGTGACCAAATCAATCAATTTTTCGTTCGTCTACTCTACTAGACAAGTTCCATCGTCTTCTTCTTCGTTTATCCTAGAATGAACCTCTTTTATTGCCTCCCAATTAAGACCTCAATCACGATGTCTCTGAAATATTTAAGGATCACAGGGACGTAGCTGATATTCCCTTCGTTTATCCGTTTCTCTTAGGTTTCGATTCGCAAGAAAGAAGACTCCCTCAATTCCGGCAGTTACAGAGGAATCAGTCTTCTCAACATCGTGTGTTAGACTTTACCTTTCATCCTGTGTAAACGTCTGAAATCCTTCATCAACAACCTGACTGGCCCCAATCCGTGTGGTTTCAGACCGGGAAATTCCACAAGTCCACAATTTTTGGTTCCTTTTGGGTTGATCGTCTTTAGATTAAGAGATTCAACGACGAACTATACGAGCTGTACAGCGACATCGAGATGGCACAGGGCATTAAGACTAGTGCTTCGGCCGCAGAATCTGCGATTTAAACCCGGAGGGACAGTAGAGGTAGTCCTCGTCGTAGGGGGTGCGCACAAGTAGAAGGGGACTTCAACCGACTTGAAGTCGTCAATTGGAGCCTTGTTGATTGAGGCCCAGGTTCACCCTGAACTGTAGCGCGACCTGGGTTGGGTTGGGTAGTTGTCCTCGCTCAGCAGAGACACACTTATACCAGAAGAAGGTCTACTATGGAACCACTCTGGGATTACCAGCACCAGGGACGTACATAAAGACTCTCCACCGGTTTCAATATAAACCGATCCCAAATTATTAAACTAGATTGACCCTGTGACAAAACTCTTTATTCTGCTAGAAGTGCTCGCCTAGGGTTTCCTTTTCAGAATCAATAGGGCAGGATCGGTACACAGGAGATTTGACGGTCTCCTCCTCTTCCTCGTCTCTACAGCTCCTACAGAAATCGTTGAAGAGAGCACCGAATCTACTGGCTTGCCTGCCTGTCATACAGTTGTCCTATTGACAGAGTTTGACATTATGAAGGCAGCGGTTTTTATCTGGAACTTCTCCCTCCCTATTATCAGGGATGTTCCGATCTACACCTTCTCCAGCTAGCTTGTTCGCTTTCCAATTGCTTGGAATATCCCTGTGGCCCGGAGGCCAGCACAGGAATAGGTCGCACCTGATAGCGATGAGAGACAGAGAGACAGAGAGACAGAGAACCGCGGAATTGATCTACCAACTTGGATCAAACTATTCCAAGGCTTTTATCGCAGCTTGACTGTCTATAAAGAAAAGAACCTGAGACGGTTTTACAATTACTGTGGACCTTACAGAGTCATGGCATAAATGTGACAGCTCCAACTTGTCGGGAAGAAATTTTTTTTTTTTCGGGATAACTTCCACGAGCTTCCAGTCTTCTATTACCTCTAGTACAATCGTAAAGCAGTTGACAATCAAATCCTTATTGTGTGGCATGTGTCCTAAGATTTCCTGTGACATACTGCCAAACAAACTAACTTCAGTGCTAGACAGTATGCAAAGTGAAAGCAGGAAAAGGAGTTTCTGTCTCAAATGGTACTGCCAGTCAAAGGTATATACTGGTATGCCTGCCACCAAAAAAGGTCGTATCTAAGTAGGTACTACAGAATGTGGCTTTAACTGGTATCTATGTTCGTGCAGAATCAATGTAAGTATGTATGTAAGCTTTAAAAAAAATCGAAAAGGATAAGAAAAAGAAACCCCACTGTAAGTCATTATCCTGCCGTTGAACTCTATCGGATTTCCCATTACAATCGAACGAATGCAAGTTCATAGTCAAGGACCATGAAAACAATCCTTTTCCATTCCGTTCGTTCTTTGTCCCAATCATCGGTGGAAAAACAAACAAATCATTCAGGGCTGATTACAGGTAGAACTAGAGCGCGACCAGCTTGCCCAGTCACGAGGCGGATAGGATACCCAGCGAGGAAAGTGCAAATACCGAGAATTCCTTAAATTAAAGTTCCCATAAATTTCCCCAGTAACATAAATCAGCCACAGGAATGGGGATAGTGTAAGACACAAACAAATACAAACACATACTACGCCAGGATAAGCCCCGGAAATCTCCCAAAGGTATACGAGTGTCATTGTGCATCTCTCGGGTTCGGGTGCATTTGCTTACCTTGTGTCCTTAGCATTAGGATAAGAAATGAGAAATTGAGAATTTGCAGGATTTCCATGTTTTCTCAGAGCTTTTCCTTCCTCGTGCTCGCAGTCTATATCTCCTCGCAGCCGCCACGTGTGTCTTCTTCGTCCTCCTTGCTGCCAGCTGCCGTATTCCACTCACAATAAAGCTGCTGCTGCTAATGTTCCTTCAACTTGATGTTGCATTCGAATGAAATATTACTGTGACGTTCGATATTCTGGTGGAATACATCTGTACCGAGTGGAGACTGTCAAAATCTTGAATCTCGATGATGCATCAGAATGCAGTGGGTTTCGGTTTTATTTTTCCTCCTCTCGCCTGGGTGGGGTACGTGTGCGCTCTCAAAAGGACTTTAATATCATTTTTTTCTTGTTTTTCTGTTTTATTTTGTTTTTATTTCGTTTACGTTCTATCCAGGTGCTTTGCGGTTTGGTATGTCGATCGATTGCTGCTTCTGTTCTGAACAATGTCCGTGCGCGAGGTGGGAGCAGGAGCTGAAATGAAATGAAAAAGAGAGGATAATCGATATGAAATATGGAAATTTCTTCGGTTACTTTGGTTACTTTGGTGGAATTGAATTTTTTCTTTTTTTTTTTTGGGTAAACTTATGGTGGCCAACTGCTTTCAGCGTATGTGTGTGTGTGTGGGAAGGACGTAAGGAAAGGAATCTATGTGATGTCAGTACATTTGCAAGTTTGCCTCTTAAACATTCAAAGTTAAGATCGAATGTCAGTTTCGAGAAAACTTAATTCAACATGAGGGTGTAACAAATGTGCCAGGGGTCACAAGTTATGAGTTATAAATTTGTTGGTGGGACGTACATGCATACATATGTACGTAATGCTAGTTGGATTTATTTTGAAAGTGTAGGTGTTTGATTTTTATTGTATTGAAGTCGTATACAGACTCGGAGTAAGGACCCCGAGCAGAAGGATGAGCGCTGAAGTTGGAAACATTAATCGTGGCAAGTAAAGACGTGCTGGCATCTACTGTTGTTTCTGTGGAGAGAGTCCTTAAGATTTCTTGTGGAATTGTTCAACTTTTGCACTTTTAAACTGTTGCAGCGAATGGGTAGTTTTTTGATCTTCGATTGGACTTACATACGTATGTTAATCTCGACGACTGAATCAACACCAGATTCTGGTATACTAGTAGGTAAGTAAATGTAAGTAGGCTCTTGACAAGCTCCAGGGCTATAAGTTGAGAAAAGTGACTCTGTGTGAAAAGAAACAAATGGTCTTGGTCTTAAGCTTAGCTGTTGTAGCAGTCGAACTAGTCAAGTAGACTAGTCAAGTTGACTTGCCATGGATCTGAACCGTGTCAAGAGAGCCCGAATAGGAACTTCTAATCAAAGATTGGAGGCTGTTAGAATTTAGTCGTAATGGACTTACAATGGAAACCACTCTAAGCTTGAGTGTCCCGGTATTAGGCATAAGAAAATAATTGTCCTCGAACTTGGACATGGATTTCTTTTCAACGATTTTTTTTTTTTTTTTTTATTAGGACCCTAGCCCATATGGCAGATACTGCGACCTAAAAGATCTATTGTATCTTAGGGTGTAGTTTTACTCTAAGAGACGTCCCACCTCCCTAATGAAGGAAAGCACGTCCTTAGTTGCAGAGGTTTTAATATCTGCCGGCGAGCATGTTACCTTGTGAAAAATGCGCCACCTCAACCAATGCAGAGCCGGGCATTCACAGAGAATGTGCTCGGATGATTCGTCATCTTCTGAGCAGAACCTGCATTCTATGTCTGGGCATAGATTGAGTTTGTTGAGGTGATATCTCAGGCCGCAATGACCTGTTAGAAAGCTCACCAGCTTCCTAATATTTTCTTTGTCTAAGTTTAGAATTTCCTTATAGGAATATGGCTTGATTAACCTCTTGGATTGTCGTAACCCCGGGACATTTTCCCAGTGGGTTAGGCGAAGATTATGCTCCCATGCGTTAATCAGCGCTGTGGCATAAGCCCAATTGACGCCACAGTAAGGTTCAGGTCCAATGAACGCAGATCCTGAGCCAGCCCTAGCTAGTTCATCTGCAGATTCGTTGCCTGCAATCCCCTGATGACCTGGAACCCATCCGAGTACCACACTATTATGTCTAGCAAGAGATTGTAGTGCATCGTAACAGCATTTAACCGTTAAGGAGTCCATTAAGTTGGACGACAGAGCTCTGAGAGCTGCCTGGCTATCTGAGAAGATGTAAATTATTGCGCCCTTGATTCCCTTACAAAGGATTAATCTTGCGCAGATCTCAATGGCATGGAGTTCAGCCTGGAAGACCGTGGGACACATTCCTATAGGTATTGACTCTTTGGTGTTGGGTCCAAAGACACCAGTACCCACCCAGAGTTCATCTTTGATCCATCTGTGAACCATATCAGACCCCTAGGGTCCAGTGTTGGAACACCATTAGAACAGTCTGCCCGGTCTAATATGTTGGCCTCAAATAACCTACCGAAACAGTATTCCCTGATCATAACGTCGGGGACAGTGCAGAACATGTCTCTTTGTGGGATTGAGTCAAGAATTTTCAGGTGTCCCACGTGGTCACCTGCCTTAAACTTGTATTCTAGTTGCAACTTGATAGCGCATCTAGCAGCCGTCTTTCTAATGAAGATTTGTAGAGGCGTGAGCCCAACGATGGCTTCTAAAGCTGCCGTAGGGCAGGTACGCATGGCACCTGAGATACCGAGACAGGCTATTCTTTGTAGCTTCTGAAGCTTTGCAGCCGTTGTCCGTTCAAGTACTTTTGTCCACCATACGATGGCTGCGTACGTGATAATGGGCCTCACTATCATTGTATATATCCAATGAATCATTTTAGGATTGAGACCCCAAGTTCTACCATAGAGGCGTCTACAGGCCCACATGGCCCTGGTGGCGCGTTCTATGGCGGACTTGATATGAGTATTCCAGTTGAGTCTTTTATCAAGGATGACTCCGAGATATTTGACTTCACTGGAGCACATTAATGTGGTGCCTTTTATGGTGATAGGTCCCAGATTGACCAATCTTTTGTGAGTAAAAGGCACTAGAATGGTTTTGCTAGGGTTAATGGAAAGACCCTCGCTATTACACCATTCGAAAACGTGTAGTAAATCACCCTGCATGACGCTAGAAATAGTCAAACCGTGTTTACCACTAACAATGATCGCCAGGTCATCTGCATAACTAATGGCGATGTAGCCTGATCTATAAAGATCTGCTAGGAGTCTGCTTCTTTTCAACGATGCTGTAACGTTCAGAGAGACAGAGGCGTTCAGACAGAGATTTTTGGCATATAAAAGATGCGGATTATTTCTCAGTGTAGAAACCCAAGTATCTGTTCGGTAAGTCAAAGATTCCTAAAGGCGCTAGCAACCCAACTCAAAATTGTTGAAGGAATGCAACCATTTCCTAGGTCAACTTGATTTGGATATGTGATCACTACGATATACCAGGGATGAACTGGTGGATTAATTGGAGAGGAAGGAGACAGGAAATGTATGTAGATACACCTACGGTTACAACTAAAGAAGTAGCCTCATAGCTGGATACAGTAGCTTATTTGCTCTAAACGTAACGATAACGTATAGAAAGGATTGCAAATCAGGATATCGAAGACCGGACTGAACTGAGACTCGATTTCGACAGCAAACAATGAGGACGAAGACGGTATGTACACACTGAACTTATCAATGTGAACAACTATGCTTACAGACTGGGACTGGTGACATTAAGCACCTACCCATGATGCAAGGAAGCAGAAGAAAGTTTCCAGCATTTCCTTTGCGAAGTTTTTTTGTTAAGTAGGGAGGCTAAGAAGAAAAATCTGGAAATCTCGTACCCAGTCTGAGTTATCTAAGATGTTACAGTTTCGGAGAAAACCTTAACTCTCTAGCTGTCAATTGGAGCCTATTTAACATAAAAAAATACTTCTAAATTAATTGCCAGATTAGTTCACAAGTAACTTTACGAAAAATAAACTAGATAATCATGTAGACGTTTTCGAGACGACATATCCTTGTCAAGCTTGGTGACAGCAGTGCGACTCTAAAGTTGAGAACGGCTACTTTCGGTGTTTTGCAATTCACCAAAATTGATCAAACAAACTTCAATGCAAGGCGTACTGCACCTTAAATAAATAAGGACAAAACAAAGTACCTGTTGTCTACGAATATAAAGGGTAGTTAAGGAGTGTACCTACCTCGGAGTAAATATCAACTCCACGAACGATACCCTAGCGGTGATTTGCCGGAGATCTACCCTAGAAAACCGCTGCTACTTCGGTTTGACTAAACAAATGGGTTCAAAACTCCTGACTTGGACAACGAAATGCAATGTACAAATCATTGACCCTACCAGTTCTGCTACAGGAGGGGAGAGCAGATTTAGAGCACTATCGAGTGAAAAAATCATCGTCGAATTCTAGGTCCCGTGTCCGGGGCCCGTATCGTGATCAACAAACAACGTCTGACAGCACTATTCGTCGAATTTTGTTGAGCACGGGATACTGGGAGACGTTCCACTGAACTGGTTGAAGCGGTAAGAGAAAGGATTGTCGAAAACCCACATATTTATGTCGTATCGTCACCGTGCTCAGCACTTTAGGGTCAGTGGAACCACCACATGAAGTTTGTTTCCATATAAAGTGCGATTTAGTTCACGTAGCTTTGAATGTGGTCAAACAGTCGCTCGAACTTGATTTTTGGAAGCAAATTTTGATGACCGACTTTCGCACTCGCTGTCGCCGTTAATAAACAAAATTGCGTCATTTGGGGAATGAAACACCATTGCATGGACGTTTGCGCCCAAACCATCACTGGGCCACTTTTAGCAGAGAAGGCGAAACAGTCATTGGGAATCGATGTCTGCCCACAAATGTGTGAAAAGGGTTTGATCGGTGACTGGCCACCCAAATCTTCAGATTTGACTACTTTCTGTGAGAATATTTGAAAAGCTAAGTATACCCCTTAAACCATTGACGTACTCAAGGCAAACATTCATGCCGAAATCACCGCTATACAACAAGCGATGCTCGAAAAAGTGATGGAAAAATCATCAAACAGGGCACATTTTGCTTTGGTCAATAGAGGTGGCCACTTGATTGATGTTCTATTTAAAAACCAGTTCAAAAAAAATTTAAAGGACGAAGTTAAATAAAGATATATCATATATGGAAATCGGTTGCCTTTTTTAAAAGTTATTCAATATTCACATACCAACATAAAAGATGGCGCACCCCTGTATATGTTAGCTTGGCACCGTCACATTTTAGCATCAAAACTTTTTCAATGTTGTTCTCATCTCATGGAAAAAATGAAAATATTTACTAATGGTTTAATTTTCACGCAACAATTTGTAATTCATTTAATTTGTTTTCCTCAATTAAATCTAATTTTCACGGGAAGTCGGCCAACCTACCCAGTTTAGAGCCATTGCATGTGGCCCACCATGCGACACATTATCGCCTGCATAAACCGATTAGCTGCATGACCAGACTTTATAATTTAACTTTAGTTTATCAAAATGCTTGTCCTTATAAATAAAATCTGAATATTTTCTCTTTTTTTCGTGTGATTTGATAGTACTTTCAATTGAGGCTTAAATACAGCTTAGGGTGAACAGGGAAGGAGTAATAGAGGAGCGTTGGTACGGAAATATTTGTCGTAATGGCTACAAGTATGTAATTTTTCATTCGATTAAAGTATCTACATTTAAATTCAAAATTTACCAACACGTGTCTCACAGGAAAATCAATACCAATCATTTTCGACGGCACGGACAATAGTCCCCCAACCGTTTGCTTGTCGTTTGTCTGTATATATGTAGCTCGAACAAAACTTAAGTCTACCCAATTAGAGAAATATTACACATCTACATACATACGTCCTACGCAATTATAAGATACTTCCGAAATAATCTGAAACATGAAAACTTTTCAAATTGCCGTGTCTACCATACCAGAAGCAATGAATCTGAGAACAGAAATCGGTTGAAGTCGACTATTATACTAATCATTGCTGAGATAATTTCAAAGTCTTAAAGTAAACAAAACTTTGTCCTTGTGATGCTGTCAGGGATAGCTATACAAGTATGTATTCCCGCTGGCCTACCATTTGAAATTTTAGATTAAAGTAAAAAGCGATTCAAACAGAAAGTATCCATATTTTGTTGTGTTCAGATACACATCTGTAATTTGAACCACACAGCACTAAATAAACCAAGAATATGTCAATTTGTTTTATTGCAAGGACTATACTAGAGCATATAAAAAGCATTTTAATGTTAGATCTGCACTCGGGGTCAAATTGTACAAACAGTTTGGATTATTCATAAGCCACTCACTGTACGACAGGTATGGGTTTTTGTTTCACAAAAGAAATGTATCTTTCTGTTGTGGGAGAGAAATTTATCTTTTCAAAAAGGAAAATCGAAGCATAACGCTGAAGGCTAACAATTTCGGATTGAGGTAGGACGAGTTTATGTTTATCCTGTAAACCTGGCTGTTTTGATTTCTACTCAGTTTACCATATTTACGTTGTACTTTAAACATATACAGACATGTAAACAGAGATGAATTATCACTTGACTTCAGGACTGCAAATATGCTGAGTGTCCTGATAACTTAGAAGAAATATGGATGTTTACAATCGACATGGTAGATTTATTTTAAATAAATTCCTAGTTTTCCTAAGCAGACATTAGAGACGTGTGTAGTTACAGGTGTATCTCAGAGGTGCGTGTGACAGTTAGTATCATTTCCACATCAGGTATTTCCAATAGCAGGGATACGGATGACGGAAGCTGATAGTTTGAACTCCTTCCAATGCGACACTATAGAAAATCTTGGCATACGAGTATTAGATCAAAAACCAAGTGGAGGAACCACTTCTGCAGACTGTTGAACGGCTGCCATGACCCCCTATTCCGCTGTCACTAAGAAAGAACCATCCATCCTGTGTGGTGAAACCTCAGATTTCCGTAAACCGGGCCAGAATGAAATGAGAATAGCAATATCCCTAGCCATGACCCCTATTCCGCTGTCACTAAGAACGAACCATCCATCCTGTGTGGTGAAACCTCAGATTTCCGTAAACCGGGCCAGAATGAAATGAGAATAGCAATATCCCTAGCCATGACCCCTATTCCGCTGTCACTAAGAAAGAACCATCCATCCTGTGTGGTGAAACCTCAGATTTCCGTAAACCGGGCCAGAATGAAATGAGAATAGCAATATCCCTAGCCATGACCCCCTATTCCGCTGTCACTAAGAAAGAACCATCCATCCTGTGTGGTGAAACCTCAGATTTCCGTAAACCGGGCCAGAATGAAATGAGAATAGCAATATCCCTAGCCATGACCCCTATTCCGCTGTCACTAAGAACGAACCATCCATCCTGTGTGGTGAAACCTCAGACTTCCGTAAACCGGGCCAGAATGAAGTGAGAATAGCAATATCCCTAGCCATGAACCCTATTCCGCTGTCACTAAGAACGAACCATCCATCCTTTGTGGTGAAACCTCAGACTTCCTACAGACTCAGATGGTCTACAGGCCGAATTGTTTACGGTAGAGCTGACTTGATAAAGAGAATATATCGACTCATTTCCAAGATCTGGTTGCAGGAAAAGTATGTCTAATGAATGACACTTCAGTATAGTGTGCCCGAAGCACAAAAGAGGTGCTCCTTTAAAATTTGTCAACATTGCACTCAAGATCATGTCGACCGTATTACGTGAACGTCTGATTCGCCCGGGAAAATCCACAATCGACCAAATATTCACACTTAGGCAGATCCTGCAAGAAACCCAAGGAATACAGAGCTATACAGAGCCATCTTATGATGCAGGGTGATGATGGAGAACGCACGGTGGTCCATAAAGGTCAAGAACAATCTTTCCGAAACCTTTGATGCCAACAAAGGATTCAGACAAGGTGATGCACTGTCAGTGACTTTTTCAATACCATACTTGAGAAAATTGTGCGAAACACAAGGGAAACTGACAACACATGCGACTAAGATAGGTTTAGCTGTTAATAAGAACAAAACCAAGTATGTTCTGTCAACAAGGAGAGACTCACACAAAATATCACAATAGACAGTCATAGGGACTGAGGTAGGTAGGGACTTCGTCTACCTCGGCTTCGCAATAAACTCTGACTACAATATAACTTCAGAGATCGAAAGACGAATAACTCATGTCCATCGCCGTTTCTTTGATTAAAGAAAGGAATTGTGTAGTAAGGACTTGGACATGGAGACTCCATGTTAAACCCTCATCATCCCAGTCTTGCTTTATGGCATAGAAGCATGGACTTTGGGTGTTTCGATCGCGAAATTCTTCGAACGATCTTCGGTTGTGTTTGCGTTGACGGGCCTTGGAGGGGAAGATTTAACAGCGAACTTGACGAGCTCTATAACGTCAGAAAAGTAGGTACGCATGAGTCGCCTAAAATAGCTAGAACATATAGAATGAAGATTTAAATCTGGAGGGACAACGCAGTAGAGGTACCCTCACCCTAGCCAAAGACCGCGCTAACTGGAGGGGATTGTTGGTTGAGATCCTGGTCCACCCCAGACTCTAACGCCACTAAGGAAAGTAGGTAAGTAAGATTAAAAGAAATGTTTAAAAATTTAAGAAACTTAAAGAGAATATGCATTTTTGAACCATGAAACTACATACAGTGATGTGCAAAATAATAAGGAGAGCCATTTCCATATTAAAAATAACGAAAAAACTAAGAACCCCGTGATAATTATGATGAGCTTTAATTAAGTAATTATTTATTTCAATTTTAATAACATAAAAATAAAATAAAAAATTAATTATAATTTTCGTCTAAATTGCCTGTGAAAAAAAATAAGTACAGCTATCATTTCTTCATGAAATGACTCCAAACGTAAACTAAAACAAAAGTAAAATGAATATTAAAATAAAATCAAGTATAACGGCCAAGCAACGTCGCGGCATCGAGTCCACTAGTTTTTGGCAAGTGCTAGGTGGCATAGCTTCCCACGCGGCCTTTTTGAAGGTTTCACACCCCTCAATGCTACTTTAACCTCTCGCCACATGTTCCCAATAGGATTTAAGTCAGGCGATTGAGAAGGCCAGCTTAAGACATTGATGTCGTTGTCCGAGAACCACTCTTTTGCACGCTTCGATAAGTGTTTAGGATCATTATCCTGTTGGAACACCCATCGGATGGTCTTCGACGTAGGATGGTGCTGTCATAGTGCCTTCGATTCTGTGAATGGGACGTACACCCTGGTAAGAGAAACATCCCTATACCATGATGCAGCCACCACCATGTTTCACAGTCTTAATGGTGTATTTATTGTTATGTGCCATATTGGGCGGTCTCCGCACTAGTGAACAGAGCTAAATAAGTTAACTTTAGTCTCATCAGACCAAAGAATATTGAGCCATCGCGATTCAGGCCAGCTACAATGTGCTTCTGCAAAAAACAACCTTTTGGCAAACATACTTTTTCGACAAGAGCGGTACTTTTCTTGCACTTCTTGCTCTTAAGTTGTTGGCTAGAAGTATCTTCCGTATTGTAGAACTGTCGACGTCCAGGTTGAATTCCAAAAGGTTCCTTTTTTACGTAGCGCAATATCCTTTTTTTGAGAGATGCAGATATTTTCGGCTTTCTTCCACGGGTTTCTGCCTTAGATTGCCAATTTATTGCATTTTCAGCTTTTGTGTCAAACATGTCGAGCATCCAACAATTTCGGCAATCTTCTGGTAAGAAAAACCGTTATTATTTAGATCTTTAATCTGTTTCCTCATTTCACAGCTACAGTGCTTTGCTCGACCCATTTTTATCACTAATTTCTAATAAATTCACAAATTTTATTTTGTTTTTTAAAATTTAACTCTTATCTTACCTATTAGGTTAAAACAAATTAAGCTAAATACAAAAAATATTTGATTTACAAGGAGATATAAGAGATGTCCCTATTATTTTCACATCACTGTATGTCGTTCTTACGTTTAGGTTTAGCATAGTTCTTCTTGTAAGTTGTCTTGTCTCTGTGGCTCTCAATACATAACTCAGGACTTAGAACAACTAACTTCTAAGGAAAAACAACATGGGCCTCGAGACTTTTTTACCCTCTGATGATGTCCACTCACTGACAGTTTTAATTTTTTTTTGAAAACGGGGATCGTCACCTCGAAAAGGAACATCATTTGGGTTTATCTTCGAATGTTGTGGTTCGATTGAGTTGGATGAGTTTCCTTCATCAAACCATCTTTGAAGAGCTGTATTCCAGTTTAATCCTTACGAAATATTTGCGTACTATTTTTCAAGACAATTATCTGATATGTGCGATGGATCAACAAAACAACCTCTTCTTCACATAAAAGTAAATATTACAAATAAGTGTTTTTCCTCATCCGAATCCATATATGACTGACTTAGTTAAATGGAAGATTAAGGGATCTGAATTCCATAAGATACCCGTATCCTTTAAAAGTTCGCCAATATTTATCCTAAAGAAATGCACTCATATCTCTGTCAAAAGGCCGGAAGTTATAAGGCAAAAATTGTTGATGAAAATGTTACGTATACGACACCGACGAGATTCTATCCTTTGCTAGGACAATTCAATTCAGTCGTTAAGTCAACACAAACACCGCACAACACATCTATTGAGTCCATCAAAACTGAAATGACATTGGTGCCAAATCCACTCCTTTTTACATTTTCACTGAAACTAATTGGGAAGTGTTACATATAAGTATATACGGCTCTTAAGGACTTTTTGTTCGACATTCATTCGACAATGCATTGAATCACGTTGTTATTTGTTTGTCGATACTTGACGTCAATTTTCTAGTTTCAGGCTACAAACACTCAAGGATTGGCCTTGTAATTCGTTGATCCTCATGGCAGATGCAAGTTGCGTCGGAAACTGATATCATTTGAACTCGAATGGCATATCGGTTGGGATCATCGGAATTTTCGAAATGAGAAATTCCTCACCTTTGAGCTATCCTTTAAGTGAATCACATTGGCCATCAGTTTTTTCACTACCAAACGCGTTCCATAACACAGTTTTGGTTGATTCAGATTTCGAAGTGACCTTCAGTTATAAATTGTGCGGTGACAAGCCAGGCAGATCCAGTGAGTTTAAAAATTCTGTTGGATAGTTAGTTGCTTTGTTTTGGACCAATGATTTGATTTTGAATTGTGAAGCTCAAGTCATTAAGACATCCTTGTTCTGCGCCACAAGAATTACTCGTTCAGTCAACCAGTTGTGAGAACTCATCCTTTGGTGAGACGAAACTTCAAAAACTCGACGGAAACGATATCAATTCGCTCGATTTGTCGACAGAAACACGGTCATATCCGATAATTGCTTGGAGAAATCTTCAGTCAAAAACTGAGTGAAAATTGGTGAAAACTCGGAAAAAATGCTGATAAATCGAGGTGCACGTCTGCACCAGAGGTACCTCAATGGTATGCAAAAAAAAAAGGACTACACAACTAAATCAGTTGTCAAAGGATTATGCTCACAATACCAGCACACAACGTCATGTTCATTTTTGTTACTGTCATGTGTCACTTTCTAGTTCTATTGTTTTTTTTTTTTTTAATTTTCCATGATGGTGAAGCCGCAATGCTATTAGTTCAACCATTTTTGAGCTCATCTTCTCCAACATTTTAGTTATGTTTCCATCACACCTATCATATCTGGTGATGATTCTAAGATAAATAAGAAACCAGAGGGACACATTTTAGAATCAAATCTGTAGAACAGAGTGTGACACCTTCGTATAAGGCTTTGTCCTTGGGTGATAGACCAATTTACGTAAAATATGAACCTTTTTGAAGTGCCAACTCAACTCCAAAATTCAAGTCTTTATTCTCCTGTACTGATAGTTTTTTTTTTCTTTCTTTGTTTTTCTGCTTTAGTGAATCTTTTTCCCTTCATCTTCTTCGATATTTTTTTTTTTGTTTTGATTTAGTGCTGTGACTTTTAAGACTAAATTCTTTTCTTGTTGCCTCTTTTCTTGTCTGGACTTAATTTAAAACTTTTACTTTTCAACACAAGATCATTTTTTTCTTCCAATTTTAAGCAAATGGTTTGTAAATATTTGGTATGATATGTCAAATAAATCAAAAAAAAGTGTTAAACTTGTGTCTGTCCTTAAAAAGGAGTTCAATTATATTCAAAAGCCTTCATGCCTCAAGTATCTCTTTTAAAGTTTAAAGTTCAAAAATACTAAAAGCGAATGAGTTCCACTAAATCGGAATCTGTATACAAATATAAGAAATAATATGTAAGTATTTAAAAAAAACACTTCTCATTGTGATGTGAAAGGAATACATACAGGGTGTCCTAGTAAAGAAGTATAATCCTTTAGGGGGAGCTTCCTAAAGGTCTGAATTAGGATTACTTATTTTCCTTTAAAATATTTGATTGTGTTTCTGAAAACAGTGTGGGCTTGAATACACTTTTAGGCGCGTTTAAGCATACCTGAAGCAAAGTTAATGAAAGAATTGGAAGATGAACTCTTCCGCACTCGACATTTCTCTAACATAAACTTTTTCTTCCATTGTACTCCAAAAAAAAAAAAACATCGTGAATATTAGGTAAGGAGAGTAGCTCTGGGTTATGAGTCTGACTATTGTGCAAATTTTTGACGGTTAGTAACTCCATCTCTGTAAATTGCACTTCAACGTAAAAGTCTGTTTCTTCTTGTTGACGCAGTAACCATTATCAAATTCCACTGTTTTTTTGGATCTTCTAAAGTGTATTCAAATACAAGGAAGGCACGTCGAACTATTCCTATGTTTATTTTTTATAAACGGTTTCAAGAATGGTCCTAAAAAAAACCACAAACAATTTTTTTGAAAGTGAACGACCTTCTTGTCCTAAAAAAGTGGGTTTTACTACAACTTCTCATAATTTAGAGAAAAATTCATTTTAAATAAAAAATTGGAACAAGAAATTTTCAAAATTTTGAGTTTAAGGACACATAATTTATAACTTTAGATGTTGTTTCCTAAACGAACTGTTTGTACTTCTGTCCAAAAGGTTTTTCAGTGGGAAATTAAATTCACTTTGTATCCTAACATGGTTTCCGATATCGGTCTTGAATTTGCGATAAATTATACAATGTTTGGGTAGAATCGTATATATGAATGCCTTCCAAGACAGACAGTCTTGGTACACATAATCAAGTTTTCATAATATCCATAAATACACTGTGTTGGACCGTAAAAACCATACCTCAATGCTGGCAAGTCTATATTTATTTATAAGTATTCAAGAGGCCTCTGCCCAAAAGAAGCAAAATCACAAAAAAATTAGACTGCTAGACTAGACATTCTATTGGAAATGTATTCGAAAATCGAAAATTGGCGTTTTCCATTTCTATAGAAAACGCCTCAATCCGAATTCGAAAAATAAAAGTAATACCAACTGTTTTTAGGAAATTTGGAATTTTGTGTTTCGAAAACGCTTGCCACAATCATCTCCTTTTTTTTGCTATCGGATTTATGATTTTTAGAAACATTTTAAGGCAACATGTAAGCATTTCATAATGGAATGTATATTTAAAAATAAATATCGCGTTTTATTGGAATATCTGAAGCACGAAACCTGCAGAATTCGAAGGCTCGGTCCACACAGGTCTGGTCAAGAGATTTGTTCTATCATCGAAAAGAACACATATATGTATCAAACCCACTTAAGGTTGTCTTCTGTAGTTGTGGCTCTATTGCCTATTGTACGTTGGAACGTGTACAGCTAGGTATCTTTCGACACAAAGCTGTGTTGTACAACATATCCGTCATAACATTCCACTCACATTAACTCAGTTCCATAATGTGAGAGTGTTCTTCTCCGTTCGATATTTTCTAATCGTCCTTCATCCATCTTCAAACCAAATAGCAATACTGTCCATTAACCCTTGTGTCAACACCCAAAAAATTATCCATCAACATACACCCAACACACCAGGGTGTGTCATACGTTTCTTATGCCCACGGGAGTTGGAAGGACTCGGTTGGAGTTGGACGCTTTTATTTTTGATGCAACGCATTTGAGAAAAAATATTTCAAGAAGTAAGCATACAGGCTATCAGTCGTTTTATCAGATTTGATAATGGAAATAGGTACTAGCAATAGGTACAAACTGACAAAATAGCAGCCATATCTGACATTTTCCTAATGTTGAATAGTAATATCCAGGATAACTATAAAGCAGGCAACGTCACTGTTGATGAACAACTTTGCCCTTATCGTGTTGGCACCGGATTCACTCAATATATACCTTCAAAACCCGCCAAATATGGAATTAAGGTTTAGTGGGTATGTGACGCTATTACGTCTTATCCAGTCAAAGGACAAATTTATACAGGTATGGCACCTTCTTTCTTTTAATTTGGCTTCTACTTTGATGTTAGACTACAATGTGTCAATATTGGGAACTGTTAACAAAAGACGTACATTTGTACCAGCCGAGTTTTCTAATCCAAAAGGAAGAGCAGTAGAATCATCAATCTTTGGATTCACCAGCAACATAAGTATGTGCTCATATATTCCAAAAAAGAACAAATCGGTTGCGGTTCTTTCCACTTCCCATTATAGTATCTAAATTTAAGGTCCTTAAAGAAAGCCAAAAATGATACTCGATTACAACAAAAGCAAAGGAGGTGTTGACAATATGGACAAGTGCCTTGGTGAATACAATACGAAGAGAAGAGCAACATTCTGGATGTGGCTGCATTTGCAGCATTCGTGATATACATACATGGAAAATAATCCACACTTAAAGAGCTCAACAAACCGTAGAAGGTTGTTCCTACAACAGTTGAGTGAACAATAAGCCATAACAAAAATCCAGGATCGTTCAGAAAATGCCCAAGTCATTCGAAATTTTCCATCACGTAGTGAAATTGAAAGTATGTTGGGCCACCCAGGGCTCAAGAAGGACGTGACAATTCTGGTAGAATCAAGCAGACAGGAACTTGTTACCTACTTATCTACCAGAAGAAGACTAACACGAAAAGTCTGCAAAGAATGCAAAAAGCCCGTTTGTGCTGAACATTCAGTGGATGTAACTCAATGTGATAGATGTGCATTATAAAATAACAATTTTTGTTATAAAATGTAATATTTTCCTTTTTTTCCAAACAAAATGAAAAAATAATGCCAAATGAATAAAACATATAAATTTCTAGCCAACAACTTACATACATTTTTCCATGCACACCCGGGTGTGTTGGGTGTTGATAGAAGAGGTAAAACGCAAAAACTGCTTGTAAATCTTGACCCAAAAAGAAAATTTTTGGCTGTTGAAAATCCTAAGTCGATACGGCACATAGAACTCAAAATATATCAATTTGAAAATGGAATGCACACCCGGGTATGCGGGTGTTGACACAAGGGTTAAAACGAATTCACCAAGCAATTGTAATAACTTTTGCTGGTTTTTTTGACAAGCTGACTTTCGGAAATGTTTGGTTTTGACTTGGAAGCATTTACTTCATACGATCGAATTATGCAAAATACGAATTTATTTTGGAATCAGATTTCATTCTCGAATCGCAATCCGAATCCGAAAGGAATACAAACCAAGGCCCCTGTTATACTATCGGTCAAAACCCAGCGAACACCTTCAGAAACACCCAGTTAAGAGTGCGATGAAATATGGTGTTTTCAATCGAATCACTTGTTGAAATTGATGGCATTATGGACAAAACCAAATATTTAAATATTTCGCAAGCTTCATATGTATTTGTTAACTATGGAGTACTAAAATCTCAAGCATATGTCCAAAATTGTGATGCAATGGCTCGCAAATCAAGATTTTAAAACAATGATATGGCCAGCTGCAAGCTCCGATCTCAATCCAAATGAGGATCTCTACTTGATTACGAAGCGAAGGTTGGGGCAGTACAAATGCTCTCCCAGTAATATCACTAATAAGAGCTATGGGATCGCATCAGATACAAATCAGAGTGTACCGAAAGGTTGTTCTGGTCATAAGAAATAAAGGACTCTCTTTTTTAAATGTGAATGTATAAACTTTTTACTGTTCATATATTTTCTTTATTTTTATGTTGATTTTTCAAACCATTGGTTCAGTATCCAGTATTGCTGGCTACTCTATGCATCTTACTTTGCCAATCCTATTTCATTTCTATCCTCTGTCCTGAACATATCTTATTCTTGTCTTATTTTGTCTGCCTATATGTGCTTTTTTTTTTCTCCTTTCTCTACGTATTCTTAGATATAAGGACACATAAGCTAAGTCTTACTAAATAAATTGGAACAATTTTGAATAGGTATCCTTCTCAACCCAGTACAGTTCCAAAAACTAAAGACTTTGATGGGATGAGGGACAGACTCCAAGCTGGATATCTCAGAATTGGTTAGCACTTTCGCAAAACTAGAAAACATGAAGAATTACTGCAATCAGTTCTTAATTTAAAAAAAACACGATATTTTGAACCTCTGCTCTTGATATTATAGGCATATTCACTAAATGTAAAGGGACGCAAATATAACCCAGGCCAGTGCTCCTGAAGTAAGACTTCGAAGATTCGAATTTTAGTTTCTTTTCTCCTAAATTATTTGTCTAGCTGTCGCCTGTGTAAATGATATCCCTGAACTCTAATCTCCTTTTAACCACAAGCATTATGCTGATCTAATATTCCGGCAGACACGTGTAGCGACTACTAATGACCATTAACCTTTCACTACCCACCTTGTTTTTGGAAAACAACTCTTCTCCGTCAGAACGTACAGCCCTTAAAAATGAGCACTCAAATATTAGCCTAATTAATTAGGAAAACAAAAATAAACATCCCAGCAACAGAATCCTTGAATTCCTCCATATTCATCTGCCATTGGCAACGGTGAAGGAACTTCCACTAACTACCCTCCTGTGCGTCACAATTCACAACTTCCAATGACATTTTAATGTTCCTCTCTCTGATTTTCCAAAGGTCAAAGGAAAAAAAAAAAAAAAATATTAAGAATCCTACGTCAAATCCCGAGACATACATCTTCATAAAACCAGTACCACACCAACATTCGACTTGCAGAATGCATCCTCGCCAAGTGTAGGGGGTCCCGACATAAATCAGAAAACATTGCTTTTACGATATAAATTCCAACTATACCTCCAGTTGGGGGTTTTAGTGTGGGAAACAGCACCCTCCTCGATTAGAATTCCACCTTCAGAATTTCGAAATTCATTAGACTCCACTCCACTCCTCGTAAGAGTTCTGGCCGATTGTGTTGCGAAGGATATTTCCATGGAACCATGAGCCATCCCACCGATAATTTACGTTGGCCCATAAAAAAAGACGAACGAACGTCATTCCAAAGTCGTCGCCATTTAAATTCTGTTTTACCCGCTCATTTTTCCACCAACAACAACATGGAAAAAAAAAAAATTATTTATTCCACAATATTAACGAGCCATAAAGCACAGCACAACACAGTGATGGCAAGGCAAAGCAAAGCAAAGCAAGGCATATCAGAGTATTGTACGGCCGAGGCAGTCAGCCAAAGACCCAAGGACGAATAATGGCTTTAAAATTGTCATCCTAGACCCTAATTAAAATCATTTTTACTATCATCAAGGAATTAGGGTTCGTTGATGGGCGTTCCGATATTAAATTTTAATTAAACAACCCATCCCGGGCGGTTGGGGATGGCGGCAGCAGATATTAATAATGGGAATGCCACCCTACCTGTGTTTGGCCTTTCTATGCATCCATGTGGCAGGAAGCAGCGACTTCATTTAGAATCATGCTCAACACCGCTTTCAAAATTTTCGGGTAAACCGATCCGTATACACTCACTTTTGACTTTTCATTTGCGCTCCGTTGCAGGTGACTACTACCACCATCACCACCACCACCGGCAGGGTGAGCAACAACAAATAGAAAAGGCGCATCACTGTTAAACACTGAATGCAACTCACAGGATATCCGTTCGTTCGTATTTTTATATTTTTTTTTTCTTTCTTTCTTTCTCTCTTTACCTTTACTCACACATGGTTTATAGAGGGATGTACTCTAGCAATGCTTGTCGCTTTCGGCACAAGGATATCGTTATCAAACGCGGCGGCAGGGTAAGGATATGACGCTTGGAGTGGCACAAAGATGAAAACAATAACGAGTGAATTTTAAATTCATTAAGAGTCCTTCGTGCGCGAAGAACTCGAGGACACCCGAAAAGGAATGAATGCCTCACGAGTGAGGGGCCCAAAGTTACCAGACGCAATTAGGACCACGTTGCTTGTGCTATGCTGTTGGTATCAACGAGTCGTTGGCTAGACCGAGAATTCAATTTGGGTGGGAAACCGTTTTCATTTGTATCTATGTACTTCACATCACTATTCACTGTGTATGAAACTTAAGCCGCACTGACACTCTGCAAGAGAAGCAAGAAGGGTTTACACTTTGTTAGGATGCGCGTATCCTTCGCCCGTACACGACCAACAGCCAAATACTACTAACACTTTACGGGACATTACAAACTGTTTACCTCTAGATGACTGTGGACATGGAAGGATAGGTTGTCTCGAGTGCGCAGGCTGAGAAGTAGGACGAAATTCACTGCTGGTTATTTGGTGAAAACATGAATGCGAATGAACGGAATGAATTTTAGTACTAAATGTGGGGAAAGGATCTGCTTGTGCCTCTCTTGTCGAAGGATGTGTGAATTGAGAGTCTCCTTTTGAAGGCAACACGTGGGTAAACAAATAAATGTAAATAGAATGGAAGCAACCATTTCAAACAGCTGACAGACGTTTTGACATACGCTGGGGGAAGACATGAGTATCAAGGACGTAACTTGAACATGACTTTTGGACACACTTTCATTTGAAGTTCAGGGAAAACTCAAATCATAATTCTTTGTTTTCCTTTCTTTTTTTTTTTACAGTTTAGTCCATTAAAGTCTTATTTATTTAAGGCCCATGACACGTTGAAACACGGACAGATATTCGTTTTGTTATTTCAAGGACTCTTGGTGAGCCTTCAAGTTTGTGTGTGAACAACGTGTTATAGAGTGAGGTTTCGGCCACGAAAGCATCTGAACTACACCTCCGTTACTATTGGCATTAACCAGTCATTCACAGAACTAGATTCTATCGCCGAGATTAGTTGAGTAACCACAAACGTGGTTTCATGTCCTTATTGCTTCAAACGCACGTTTGAGTATTGCTTCACAAGTTACACTAGCTGTCTACGCACAGCCTTGGTATCTACAAGACATATTCGTTTAATGATTTTAACGAGGGCGTATACGTAACTTTTTATGTTTTTTTTGGAACTCAAGTGGAAACCCAAGGACGACGTTCGTTGTGAAGAGATTGCCTGGGTATCACATAGACTGTGGGTATAGATGGTATCCTCGTAAGATCTGAGTTCAAAGTTCGTATCTTTAAAATTGCAGACTTGGCAATGTTTGTTGGGTGAAACCTAGACATCTTGTGAACGTGTGAAGTGAGTGGACTTACGAACTCAACTTCTAGACTAGTCCTTGGATCATCTTAGAGGTAAAACTATCAGAAACGTGGTATCAAGGACATAAAATGACGAAGACATACAAAGACTTTTCGAGCCAAACAGGTAGCGACAGCTTTCGCAACATTTGAAAAAATAAATAAATAATAAAGGGAGTTGGGATCCTGCGTGTATCTTCTCCCAAACATCAGTATGGTGGAAGAAAAAATTAAGAATTCAGAAAATGTACACCAAGGTCTATAAAGCTGCACTTAGACTACAATAAACCTTTCCACATCCAAGGACTAACAAGGCCAAACGTAGCTTCTTATGAGGCGAAATATACTTATGACGTCTAAACTCCCGAGTTCCTTAAGGTGACCGACGATCCTACATAGAGTAGTCTTTCGAACAGGTAGCTGATGATCACTCTGACAAAGCCTATGAGAAGGCTGAAGATGTTCGGATCGAGCTTGTGATATGTGGTTGGATACCCCATTTTCTTCTGTATCCTACCCTTTCTAAGCCTACTAGTAGCCCAATGAATACCGAATTCTAGAGAGGAAAAGGAGTGGCCTAGCTATGTGTTTATGATTGACCAATACATTCTGAGCTATGGATGTCCTTCCAAGCTTGCAGGTACGTTCGTGATTGCTTCGTATTTGGCAGATCTGATAAGCCGTAGACTATTAGTTTAAGGTATGAATAGGACGTCAATCTTGTCAAACGGTTTGTGCGTTGTAGACTAAATGCAGACAATCAGTTATGATGGCTATCAGCTTTTAGGAAGCATCATAACTTGCCGTTGTAGTATCTCAGCATGAATGAGCTCATGGTGAGCTCCTGGGAACTTGAGTATATCACCGCCATCCAGGAAGTACGGTGGAATGGGCAGGAAAAAAGAAGGATGAAAAACTCTGACATATACTACGGTGATTGGCAGAACAGAAGCAGCGTATTCCGATGCGCTTTTGTCGTAAGCGGCAGACGTCGGCATGGGGTCTTGAGCTTTAAACGCGTTAGCGAACGCTTTATGACAATCCGCATTAAGGCTAAATTTGCTAACATCAGATGCTACCAAGAAGTGTTTCTACGAGCTCCTCCTCCTTGACAAGAGCAATGTCCTAAGTATGGCATTAAACTCATCCTAGGTGATTTTAACGCCCAAATGGGAAAGGAGCACTATAGGAAAACATAGCCTACGCGACACCAAGTCTGGAAACGGACTCAGGCTAATTAACTTTGCTGCGGGACGAAGTGTTACTATAGCAAGCACATGGTCGCCAAACCATCAAACCGTCAATCAAATTGATCACATTGAGATCGACGTAAGGCACTCTTCCAAGCATTCCGGCTAATCGCGTATCCCTCAACCTCTCTCTTGGTGCAACCAGCATCACGTGGTTAAGATCAGTGGTATCGATGCCAAGAAGCCATTAAAAATCGCCGCTACTGATGTGCTTACCGGCGCGCAGAAACGCGAACGGACAACGCAGTGTAGGAAGACTTCGCCTTAGGTGACGCGCACAAGTAGAAGAGGATCTCAACCGACTTGGAGTGCTCAACTGGAGCCAGTTAGGCTTGTTGTTGGTTGATGCCCAAATTTACCTCGAAATGTAGCGCCAACTAAGTAAGGAACAAAATATGTCTCGGCATTCACAGATTAGATATGTGATGTCCTCCGAAACGATTTCTACATAACCCTAATTTCATATAACGTACCAAAGAGAGTTCCTGCTGCTGTCCTAAAGTGTGCCCTGTGCTTCATCATTTACCCAGATTTCTCCCACATAACCTTTTTTCCGATATAGACTTAGGCAACCTACATACTTCGTAAGATGGACCATTGATGATTCTCTCAATAGTAATCCTCACACAGATCAGTGGTCTTAATCCTCAAATTCTGTGCTTCTTTGTCCAGTTCGTCAGGCATTTTGTCCGGAAATCTCAGGGCTACTGGAGTATATATCTAAGCCTTTGCTGGTCTTAGAACTATCTGTGTATATTGGAATGTGGATTTGTGGCTGTGTGGATTCCTCTGCCGATCGTCCCTTTCCAGATAATGTACCTTGTATGGTGTATCGAGTCGAGGATGCCCAGGATGCTATACGATTCCCTGCTGATTGCCGGGACGTGTAGGGCATCATGCCAACGGTTTGGTACAGATGTAGCATTTCAATATCGTTGTAGCGTAAGACTTGAAAGTTGGAAAGCTTACATGTTTTTTTCATTACACAAAAGGGGTTAACGTACGTATTTACCTCTGTAAACTTCAGACTTATAGTCTAAAAATTTCCTCACTCAATCCCACAACACTCTATTTTTAGAAGAAAAAAGTCGTACCTTTCTCAAACACGAAAAAGCCTACAACTTTGTCTTCAAATGAATTGAAATAAAAATTTCGAAATCCGCTCTACGACACAGAAAAAAGAAAATCAAATCAAATCAATATCCTTTAACAAATATTGTAACAAGAAATTATTTCCTCCTTCGCACGACATGTGCATGAAGTCAATTTTCACTCAATCAAGTGGAAAATCCTGTTCCTTGCTCATATAGGTGTACAGCGATGAAACACACATCAATCGGTTAATAGACCTTGAAAATGGAAAACCCCACTAAGGAAGGATATTTATTTTTTTTTTTTTTGTACTTGTGTGTGTACAGCGTTTATTTGTGCCGGCAATTTTTGGCGCCTAGCGCGTCTGTTGACTTTTTCTACATCAAGTGTTTTTCTGGCTCCTGGATGTGTGTAAAAAAAAAGGAAAGAAATTGGAAACGGAAGACGGAGAAGTAAGTAAGTGTGTGTAAGGATAAAAAAAGAAATCTTTAATTTCAAGAACGCAATGTGGGAAGTTTCCTTTTCCTTTATTGAATCGTTTAACATAATAAATTAGATGAAAGTACAAGCTTTGATTTTATTTGCATGGGAATTTCGTGAAAGGATCCTTGTCGGGGTTCCCGAACAGCGTTCAGAAGCGTTTAACGAAGTAAAATATAAACCTACGAGTGTGTAGGTACGAATGTACGTTTGTAAGTTTATAAAGGATATTAGGTGAGACAATATTTTAAAAGGAAACGAACTTACAAGTTGTTATCCCAACTCACAAAGTTGGTACATGTATATGAACAATTGGAAGGATAATTGGGTTGATGAACTTTGAAATACATGCCCAAAGCATGTACTGTCCCCTTAAAGGTTGTGTGGCTTTGCCTACTAGCTGTAGTCAAGTTCACGAATAATTCTGAGGATTGATATGTCCCCCGAACATAAGTCGTATTTCTTTTTTTGGAATTTACGTCCCACTTAAGTGGGAATTGAATTTGGGACTTATGTCCCATCACATTGGGTGTAGTCCAACTTATGTTTGTCGATAATGGGAGATAATCCCGTAGAGCTAATATCTATAATAAAAAATTTGGTTCAATTCAAGTATGATGAGTGTCTCGCTTTTCTCCGCAGAGTTTAGCAGCTCACGCGACTTCGTCGCTCCGCTAAGCGCATGTCAACCAGTTTCATGCAACCACCTACAAGGATTTTATTTCCATTTTGCAATGTACTTACTTGTTTCATGCTCTTCTTGATATTTGAGAGAACACCAACCAGATAGGAAGGCCGTCAAGATGTTGGTCATTTCTAGAATCTCATTCTAGATTCTTCTTGGCTAAGTCTTAGGTCTGTTTGTGAGTTCTACGAGTTGTAAGAGAGCTTTTGGTTTTCTTCCAACCGATTAGCTCTAATTTTATTTAACTGACAGATCCACTTGAAGTGTTGGCTTTTCAAGCTCTTTTTTCCAACTTAACATTGCTGGACACAGGAGCGCGTCAAAGTCCTTAGCTTTCCTTATCTAGAAAGAACAATTATTACTGCCGTCGGTATCCAACACGATGTTGTTAACAGCATCGGGAAAACACAATTTGCTTTGGGAATGCTAGTCATAGCTTAAAGCGCGAAGATAATTCCAAGCAATGGAACCTGCTTATCCAGTCAGGAAGTAGAGCTTGGCTTCCAACGACGATATTGCGTAGAACAGTGGCGGAGGGTTCGAGGAACTGTTTTGTTGAAAATGTTTTAAAATTCCTTGTTTCCTGGTCATGGTATTGTTGTTGTTTGTTATGATTCACACATCTAGGGTATACATGTCTCCCAGCTTTGTTAAATAGGCTTGTTGCTAAGAGCTGTGTCAAGATTATGGTCCTACTTACGGTCGGATATTCTTTGACTAAACATAGCAAAGCTTGCATGTTTCATTGCTATTGTCTTGGAAGTTGACCTATCCATACGTTTGTTCTTCTCAGTACTGTAGACTGTACGTTACTAGTGTACGTAAGGACATGCTAAGGAGCCCTGTTGGAATGTATGAAAACGTCTGCCAGTTTTGAAGACTTTACTCATTAGAGGGGAAACTGTGGTTATCCTAATGGGTATTTCTTGGTGAGATCTATAATTACCCAGTCTTCCCGATACAGTACTTTTCAGGTCCCAGTTAAATGTGAGACTTTCTTTTTCTGGGTCTTGGTTGATTGGTTGATTAAGACCAGCCCTGGTGATGTGTAATGTGGATGTGATGTGGATCACCCTGTTAGCCGTTCAGGCGGTGCTGAGATCGTTTAGATCATTAAATATCTTCCCTTGGTGGAGCTTTTCTGCATAGCAGGTGATTAATGGTCTCATTTTCATCTGCGTTCCGCGAGAGTATTAACTAGTTCGCAGAGGATTCTCCTCTCGCACTTTAGGAGTCCGAGGGACATGGCTTCATTTAGGATCACTCAGAGCAGCCTGGCAATATTGCATTGATCAAGTTGTGTTGATAAGCTATTTAGCATGTTACTGACATTTATACTATCTAAACCAGAGGAGGTTCTTTTACGCAGTATGTCACCCTCATAGTTCCCTGATATGTTATAGTGACCTGGTATCCAGAAAAGGGTGAGGTTATTCTGTCCAACTGTCTCGTTGAAAAATACGTGGCAGTCTTTTACTGCCTTAGATGTCGTAGTGCTGGATGTGAGGGGTTTGACGGCTGCCAGACAATCGATGTATATGACAATTTCCGATGCTGATACTGTATTATCCGCCAGTCAATCTGCTGACAGATGGCATTCTTGGCCTATGTCTCGAAGGTAAATCGGCTTATACTCGACAGCCTTCAATATACACTAGCTTGCTATATAGCCCAGTCCAGGGAGTACTTTTTGTAATTTTTACATGTCTAGTTCTTGATAATCTGGTAATAAGTAGCCACATACTCTGATGAAGGTTCCATCCTTTATGAATTATTTTAATGCCATCCGCATGGCTTCATTCACTGAGAGCACCAGATTGTTGTTCAAATACTCGTTTGTGAAATTTACACTACGGACAAGACAAACAGAACATCGAAATCAGCAACAGATATCCTCTTGCAAGACTAGCATCAGACAACCTCTCCTTAAACTCCAAACCAAGTTAGCTATCCCCAAAGGAATCCAAATAATCATCGCTCAATTAGAAGTACATTACCATTGCCTCTGAACTTTTCTTCCACCATTAACTTCGCGTTTCCACAGCAATTACTTAGCGCCAAAACAAAGAACATTTTAATCGCCGCGTATACGCCTTCCAGGAGCACTCTTTTCAGCCACATTTCCCAAGGATGTTTTGCGAAAAAATTCCTCCACAAAGCTGTGCACACAAACGACACACACCCTTAATAAGCCTGAGGCGACGTGAAAAGAAAACCGAGATTTCCACGTAACGATTACCCCTTTTGGCAGGATTCGTGCAACCCTCCTCGATACTCGTGTCTGTTGTTGAAATTAGCTCTGCGGTTCCTGTAAACACCAGTTTCGAGAATTCATTAGGTTTGGGGTTCTTCGCCCCACTCCCGGGAAGACAACGAGTCTATTAAATTAGATTTGGTCTTCTAATTCGTTAATCTTTGTGGCTTTGCGCGAGAAATTCTCCACATCAACACCCAGGGATATTTTAATCCTCCTCCACTGCCATTAAGCTCACACATACCAACCCTGTGCCCACATTCCTGTGGTTTACTTTGCACCAGGAGGGTATCCTAATTAAATATTTGCGCTCGGATTTAATCGTGTACACGGTTGTCGTTATGACAGATAAGTTATCATCCCTCTCGCACGCATCATATCCAGGATCCAGGTCCCGCCAAGACCGGTCATAAACAATATTCAATTAAAATTTACGCAGGAACCGTGTGTTACCAAATGTCAATTATCAAAAAGGATTATTTGAGAGACACCAGTCTCAAAGGAAGCACTCGCTTCCAAGGCGCAAAGCTCATTTAATACGCACACACATGGAAAATAATTGAGCAATGCCTTTGTGTGACATGTGCGCTTTGTGTCTGTTTTATTGTTTCATCGCTTTTGATCGTAATTTCGTATTTAATTTAACATTAAAGTCGGCATACACCATGCGCTGGCATATTATCCAATTTTGCTTTATGGGCGAGATACTGTGTCACATCTGTTGGGTGTCGGGATGACAGCATGCGGAGCGCAAGGAGGAAAGAGATAATCCTGGATAAATTCGTACGGGATTAGGTGGCACAGAGACAGCGGGAGAAGAGATCTCACGTAGGAGCACGCTTTGAGGAGGAAAATCTGTGAAATTTTTTCACTAGCGCGCCCCATATCGATGTCAATTTTCGTCTGAAAAACAGGATATCCTCGGTCACAAGGCTGCATGGGGGCCGACAATGTAAGCGCGCGACGGATTTTTGTATTTCTTTTCTTTTCGATTGACTTAGCGCGTTCTAATCTGACTTTGGCTGTATTGTTTGGAAAGAAAAATTCTTAAGGAAGCTTAGAGCTACATAGTGACGGCTAGGGACGGGGAGATATTCACAGTCTTTTCCAGCGTTTTGACAGGGACTACATATATGTGTATACTCTCCACGGTGCCTCATAGCCAGAGGTATCCTTTCCGTTTTATAGGGGTATGAGCGGGGTTATCAAGCCCTTGCCGTAGTTACGTTGGTTCTAACGAATCAAGTCCTCTATGAAGATTTTTGTTCCAAAGAGCTGTAGTGTTAACTAAAACGTTTGTTTCACACAATAGATGGTACATGTCGACAGGGTTAAGTTGAAATTTTGGGCTAAGGATACAAGTTTGAGTACAAAAATATGTATAGTTCACAGCTTTTGGAAGGACAGTCATGTCCATGAATGTCTATTGCCTATCAGGAGGCAAATGGAACCACCTATGTAACCGAATGTAAAGTGACACAAGTTTCATATTTAGATCAGCTTCCGATGGTTTTAGCTTGCGGCTGATGCTGAAGGATAACTTGGGTGAATGGCACACGTAACTCCTACCGCAGCTTATACAAAACATCTTCATTCAGAAAGTACAGACCCAAAAGTTTGAGAACTTCAACAGAATTGAAATGCAAAGAACCGGGGTTTGGGGCGCTTTGTATAGGAGGACGGAGAGTTCATAATGAATCAGGTGCTCGAAGATGGCCGCGATGTAATAACTGAAAAGAATTCTGAATCCTCTCAAGCTCACTTCGAGAAGCCTTTTTTTGTTTTGGAAGGCATTGTGTAGACTTAAATAGTCTTAAGGCTGATAAGGATACCAATCGAGTTCTACAAAAATGCTGCACAGACGAACTGAACGCAAATCTTACGAATTGTTCAACAATATTTTGAAAAGTGGGAACGTTTTGAGGAAGCACTGATCCTTGCCATTTATAATAAATGGTTTTAAGTGTAATCACCGAATCTACAAAGTCGACTAATTTCATGGATATTGACATCTGCTCAAGGAATATTAGCGGGTGTCGTCCGGCCAGGATATTCCACTGTTGATCATGTGGTTATTTTAAATGGTTATGTGGAGTCATCTCCCCAGAGAAATAGGAACCTGTATCCATTATTCCTTAAATTGTCATGATTCAGTAAAGTGATTCTTTATAAATGAAAACTTTGACATTAGTATGCCACTAAAGTTCGGATTAAAAGCCTATAAACGGATACCAAAGCTGGTGGAGGAATGGTGAGAGAATGGTCAGAGTTATTCCGATCAGAGTCAGGACAAAGTTGTGCTTTGGGTCCAAGCCCAAGAGGTAGCTCTATATTTTGCGGGTGACTTAGTGTAGTTAGCGTATTCCACCAAGTCCCTTTAACTTACAATAAACAGACTCTTCGAATACTTACTGCAAAATGTGGAATATGGTCGTGAACCTAGGTAAGTCCCAAATAATGACCTTCAAAGGAGGTGGAAGCAGAAACTCTGAGAACTTATAATAATGTTTGTGGATTTTTCAAAGAAATTTTTTTTTTTTTTTGTAATAAAAACGCCCCCAGAAAATAGGCGTGGGAACATATAATGTATCGACGAATTGCAGACAATTTAAATATCTAAAAAATTATTAGTTATGAAAAGGATGACAAAAATTTGTGCTGCGAACTGACAGCTATAACGTTTAGGACTTCAAAAACTTCAAAGATCAAGAATTACTTATGTCAATCTCTGTTTTTTGGCCTAAGAAGGCATTTGAGTAGTAAAGTCTTATCAAAAATCATCAAGGAGGCTCTGCATAAGATCCCCATCACCTCAGTCTCAATATATAGCTCAGAATCATGGACGTTAACAATAAAAATAAATAAATACTAGCTTCTCACAACCATTCGTGTTTTGCGTGTTATATTCTTTACCCGAATGGAAGGGGTCTACTGTTTAATGCCGTGTCCGAAGGGCAACTTGTTGTTCGAGAATCTTTCTCAGGACAGTTGTACTCTCGGATGTTTGTCAGACGCTCGCGAGAGGTGGGGCCGTGAAAAACTTTCAGGTGTTCCCCAACTGGGATTCAATCTCGAACCCCTTGCTCCATAGTCCAACGCACTAGCCACTGAGCCACGGCGCCTACTGGGACGTTAACAATGGCTGATGATATATTGTAACCGATTTTGGAGGAGGAGACTTAACAACGAGCTCTACAAGCTATACAGCGACATCGACCTGGTCAGAAAAGTATGCATCAGTAGGTTAAGGTGAATAGAACATGTAGAGTGAATTGACAACAACGCTCGGGCTCGAAGAGTCTTTGATTCTGACCCAGAAGTACAATTCAATAGACGAAGACCTTGCCTAAGATGGTGCGCACAAGTGGAAGAGGACCTCAACCAACAAGGTGACGCTAATTGTAGCGACTTGATGGTTGAGGCCCAGGTCTACGCCGGACTGTAGCCCTACCTAAGTAAGTTCAAAATTTTAGAACTAGAACATGGCTCATTCCTTTTCACTATCGACACTGATCACGACTATATATTATATAGGGTTGATCCCGATCTCGATGTTACAAACTATGTATTAAGCTTAACATATCCTTTAATCGGGAAACTGTGCAAGTACCTCGAAGTTCATTTCACGAGGTGTCCTTATACGGAGAGGCAATCTAAAGTCGAAATCAGCGATTAATGCTGCTTGGAGAAACTGAAAGAGTAAATTGCTCATAGCTGGAGCAAGCTATTGGAATCCATTTAGGAGTCCATTCTACGCTTTTCAAGTATCGGAAGGAAAACCATATGAGGGAGTGGAAAACTGCTAAACATACTGAACTAGCGGCTACTAATACTAGAATATCAGCTCTACAAACAATTCGAAGCAAGACGGGATGGTACATAGAGTGGCTAAATGTAGCTAGTGGCTATGCAAAGGAACTGAGTGTAGAGGATATGAGGAGTTTGAAGCCTAATGATCAAACAGGAAATGGTTCCGTGAGGAAGTAGCAGGCTTCATCCACTCTACAGCCGGTTTTACCACAATTTGGAGCACAATTACTATTTTCGTGATGAACAAAGCATTTAGGAAACAGCGATGGCTCTGAAGATAGATGGAAAGTTCCAGGAACCACCTGAACAGTTTTCAAAAACGGGCTACAAATATGTGAGCAATTAGGCCTTTGATATAGTCAGGAGGTGGTCGAAGTTAACTGGCTTTTTGAAAGCTTGTGACTCAAGGGTTTTGTTACCAATTTATTCCGTGCGATAACTAAATTCTAACCTGTTTCGACTCACTACTGAAGTAACTCGAAGATCTCAACGACAGCACTAGGATTACTTATCGTCCAATGACTAAAACTAGATGAAACCCACATTATTAAGCCTGTACATGGATTCAAAATGAATTTTGTAAAACATTCATATTTTGCACGAATTTCCATATTCACAATCAGTCATCTCATACTTCGGACGAAATTCCTTTGCATAACTTAATTTCAAAACTAATAAAGGCAATACAATCAAAGAAGCCGTTTTAATTGAAAACTATCCCCCGATACTCATTTCAATTGGAAACTAATCTCAGTCCATAAGTCATCGCTCTTTGGCTCTTTAATTAAAAATGCACTCATGAGTAATATCCTTCAACTATACCGTTTAGCTTTTAATAAGTTCCCTAGCATTTTTTTTTTTTTTTTTGCGTTTTTCTTTTTTATTCTCTATAAAACGAAAGCCGGCATAGAAGAAAGCAAACTTTCATTATTACTACTACTCCCTCTTCCTGTGTTATAAATCAAACATTCTCGGCTACTATTCGAAATGAAAACCAATCCTAGATCCTTTTGTTTTAACTTGGTGAATATTTTCTTTCCGTCGGGTATTCGTGAGAAATTAAAAAAAAAAAAAAAAAAAACAGAAAAGCAGAAAAAAACTATAAAAGGATATTTCTGCTCTCATATAGGATAGAAATGAATGAATTTTTTTTTACATATGATACCATGTAAAATGAGTGGTCATTGTTTTGCGCACACTGAGAGAAAAATTATTTCGAAATTTTGAACTCCTAAGTGGAGCATATGCAGAGGCATATCCTTGCTAAATGTCGCGCATAAGGTCCTATCCAATGTACGTCTACACCACACTAATCGGCACGTATCAGTGTGGCTTCCGACCCGGCAGATCGACTAGCGACGAGCGAACAAATTGTCACACTAAAGTAAAACTTTAAACGAATTTCAAGTCGAGCCTCACCATCTCTTCGTTCCAGCGAAACGAGTTGGCCTTGAAGTGAATGAGGACAAAACCAAGTACCTGTTGTCAACAAACAAAGAAGCATCGGTCTACTGTCTGCGACAATATGTCACTGTTGGCGACAGTAACTTTGAGGTAGTTAAGGAGTTTACCTACCTCG
Source organism: Xylota segnis (assembly GCA_963583995.1). Taxonomy (NCBI): domain Eukaryota; kingdom Metazoa; phylum Arthropoda; class Insecta; order Diptera; family Syrphidae; genus Xylota; species Xylota segnis. Next base: position 6,569,849 of record OY757237.1, read on the forward strand.
GAGTAAATATCAACTCAACAAGACTTACCCTAGAAAACCGCTGCTACTTCGGTTTGGCAAAACAAATGGGTTCAAGACTCCTATCTCGGAAGACGAAGTGTATGCTCTACAAAGCACTGATCCTGACAGTTCTGTTATATGGAGCCGAGTGCTGAAAGTTAAGCAGAAAGGCAGAGCAGATTTTGGGCACATTCGACAGAAGAATTCTTCTTTGTCGAATGCAGGAGGGGATATAACCGTGAACTCTATGAGCTGTACCAAGATGTAGTCCAAAGAGCCAAAATACGTCGACTACAGTGGCTTGGCCACATCGAGCGATTGGTCAATAATGCTTCAGCAAAGAGGATCTTCGACTCACAGCCCCCAGGTTCGAGACGACAAGGATGACCGAACCTCCTTTTTAAAAACCTATCTGGACAACTGGAGGCAGCGTGTCCGGGATCGAAGGGAATTGAAAGCTGCTGTATCTCAGGCAGGGACTCTTCACGGGTCGGAAGCCCTTTAAGTAAGTAATTAAGTGGAGCAGGACTTTTGGATTCGTAAAGGAAGTTATGGACAGTTTTTATAGTGCTTTCTGTTTCAATGGACTATTTCGTAAGACCCTTCTAATAGCATAGTGAGTGGTGAGTGAATCGAAAGTACATCAACATCAACAAACAAACAAATCAAGGATCACGGAAGGAAAGTTTTTCATTATTCGAAGCCCTTGGTGAAGGTGGAATCTTGACAGCACTGCTTCAAAGGAATATTATGCCTATAAGCCCACCTAATGTTACATATCGAACAGTTAGGTAGATGTTGCGAAAATATTAGTGGTCAAACCAGGCCTTGACCAATAGATTTAACCAATCATACTGATTGTATGCGAAGCAAATACTTGAAAGCAAGATTTTCAGGAATTCACTATAAGGATTGACATATCCTTCAGAGAAAAAGAAGTTACACTGAACTGCGTTCTTACTATCGAAAGAGCTTCCAAAAACACTGAACATGACTGGATGTACAGACGGATAAGGAACTAAATAAAACAAATACTCAATGGAAGATCAACAAAAAAGGAGACTCTCTAAACTAAGCCATTGCATATAAGGTACTGTCAACCGTGTTGTGTGAAAGTCTAAACCTCTTTCTTAAAGAACTGATCGGCCCCTGTTAGACCAGGTAAGTCGCAATAGACCAAATATTTACATTTCGACAGATCCTGGAAAAAACCCAAGAAGAGAAAACGACAAGGTGAAGTGCTGTCATGTGACTTTTTCACAAGCCAGTACCAGAGATAGAATTTTCCAGAAGTCCATCATTTAAGGAAGGAGCATGTGTTGACGACATTGATATCATCGACAGAAAGAATGAGCTGTCAAGTATATGCTAACAACAAGGAGAGACACAGAACATGGATAGAACTTCACAAACCTTGAGGTAGTTAGAGACTTCGTCTACCTCGGCTCCGACAGCAATATAACTTCAGAGCTTCGTTGTCCTAAGAAGGCAATTGAGTAGTAAGCCCTTCCTGAGAAAGACCAAGGAGACTCTATGTAAGACCTTGATACTACCAGTCCAGCTCTATGGTGCAAAAGCGTGGACGTGGACGTGGCTTTGGAAGAGGAGATTTAACAGCGAACTCTATAGGCTATACAGCCAGATCGACTTGGTCGGAAAAGCACGGATCAGTCACCTAAGATGGCTAAGACAGTTTGCAGCTAATTCCACGCTGGAAGATAGTGCTTTGTCTGTCCCTGTGCTTGAGAGCGTCGAATCCTCCATGGGACAAATACACTTTCGCACTCGCACAGTTGCAGGAGTTCTCAAAGGTCTTAACATACACAAATCCGCTGGCCCAGACGGTATCCCCCCTATAGTTCTGAAGAGGTGTTCTTCCTCGCTGGCAAAACCTCTGCGTAAGCTTTTCTGTCTGTCCTACTCTTTTGGGCTCTTCCCGAGAAGATGGAAAACAGCATTTGTCCAGCCTATCCCTAAAAAAGGCGATTCTTCCTCTCCGACCAATTACCGACCCATTGCACTTACGTCCCTTCTTTCCAAGGTCATGGAAACGCTGATAAATCGTCAGCTTATGAAATATCTTGAATCACGAAAACTCATTAATGACCGGCAGTATGGTTTTCGTAGCAACAGGTCCACTGGTGATTTGATGGCATATCTCACCGAGAAGTGGAACCATTCTCTCCATCACTTTGGCGAAACAAAGATGGTTGCACTCGATATTTCAAAGGCATTTGACAGAGTTTGGAACCAAGCTCTTTTGTCTAAAATGCGTGCATTTGGCATCGATGAAACTCTTCTTCAATGGATTAGAAATTACCTTTCGGGGCGTTCAATACAAGTTGTGTTGGATGGCTTCAAGTCTGATATTCACCACACAAATGCTGGTGTTCCCCAGGGCTCAGTTTTGTCTCCGACTCTTTCTCATTTTTATAAATGATCTCTTGTCTGCAACCTCTAATCCAATCCATTCCTTCGCTGATGATAGTACCCTCAGTTTTTCATATTCGTTCCCTAACTCACGTCCCTGCTCTTCGGCAGTAGAAGAGGAACGACAGCTTATGTCTAACTTATTAAATTCCGATCTCGACAGCATTATCAAATAGTGTTCAACCAACAGAGTGGAATTTAATGCTTCCAAAACGCAATGCTGTCTTCTATCTCTCAAGCGAAACCAAAACCCCCAACCATTATCCATGAATGGTACTTACATCGCGGAAACCGAAAGACTTGCCACTCTCGGTATGTGTATTAATAACCATCTTCGATGGAACGATCACATATTCGAGGTCGCCAAAAATGCTGCAAAGTGTCTAGGATTCCTTAAGCGGTGCAAGAAATACTTCACCCCATCTGATCTGGCCTCAATTTATAAGGCATTTATCCGCCCAAAACTGGAATATAACGCCCATATCTGGTCTGGTGCACCCAAGACCGTTCTGCACATTCTAGACAGGGTCCAAAATAGCGCGTTAAAACTTATAGGTGATAGAGACATTGTACGCTCCATAGCGCCTCTAGAACATCGGAGAAATGTAGCATGTCTCTCCCTGTTTTATCGCTTTTTCCATAAAAAATGCTCCAGTGAAATAGCCAGTTGCATTCCTCCCCTTCAAAATTTCACCCGCAATACGCGTCACGCTAAGAATGCACATCAGTTCACCCTCAAGCCCAATTTCGGACGTACTGTCAAATACAGAGATTCGTTTATAAGCCGAACGACACGTATGTGGAATGATCTCCCATGCTCTGTATTTCCTCATCACTTCAACCTCGAAACATTCAAAGCCAATGTGCACCGGTACCTCCTCTGTTCCTCTCTCCCCTTTTCCCAACGCCCGCGCCCTGAATCAGTATAAGGGTATTCATATCCCCCTTGGCGCGCACAATTTATAATAAAAAAAAAAAAAAAAAAGAGAAAGGACACCAGCTCGAATAATCTTCGATTTCAACCCAGAGGGACATCCGAGTAGACGAAGGCCTCGCCTAAGGTGGGGCTCACAAGTGGAAGATGACCTCAACCAACTTGGAGTGTACAACTGGAGTTAGTCAAAGAGCACTTTACCTGGAGAGGCTTGTTGGTTGAGGCCCAGATCCACCCCGGACTGTAGCGCCACCTAAATAAATAAGCAATGATAGAAATATCAATTGTACACTAGGCAGTGATAGAAAATAGAAGGTAAGCTTGTATGCCAGACCTACTAGGTCTGGCGCGCGTAGTGCATAGGTAAGTAACCAATGACGCGTTCTAAGTTCAAAGATTCGCTGATGACAACAGACGTCCTAATCAGAGGTACGTTCGAAAAAGCAATCTCGTATTTCCTCCCGAGTTGAGTAAGTTGTTTGGTAAGGGAATCGAGTTTTTAAAAACTCACTCAGGACTCTCATCGAATCAACATTTTAAACAAAACCTGGATCTCCTGGATCTGTGTACAAGTTGTTTCTGCACAAGACACTGACTAAGCTGATTAAGAAAAGGATATGTCCCTACAAATCACGACATTCATATGGTTCTATACGGACAGAGCAAAACTCGAATCGACAGTGAGAGGATTCAGGAAATCTTGACGTCCTTGAAGTACAATGTGATATCTACTCGGGCTGCGACTTGTCGAGATGGCTAATCAAATCAATTTTCCCCTAATTTGGAAGCCTCGTCGCAGGAACATTTCAAGGATTCCATGGCCGATGAACTCGTCAAGCAGGATACCATCGAAAATCCAAATACCGAAGCACTCAGATTTTGGTTCTGTTCATTACACTTTCAAGTAGACTCCTTTGTGCAGTGGTTCGTGAAACTAAATTTTTTCGTTCCTCTCACATGGTTTGGTGACTGGGCTTGCTATTTCCCACCCGGGCTCGGACCTGCACAGTTCGGGGCAGAAGCAAACACACTGTCCACCACATAGTCAAACTGCTGCCTAAGCTCAACACTCTGAATTCACCAATCGTAGATAGATAGACGGCACATAGCTAAAACTCTTCCAAAAGTCCCATCAGTTGGAAAAGGTTGCTCATAGCTATCATAATTGGTATCGTTAGGAAGCACTCCATTTTTGGGAGGCATGTTATTAAGCTGGCGGTCCTAGCTGATGCGTGCTGTAGAAGGTACGCTGACTATGAAAAGCAGAACGCTTCAACTTCTCTGTACATGTCAAGCTCTCTCTAGATGCAGAAGCTTGCATTCCTGTTAGTTACTAGGGGTAGGTTTATGGGGACTCTACTCCCATCAACCTCTACTGGTCTTAGTGTGGCTGCTTACACGGCATGCCATAACCTATAGACGAGGTGAAGTCACATTGGAGTGAGTTGAAGTACTCGTAAGCTAGGCTTACATAGCTATAACTAGACCTATCATGACTAACACCAAATCAAGGTCAACATCTGTTCTTCGAAGTCAGAGAAATTGGTAGTGTTATGCTTCTTATTAGAGTGGCGTTGGTGATTTAGAGGCTAATTCTATCGAACTGGACTAGTTATTCCATGCGTTAGTCCTTTCAACGTTAGAAAATGTTGGACTACACAGGCAGCTTCTGTGCTTTTGAAGATCGTTCAATTGGGTTCTTTGGAACATCTGAACTAGTCACCGGTTCACGTCTTCCATGAAAAATTTTAAACGTTTTTGTAGAAGCAGTGGTACAGTCTACATTTCCATTGCGACAAGAGTGATGAACTCGACTTTCTTTGCATTTAACGTGGCTTTGAACATGGTAGCGTTGTTCAGTTCCCTCATTGTTTTGGATTCCTTTATCAATAGTTGGTACCTCTTTATCTTTCTTGATTACATCAGCCGTCTCTTAACCATGACTTCCATTACAAGAACATTACCCTCCTCACCATTTTGAACTTTTCTTTCAGTGTAGGAATCCCTTTGGCCATTCAACCCACACAGGCGGCTGGGTTGCTACCAACCTGTGGTCTAATATGACTTGTACCTTTTGTAGGAATTTGTGTTTCTATGTGTTTGTTTGGGATATGTTACAATTCCTATTGCGGGGCATATGCACTTGAGGTTGTGCGTTAAATTTCCCTCCATTCCTTAAAGTTGCATGTCCATCAGGAGCAATTTTTGCTTTCTTTTCCTTGTACTCAACCACTCAACCCGTTTGTTATCCTTTAACCGTTTTGTTTTCCTCGCTATTTCATTTCTGAAAACTGTTCCTGAATAATGAAGTACGTTCAAATAAACTCGACTCGCTTTTATCATATAATTCGCTTCGAGTGCAAGGAGTCCTTAAGTTTTTGGTGAGATATGGTATCCCTGATTCGCATTCCATTATGTGTGGAGTTTAGCCAGCGAAAGGATTAACCCTTTCCACACGAAGGATGCATTATATCACGTGCCAGTGTTTCGTATTTCGGGACGTGCCAAGTTTCTGTGAAGCTATGTTCTGTTTTAAGTTTTTATAAACTTTGGTTTCCTTTTTCTTCAGACAGTCGGTCGTGTACGGGCAGAAGGAGACATCAGGTCGTTAAAGTTAGTTTAAAGTAATTTTGTAGGATGTTTTGTACGTTATTCACTTTTGGCTTAAGTGTTGTTTAAGTACATGTGGGGGGATGTGTATGTTTTTGTGGGTTTAGTTACCACTCTTTTGATTCAACTTTAAGGAGTCATTGGTTTGGGAGCTCCTGGTCGATAGTATCCTCGTAGAGGTGGTGTGGTACTCGGATGGGTTCCAGGTCATCAGGGGATTGGAGATGAACTAGCTAGGGCTGGCTCAGGATGTGCGTTCATTGGGCCTGGGAGCATAAACTTCGTCTAACCCATTGGGAAAATGTCCCGGGATTACGACAATCCAAAAGGTTAATCAAGCCATATTCCTACAAGGAAACTCTCAGTTTAGACAAAGAAAACATTAGGAAGCTGGTCTGAGGTATCACTGACACTGTGGCCTGAGGTATCACCTCAACAAACTGAATCTATGCCCAGACATAGAATGCAGGTTCTGCTCAGAAAATAAGGAATCATCGGAGCACATTCTCTGTGAATGCCCAGCACTGCATTGGTTGCCGGCAGATATTAGAACCTCTGCAAGTAAGGACGTGCTTTCCTTCATTAGGGAGGTGGTAAAATTACACCCTAAGATACAATAGATCTTTTAGGTCGCAGTATCATCCATATGGGCTAGAGTCTAAGAAAAAAAAATGTCCTCGTAGAGCTGTGGGTGCAATTAATTAGAGTATTTTAAGTGACATGTCCTTGTAAGGTACACATTTCGAGAAACTGTAACAAAAAGTACAGAAAAAGGTTAAGTATTTGAGACTACAAGTCCAAATGGGATCTAAGGCATAGATTGCCACAGTCATTCGTGTTGTATTGCTCTGCATGCCGTATCCGAATGGAAATTTTTATTCAACACGTTGGCTGCCAGTGTAGCACTGTGATCACAACAAACGTTATCCTGCAGATGCCAGTATGTTGTAAGTAGGTAGGTTATCGCCGGAGTTAAGGCATCAGCGGTCACACTTAGACTAGTTAAGGTCCATTGTAATAGCATACTAACCTTGGAACCAGCAAGAGCTAGGAGTTAGCCAGTTCGCCTAAGTAATCAAAGAAGTATGCTTGCCACGTACAAAGGAGGTGAAGCACGGTTTCTACCTCTTCCTCCTCCATGCAGCTTATGCAGAAATCTTTAGCGAAGAGCCCCAGCTCCTGGAGGTATGCCTACAAATAACCCTTTACCCCGCAATGAGACCAATAATGATTCCTATGAGGATCCAGCTTTGGCAAGATCTGTCTGGAGATGAGAGTGCGTAGTACGATTTGGCCATCTAAGACTGGCTGAATTCACAAGCATGCAATGAATTCGTTAGGCAATTCGCTGGAATATCACAGTGTCCCCTCACCCAGATGAGGCAAATGTTGAACTGTTCAGTCATCTCTGTATGAGACACTGCCACGGTTTAACCCGTACCCCAAAAGACATCGTTGGTAAAAAACTGGTTCTAAACAATGGAAGGAGCAGCTTACAAGACAGGCCAGCATACTATTGATGCATCGTCATCTGCTATAGGTCACAGGGCTCCAAACTTTCGATAGCCAACAGAACTGAATGGACTGAACGTGAGATCTTATACCACGAAACGCTGTTGAACGGGCCTAAAACTGAGGACTGACTCGGTAGCCGAATAGGCAGAGAAGACCATCAGTCACTTTCTATGCACATGTTCACGACTTACCAATATCAGAAAGGCTACACTGAATACCTTTTCAAGGATCTCAACTATCTGAGCACCGCCTGCACGGCTAAGACTAGTTCCTTCATACAAAGAAGCGGATGGTTCTCAGAGTAAGAGGGTGATCCACCTACCTAACACAACGCCCTTACAATGGACCATCTCTGCATCCTTACCGAAGGCTAAGGAGCTGGGAGGAATTCAAGATTGTTAAGAACAGAGGAGTATCCTGTCCAAAAACTAAACCATTGATGTGTAGCTTGCGAATGAGTAGTTCCTATCTAATAGCTGAGTTGAGGTAGTTAACAGGTTTCTAGTAAAGCTGTTCCCGATCACATACATATATAGGCAATCACATAAGTATGTATAACCCTGATGACGGATACATAAAGCCAATATGTAAATAATATGTGGCTGTAGACCCCATTTATTTCCTATCGCTTTCTGAGAACAGTATGAAGAGCTGTAGTTGCATTCTTACAACGTTCAAGGGATCCAATGCTCCGGCTAAGTTCCTAATTAAGTATGAGACCCAAATATTATTAGGTTTGTCGGCAAGAGTCGGACTAAAGCTGTATTATTTTGGAGACTCAAACTGACTCAAACAGTTCTTTCACTTTTGAAAAGTGACACTAAGCCCACATATTTTAGGTTGGAAGGTTTGGTCCGATGTGGATATAAAGAAAGTGGATTAAGGACTTGGGCGCTGCCTATCACTGCCAATATGTTAACCTTCAACCCAGCTAGATTCTGATATAATTCATAGAAACTAATTGGGCCCTGAAAATGTGGGTGGTGATCCGAATTTTGGCGAAAAAAACATCTTCTCGACGAGGCCCATTTTCGGCTCAGGGGGTATGTCAAGAAGCAGAATTGCCATTATAGCAGCGAACACAATCCATAAGTATTCGACCAAGCATCAATGCATCCACAAGGATTGACTGTTTGGTACGGTTTATGGCATGGCGGCATCGTCGGACCTTATTTCTTTCGAAATGAGGAAGGAGACATCGTTACCGTCATTGGTCTTCGGTAAAGACCGATGTGAACTGGCTTTCTGTGGTTAGAGGTCGATGACATCTGTCAAGCATCAGTCGAATAGTTCATGTCGCCAAATCTGATAGTCCAACCCTTTGCATCCACTATATCCTACAGAACCTATCTCACAAACTGATTGAATGATCTACTGGCTTGAGTTTCTATACACCTTTTACAATTGTTGACTTTAATTTAATCATAGAACAGACTAACAATACAACCACAATCGATTAAAAATTCAAATTCACATAAAAAAGAGAAAAACCCCTCCATACAGACATCTATTGTTTAATCAAACCTAACCGACGACAACAATTGCCCCTCCAATACGATTTCAATCAACCAGACGAGTTGACTCCCGTCTCTCCCATTATTCCACTCGAAATGGACTAACGACAGTCGAAACCCGCCAGCATTGTTCCGAAAGGACAAATAGAATCTCCTCAATCACCCTTCCTGTCAAAATGATGAAACAGTCGACAAAACAAAACAGTCAAATGCCGGAAGAAGTTAATGAAAGTTAGCCTCCTCCCTCTTCATTGTCGGGACTTGTCAACAGGCAATTCATCCAGATTAAGATCTCTAAATGAGAGATAAGGACAAACAAAAAAAAAGGATTTCAAGGGTTTTGCGGACTACTTTAGTGGTTATGACTGCTGGAATTGGAATGAATGAGGATTTGTTATGGCTTGTCCTTAATTCATTCGTTTCGTACATTGATGCGGTCTAGACGGAGGAGAACTTATTTCTTATGGTTTCGTTGGAATCGCGTTGAAATGGATAATGTCTTTCCCACATCCTTGTGCTCTTTAAATGAAATACAATTTAACAAAATAAAATTTAAGTCTCAGAGGAGAATATTCACTTGAAAGGGAATCAATGCACAACCTGGAGTGGCAGTTCGATGCTTCCTCATAATCTGGCAATCACCCAACATATAGTAATTTATTAGCCAAAAAGCTTTCCCTTTTCATTGTGAATTCAAAAGCTGCTTACCTTTAAAAGGTTTGTACATATATTTGGGTATTCACGTTCGACAAAATATGTTCCATCATCCTTCCCAGGGAGCCATGTGTTACAATATCCTTTGGATCTATTTTTACTAACCAATCGCTTTGATTCATTTTTTTTTTAAATTTATTAAGACAAATATTTCACACACTATAGTCCTGCATCCTTATTAGTACCGAGCAGGTTACGTCTGGATTGTCAGAGTGTTTGGAAGGGACAACTCAATTGTGACTTCTAGTTTGTTGCTTATGATTCATGCTTCGATTTTTCTCATAGTATGCAGAGTAAGTTTGTAAGTTATGACAAGGACTCTCTGTCATTGTTCATTAAATCACCAGGTGTCTGAGATAGTCACTAATTGTCCTCCTCCACATACTGCCTCCTGACCTGGATATCAAGTACGGAGTGAATATAGTACAGTAGCACTCCCAGAATTTGGCTTTGTATGGACAATTTAGAACTCTTGTTGTTCGGCTCTTATTTTCATCTATTACTGGCTCGATACTATCAACCGGACCTTAGGGAAACGAAGCTAAGTATCAAGACCAAGTAGAAAGTAAAAACTACTGACTACGTTACACCGTTGATGGACTTTAACGTTGAATACCACACACGCATTCCCAGCCAACAGAATTGGACAGGGAACATGATAGTATGGTATGTCTACGCTCATGGGTCTAAGACAGGTGAGAGCGTAGGAGCTAGACTGTTTTCACTATCTTCTGCCATATGCATACCTCACAGACTTCTGGATTAGATTAGATTATAACTTTGAGGCAAGATTATAACTGCGGCCATAAAATATGTTCCCCAGATTCTTTGTCCTAGTTACACATTCTGCAGCTATCTTAAGCTCTTCCCATAGTCATGAGCTATCTTTTGGCTCGACAATGTCCAGTGACAGCATTTTGCTGTGCTAATGGGTAGTCCACAGAATGGTCTTAGCATCATGTAGGCCGATGCAGATCCTTTTCTGGCTAGTATCCCTGCCATTTCATTTCCTATATGTCCGCTGTATCCTGGCACGCAAATGAAATGAACTCTGCGCCTAGGAATGACATGAGTACCTGACACCAGTCCCGTACTAAGTTTGATGTTATGGGTTTGTTTTGTTCCCAATTTTTGTGGTGTGGGAATGACACCTTAAAGTTTTATCTGTGCAATATTTAGGTGGGCTAGCTTGGATTTGTTCACATATGAGCATGAAGACGTTGTTTTCATGGCTGTCGAACTGTGTACACAAGCTAGTCTTTAAAATTTATTGAGCTTATCTTGGGTATACATTTGCCTTCTTTTTTTCCCACTTTTCTTAGAAATGCCAGCAGGATGTTCTGTGTCTGCATATCCTAAGCACAAACGAGCCTGGCTGAAGGCTTGGTGCGAGTATTGGAAACAGAAAAAAAAGGTTACACATACGCCACCGAACAGCTACGCATATCGTGAAAATCCGATCTCTTAGCACAAATCCAGAAGGATATTCTCTTTCTGCGTATCCTAAGCGCGTAAGCTCGGTGCAAGTATTGGTCGAAAAATGATCATGAAAATCCTTATTCTTTTCGTAGAGTGGAGGTAGACTTACACTTGCATAGGAGCAGGAGTATAGTTTTTTGATTCCAGTTAATGGGGATATATTCTAGGGACTTGATCGCGGCTTGACTTTCAGTAGAGTTACCGTATTCTATTCTACGACAGGCATTCCGTGACTGGAAGGATTTGCTTTTACTGAGATCGTTCTGGAAAGAATGCAGACTTCAAAGTATTTGCTGAACATTGAAAGCATGTATTTGAAGTTGTCTCTAAAATAGACGTAGCTACACAAGATGTTGAGTGGTGTATGCAAACCTTCTAATGGTTACGCCTACTTCAGTCCCGTAGTGCATAATTGACAATTGGGGTAGTTATGGCTGTTTTGTTTTTGGGGCTTTTACCTTAACTCTTACCAATTAGACTTCTGGTGATTCACAAGAGGATCCTGGATTTTTCCAACTCCAAGATACAATTTTGGAACAACTGTTCCTAAGGCTATGTCCTTCAAAAAGCTGTCTAAAAAATAGTGAATGATTCGATAGGACTTTTTCTATGTCATTTTGTCTTGGCGACTTACATATATGACTCAACATTTCAGAGTGGTGTTTTGTATTGCAAATAAGTTTCAAAGGAATCTACGGACTACAGGACTTTCATGAATAGAATGTTTGACAGAAATACACGTAGAGCCCAGAAATTAAATTCCATTAATGGATTAAGTGATCCGTCATCTGAATCTGGCCAAGAAACGCTTGTATTCATAAGGCTACTTGGCGTTGAAGCGATGCTGTCAATGTTCACAATGTTCAGCCTTTTCTTGCTGTGAAAACTAGAAAGGTCTGCATATGTACCTTACCAAGGTCATTACCATTAGTTTTCCTTAAGGACAGAGGCAAGGACACTATTAAGCGTCTCTAGTTCCTTCTTCATTCTTGCAGGGAGAATTGTATGTACTTAAGGTAGGCGATGTCATCTCTACTTTCTATGAGCCAGACTTGAGCCGGATTGTGGTAGCATTGAGGTTACTGGATGGCAAGAAGTAGCGAATAAGTTGGGTCTCCTTCGTTAAGGGTAGTCCTTGTGGAAGAATGTTAGAAAAATTTTAGGTCGACAAACCGTCAACTGATCGGTCCTCCGTCTTGATCTCTTATCTTCGTAGTTCATTGGCATTAGTGCCGATAGTAACTCTTCAGATGTTTTTGGCCAGACATCTGCATAACTAGGAGTCAAGTGTATACATTCCATTACTTAAGAAACTGATCAGATCCTAAAGTTACTGAAACTACTTTACAGAGTATCGACAGGGGATGGATCTCTATTTATTCATTAACTTACCTTAGAGGGCTCAAACGTACTGAGAGCCACTATGTGGATTCTAATCGACATCAGGTGTTTCGTGTGGTCTTTAGGTTTGGAATGCCAATTTTATGAATATGATGTTGGCAAGACTAACAACTAAGAAGGATAAGATCCCATGCATTAATAGTTATATTGAGTACGTCAGCTTTATCATCTCCTCTCTCATGGTAGTCCCTTTTCAATAACTCACACACTATAGAACATAACTGCTATGTATCTAAACATACTTAAGATACAATATAAGTATTCTTTGCCTAGGAAATATACGTCATTTTAAGAGCTTCCCTCACACTCACTCAAAATAATATCATCCCTCCATAATGCACAAGATCCTTGACCCATCCTCCAACATCGAAAAACGAGAAACTTCAATACCAAGTCTAGGAACAATGCTCCTCACTGCCAGTGAATAAATGCTAAGTGCACATTGCAAGAGCCACATTGAATACATTTAGATGCACTTAAGTCATTATTTGTTGTCGACACTTGGAAAATGTTGTAAAATGCTTGACATTGTCTGCTCAGAGTGCGCTTGTATCTGTGTCTGCATGATGTATCTAGTTTGTTTATCGATTTCAAACTGTTATGACTGAACTTGATGGTGTATTTTCTTGCCCACACCATTCTGGCTCATACCGAAAAATAGCCACGACATCAAAACAACGAACTTGATGTACACCTCCCACAGGAGACATTAACCAGATTATTCCATTTGTCGGACGACAGCAAACGCATTTGCTCCAAACCGAACATTCCATAGCAAGTGTCACTATTTCAGAATCAGTCTCGTACACACGGGCAACTCCCTCCCAGGATCAAAGACACTTATTCGGTACCAGCACAGTCGGTGCCAAAATAGGCTTGCCTTACACACACACACACCGGAGGACAGTCGCAATTAGATTAAACCTCTCTGTGTGCTCCTTGTGTGTGCTTGTGGCCAAGTGGACTCGTGAGACAGTCACATAATGACATGACATTAATTACGCCTTTGCTTCAGTACGTCTATTCGGTGATTATGGGATATACCCAAAATAAACGCCAGTCAGACCTGTACCTGGACCTGGAGAGGTAAGAGTTTTTTTTATGACCTGACATGCAACAAGTACGGCAAAGGAATACCAACCATTGACACTTCACCAAGTCCATACCATGTAAGCATTCCGACCTTAAGGCTCCCTTTCATTCAGATCACACCTTAAGGACACTCGAGGGCACAACGGTATCCTTATTGATAATTTGATTATAATTTTCAAGGTGTGTCGGAGGACATTACCAGAACCAATGGGTGTTTGACGCCGAGGCGATTATTGTATCAAGATATCCATTTTTCACGAGTCACCCCAGGACGTTCACGCGACAACAATTTGCCATAAAATCCTGTGTTTGATGTTATAAATCACTAATGTGGCCAGTAAATTCTCAGTTAGGGTGGCCAGCTGGACACATACACACCTTAAATTTGTCACACCATGATTTGGTATTGATTTTTTGCTTTTACTCGTACTCGGTCTTATGTGGAAAGTTTGACAAAACTTTTAGCTTAAATTTTGTTAGGACCGAAGAGTAAACAATCCCCAAGTATTGTTGACACATCGATATACTCGTACATATCATGACCCTTTGTATTACAGTTGACATATGTATCTTCCGGCGGTGGTGTATCATGAACGAGAACACAAACATCAACATATCATCCTTCTAATTGACGATGAACCATTTCTTCCGCAAACATGTCAGAAGTGGGGACACATCAAATTATATCAACCCTTTTTCGAGCTTACACTCGTTTAGTGATGACAGATAAGGAGTGACAGAATAAGAGTTCCTGGCCCTTTTTGTAAGTTGACAAGTTAACAATGCCATGTCATGGGGGATGGCGTGGGTGTTGGTTTTTGTTGTGACTGAACTGGGTTTTGTAAAAGTTCTTTTTTTTTTGCTTTTTTTTTGACAAAATTAAGACGAAAATGTAAATATTTGAATGGAAGGCCTTTTCATTTCTGTTCTGTTTGATGAAAAGTGTAAATGTATGTGAGACGGTTTGTAGATATTAAATCGAAATTAGAATTTCATTAATTTGTTAACAAAGAGGGAATCATATTCATGTTCTAGTATCTATGTACGAGTTCGCATAAATAATGTATCTATTGTTTGAGTACATACATATGTATGTCGAGCACAAAATGTCCTTGGAGAGTTGAACTATGAAATGTTTGTGTATTATAGGTAATCCTTATGCTAAGGAGCTCGGCTTCACACGAAACTTCGAGTTAACGATACCTATTCCCCAAAATTTCTTATACTAAATACATAGAGTGACCAGATAGCAATTATACTTTTTAAATTTTTGTGTTTCAGGCAACTGTCAAACCTACTAATGACATTCAGATGTCAAAATACTCAGTAAGGTTTTCCATTCTATAATGCATCATTTCACTCTTGCAAAACGTGCGAAAAGTATTCAAAAATTTTATCAAAATTCCGGCTCAGTTGTGACGTGACGTGACATGAATTTCGTCGTGAGGGCGGTAATCATCATATCTTCAGCGTGGAGGCAATTCGTCGGACCGTGGAAAGTTTGAGCGTAGATACACTCTTTTGGACTTTAAGCCACCAACCAGACAAAGATTAGTGGCAATATCGAAGTAGTCCCAGAAACGGCGCCGATATGTGATAATGTCGTGAGCTTCAAATTTTGGCCGGGGATCCGGATTTTGGCCAAAAAATCACCTTTTCGGATGATCCTCTTTTTTGTCTCCGCAGAATTGTCATTATTGAAGCGAGCACAACGCTCAAGTATTGGACCAAGTATCAATCATCATCGGACCTTATTTCTGTCGAAATGAGGAAGGAGACACCTTTACTGTCAAAGGTCTCAGGCATAGAGGGATGCTAACCGATTTTTTGTGGCTAGAGCTCGACAATATCGATATATCCGAGGTGTGGCTCCAACAAGATGGGGCTACACACTATACGAAGGACGCAACGCTCGAAGTTGTGAAGGAGAAATTCGGCGACTGACTAACAAGCCAACCTTTTTGGATGAGCTTGAGGCCCACACTCGAGACCCTATTGTTGGAAAAACCCGGCACATAATCGAACCGACCGCTTGAGGCGCTGCTAGTGAAGTTGAGACGGCCATTTGAATGATGTGCAATTCCACGCATATTCCACATAGTCTGGCTGACGGCACTGGGTAAAAGAAACCATACTTGAGATGGTTCAAACTAGACTACAAACTATCTATCATCATTCTTTCCATTGATTTTGGGAAACTGACGGAGGCTAAGGCACCATTACGTTTTAGGAAATTCTAGGAGCAGGGTTGTGGGAAAATGGGTCCTACAAGCAACGCTAGTGGTCGTTAAACTATTTGTAAAACCCCGAACTCGACAAAATTTTACACAAACAGATCCGAGACAGTCTCTGCCACAAGTGTGAGAGTTCACTCCAGTAACCCCACGTGGGACCCAAGGCAGGAGCTATGTAGCTTCCGATCAACTTGATTGAGTGCAGCGACATTGTTTATATGATGGTCATGATGGGATAAAAACCTTGGAATAAACAATGAATTGATCCAAGTCGGTAACACAATGTCCCAGATCTCTTAACAAGATCCCAGGGTACATGGATATTTTAGGCAGTGGCAAAGCAGACCGGAACCTCCCTGATAATAGAGGAGACCATCAGTACCTATTAGGTCCGTAAATTCCAATTACATACCCCAGGTGGAACAATATCAGTACTTGTTCCTCTTTTAAAAAAATCTGGTCAGCGCTGGATTTTAAGAAGGCCAGTGGACTTATTTTGGTCAACATGACAAATGTAAGAAAAATAGTGGGAGCCCTAGGAGCACTGTCGGCTGCCTTCTCCAACAATTTAGGAATATAGTACAGCTACGAACGAGTTAGAGAAGGAAATCATGGCATATGTATATTCTTTGCAATCTATGGGCTATTACTTCTTCAGAGATCTTAACGAGCTAGTTAGAGTAAACAGAAGCTGAGTTAGACTGTTTTAATGCCTGAATGACAAACCAAATATCTTCGGTATCAGTTCATATCATTTGGGACGTTTTCCATTCATATTGATCTATGATTCTGGTAATACAGTTTTTTAATCATGATACCATGACAGTGGACCTTCACTTGGCCTTGGAGGTTTGGATTCGAAGTTGGAATAGAACCAGCATTCTGTTATCCTGATAGAAATTCGTCTTGATGAACCGCTGGATTACCTATTCCTCGGGGCATGTTCTTGCTAAGTTGTATTCCTACTCAGTAAATAGGGCTATGACAACTAAGTTCTGGTCTTACAAACGTGTAGATTGACCCAGTCCTAGCTTACTTCCACATAGTGGACGCAGTTTCATATGCGTTAGTCTTAAAAGCTGCATCTTCACATTCCACCATCATTCAGACTTGACAGCTAGGATCCAAGATTAGACCAGTTTTCGCGGTTCAATATCGTGCCTCAACTAACCAAGAGTTCAGGTTTGTACTTGTATTCCATCCATCTTCCTTATTATGATTTGTACAGTGATAGCCCAACAATACCCGGCAATAATGGAACAGGGTAGGTGCATATGGCATCTGTAATATCAAGGCATTTTCTGGATTTAATGTTATTTAGTTGTCATTTAAGAACTTTTAAGGGTGTTGACATATGTCACCCTACCACTTGCCATCAGTCTATCATTTCGGAAGTGATACCCCAAGTTTCTCTGACCCATATGATCCTAAAGGCACTCATTTGCCTGGGAAGATGCTGAGATATCGTACCTCTAACTAACACGGTGCGTTCAATGAAGAAGAACCTGAGACCAACCTGTTTCGTAAAGATAGCACAATAGTCTTGCAAGGATTCTTTGTTGGCACCATTGTAGCTCTCTGATTGACACCCGAAATGATTGGACTACGTTTGTCTTTTGTAAAAGATCTCCGAATCATTAGCATAGCCAATAGCGATGTATCTTAATCTCTGTTAGAAGACTAGCCTTATGGACTGCAAAGTTGTCCTCATTGAGGACAGTATGAAACTTCTCCCACAAACACCGCTATTATTTTGTGGTCAAATTATTTTCCTGGCCCTTATGCATTGGTTACTCATTACCTTTGTCACCAATTTGTCTAGGAACGCATATGAAGCTTCTTCCTCGAAAGGTCCCTTCTATCTTTCTGAAGACATTACGAAGATCTTCTTTTGTGGACTTGCTTCTCTGCTTGTATCTAACATGACACAACTATTCGACTGCTCGTGTAATTTGCAAGTAAACAGTCACAGGATTCATGACGTTTTTTCCGTCAGACTGATACAGCTGTTACCTTCCCATTCAATTGCCAGTTAAACTTCCAAAAATTTGTCCAGCCCACTTGTAATAACAAATCAGACTCTGTCGGTCATGAGAGGAATCTGAAATCCTCCAAAGGGTGTTCATTTTACAATTAAAAATAAAATAGAAGAACAAAACTTCGGAATACCTGAAAGTATACCAATATCTAAGCCCAGTTCGACGTTGTCGGCATGCAAATACAAAATTATACCATAACCTCGACACCGCAGTATTTTCAGAGCAACCTTCAAACTTTATTTCTTTTTTTTTTTTGGAAAATATTTTCTTAATACTGACCACTCGCTCCTAATAGACGCAAACCTCATTGAAACATTCCTCACGTCAGCGAGTAAAAGTAAATTACAATCCCCTCGCACATAAAAGTCAATATTGACCAAAGTGTCCTCAAAACTTCCGTCACAATCTCTTGTTTACGTCGAAAAACTTTGGGCTCGCTCGCTCTCTCTCACTCTCTGTCGAAAGAGTCCTTTTTCCAAAGCCGCCAACACAAACCATTGCCAAATACTTACTTCCACTCGAAGATGGTGAGGAAACGGAATAAGACTCCTCGTACATACACACTGTTCTACAAGTTGCTCTTTTCTAGGATCCTTGGTGGTTTTACGAGTGGGTACTACTGCGTCGCATAAGGATCTCCACCCCTCTGTTTATGGCTCTCATTGTTTGGCGAAACGGTCTACGTTAATGCGGTGGAATTAGTTGGGGATTTTCGCACAGCAATAGCAATGGCGGTGATAAGTTTCACAGATTTTGTGTGTGAGTATATGTTCCAGAGGTTAGGTTAGAATGTTGACGGACGCAGCAGCCACATCAAGTTGCCAGAGTTGTTCAGTGAGTAATATCCGGCAGAGAAGTTTCACTATACTTCTGCTGGTGCTCTGGCTGCTGTCATTTGGTCGAGAAGAGATTTCTTATTGCTAAAGTTTAGTCCTGCAAAGACTGAGCAAACACCAGTTATATTTGATGAATACCTAATTGGTGCACGTGGCGCTGGAGAGGGAACGAAAATGTTACGTATACGACGTGGATGCTAAAAATGACAGAAATGTTTTGGGGAAGTGAGTGATAAAAATGCTGGACCATAAGATTGACCACAATGGAGTTCTGAGACTTGTTTAGATCATTGAAGTGGTTTTTCTTTACACACTCTGTCAGTTGAAGGGGAAATAAATTGGGCGTAGTACTTTCGTGGTTTGAGCTAAGGTGGGTCCTTACATCGTTTTGGGCGGTTTCCGTTCATGGTATTAAGAGGTAGATTTCCCTTTTCAATGTGATTGCACTCAAGGGGTTGTGACCAACTTTCTTAGAAGACTGAGCCCGATGACGTTCACCTAGAATGTTGATTTTGGGATGAAGTACTTCGAAACTTGGATTGTTTAAGTATCAGAGAAGGTGGTATAAATGTGTGAGTTTGTGTCTTAGATTATGCATGTGACTACTATACGTGGCTATTTGACTACACAATCATTCAAACCGATTAAACCTTAGATTTTAGCCGATTCACTTAGCCGTGCACCATCAGGACTCAAGTCGGCATACTGTTTACCATACCTTTAAGTTCCAGTTTATAAAAAAACCAACTTAAATGAAGTTGAGGCATCGTAAAGGTTAGTCGAGATAGACCCTATGGTCAAGCCGGGTATTTATGGTAACTGTCATGATTCAAAATCAAAGTTCTCTCACGAAAAATTAGAGATTTTGTATAAGACTTCTTCTAATTTAAGCCTGTCTGCTATATATAACACTAACTTTGGGGATACGCCGGTAATTTGGTGCTCAGTGCTGCTCTTGACGTTGTCTGAAGGCTCTGGGTTACTAATATCAATTATTTTAAAACTGATCCGGTTACTCAGGTACCAGTGTGATAAGTTTTGATTTTTTTTAAATTTATGTGATGACCTTTGCCCATATGGCTGATACTTGTATGAGAGAAGAGCTGCCTAATGAAGAATAGTACGTCCTTAGCCACAGTGCTTTTCATTTCCGCTGATGAGCATATATCCTTATGGAAAATACATCTCTTTAGTCATTGTAATGCTGGACATTTGCAGAGAATGTACTCGGAATATGACGAATCATAATTCGTGCAGGCCACAGTGACCTGTGACAAAGATCTTCAAATTCCTACAACCAACCATGTTTCGATTAAGGATTTCCTTGTAAGAGTAGGGCATGATTAACCACTTGGATTCGGACAAACTCGGGACATTCTCCCAGTAGACCACACGAAGTCAAAGTTCCCAAACATTATTCAGTGGTTTGACGACAGCTCAGTTTAGACAATAGTAGAGTTCGCAGCTTCTGAGCCAACCCTAACTAGTTTATCTGCAGGTTCGTTGCTTTGTGACAAAGAACCCACCTGAGAGTCTCATCTAGTTCGCTCTGGCAAGATATGGTAGTGCATCGTAGCATCATTTTATTGTTTAGGGTTCTGAAGGACACGGAAGGACAAAGCTCTTAGTGCTGCCTGGCACTTAATATCCCCACTAAGGCTTTATTTTCCACTTCTATCCAGGCATCGAACTAGATCAAGCCTATAGGATCAAGTGACGGAACACCAACTGAAATCAGAAATCAGAAATCAGAAATCAGAAATCAGAAATCAGAAATCAGAAATCAGAAATCAGAAATCAGAAATCAGACATCAGAAACCAAAAATCAGAAATCGAAGATCAGAAATCAGAAATCAGAAATCAGAGATCAGAAATCAGAAATCGGAGATCAGAAACCTGAAATCAGAGATCAGAAATCAGAAATCGGAGATCA
Organism: Xylota segnis; assembly: GCA_963583995.1. Lineage (NCBI taxonomy): Eukaryota > Metazoa > Arthropoda > Insecta > Diptera > Syrphidae > Xylota > Xylota segnis. The sequence continues at coordinate 6,590,580 of OY757237.1, forward strand.
GAAACCTGAAATCAGAAATCAGAAATCAGAATTCAGAAATCGAAGATCAGAAATCAGAAATCTGAAATCTGAAATCAGAAATCAGAAATCAGAAATCAGAAATCAGAAATCAGAAATCAGAAATCAGAAATCAGAATTCAGAAATCGAAGATCAGAAATCAGAAATCTGAAATCTGAAATCAGAAATCAGAAATCAGAAATCAGAAATCAGAAATCAGAAATCAGAAATCAGAAATCAGAAATCAGAAATCAGACATCAGAAACCAAAAATCAGAAATCGAAGATCAGAAATCAGAAATCAGAAATCAGAAATCAGAAATCAGAAATCAGAAATCAGAAATCAGAAATCAGACATCAGAAACCAAAAATCAGAAATCGAAGATCAGAAATCAGAAATCAGAAATCAGAGATCAGAAATCAGAAATCGGAGATCAGAAACCTGAAATCAGAAATCAGAAATCAGAAATCAGAAATCGAAGATCAGAAATCAGAAATCAGAAATCAGAAATCAGAAATCAGAGATCAGAAATCAGAAATCGGAGATCAGAAACCTGAAATCAGAAATCAGAAATCAGAATTCAGAAATCGAAGATCAGAAATCAGAAATCTGAAATCTGAAATCTGAAATCAGAAATCAGAAATCAGAATTCAGAAATCGAAGATCAGAAATCAGAAATCTGAAATCTGAAATCAGAAAATAGAAATCGGAGATAAGAAATCAGAAATCAGAAACCAGAATTCAGAAATCGAAGATCAGAAATCAGAAATCTGAAATCAGAAATCAGAAATCAGAAATCAGAAATCAGAAATCAGAAATCAGAAATCAGAAATTAGAAATCAGAAATCAGAAATCAGAAATCAGAAATCAGAAATCAGAAATCAGAAATCAGAAATCAGAGATCAGAAATCAGAAATCAGAAATCAGAAATCTAAAATCAGAAACCAGAAATCAGAAATCAGAAACCAGAAATTAGAAATCAGAAATCAGAAATCTGAAATCAGAAATCGGAAATTAGAAAGTCGCCCGCTCGTCAACAGGCGATTTTTAAAGGATTGCCGAATAGTCATTCGTTGCTGTTTCTCCACTAGAAGTAGTTGGGCTAGCTACCCCCCACGCTTGGGGTTATGTCTAAGATTCAATGCTGATTAAGAGAAAATTTATGGTAAACTTGTCGAATAGGCTCTCCCTAATAGCATCACTCAATGTTCGTATAAAACCGTGATCCATTGCAAGGCGTCCCCTCTATGAGTGGGTATTGTCGAAACCTTCCAATCAAGTAGTTGGGAGCAAGGCAAGGAAGCAGTTTGCTTCGATTTTGGGAGATCTTGGCTATTCTATACCAATAACTTGGCAGTATCAACATATTATGGCTACTCAACACCACTGACAAATAAAAACTCTCAACTAGAGCCACTAGGTGATCAGATACCTAGGTGTGATGATTGACGCTAGGCTAGCTTACAAGGAACACCTTGAAATAACGTGCGACAAAGCTGCTCGGGTGTGTACTGCCTTATCCAGAATAATGACAAACATTAAAGGACCCAGACAACCAAGGAGACTAATTTTGTCAAGAGTGGCGCAGTCAATAATAATGTATGCGTCACCAATATGGGCAAAGGCAGTGAAAATTAAGTCCCACTCAAGAAGAGTTAATTCCGTCAACAGACTGTGCGCGCTGAGAGTATGTTGCGCTTTTCGGACGGTATCCGATGATGCTATATGTGTTATTGCGGGAATGCTACCAGCGGATATCTTGGCTATTGAGCTACAGAGGACCTATGACGCCAAAATCCAGGAACCCCTTGCTCCAGTCAAAGATATTAAGCTGGCAGAAAGACAGCGAAGCATGAGAACATGGCAGGAAAGATGGAATCAGTCAACGAAGGGAAGATGGACCCATAGACTTATACCGGATATAGATAAATGGATGGACCGGCATCACGGAGAAGTGGACTTTTATCTCACCCAGTTCTTAACCGGACACGGCTGCTTCAGAGCTTATCTAAACAGGTTTGGGCTTGATGAATCTCCAAATTGCTCAAACTGTGGAGAGGCCAGAGAGGATGCAGAGCATGTGCTCTTTCAGTGCCCACATTTTCGCTTGGAACGCAGAGGTCTTGAGGAAATACTTGGAGAAATACCAACTCCGGAGAACATCGTAAAACATATGCTGACATCGAACGCAGTATGGAATACTGTGAAACAAACAGCAGCGGTGATCATAAAGGAACTTCGGCGGCTGGAAAGGCTCAGGGAGAGCAACCAAACCCAAATGGAAGCCCCCTCAGAACAAGAAACGCCGAACAGGTCAAGAAGAGCATAAAGTGCTAACCAGCCCCGCGAAGTAATACTTAACGGTAGTTCCGCGGGGAGAGTGGTTGAAGTGTGTAGGGTGTGGGTTAGTACGTAGGCGTATTCCTGGCATCGAGTATTCAGGTTTGCGAATCGTGCATGCCAGTAGCCCGGGTTACTGGTATCTTTAGAAGATTACACATCCGTTGGCGCAACCAAAAAAAAAAAAAAAAAACTAGAGCCACTATCGTCCACTTTCCCACTCAGGAATAAAGATATCCCTCCCCCCGTGTGCTTAGATATTCAAGACAATCAATAAAATGCAAATCACCGTCTCGTAAAATTTTGTAATTTCATTAAAATTTCACGACACACCGTTGTCAAAAAGTCTCACCATTGTTTGGCCCTCGACTAATAAACCAACAAAAAATACATACAAACGTATTTCATCCTCTTAAGGATAACATGAAAACCTCCAACAGATAAGGCGATTGTCAATCATCAGCCTACTTTTGGGAACTCCACTTCACTTTCAGGATATGCGAGAATAAAAGTGCTAACTTTTCAAGGATTTTTTTTTGTTTTTGTGTCCTTTCGTCCCCATCGAAGGCAGCAGCCTCCTAACCACGGTGTGCGACGATAAAGTTGTTTGCCTTCCTTCTGTTTTCTATGTCCCGGTCTTGTTATTTACTCATAAAATTAAAACTTACAATAAAATCCACTTAAAAGTGACAGGACAAAAGCTGTTTTTATGTCCCGGGATATACTTTCTCTGGCACTGTTTTGGCTTTTTATTTCGTTTTCTTTGCTTGTATGGTTGGTCGGCTTCCATCCTCTTGGATGGCTGAAAAGTTTTCCGATTCAGCAGTATATTGAACTTTAATGTTGGCAAACAAGCTGGAAATACATGCAGAGTGGAGGACTACCTACGGGTAACACTCTTCAACCGACCATCCTGTATCTGAAATAAATTCAAAATTAATTCAATCGCACTCAACTCAATTAAAGTGCCTTCCTGATTCGATTTTTATGCCAGCACCTCGAAAAGACCATCCGGAAGGATAATGCCAAACCAGTCATCACCGATTCCACTTGTTAAACAAACATCAAAATAAATTTCCACTTCAATTAATGCATCGCGGAATAAGAGGAGAAAAAAAAAACTATACACATAAACTAAGGACCCGTTCGCTCATATCCCCGCAACAGGACCTCAAACCGTGGCAGTTTGCATTGTTCCATTCCGTATGGTATACACTATTCATTTCCATTTCCGATGCAATGTTTCATGGGGTAGCTACATCTCCTCGCGACTTTTTTTCTATTTTTTTTCCTGCTCCGAGGATGATGAACCAACCATGGAACAACCGGAACACGTAGGAACATTATTGAGGTCACGGTTTAAAGACCAGTTCGACTGGGTTCAGTAAAACTGCGCAAAGTATTTGGTAGTAAATATTTGTAGTGTTTTTCAGTAGACTGTGGATTGTTTAAAGCATGCCGGTAGGAATCAGCCGAAGGAAAAAACTGTGGAGACCATTTCGGAATGCCTGGGCTGGGCATTGTTCCCAGCATCGGTACAGAATGTGGTCGATCATCCACTATCCACCACCATCCTGGGGGTGCAATTTTCAAGAGTTTTGCTGGAGGTGGTATTTGTTTTTTTTTTTTGGTACGCCTAAGAGGAAAATGAATGGTTCCGCTATAATTAAAAAGCCGTAGTCACAATTTTTCAATAACTCCTATAAATCAGACAAAACGGATGACAGGGGAGTTGCAATAAATTACAATTTCATTGGACGGACGAACAGTGCGGGACAGGACAGTGGTCAACAGTTCGGCGACGATGATTTGTGTGACGGTTTTACGATCCCGAATATGAGCTGTGTCTGGACCTCTGTTGGTTGTAAAGTACCGAAAGAGCCATTGTCAGTTGAGTGTAGTTTATTTTCCCGTGACTTGCATCTGTGACTTAAGCATATAGCTGTCACGTACACGTATGTAGCGAACGTGACATGATGACACTAGTCGGACGCGTTTTCAAAAATAATTGAAAAGGATCCGAGAACATGATGTGTTTAGACTTAGTCTGGATTGGGAAAGCTCTTTGCAATAATGGCATGGAACTACCAGCATCCATCGATAGATGTCGTTTTGGTAGCTTCTTGTAGAAAATCTTCCTTGATTTGGTAAAGAACTAAGGCTTGGAAGAGGCAATGCCTCCGACATGGACTATACCTAACCCTTGGGTAGAAAAAGAAGTTTTTTAAGTCAAAATAGGCCAAACTCATTATGAACCGTCGTATATGCGACTTCCGCCTTAGTGGTTAGGACACCAACCAACTGTTAGTGTGTCGCTAGGGATGGGGGTAGGTTATAGAATGTATTCAAGGTCAGTCGCAAGAGCGGATTAAAAACCACGTCGTGACTGTGACGTACAGTTTGACAAAAGTATGTTGGACTCCAGGTCGGATTCACAAACCTTCATCTATGGTCTCTTCAACTGAGATCGGGGCAAGTCGTTTGATCTACCTGCGCTTGGTACATTAGGCTTCACATTCAAACCATTCTACCGGCTTAGAGTGGGTGACTTTCGCCTTGGAGTTTCGATGACCTTGAGCCACACTTATCCTACGACTCCAGTTCCATGAAACGTAGGTTCGGCTACTGTGCTTCACCGAGACTCTGAGCCTGGACTGGACTGTAGTCGGATCGTCACGGATGGCTCGGAAACAAGTGGTGGTGTTTTGTTAAGACCGACAAATCTAGACTTCACTACCCGCTAGGCATACATGCTTTTATTTTTGCCAGAAATAGGTGCATGTGTCTGTAGCCATAGGCAGATTGCGTTTAAGGCCTTCCATAGTTGAATAGTTAACTTTTTGACTCTTGTCTCTTGTCCCGGGTCACACTAAGATTGCGGGAAATGAGATTTAAAATTAAATTCCTAAGCCAGGCTCAGAGGATGTATTCTTAGGACCTGACCCTCCATTGCGTCTTCCAACGTCAGGGGCTCCATTAAACACAATTGTGTGTGGAATGGCTCACCATGATGGAAGCAGAATACTGGATTTTGCTTCTTGGGAGTACAATGATGTGATTCTTAACCCGAACAAAATGTAAGAAATAGGTTCAAGGGCCTCTAAGTACTGCTCCCAGACAATACAAAAATTTTTAGCCAGAATTTGGGCGGCCATTTTCACCTAAGACTCTTCACCTAGACTTGGTTACTTGGTTACACCTACGACCTAGTAGTGTGCTAATTAAATCCTTGTAGGAGCTGGAACATATCTGCAATCATAGTATCAATGCGATTCCACTTATTCCAATTGTTTTTGCGGGATCTTTTGAGTCGATATGATGACCGGACCAATCCGGTTCAATAGAATTAGGCTCAATAGTAGAAGAACAGAAAATATCATAGCTGTCAGTGTTCGCACAGGATTTTGTGGTGAATTTTGCGTTAAGGTCTTGGCCTACATCATTCCACATTAAATTTACTCAAGAGCTGAAGAATCTTGATCATTTGAAGTACAATAAGCCCACGTGTGGTTGAAGGCAGTCGATTGCATTGATTGTCTCCATGCTAAAGCTATTCTCGGCCAGAATTGAATGAACTTGACATGACTGACATGTGGTTTCAACAAAATAGTGCCACATGCCGCACATCTGGTCAAACAATTGATCAATTGAGTGGAAAGTTAGGTACGGTAATCGTGCAATTTGGGGAAATGGTGCACTCAAATGGCCAACTCCTTCATGCGACCTATTATAATTGAATTTATTTTAAATAGATTACATTATATTTCGGCTAACACGCTAATCACATTAGGGGACCACAAGACCGATATCGAACCCGAAATTGCGAACGCTCCGGAGGGTATGTGTAGAAGAGTGTTGAAAAATTGGGGCCAAATGATCGATAGCTACAAACGTGTTCAGGGTAGTCATATGAACAAGATCGAATTCTATACTTAAATTTAATTTGTGTACAATATCTGAAATAAATTTCAGCTCAATATCTGAATTATTCAATGTTTTATTTAAGTACACAATTGTTATGTCCTTGTTGAAAACCCAGTTAGATTACAAACTCCAAGAGGATTGAGATTAAGTATTCCACAAGGAGTTGTGGCGCCTTGCCTCAACTGTCGAGTTCTAAGTAAAATCAAACAAAAAGTAAGGATTCATGGATTGCATCTTAAAGTGAAAGACTCTTGAATCGATCCACAACCATGCTTAGAATCCTTTGAAGATGTACGGCCTCGGTCAACGATGTTCCTTTGGATTAAGATAAGTAAGTCTACTTAACTGACGAGGTTGGTTTGGTGATTGTGTCTTAATTTTAGAGTAGTACTGTTCAGCGTAATTCAAAATCCTTTATGTAGACTTCAGAAACATATAGGAAAAGTTTGCAGATGCAATCTGTATCAAAAATTGTTTACGTCACCAAATTTCTAAAAAAGTATGTCCAACGTATAAGCTTCCACAGACCCAATTAATAGAAATACCCAAATGATGGAATAACCTTCCTTAAAAGACTCAAGCTCTGACCCAAGTACTGATAGGTACCTATCCGTACCTATTGAATGCATTATAACCGACCCTAATTTACTTTTGCAGTTCAGCTGTTTTGCTCACTTAATTCCATACACCATTCAACCTTAAAAAATCCTTACAATTTCTATGTCAAAAAATGTCCTTTTTTCACCCATCCACCTGTAATCGTCCTATCAATTGGCATATTTCAGGGTCAATGAATCGGAAAGAGACCAATCATACTCCCTTCACTCCCACTGATGATGACAATAATGATTTTTATCTACACCCTGCAGATCGAACACACCGAAATAAATATGCTGACAATATAGGGACAGCAAAAAGGACCTCACACTACCACCCCATGGAAAGGGGGGAGAGGAAAAAAAAAATATATATCCCACTCAGCTTTCATAGGTCAAGTATATGTCTGCCAGAAGTCACCCGACGACAGTGACAACATCGTTGACATTGATTGCCTAACCTGAAAGGTGAAAGGTGTCATTGTCAGGGCAAATAAGGACATCTAGGTGATATTTATTTGTTGATTGGCTGTATTTGTGTTGACATCAAATGAGGTGGACTGTTTTCCCAGGAAGCGGGATAATCAAGATTGAGGCATTTTGTTTTACTGTTCTATGGCAATAAATTGATGTCCGGTGGGAGCAAAAAAAATCGAAATTCCTCCAGCAGATGACCTACTTTATTGGGTGGATACTCTTTAAGAGTTCCGATAGGGTTCTGGTGTTTACCCTGTTTTGATGAACGGAGGCAATAAATTAAGTGAGCTTAAAAGGGGAAACAAAGAAATTAATTTTTCATTAGAGAAGGAAGCAATTGCTATGCAAACGGTTTTAATCGATCTGCAGGAGAGTACTCGTACTGCTTCTCCGACAAAGGAGAGGAAGTTTCTTCTGTGTTCCCAGGACTAAGAGGGAAACTCAGATGGAGTATCCAATGAATTGAATAAACGATAGGTAAAGGGTGAATGCAATTCTTAGCAATTTTGCTAATGGCGATTGCCAAGCTGACTTTAATGCATTCAACTTTGTTGATATCCTGCAGCTGTCTTACCGTGGCGTTAGGGGCCTCAAGAGACTTTAGAGTAGCTTGAGACAGACGAATCTTGCAAGTCGCTGTTAAAGGGATTCTATTCCGGCCCTACTTGATGCTGAATGTCTCTGTATCTTTTACTGCAGTGTGCTTCGGCTCACTAATGTGGGCCTATTTCAGTCTAACAGTATGGTGCATAGCTCCATGGGAAGGGAATCAGTTCCCGATATCCATGATGAATTGGATGACATTCTTGACACCCGGGACTTCGATACTACGGAATAGTATATCACGAATGAGAGGATTTTTAGAGTCAAGCTGTCTATCTCTTTATGGCGGCACGAGCTCAGGTACATACTCTAGAGACTTAGACCTGGAAATAGTCCTGAGACTCCCAGATAGAGGAGTGTATTACTAGCAGAGGTTCTAGCCGTGTTCAAAGCTCGACAATTACTAGAGATGGGAGTAATATCTGACACGAATATCTCTATCTACATTGGTAGTCAAGACAAGCTGCAGGCTCTAGAACCCAAAGTCATTAAATCTGAATTTGTTTTGGTACAGAGAATCGTATCAGATTATGCTTTATACCCAGATATTGTGGGCTACGAATGCCCCGATGATTTTGTGAAAAAGGAGCAATGGAGGAAAAAGGAGTAAACCCACTGATCTGCTCGGATAAGAAAATTATTCTTGGGAGGATCATCAATACGGCTGACCTACAACGGTTCAAATTAGGATGGCTTAGGGTGTCTAAAGTCTCGTGCCCTATGTCAGATTGTAGGGAACCCGGGTAAATATTGAAACTTAGCAGCTTGCAGTTAAGGATAATACTAGGGATTCTCTATGGCTATTGTCTTCTGAATACTGTAAAAGCACAACTCGGAGGGCGCTACATACCTACTCTGTGAATACCACGGCATAGCTCGGAGTAGACGTAAATATCTAGAAAAGTATTTCTTTGGCAACATAGAGGAAGTTGGGTCTGTCAACCAAACAATAATATAGGAAAGATTTCCCGGAAAATCATATTAATTGAGAGATAGTTTAGTCGTAGGTTTGTTAGCGTAATGGGATCTCTAGGGATCATGATGGGTCTAATATGGTATCTAGAGCTTTATGTTAATGTCATAACTCTACGCTCTCTATCTACCCATGATGCTTGGCCCTTGCCAAAAGTGACAGAATGAATCTACCTGCAGTCCTTTCGAGAGAAATACTTATTCTTTGAAAGAAATTTGATCCTGTTTGCAGTGTACGAAGAAAAAATTCAGCTAAACAATGAAAGGTAAACAATGAGATTGAACTACAAATATAGTCAAAGGTTTATGTGTAGACCAAATGAAGACAAACTCTCTTACTCATGGTAGATGGTAATGATATGTGGACATCACCTGAACCGACCTAAGATAGGTGATTAGAAAGGTTTATTGGTTACGGTCCAGGTTTCCCTCCAAAGCCTTCGTTTTAGCTGAGTTTCAAAAATAATCTCCCTTCATGCCACCAAATAAAGGGAAGGAGAATAAGGTCTATTCACAGGCCCATCAGTATAAGATCAGCAGATGTTGACGACTCTCAGACTTCTGACTTCCTGGCTTATTATATCATAACAGAACGTTCTACCATACAGTGAGAGAACGCAGGGATATACGTAAATCCATTTTTTTTTTAACATCTGTCAGGTAGGCGGCTACAAGCAAGAGTGACGTATTTCAAGTTTGGAATGGGTGGCTCGCTTCGCCCTCAGGGTTTAGTCGCTCACGCCACTTCGTCGCTCCGCTGAGGATATACCAACAACTGTCAGGCTGACAAATTCTTACTATGTTTAGGACTTATGTCCCTACGCCCCTCCAAGCTGGTGCAGTCCTTCAAAACAGGCTTAAGAATATGAGATGACCAAACAACTGCTAAGCATGATTTCATTCTCTTGGATATGTGTCATTTTTTATTGAAAACAAATACTGTGAGGAGATTTTTCAACACCTTTTACTCCTTCTCACTCTTTAAATGTATGAAATAGTTAATTAAAACGTTCTGCAGACATTGAAGTTTCACACCTGCTCAGTTCCCATTCAAGGTAGTGCCAAGCACAAAGTTCACGTCACAAATTCATAACACGCTGCTCACGCAAGCGAATCTAATGTTTGTTTTACATATGCCATCTGCTGCTACCTAACCTTTCCGAGCAATTTAACTCGACAGGAACAAGTGCCAGACAATCACCTTAACGTGACGCCTGTCTCACATGTCTCCCATATCACGCTTGAAATCACCAACGACATACCTTCATATATACGCGTATCGCATTAATATCAATTACACAAGGAGTGCATCCATTTTGACAACGTCCTGACCATAAGTCACTTCCACAGGATAATGCCAACGCCTTGTAATATCATCACTAGCCAGCGGCTGTAGTGGGATCAAAAATGCATTAAACATCAGAATTTATTGAAATTTCAATTCAAAACAAACGGCCACCAGTGAATGACATCCAAACGGATTGGATGTCTATCGGAGCATTTTAATCAGATCATTTATTCCACACATCGATTTGAATAAAATACCATCGTCCTGGGAGGACATTTTGCACTCGTGTGAGTCCCATAAGCTTTGAACTGGATCACAACGATTATGTGCTTCTAAACTGTGTTCTGTTGCTGAATGGTAGTAGTACAAGTAGATTTGGGAAGTCTGTGCAAGTGTGTGTGTGTGTGTATGTGTGTGCGAGAGCCGGATTAAAGGATAATGTTTGTGTAGTACAGCACGTGTGAACAGTGAAATTGGTATTCTAAGTGAATGGATGCAAAAATCTGTTGTGTGCAGTATTATCAGCTTACAGTGTGCTTCCTGGCTTACAAATACGTTTGTATTTGTTGATGTTAAGCCTCGAAATTATATGAAGGAAATTTCCAAGTGAATGAATCCATCACTAGGAATGGGCTTCCTGGTAATCATTTGTAAACTGAGGGTGTATACTTTCATTAGACTCTGACTTTCCCAGACCTCCTGGTATCTGGTAGGAATCCCGGATAAGAAACTTATTTGAGGGTAAGGATGCTTATGGCATGCCTGCCCTCGGGTGCAAGGGAATTTTTTCTGGGTCCCAGGTCACACTGGACTTCCGATTACAAGACAAGGCTTAGAGGGAATGCTATCATACGCGGCTTTGCAGTCTATGAGGAGGTGGTACATCTCTACTTGAAATCCGTTGGAGTTTTCCCGGAATTCGCCTTAGTGTCAAAATTTAGTGTATTTACCAGGTCGGAACCCATACGTTCGCACAGTACTGTGCAAGACATAGGTTCGCCTTTTGGAAGATAGGGCACCGCAAGCTGACAGTTCTACCATCTGGGGTTGGAATTTCATGATAGATTGGCATTTGCCGATGTTGAGCTTTAAGCTACTTTTTTGGTACCAGAATTCGCTTTAGTGTCAAAATTTAGTGTATTTACCAGGTCGGAACCCATACGTTCGCACAGTACTGTGCAAGACATAGGTTCGCCTTTTGGAAGATAGGGCACTGCAAGCTGATAGTTCTACCATCTGGGATTGGACTTTCATGATAGATAGGCATTTGCCGATGTTGAGCTTTAAGCTACTTTTTTGGTACCAGAATTCGCCTTAATGTCAAAATTTAGTGTACATATTTACCAGGTCGGAACCCATACTTGTACTTGCCGATAAGTGGCGACAAAGCATCGAACGTATTGGACTTCGCAAGTTCTTGCAAGACACAGGTTCGCCTTTTGGAAGATAGGGCACCGCAAGCTGATAGTTCTACCATCTGGGGTTGGACTTTTTGGTACCAGAAAAATGAATGAAAACTATCGATGTCTTGTAAAAAAATTGGTGTCCTCAGCGTAAAGGGGGACGTGGGAGTGTTGAATCGCTCTATCAAGATCGTCAATGGCCAAAATGAATATAAGGGGACCTAGATGGTTGCATTGAGAGACACCGGAGTTGGCTACAAAAAGAACTGAGAGGACAGCACTAATGCTGACCTAAAAAGGTATCCATTCGACAGTTTAGTAAGATATCTTATAGAAAGCTTCACTGAAATCGATTGCAATAACATTGACTTCGTTGCCATGTTCTAAGGATGAAACAACAGGGGACGCAAACAGGACGAAGTTTTGTGGGGTTGTGAGGTTGTCTACCTACATTTCAGGAGGAAAGATGTGAGGTAGCTGTCGAATTTTTTGATTATAGTTCACAAATTGGAAGAAAGATTCACGATTCGTTTATGAGTTTGGCTTGGACGTCATTGAGGTAGAGTGGTTAAGAGAGGTATAGAGCTTGGTAAAACGAGGATAAAAACCTAGATTTTTTCCCTAAAATCCCTTCAAAATATTAAAGTTGTTTTCTCGAATGTGATTAGTAAAACATTTATAAAATCAAAAACTTACTCACATGTGAAATGATTATAGCTTCTGCAATCAAAATAATATGACACGAGTTTGCAATCCTTTTACCGGATTACGTCAGTCTATTCACAATAATTAATCCAAGTGCTGCAGAACGTTTACAGAAAAAATGCTCTTTTTTTGTATTTTACTGTATTTTTTATATTTTTAAACTCAACCTATATTGGTAACTTAAATAAAATGAATCGAAATAAAAGTGGTATTCTCCATTAGTTTATTAGCTAATTTGATTAAACTTCATATTTTAATTAGTCTAGTCAATTGCAATCAGATGATGTATCGTGCTACTTACCAAAATTGGCAACAAAGGTACTTTACTTAGAGCCAATTTGGCGAAAAGTCATGATGAATGATTGAATGATTTAATTCAAATTTCATATTCGGACTAGTACGAGGTAATGCAACACAATGGCGTACCACGTTTTTTTCTGAGTATGATATAACGATACTTACGACCAAGGTGACTAAAAACCGATTTGCTTGAAAGTGCCTTCAACGATTTTATTTAGATTTTGACATATAATTAAACATCTCAAATTCTATCAGGAACTGTATCACATTTTTGGCCAAAGTTAGTATAACGGTATTTTTCGCGAAATCGAGCAGTTGGAGCCAATTTATTCGAAAACGGCTCCAACGATTTTTATTAAATTTTACATTAGAATACGCCTTTTTAAACCCTATAAGATGGCATACCACTTTCCCTACAACCAGCTTAACAAAAACACAATTTTCATATCATTATTAGCCAAACATGAATTTTATCCCTACTTCTTCCTACTAACCGATTTTCAAAATTATATACCAAAAAATTTTCCTAGAACACAGCTGTTGTCATGGAAACGTTTTTTTTCTTACGATACAGGTTTTGATTGGTGCGCACGTGCTACTGAATTCGTCTTAAATTCATTTTCATTGGTTAAAAGACAGAGAGAGAGAAAGAAAATATTGTTACATTTTTAGGGACTTACTTTGGCTTTTCGCATATTCACCGGAGTTCAAAGGCAATGAATTTGAATGAAATTGAAGAAAATTTAACGACGATGCTTAATTTTCAAGAGCTTTATCAAATCTTACAGATGATATCTGACGTTTTTTGTCAATCTGCTTAGAACGATGGTTTACTTATAGTCAAATTAAATATGCTTACCTACTTATGTATATATTCGTTTATTTATTTTTACCTCAAATACACACAAGAATTTGAGACATAGGTGCAAGTTTGTACCGCCCAGTCGTGCACTTTATTTTGTTTATTTAAAAATACTTTATTCATACAATAATTAATTAGTTATTTATTTTTTCCGTTAAACTAAAGGTTTTCCTGGTATTTTCCTTCAAACTTAAAATTTAATCTAAATACCGTTTCACAATAAATTAAATATTAAAAAAAAAATTATGTGTATTTATTAAATTTCTTTGTTGTAAAATAAGTGATGATGAATCGATTTTGTAAATTGGTATACCAAATAAATATTTATCTATCTATGTAGTCAAATCTGGAGTAATACCTTAGTCTTGCAGTCTAATATTCAAAATTAAATAAATTTATTTATAATATGTTTTTTTTGCATGGACCCTGAGGTCAAATTCAAGTTCATTACCATCTTTTGAGAAACTTATGTACTCTAGTAGCTCTGAAGCACTATAAAGTCTCCTCCATTCGTTGAGATGACTAAGACTGCGGCTGATTCGCGTAGTTTTCACCGATTTTTCAGCCTCTTCCTTGGATTTTCGAAAACCATATTGTAGGTGTGATTCTGCCTGTTTTTCTCAAAATCTTCCAGACTATTTTGTTTACCAATATTTATATTTTTAACCATCCATATAGATCTATGTAATGATCCTTTATACTAATGATGATGTACGAGTATAAGGAAGTTTATTATTTTGTTTTACTTTTAAATTTTTAATAGCATTCAGGCGAATTAGGGCTCAATTTCCTTCCAATTTATTTTCTATATTTTATATTCTTCTTCGAGTCTCTTGAAGTGAACAATATATATTCCCTTCAGTTCTTCTTGGATTTTAATCTCAATCTGATTTAAGCCCTGAGTTCTGAGTAAAGCTCTTCCAAAACGCTTGTCTTTTAATGTTAGATTATAAGACCAGAAGATGTAGTTAATATAATCTACTTTCATCCCTGTGAATCAGTGGATTATGGAACTCAAAATTGAGCAGACGAATCCTATAAATGCAATTCGTATATAATACCAAGATTTTTCCAACAGTTCAAGGATATAAACAACATATTTAGGACCTAGATTCTCACAACCATTCGTGTTATATTCTTTACACGAGTGGAAGAGGCGTACTGTGTCCGTAGGCCAATTTGTTATTTGAGAAGCTTTCTCATGACAGTAATACTCTCGGATGTTTGTCAGACGCTCGCGAGAGGTGGGGCTGGTATTCGAACTTCGAACCCCAACGACGTCCAAGCTTCTATTGATGAGTTCCACAAATTCTACTAAAATTTATCTTTGGTTTTGGAATATTTTGGAAATTTGTTGATCGTGATTTTGGTAATGTTTTTCCACGAAGATTTCGAGCTGCCTTGTTACTATTTCTTTCTTACACTTCTCAACTGCCGGAAAGATTAATATTGGCCTGTACTTGACTAGGAAACTTTTAGATTGGTGGTGCAATAGGTGTCTTATGCAATCAAGTACCTAGGGAGGTTGATCTATGGACCGAGTGGTTAGAAGGTTGATCGAGTCCTTTAATGACTCCAACCATTAAAAAATTTCTCAAATAAAACACAGCCCTTCGGACACAGCACTAAATAGTTTGAAGAATACTTACTTAAGCCCTGTATCCCCTTGTTGGTCGTAGGGCCTCGACAATGCATACGCGCCATCATGTGCGGTTTCTGGAAATGTGTTTCAGTTCTCCCCAAGTCTTTCCCAGTTGCCGTACTTCCGTCTCAACTGTTCTGCGCCCGTACTCCTGGGACCGCCGCGTATCCTGCCATCCTGGGTTCCATTGCATCGCGTGGTTAGCTATGAACGTGTCACCCTTTCGCCACTTTCATCGTCGTATTGTTGTGCCTATGGGTTCGTGGTCCGTTCTCTGATAAAGGCGTTCATTACCTATTGACAAACGTTTGATAGCTTCCTCGTGATAGTGGCGGTCACACTCCAGCTACCACATCCATACTCGTATAGCAGCACGAATTCAGCTTGGTGGTTAAGCTAATCGCATTACTACGCCAAACTGTGGTTAGCATCCCAAATGCAGATTTTGCTTTGCCTTTTCAGCTGGTTATATCCACTCGGTACCCATTGGAAACCGTTGTTCAGCAATGCATACATGCGTTGATAAGTTCGGTCCTAAGCGGATCTTTTTTGTTTCAGCCCAAGGACGTCTGCTTCCATCTCCACGTTTGCTGTCATTTGGTGGAGGTCCATTATTCTGTGAGACAGTAGGCATATGTCGACGGGTAGTCGAGGTATTCGAGTTCAGATGTAAGAGTCCATCGAATTCCTCGGTAGAATTCCTTGTAGATAAGGCCGCATTTACCACGTCGTTAATCACTAATAAAAATAGTATTTGCGAAAGTATGCAGCCTTGCAGTATTCCACTTTAGACTTTGAATTCCTCAAACAGTCTTCCTCTGTGCAAAACGCGACATGTAGACCCATCATATGCAGCCTTGATAATTGCTCTTCATTTATCAGGAATGCCTCTCCTGCGCAAGGTGCGCCAAATAATTTCCCGACTGACACTATCAAACGCTTTTTCAAAATCGATGAACAGCAGGTGAAGTGGCGATCGATATTCAACACATTGCTCGATGGTGATCATCGGGGTACTGATGTACTCGAGTGTGTCTCCAAGGTGTACTTTGATTCGCTTCAGGATGATTCTAGCTATTGTCTTAGCCACAGCAGGTAGCACGCAGTTTTCACACTGCAGATTGCCTTTTTTAGGGAGCTTGACGATCATTCCTTTCTTCCACTCATCCGGAAAGCTCTCGGCTTCCCATGTTCCCCCGACAAGTGGGAACAATAGCTCTTTCGATGCAGTTGGCGCAGCTCGTAAAAGCTCCGCGCGAATGTTGTCAAGTCCTACCGTCTTATTAGTTTTCAGTGCTCTGAACGCGGTAATAATCTCATCCTTACTGGGGGCGGTGGTGCGGATTCGGGAATTTCTTTGAAGAATATAACACACTCAATACAAATGTTTCTGCGAAGCTATGCCGAACTTGTCGTGCCAAATATTTTTACAGTGGAAGGCCAATGAAATAAGGTTGTTATAGCCGGCGGTCGTTACATCCAACAACGTTACATTCGAAGGTAGAATAGTCAAAAATACAATGAAAGCAAACTGGACTGGAGAGCGACTGATGGTAAAAATCGAGGTCCTTATAAGCGGCTTCCACTGTATTTGTATTTGCTTCACTGTCTAGACCCAAAAGGATTGCAAAACAGTAGCCTTCCTTGCCTACTTTGCAGAACGTTTAATAGTAGGTGCGACACCTTTCAAAGCCTATAAATCGCGTATGATAAATTGCAACCCTTTCCAGATTTTATTTTAGTTTTAAACGTATTTTACTCGCAACAAATCTCACAATCGTGCTTAATTTTTTTTTCTCACAAATTCCTACCTACCTACCCAGCGAAAGGAGTCCCAGATTGTTTGCAATTCTCCTAAGTGTAAATAAATAAATAAAATAAAAAAGAAAACCTGAAAGAAACACCTGCAAAGGTAAGGAACGTATGTACCGCCAGTGGAGCTCACACGAAATGCCAACTAAGTGTATCGTAGAACTCTTAAATACGGCATCATGTCGACCCCTAAACCCTCGGGGGTAACATGAACGTTTATATAGACAGAGGGTGAGAAAAAAAAAAAAAAACATTTTGCAAAAACGTGATGAGAATTTATCGATATGAAAATAAAATAAAAACAAATATATGTCAGGCAGGGAAGTGTGTGTGTCTGCCTCAGAGACTCTGAAAAGTCTGCAGGCAGAGCAAGGGTCGATTCGCATCGTTAAAGTTTGACTACAGCAGCGATAATGATCCCCATAGGGCTGGAGCTGGAGCTGTAGCTGTAGCTGGAGCTGTAGCTGGATATCTCCCACTGCCGCCCTCTGCTGCATGGTCTTTGAAAGTTATTGTGATGAAAAAGCGATACAAGGATATTGACTCCTTGTTTATGGGGATTTGTAGGTCTCCCTCATGTTGTTGTTAGCATTCCCCCTTTGTATCCCGTCTGAGTGTCACAATATGATGATATCCTGAATTCAATTGGAAATGCGTTAAGTAAAACATGTGAAGTCCTTTTGACTTTCGAATATGATTTAAACGTATTGTTGTGGAAGATGGCACCGGCAGGGGGTGTGCTTTGAAAACATGGATGTACATTATGTCATTAGTATTGAAATTACTTTTGTACCTTCCTATACACACACTTGAGCAATGCTCTTTGATGTTTGTAAAATTAAATTAACACCCTGAAACTCACACAGATATATTTTACGTACAAGTTTCAGAATTCCTTTGAACTGTTAATTAAGGATATCAATTGTTTGTGTTGGTAACTATTTTTCTGTGGCTGTGTGGGGGGGAAGCATAATAACAATAAGCAGTCGAATAAATTGGATTGGGAGCAATTCAAGGGGGGGGGAGAGCTCCTTCATTTAAATGGAAGTGAACGACCTGTCTGTATGTCTTATTGTGCCTCACTGAACTCCATTTAAACTGCTAACACACCTTTGTAGTCCAAATATCACAAAGATTAAAGGACCTTAATGGTACCTACACGTCGGACCAAATTGATGCACTTAGAACCCTAGAACTTCCCAGGTTCAATCACCCAGGGTCTGTATCGCCAGTAGAGTGAACAGTTTATCTGGTAAAATATTCAGTCCAGATAAGATAAGCCACAGGCTTTTTCAATCTATTTAGAGCCCCCGGCGGTGATGGGATTTTTCCAGCTCTCCTGCAGAAGTCAATCGATCTCATCCTGCCGGCCATTATCACTTTATTTAGAGCCAGCTATAGGTCTAGTGAGCTGCCTAAATCATACAGACCCATTAGTCTAACATCTTTTGTTCTCAAAACTATGGAGAGACCTATTGATGTTCATATTAGAGGCCGACTAGATCTGTCTATCCCTCTACCCTCAAGCCAATTTGCATATAGAAAAGGTAAATCAACCGAAGGCGCGCTTCACTATCTTGTCAAGCAGATGGAAGGAACCTTACATTCGAAGGAAATAGCCCTATGTGCATTCTTGGACATTGAGGGTGCTTTCGATAACACAGGCTACGATTCGATAATAAGGGCTATTAGTAGCAGAGGTATCGAAGATTCGACCAACCAATGGATTAGAGCCATGCTCGAAAGTCGGATCATTACTTCCTCCTCCGGAGAAGTGTCTGTATCTGTGAACGCAGTTAAAGGTTGCCCCCAGGGAGGCGTCCTTTCTCCACTTCTGTGGTCACTAGTTATTGACAAACTTCTAGCAGATCAGGCTATACGCCATTGGTTATGCAGATGACCTGGCGATCATCGCTAGTGGCAAACATGGCTTGACTATTTCTAGCGTCATGCAGAGTGCTTTACTTCACGTTTTCGAATGGTGTAATAGCGAGGGTCCTTCCATTAGCCCTAGCAAAACCATTCTAGTGCCCTTTACTCACAAAAGACTGGTCAATCTGGGACCTATCACCATAAAAGGCACCACATTAGCTTACTACAGCGAAGTCAAATATCTCGGTGTCATCCTTGACAAAAGACTTAACTGGAATTCTCATATCAAGTCCGTCATAGAACGCGCCACCAGGGCCATGTGGGCCAGTAGACGCCTCTATGGTAGAACTTGGGGTCTCAATCCAAAAATGATTCATTGGATATATACAATGTTGGTGAGGCCTATTATCACGTACCCGGCCATCGTATGGCGGCCAAAAGTACTTGAACGGACAACGGCAGCAAAGCTTCAGAAGCTACAAAGTATAGCCTGTCTCTGTATCTCAGGTGCCATTCGTACCTGCTATCGTTGGGCTCACACCCCTACAAATCTTCATTAGGAAGACGGCTGCTAGATGCGCTATCAAGTTGCAACTAGAATACAAGCTTAAGGCAGGTTACCACGTGGGACAGCTAAAAATTCTTGACTCAATCCCACAAAGAGACATGTTATGCACTGTCCCCGACGTTACGATCAGGGAATACTGTTTCGGTAGGTTGTTTGACTCCAACATATTAGACCGGGCAGACTGTTCTTATGGTGTTCCAACACTGGACCCTAGGGGTCTGATATGGTTCACAGATGGATCAAAGATGGACTCTGGGTGGGTACTGGTGTCTTTGGACCCAATACCAAAGAGTCAATACCTATGGGAATGTGTCCCACGGTCTTCCTGGCTGAACTCCATGCCATTGAGATCTGCGCAAGATTAAACCTCAGTAAGAGAATCATGGGCGCTAAAATTTAAATCTTCTCAGATAGCCAGGCAGCTCTCAGAGCTCTGTCGTCCAACTTGGTGGACTCCTTAGCAGTTAAATGCTGTTACGATGCACTACAATCTCTTGCTAGACATAATATTGTGGTACTCGGATGGGTTCCAGGTCATCAAGGGATTGCAGGCAACGAATCTGCAGAGGAGCTATCCAGGACTGGCTCAGGATTTGCGTTCATTGGACCTGAACCTTACTGTGGCGTCAACTGGGCTAATGCCACAGCGCTCATTAACGCATGGGAGCATAAACTTCGTCTAACCCACTGAGAAAATGTCCCGGGGTTACGACAATCCAAAAGGTTAATCAAGCCATATTCCTACAAGGAAATTCTAAGTTTAGACAAAGAAAACATTAGGAAGCTGGTCTGAGGTATCACTGACACTGTGGCCTGAGGTATCACCTCAACAAACTCAATCTATGCCCAGATATAGAATGCAGGTTCTGCTCAGAAGATGATGAATCATCTGAGCACATTCTTTGTGAATGCCCAGCTCTGCATTGGTTGAGGTGGTGCAAGGTAACATGCTCGCCGGCAGACATTAGAACCTCTGCAACTAAGGACGTGCTTTCCTTCATTAGGGAGGTGGTACGTCTCTTAGAGTAAAATTACACCCTAAGGTACAATAGATGTTTGAGGTCACAGTATCAGCCATATGGGCTAGGTTCCGAGGAAAAAAGAAAGGACCTAACTTCAGTAAAGGAAAGAAAAAAGGATGATGGAGTCTGTAATATTTGCACATTCAACTGATTTCTGATCAAAGTTCGAAGTTTGAGTCCTGGTTCTAAATCTAAAGACTGGATCGTACGTGCATACACCTTGCACCTTGTTCAAACGTATAGCATGCCTACAAACAATAATTAAAAGCACAGATGAGTCAAAATTTATTTTAAAAGTGTATTATTGCGTACCATGTTTAGGATAGACAGGATTGTCTGAATTTTCCGTAGCATTAGACCTTAAACCTCTAGCTTAAGGAAACGTCATTTCGAATATTTCACCAAAGTTGGTGTTTTGTAAGAATTCTCTTTCAGAAAGTGGGCGTGGTGCTTTATTGATGTACTTAACGAGTTCCCGACCAGTGAAGATTCTCTATCTGAGACACGGGAGCATTCCTCTCCCGTCAATCCCAGATACGTTGTTTCTAGTTGTCCAGAGCAAGCGCTCTGTCATCCACGATAACTTGAGACTCAACACGGATGTCCGGTCAGCCTTATGGTCTCAAATCTCGAGCCAGTGTAGTCCACGTATTTGGCTTCTTAAACTACATCCACGTCTTGGTACAGCTCATAGAATTCGCGGTTATATCTTCTCCTCCATTCGCCAAAGAATTTATCTCTAGAAAGTGGTCAAAATCTGTTCTCAGATTCGGTACGAATAGAAGGAGCAAACAGTTCAATGTCGAACTCGAAGTTCTTTCATAACAATTACATTTTTGTATCTTTATCAGGCATCCACTGTTCGTTTTTCTGGATTTTTGAAAAAATGTTGGTAATAAATAAAAACATTAATTTTTACAAAGTGAGCGTGGCAATTCCGAAACTCGGTACCAAATTACTTTGTAATCATGTTATAACCTTCAAATATCTGCCGGTTATACCCGCCTATATATTCCACCGAATTATTGGGAAGCCTATGAGGCAGTAGGTATACAAGTCATGCTGAATCTCGAGGCTCGCGAAAATCAATTGCTCACGATTTTTTTCTGGATTTCTATGAACTCCAATATCGCTCGTGTTCCACTTCCCAACGAAGTGAAATCCACAAACAAACCTCAATACTTGGAACTATTCCTCCCACTGAAAGGTTGGAGCATATCCACATTGACATTTTCGGCCGAATACCGCCAG
The DNA here is from genome assembly GCA_963583995.1 of Xylota segnis. Classification (NCBI taxonomy): domain Eukaryota; kingdom Metazoa; phylum Arthropoda; class Insecta; order Diptera; family Syrphidae; genus Xylota; species Xylota segnis. Next base: position 6,612,215 of record OY757237.1, read on the forward strand.
GGTCATAGTTATCTGCATCACCGCAACAACCGTCGCCGATACATTTTTCCAGTACTGGATTGCGCGATCCAGCTGCCTTCTTTGCCTCACCATGGAGCAGGACCGTCAGTTTGAAGGTGTCTTCTTCAAAAAGCTTATCGGATCCCGCCTTATTACCGTCTACCACCCGCAAGCAGATGAAGTAGTAAAGCACTGGCTGCGAACGCCCCTCATGACATACTTGGCCGAATACTAGTTCCAAGCGCTTCCAGGAGTTCTACTTGATTTTCGTTCAATAGTTAACCATTTGGGTATTCACCGAGCTTCAACTCAGAAGAGATTTTTTTGGAAGATTTTATTGAAAACGGTTCAGAGGACATCGCCTACTTTTGCTACAAGCGAAACCACTTTTAATCCCAAAAAACCTGAAGACTGTTTCACCTTAGTACGTGTGCACGGATAGCACTCTATGACCATTCCAACTTTTGTACACTAGACCACTCCTGGATCGCGGGCCATATGTGTACAAGCTGTCAATTTTGAGTAATGACCCGAACGTATCCATTCAGCGCTTAAAACCCGTTTCTAACTCGTAGATCGAACTACATCAATAGCAACTTCTTCTTCAACCAATCCAGCATTAGAGACCGCAGTTGTCCCCAAGTGTTCCAAAAGGATAAGCAATCCTTCTGCTCCTCCACCTCCTCTTGTTCGCTTAAATCGCATTGCGGGAGTCATGTAGTTATTTCACCAAACATACATTCTTTGCGAACAGAGTCGTAACTGACAGTTTTCACACCATCTTTCGTGCATTTGAGAACTGTCACCCATCATCTGTCATCTGTCACGAATAAAGTACTTTTTCCTTCAAATAGAGTGGTTAAGTGAATACAAAAGTAACGATTATTGTTTTTTCTTATCCATACAAGCGGATAACTAGATAGATTTCAGGAACCGAATGATCGCATTATACACATTCTCATATCTCACTCGAACTACGTATGTATACTTTCCTCCTATAATTAGAGCAATACATTCAAATAATGTACGAGTACCTCCCACAAGCCCCCACAATAAAGATTATCTCCTTATTGTAAATTTACAAGCAAAAAAAAATATTCTCCATTTCCTTGATCCTTATCCCCAAAATCCACTTTCAAGTTTCATTAAGTCCGTCACAACACGAGAGCAAAAAAAAAATCGACCATTAAACCAAATCGAGCGAATGAAGTCCGAGTCACCCTCATCCATCCTGGCCCATCTCATCTTCCTTCCACTGGCTGGTAGTGGCTTTCTCCATCGTCAGCGTTTAAAACATTTTAATCGCGTATACGCCATGTTAGCCCTCACTGTGTAGTAGTACAACAACGATAGTATTCCATTTGTGTGCCTTAAACCACTCAGTACCCACTGAACCCATGGGTTAACCTAACAAATAAATGGCCACGAACACAAAAAAAAAAAAAAAAACTAAAAATATATCCTTTCCCATATCCTTTTGGGAAAATTTAATTTGGAATAAATTAGGTACGTACACCGGGGGTAACACCTTCACCCATGTCGAGCGTGTGTTACCTTTTTGCGTGTCTATTAAATTTTGTTTAGGTTTTTGGTTTGTGTAAATATTTGCGGCTAAGTGAGTTACACATATCAACGCCCTTTAGCAGGATAATTTCATTTACACACATGTACACACCGTGGGTGGATAAATATTTGTATTGTCTTAGGATATCCTGCTTTTTTTTGTTTTTAATTATTTAAACTTATGCGGACAAACAATCGGTTATAATGAGCTTGTAGGGTGCTTTGTGAAAGCGAACCTTTGCACAGAGTACAACGACTTTGGCAAAACATTTGTCGAACAAAAGCAGTTGAGCCTTTGTTTCGGCGTCCTATTGTCTTGTTGTCCTTTGGTGTTAAATTTGACGTTAAAGTAGAGTCAAAGCCCCCAAAGGGATCAAAGGCGGCGAAACAAACAAATGAATCTCATTGTCAAACCAATAAATTAAATAAATCCCATTCAGCGCAGAGTAACAACACTCTGCAAATGTCCTACGAATGCAACACTACAAAGTGTATACGTGTATCCTATCAGCCAGGACTATCGGCCACTTCTATCAAAGAGCAAAACCCCAAGCTTATTGTTCTTTTCATTCTCTTTCGATTGCAACCAGCAATTAAGATTTTGTGAAATCAATTAAGGAAAGGAAATAGCAAAAACTTAAACTGGAATTTAATCCTTTCTTCCTTGGTCCTGGACAATGAAAAAGAATTACACACACCAAATGATAGAAATGATGGCAAACCAACTCCATGCACATTCGGTTGCTCTTGTTACTGTGCGGTGGCTTGATTGTGTGGCTTTATGCTGCCGCACAGTTAGGAAATTTAAATTGATTCGGTTTCTCTTCATGCCGTCGTTGTACTCAATTGGTTTTGCCAGGATTGAGAGGCACACACTAACACACACACACACTTATTTCTTGGTGTCCTCCGATGTAATTAATCAGAAATTCGTCCATTTTCCAGTCGACTACCTCTACCGCTAATCTCTTCCGTATTGTGTATTAAGATGATAATCTTGGCCAATTACAGTTGTATTATTGTGGTGACAACTCTCCTGGCAAGGAGCGGACGACTTCGAACGTAAGGTAGAAGCAATGAAACTAATTTACACTGAAGAGGGTATTTTGTCACTCCGTTGACTGAGCACAAATCCTTTAAGTCCTTCACTTCAACGATTCGGTGTTTTGGTCTAGATACTCAACACTGAGCAATTTTTTTTTTCTTCGTTCCGGCAACGGAAGCACAATGGATTGTGAAAATGTTTATTGTTCCTGGGGGCTATGAAAGGATTATAAGTTCCGGAGAGACCTTGTAATTATTCCGATGTAAATTTTCTGCTCCAACCACACTGCACACAGACACAGAGATCGATGCAGAAATTAAATTCAAATCAGTGCACCATAAATGGATTTTATTACCTTCCCTTCGGGCCCAAAAGCTGGTGGGTGGTAGGGTGGTACGTAGCCCTCTCCAAAATATAAATCAAATTTCAATATTGGTTTGAAATTTAATCCTACACATGATTCAGTCAGGAATTTAATTAATTTGCTAACCACTCATTGGTTGTGTAAACCAATACTAAAGTAATTTGCAATACTTTCGTGCGCGGTGGCATATTGTTTCAATGCAATTATTATTCCACCTCTTTGCATGCACACGTGTGCTACCCGATACAGTCAGTAATTTTATGGTAAAACCATAAAAAAAAAAGTTTTAATGAATAGACAGACTTTAAGTGGCTTTAAGTTCTGCAAAATACGATGGTCCTGGTGGGAGGAAAACATTTGCAAAATTAGTACTAAACTGTGGACCCTTGGGAGCGAATGTTATTTGTTCATTTAGTGGCATCGCTTGACAAAACCTGTTGACTTAAATGCGATGCAATCTGTAGGCCTATATAGGCTGTGTGTGTGCAGTGATTCTGTGAAATGTTGAATCTTACCACTTTGCGGGGGCCCTGTTTCCATTTCCCATCCATAAGGCTGCTAGCATTCTCTTGACGGATAACTAGTATCCGTTTCCACCCAGTAGGGACTTGCCTACTCCTTGTTATGCAAGAGTGACATTGATGTGCAGTTGACGGAGCACAGTTTTCGGTTTTCCTCCTGGGTGGACCGCGTATTGCTGGTCATCGGTTGTTCCAGCCAGCAACTGAAGAGCATCCAAAACGAGTTAACGCTAAAGTAAATGGTAAGAGGGAGGACTGCATTTGCAGGGGTGTATTCTCCTCTGCGTCTGTACCGCCTCTGGAGATACCATCTGTGGTTAGTCGCATTCGTGCTTAGTGGTCCTCCAACCGATACTTACCAGAAATAAACTCCATGAAGACATGCCATGATGAGGGCTATTTGGCTGTGTTAGATTTGAGAGGTGCTAGAGGCAATAGCACTGAAGTGACGACCTTTGTGAGGTCTAAATTACTGTCCAGTTCGTTCCTTATTATACCAGTGTGTCCTGGGATCCAAAGGAGTGTAATGTCGTAATTCGCGGGGCGTATTGTTTCACCAATTTTAATTCGACGATCGTGGATGAGATGGCCTCATGGGGGGCCTGACTATATATGCTGGTCGAATTGATAAAGTCTTCACTTGGAACACACTGCCGTGATTGGAAAGTCTAAGAAGTATTCACTTCCATTCAGCCCATCTCGCAATCGATTAGTCGACCGTATCGCTTTCTATTCAAGGATTGGAATATTTCAGGCGCAGAGTAGTCAAGGTCTGATGGCTTCAAGGACTGGCGCTGGAAGGCCCTATACCTTTTCATTGTTGTAACCTGGTTAATGCCTTAAGGTACGTGATACTGTCTGCTGCGGACCACTACACTAGCTATCCGTAGAATAGAATGGATCTACCGATGGCTTTCTAGTCTAAACCGTACATCTAGTGGGCTTGGATCGTCATTTGTGTCAAATATTTTGCTGTCTGTATTGAAGGCTAGGGATATATAGCCAAAGTTTATGGTTTTATTTGAGATTTGGAGGATTCAAACCATGGAACTGTCCTCCTTTTAGAGAATGGGACCACCCCTGTTTCCTTCCATTTGAGGCCTGATTAAAGTATCTCGATGGTGGTGCGTATGTTCTGTCCTGTCGCCATTATGGCACCATCCTCCGCTTTGAGTTAATCTTTCTAATTTCTTCAAGATTTCATTGATGACAGAGTAGTCTCAAGAGGACATCACCTTGAAGGGTGCCTCGATAGGCCAGTGTATGTCTCCCAGTTCTGACTTGATGTGTCCCGAGTGGAGCATGGATACTTGAGTTATATATAACCCAACCGCGGACTCATATACTCCTTGTGGCTTTGTAGCATCAATGGCTAGATACCGTCAAGGCCTAGTGCCATAATGGGGTCAAAGAAATCGATTTGCCAGTTGATTTCCTTTCTATCTACAATCTGGTTACCAAGGAGTGGCTTATGCTGGCTATTCTGTCACAAGGGCTTGCTGCAATGTAGGATGTTACAATGTCACACCCTAGAAAATGTGTTCTTAAGAAGAGCTATAGGGTCTCAGAGCATGAGTCTGTCCAGGATCTGTTTGAGCTTTTGCATAGGTTGTCAACAAATAAGGAAGCATTTATATTAGCTCGACAAATTACACCTCAGTGGAGTTCCTCTTGCTACTTTGGTGTAGTTAAACGTACTTACTTTAGGTGCGGTGCAGTCCGGAGTGTAACTGGGCCTCAACCAATAAGCCCCTCCAGGTAGATCTTTAGTATATTTCGCAAACCAAATTGGTTGAGGTCCCTTTCCACTTGAGCGTGCCACCTTAGGCGAACTCTTTCTCTACTGCGCCATTCCTCCGGCGTAGATTCGAAGGAGTATTATTATCCATTCGCTCTACACAACCCATCCATGCCTCCTTAGCCCAAAAAAGGATAAATACTTCTTTTGGACCTCAATAACCGTTGAACCCAATTCACCCGCTCCTGCTTCAATGGTCACAACAGCAATACTGACTTCACGCTTTGTACTTCCAATTACTTCAACATCATCGGCATAAGCAAGTAGTTGGACGCACTTTTGAAAGATGACAATGCTTCCCCTTGTCTAGATACTTTTTCGACATCACAGGTCGCGGTGAGGTCTTTCCGGACCTTGATGGAGCAGTGTACATTCTCCATCGTCATCACAACCGGATGAGTTTTACAGGAATGCCAAAACTAGTCATAGCTTGTCTCTACAGACGCTGTCATAGGCGGCTTTAAAATCAGTAAACAGGTGGTGAGTAGCAATTCGACATTCCTGGGTTTTTTCCAAGATCCGCCATAGTGTGAAAATATGGTCGATGACCTTACGCCCTACTCTGATACAAACCAACTTGGTTTTTGACATTCACACTGTATACCAGGTACGGTCTTATTCCTGTACAGTTGCGGGTTGGTTTAAAGGGTCTCCCTCGGGCATACTTTCGTTCGACCATTTTTTCCAAATGAGTTGGTGCACGCTTTTTAGTCATCCTCCTCAGTTTTAAAAACTCGTGAGTCAAGCCATCAGCTCCTACAGCTTTGTTGGATTTTAGCTTAAACATCGTTATGCTGGTAGAAGAGGTTCCTCTGGTTTAAACATTACCGACATCGAGGCGCCAGTAAGGCTGGGCAACCATCGATGGCATCAGCTAGACCACTGCAATACTGCCAGACTACTCTGGCCAAGTTAAAATGAAAATAGGACCAAAGAACTCCTAAAACACACGAGATGAGTCCTCTCCATGATAGTTAACACCCTAACCGGCCGCTGTGCTATAGGTAGGCACGCTGATACACTGGGCATCCCCGACAACGATTTCTGGAGAAGTTGTAGGGACGAGGAAGAAGAGGAGACCATCAGTCACCTCCTATGCACATGCTCAGCACTTGTCAATATCATGAAGGCAACACTAGGTAAACACCTTTTCAATGATCCTTCATCAAAAGGAGCAGATGGTTCCAAGAGTAAGAGTGTGACCCACCCACCTTTCTAACGACAGCACAATGGACCTTTCTGGTCTAAGCTTTCAGCTAATCATCCTAGCTTCATCCACGTCGGGTGAGCGGAAATGTTGGACATCATCGCTGTTATACAGTCTACAGTGATCCTTCCAATTACTAAGCATGGAAGGTGGAACAAATGGCTCCACAGAATGTTCTCCTTACCTCAGTCTGACATAGCTTTGTCATCCATCATACTAAAGTCTATGAGAATCAGTGCACAAAGCTGCATCACTTCTCAGAATCATTACCGTAAGGCTGTAAGGCCGCAAGCTTACAAATTCTGTGTTAATCCCTTTTTAATAGTTCGAGTAGCGCATTACTGTGAAACACAAAGTAATTGTCCCCGATTTGCATTACATTTCCCGGAAGGTTTATGCAAATAGCTTTCCCTGAACCCTTAAGTTCCGATTCCGAGCACAGATTTGCCGCACAACCCTCTCCGATTCGAGGTACTACATCCAGGAGAGTACCCAGCTGTTTGTCGCAAGCGGCAACAAATACCCGCGCACTCAAGTTGATGTTTTTAAATGGAAGCCCATTTCTGACAACCGGAATTAACCATCCGTTTCGCTAGCTTCCCTGTGTATTGTTGAAGTGTTGAATAGTGGGACGTCGGCCGACCGGCCGGCCGGCGCTGCACCCCACTGCTTTGGAATGGAAAAGTAATTTATGGATACTCCCATGTCGGTCATGGCGTCTGATTTATTGCAGTTATTGAAAAATTGGAACTCCATTCACTCTGTGCTTCAGTCTTTCTACAGTTTTTTTTAATTATGAACTACCAACGTGGTACTCCCATCCAATGATGTACACACAGAGGGAGGAAGAGCATCTCGCTGCCGCCGCCGACGCTCAGCGGCATACATTCCCTGAAATTGTTTGTATTGAAAAGTTTACCACAAAAAAAGGAAAAAGACATTAAAAATGGAATGACTCCCTTGGGAAATGGGCAAGCCGTCCAGAGTCAGTAGCGTCAGATAGAAAAATGCAAAGGAAACAGCGCAATGAAATGAAATCCTTTGGGTTCCAAGTATTGAAAGACTTTAAGGAACGTTTTTTTTTTTTTGCAAACACATATACATTTTTGTTTTTATTTTGGAATCCTTTGGAACTAAGGACTGCATTTATGGCAAAGTTAACCACACACTCGGAGCGCTTTTGAAGAGTGGACCTCTGTGTTGGCGCTCGCTCGCGCTGGTGAATGTTTGGGGCGATGCGCCATGCATTCCTTGTTCTTGTGCAGTGTAGCCGGAAACAAAAATGAACATTCTTTGCGTTTGGAGGGAGGGGAGCGAGTGCCAGGACGACTACACTGTGGTACAATGCAACTGTTTGGTGTTGTTCCACGGATGGGTCCTTTGTTTATGTTGCCGAGCTACTGAGTTTCTTGTTTTTTCGTCATCTACTGTGCATCATATTTTACGAGCTATTAACCGAAGTGGAAATTCATGTTGTTGTTGTTGTTACCTTAACAAGTGGTTCATTGACATTTATTTACAAAGTCGAGGGGTTTTCGTTTCGAGGAACATGGGAATAACATAAAAAATAACTAAGTTGACTGGGGCGCTGAATTGTGAAGACACGGAATGCTGCGGATAGTTTTGCAAATTGGTGGGGATACCCAAAGCAGCTTTTTGCACTTTGACTTGGTTATGGCGATGTGTTTCGCTTTCCCTTTATTTATTTATTTATTTCTTGACTCTATTGTGTATGGAAATATTGAAGGTAGTTCAATACTACGTCTTACGTCCTTTGTCTGGAACGAAGACAACGCAGGTGAATAACTTGGGAACATCATGTCCCTGAGTTATAGGCAAAATCTACGCTGATCCAGGGCTTAGTTCTTCCTCCCGCTGACATGAGTCAGTTTGATTGGATGTGTCATGGCCGGTGATGGACAACAAACCGTATCTAGCTGAGGTTGCTTGTCCATTTTGTCCATCCCCTCCAGTAGGCTCATCCTGGTACGGACTTACTTGGGTCATAGTATCCCTAAAGAATAGCCAGAAGGTGCTAGGTAGTTCTTGTACCACCTGCACCCCGCCGGACCTTTTAAATGTTCTTCTTTTAATTGCCTCTGAGTGGGATTTGGGAGGACATTTTTGTGTCTAGCATCTCAAGGTGAACCTGCACACATGTCTTTACATGAGTCTGTACGTGGACTATGTCTTCCATCCGCTCGGCCGTAGGAGAGCTATCTACAGACCTTCAATGTATCCTCCTCCTCGGATTCAACTCCGTCCCTAATAATATGTAGAAGCAATCCAACGCTTTTGGGTCCCGATGAAGTGTTCATACTTCTGCTGAGGGTTGCTTGCATCGCTACTGTCAAGATGCTTGGTACACTATGTCCCTGAGCATCTGTCCTGTCTCTTTCAGATGGGGATTGTGAAGCATTGTCTCGATTTCTATTGCGGATATTGGTGAACAGAGTAGAGCCTCGTCATCTGACAAGCTAAAGTGTTCATTCCAACAACATCTCCTTCACTAGAGCGAAACCACTTTTAGGATTAACTAGAAGTCAGATTCGTATAGTCACAGGATCATTCACTGGATATTTTCAAGTCAAAAAACACCTCATGACTATAGATGTCACCTGCAGAATGTGTAACGAGGATGAAGATTTAGTGTCACTGTAACTGCCTAATCCGAAGTCGTCATCGTTACTTAGAAAGATTCCACCTTGAAGCAGAAGATGTACATAACTGCATGAGAGAGCTTTAATTTTGTAGGAAATCTCAAGGCTAGGTCACTTAGTTCACTTATTAGAGCTCTTTTTTGAACTAGTTCGTTCATGGCTCACAAGCTTGGGAAAGATAAACTGAAAACCTTGCCAGTCTTCTTTAAAAATTCAATTTTTTTTTTTTTTTTTTGATTTTTCAATACAAAACCTAAACGATTCCGGACAACTTTGCCTTGGACGGCCATTAACATCAGTTAAAGACACCTAATTGACAGAATACATCTCTGATTTAATGTCGTCATTTGGAACACTGACCTCAAACTGAGTGATACACTGTTGGTTCAAAAATATCGCATATCCATCTACATAGTTGGCCAATCGATCAGAAAGCATGATCTTAAGAACATTTGTAGGTATCTAGTCACAGTCCGATATGCAGTTACTGATGAACAGTTCGGGGGTCTGTTCACAAATCGCGTTCAAACGTTTCCAGCTGAATTTCACTACTTATTCACACTAAAACGTTCCAGGTTCAAGTGTAGCCCTTAAAACGTCCATTCAAAATCCCTCTTACGTCCCATTCGACAACCTAAACAACAGAAGCACGTATTTACTTAGTTTATTAAAAGCCAAATCATTTTTGGCGGAAAGAAACAAACAAAAACACGGAAACCGCCAATATATTCAAACCGCACGAAGTGCACAATTTTTTGTTTTTGGAAACCGCCACCACAAATCCATGGATACTGCCATGAGCAGTGCTTTGTTTGAATGCAAATAAATGTCCCGATGTCGAGTTGCATGATTTTCTGTCGTAGTCCTTTCGATTTTGTAGTTTTTTTTCCCCCTTCTGCCAGCATGTCCTGGCATGTCCCTTCATGCCGTTACTGTATTGTTTTAAATAAAGTGCACGACTGGGTCGTACGTACTTGCACCGTAATGCTATAAGTGTAAAATTTCATTAAGATTAAGGTCCAAGTCTTGCTCTCTCCCGTAAAGTAGGCGTGGCATTCCGCGTTTCGATGGAATAATAGTCATAACATTGTAGAAGTTTACTCAATGTTTTGTTTTTATAAAAATGCCCATAAAAAGTGGGCGTGGCCAGATAAGGTGTTTGAGTGAATTATAGAGAATTTTAAGGTCTATTACTTTGCTTAAATAATTTTTTCTCAATTTCTAGTAAAAATTTTGAAAAAAAAAGTTTTAAAAAAGTGGGCGTGGCATTGCAAAATTTGGTATGCCATTATTTTGCACTTGTCTTATAACCTACAAATAATAATTTTTAGCCCAATCGCCGAACAAATACCCGAGAAATAGCTGATTTTCAATATTACCGTTATTCGAATTTTTCGTGAAAAACGTGGTATGCCACCTCATAGCATATGCCCAAACTAACCCACACATCAAATTTGATCGAAATCGTTAGAGCCGTTTTCGAGAAAATCCATTTTAACTGAAATCGGCCTTAAGTAAACTACCCTTAATTTTGAGGTTAGAATGAAAATTCAAATTTCGCCTCTAGGGAATATCCCACAGACCCTATATATGAAGTTTGAAGTAAATCCGTTCAGCCGTTTAGGCTGTAGTCGAATATACAGACAGACAGACAGACTGACAGACTGACAGACTGACAGACTGACAGACAGACAGACAGACAGACAGACAGACAGACAGACAGACGGCATTGGCGGACCTACTTTTTTGGACTTCTCCATTATAGTAATGTCAAGTTTGATTAAAATCTCGAGTTCCAAATTTTGCACGAATACAATACTTGCCCTATAGGTATAGGTGCAAGTAAAAAGAGTGACTCTGACAGTTTGTTTTTTGAATTTTAATTAAAACGAGGTTTGTGTTTGTAGTTTTAGCCGGATGTCGGTTGATCCTGTGCGGCTTAGAATTTTTGATTGATTTTTACTGACCGCTTAGGAAAGGTATGGCTGTCCATGTCCTTCCGGTCGTTAAATTTGTATAATTAAGCAGATAAAGTGAAAATTCAAATCACACGCACACCTCAAATGAAATCCCCTGAAGACACCAACAGGACAACCCTCCGTGTTACCAATACCCATCATACCCCAAACACACACACACACGTTGAACACGCAAAGGGATAGGCGTGAAAGTGTATATCGATCTAATCTCTGGGAATATGACACCTCACTATGATAAATCACCCCAAAGGTGTGGCAAAACAAATTACTTGTGCCTCAGTGCCTGCGGTGACGCCGTCATACCCTGGGAAGAAGACACATGGAAAAGAAAATCCAACAAATCTGTTCAAAGTCAAAAAAATGTCCATATCTCGTCGTCATACAACAGTCAAAAAAAAAAAATCCTCTCCAGGGTGAAACGATTAAGTGTCATTGTCTGATTGATAGATGTCCTTGGATGGTTATGTCGAGACCGGAGTATCAATTTAATTCCAGTTGATTTGTCAAAAAGCTTCACAGTCAGGTAAACTGAACATATTGCTTTTCTAAGTGGGTTCATGATGGATATCCCTTATGACATTGGCCAAAACAATATTTTGCAGTATGTCTGACTTGGTCGTAAATATTCGTAAAACCTGCACCTGATTTTGGTTGGCGTTCCAGCGCGTTCGCCCAAAATCCAATTAACATCAAAACTTGGCCACAAAGTTGCAATAATTAGATACACAATTGAATTGGTATGTGCTTTGGTATGGAATTCGCTAACAATATTATTGTCACTGAATAATGGTATCCTGGGTGCTGCGCTATAGTGGGGCTGCTGCATACCTTCGTGTGGTTTCGGTGTATTGTGTAACCACGACAGGATTAGAATGACAGATGAAATTAATTGTTTGTTTGGCTGCGAAATTCGGTTTGATTTAGTGCACTAATATGACTTATTTTGTTTTCGAGTATAGTACATATATTTATGGTTTCATTAGGGCGAGTGTCCCATACTCTCAGGGAAGGATCTGATTCGCTGATTGGTCTATATATGCATGAATGAATGACGTCGTGAAGGCCACGGGGAAATTCCTTCGTATCCTTAGTGAGCTATTGGAAGACCAATAAAGGTAGACTAGCGGTTAATCCCCAGTAGACAGAGGTGGTATTATTCACCAATAAGAGGAAAATTCCTGAGTTTACTTTACCTCCTACATACAGAGGACACTGCCTTGGACAGCGCAAGATGCCTAGGACTAGTTCCTGATAAAAACTGAACTAGAGATCTAAAGAAAAACTAGACAAACCCACTATGGCTTTCTATGCGTACAGTAGAATGTTTGGGAAAACCCAAGGTCTTATGGCTATAGTACGACTTATAGTTGGCTTGAAAGAGAGACTGGCCGGAAATGGAATGACAAATGCAATTTAAGGCTATCCTTTATCTGTCACCATTGGACACTTTTGTTCAAGCCTTGGCAGCAATTAGTGTCCTAAGAATAAGTCGGTCAGGTAGTTGGAGACATACTGCAACGGGTAATTCCATGATCCTAGACTTTGAGAAACCCTTGACAGGCTTATTCTCGAAATGGAAAAGTGGTCAGCATACTAGCACACGTACGTCAAAGAGGGAAAGAAGAGGCATTTTTTTCTGAACCACTCGGTATGTATCCAGATCAATTCGCCCTTCGACCCATAGCAGTATTTGTCAAGCGGAGGTCCTAGAAGTGACAACAAATGCCCGTAAGACTGCGTCAAAGGCAATACCATAGGAAAGTATCACATTTTTCATCGACATTCAGGCGGTAACCCAAGTTTGTGAAGAGCTTAAGGTTCGTGGAACACAGCACAAGGTTGCCCTCTACTGGGTCCCTGGGCACGATTATGCCTTCGCAGGAAACGAGAAAGCACACGAACTGGCAAAAAGAGATGCAAAATCAATATCAGAACAGATACACACGTCGATGCTCATTCCGCCTTGCGCACAGAAACAAGAAGCAGGGGTAGATGGTCCTCCCTAGGCCTCTGGGTGATGCCAAATATTTGGAACAACTTTTCGATGGGACTCAGGGTCTAGCTTCTCACACCCATTCGTGTTATATTCTTTACATGAATGGAAGGGGTCTGTTGTTTAAAGTCATGCTAGAAAGGCAATTTGTTATTTGAGAAGCTCGCGAGAGGTGGGGTCCCGAATAAACTGTTAGGTGTTTTGGCTGAGACTCGAACCTCAAACCTCTTGCTCTTGCTATACCCATTTCGGTTTTAGATTATAACCAGCTTCGTAGCTTCACAACTTAGTATCCTCGTACAGATACTAAGTACGTTCGCGTAGGAGGGTAAAGCACTGAATTTTCACAAAATTCTGTAAAAATTAACACAATTCTGTTCGAGTGGGCAGAAGTTTCGGTGTTTTTCACTACAATCCTCGAATTTTAGTGCAGAAAATACGATGTGGATGGCTTGTTAAATACCCCACGTTTCATCCTTTTCGAGTGGGTACACAAAATACATAAGAATTGTTTAATGTTTCCAAGTTTCCAAGTACCTACTGAAATCTGTGAAAAATGTTTGGCAAATAAGACGCCTAACTCAAGCTTACATTGTCAAATCGACAAGAATTTATTTATTCACAGAGTTACAACAGAGGCATATATATGTATGTATATTTCAACTTAATACAAATTTATTAATAAGGTCCAACTCCAAAGAACCAGGTCATTCAAGGATCCATTTTCCATGCAGGATAGTTCATCTGAAATAGAGTAAATGAAAAGCAAAAATTACTTATTTGTGGTACGTAAGGATCAAGCAAAAAAAGGATATTCTAGAAAATTATAAATTGCTTACTACGAATACTGTATTTGAACATAAAGTACAAACTCTGATGCTAGGAATGGAGTACAATATTTGGCCAATGCCCACCTCAGTCTTGCCTACGAATACCCATTCTTTTGACGAAATTTTTGATCAGAACTTCGCATAACAATGACTGCATCCCCCCTGTGTTATATTCTTGTAGTGCATGATGCCTTGATTCCTTGGTAAAGCATTGACTTAGATTTTACCTTTAACAGGATAAGGTACAAGTCTAAGTATGGAACGCAATCTATTCTCTAAAACGGTCTCAAAGCATGATTTTTGTAAGATGTTGGCCAAATGACAGCGCCAGCTTAAAAAACTGCACCCTTCATTATGGAAAGAGCTATTGTTCCACTATTTCTTTGGGATTTTCTGAGCCCGAGATGCAGCACTTGAAGAACCAGACAAATGGAAATAATCCTCGTCACTTGGAATAATTTTTTATTTATTCATTATCTTGTTCATTAATTCATTATCTTGTTCATTAATTTCCAACACCGAAGCACTGAGTGTAGGGCTCTGAGGAAGATCTGAACCTTAAACCAATGTAGGCCAAGACCTTTGTACAAAATTCAGTCTAAAGTGCAGCCAGTTGACCTTAGAATATTAATATCACTCCATTGGTATTTAGAGTTGATGGTTTAATGCTGACACGTCTAAGATCAAATTAGGTCCTTAGACCTGTTTTTGAGATGCTAGCTTTGACTAATGTAACCAAACATGTGGTAATAAAGAACAGCCGTTCTATGGACCCTAGATTTTGCTTCTTCAGATGAGAAGTAAGAGAGTCATTTGGTCCAAATCTTTTTACCAGTCCTGATATTTCATATGAACTCCTTTTTCATAACTTTTTGATGACAATGCACATCTATGGTTATGTCCAACTCAGATTTGAATGTTTGGAGTTATATTTCGTAGGTATTCAGGCAGGTTGGTTCCTGAATAGTTTTGACTGTCGGCACATACATTTTTTGGCACGGGAACGATTAGGGATCGTTGATTACTGAGATATCTTTGCCTCTCGTCCAGTTTTGATGAAATAAAATTGAATTGTAGTAGACCATCCTGGACATTAATTTTTCTTGTAGAAAATAATCGAGAAGGTATTGCAGTTCATCGGCTACACCATGATTCTACTCTTATACTCTTATACAGCTCTTATACAACGTTGATCCTGGTCAATATTCGATCATTACCAACGGCTTGTACTGCTGTCGTAGTTAGTTGTTGCACTCCTAAACCTGGATTGATGATGATGACTATTAGCAATGTCCTTGTCTTTAGTCAAGGATACTTAGCATCTTTAGCGATTATTTGAAGTCATACCCCATATTTAATGACCCAGGGACATATGTATGCCCAAAATAATGTTTTGGGGACTTGTGTCCCACCATAAGCGTGGAACAAGTAAATATGTACATATGTACATCGCAAAATAAGAATAAAATCCAAACACAAAATTCATGGGGAAAATTTTTAAAAATTGTTAAAGACGCCTGCCTAACAGTTGTTGACATACCCCTAGCGGAGCGACGATCTCACGTGGGCATCTAATAAACTCTGTGGAGAAAAGGGTGAAACTTGAATTGAACCAAATTTTGTTTAAATAGATGCTAGCTGTACAAAAATTTGGGACTTATATGTCGATGAGGTGGCACATAAGTCCCTAATTCATTTGAGTCTTATTTTCCGCTTAAGACATAAATCTCAAATGAAAAACATGGGAATTATGTCGCAGCACCATATTTAGTATTTTGAGGTCTTATCACATCAAAGTTCGAAATTCTTTGTGGTTTCTGGGGGATAACTGATTACAAATTTTTGGTATAAAGACGGCACTAATCAGTTTCTAGGTTTATGATGCACAGACGGACAGAATATAGTTTATATATAGAATTTTTCAATGACAAATACATGTGTGTTTATGCATGCAGTTAGCCAGTATGTGAATTCCGAAAAATTTCAAATCAGACAGTCGTAGTCCAAATTTTCTGAATTTATTTACCACGCATTTTGACCCGATCACAGGAATTATGTACAAGTATATTCGCAACCACATTATACCGCATTTTGCGAAAAGATCTTGGCCTACATATGTACGTATAAGGGCGGGTTTTTAGTTAGAAGGGTCATTGCCCAAAACGGATGCAATGGATGCTAAGGACTTAGAACAGCGCCACATGCAACATGTCCTATTGCGTGACAATTTTTTAGAATTCCTCGACATGGAAACTTCAAATTAGCCGTCAAAATTATTCGATGTTTTGCTCATCCTCCTAGAAATAGGGTAACGTAACTACAATAACTCAAGCAATAAAAGAAAATACCAAGACAATTTCACCACCCGAACGAGCAGGTTTTATATTCTCTGACTTATGTACGTCAGAGCTTGTACTTAAAGCTGCAATAAAAGTTTCACCACTTTTCGTAAAAATGTCATACTTTGCCATAATTTCAAAATGACACCTCTTGTTGGATCACACTGTAGTACAACTACCATTTATTTTGCATCAAGCAAAGCTTTATAAAGTAGATGCACAACTGCTGCCTAGTTTTATAGATCCCGTAATTTATGACACTTAAAAGATCCCAGAGCACAGACCTATTTTACAGCGAATGTTTCCGACAATTCCGAATCAAGAACTGTCACTGTAGTAGGTCCATTAATTTGTAACTCAAAACAGGACATTGGTTTTGCTTCTCTGCGGTCAAGTGCATGTCTGTTGCACAGTTGAAACCGCATTCGCAACCATTTCCAACAGCAGTCATTCATGGAGCTTCCATGCGCATCCAATGGATGGCTGTTAATGAAAAAGGATGTCGTCATCTCTAGCATTCACAAGAGAAGCGGCAACTAAACAAACAAACTGCTTTTTCCTATACACCCGTATGTATCTCCGTCTATTTGAACTAAATGACGAAACGATTCTATTATGTGGTTGGCCACATACGAATAGTGGCCCTTGGGGTGGAGGGTTTTTGATGGCTTGTGACAGATACAATCTTCAATACATCCCCAAACCACGTTATAACAAAATTTTAGGAATGTTCTTGAATTCCCATCCTTAGGTCAAGATATGCCAATCACCTCTAGGATTACCGAAAATTTGCTGCCCATTTCAGAATGCCAAACATGCCTCACCTGGATATTGTATTAATTAATTAAGTTCAATCAGTGTTTCACTTCAGTTCTCTTTACTCTTGTGTTGGCCTGTCAGGTTTGTAGTTTACCTGAAATCCGGACCACCCTTCCTGCCATAAATGCGATGTAAAATTTGTAGCACAGTCTGTCGGTGGATTTCTTGGAATTGGAGTTGCAAAATCATGAGTCAATTACATTGTAACTTTGCATGTTTAATCCCATTATCCTGGTTGATAATGCTCATGAAACTTTGGGGCCAGGTATTAATTTGGGGAATTTCGGAACGAAAGTGAGGAAATGTATTTCAGTTTTGTTGGAATACGAATAGTATTCGGATAATGCTTGTTATGTGCACAAGTCACTTGGTCGTGGATTTAATTAGAATGCAGACCGGCTATTGTGGAGGTGCGTGTGCTGGGTGAGATATGAACAGCTGAGTTGTTCTGCGAGAAGTGCATATCTTGATTTGAGAAGGAGCTGTGCTAAGCTTGTCAGTTTAAATGGATTTCATTAGACAAATGGAGAGGACAAATGACTAAACTTACTTGAATTCGGTGTTACTCTGAGTTGGAATATTTCATAGCACAGTAGCTATTGCAAATGGGATCAGCATGTACCAATGGGGCTTCCGGCCTGACAAATCGACGAACGACTAAGACAACTGGACAAAAACTAACGACTAACCATTTTTCATAGATTTTAGAGGCGCATATGGTGAGCTTTCTTCGTCTTGAGCTCTGCAAGGCGAGGCCAGAATCTGGGACCCCGGCAAAAGTGAACCACCTATGGCACGTGATGAGAAATGAGCAATTCGGGAACAGTTTCGTCGAACTGTGACAAATTTCATGGCAAATATTCCTCCTCGAAGAAGAAGGTGAATGGAGGAGATGATACAACCCCTATCTCTCCTCATATCTATGAGCTGTACCAAGATGTGGATGTGTCTGACTACATCGAGCGAATGTATAATAATGCTCCAGCGAAGGGGATCTCTGAATCATAGCCCCCAGTTTCGAGACGAGAAGGAAGACCAAACTTCCGTTTTAAGGATCAAGAGCACTTGGTCAAGAAAATTGGAAGCAGAGTGATCGAAATCGAAAGAAAGCGGAAGTTGATAGTTCAGACTGTTGTCAGGTATTTGAAACAAGTTTTTCGTTTGTAGATCTGACTGTCGTCTGAACATAGTTACAGTTGATTCAAGAAATTAAGTCAGTCACAGCATCATAACCAAGCTCTCTGTAGTTTCTGTAGAATATGTTATAAAGCCGAGAAATTATTCACTTATTTAGGCCCCAAGTTCCAGGCTCTGTCATCAGGTTAAGAGGTGTAGGTAATAGGTCTGGTGTGTGCAAGCAATAGAGTACTTCATGTGCATTTGCAGCAAAAGATATAAGGATTGAAGAAAAGAACGTCTAAAAGTACATTAGGGAACCTTTTGCTCGCGAAGCAATCTATCTGGATAGTTCCTAAACTCAAAAACTTTGTCCTCATCACACTTTAATGACTGCAAGAACATAAACTTTGACTCCAAGTTAAATTCAAGATTGGCTTCAGTCAGTGTCTTATTAATTGATTAAAGGATTATAGGATCAAAGGAGTTTCGGATAATAATATCGACGTATGAACAGATCTTCGTAGACCTCTTCATCACTGCATTCAATTCATGGAGTATATTTGCATTTTCAATCAAGGAGTTGGAATCCTATGTTTCTAAGGATTTCCTCAAATGGAAAGTGGTCTAGTGGCTAGTGGGTGCCAGTTTTCTATTCTAACACAGATAGACTAGGGATCAAGCAGATGTAATAGATCACCGAAAGAATAATACGAGAACTTGCACTACCTACCTTAAGACGCACTCCTCTTAGAGGTTCGGACATGGTCAGAGGCGTAAGCCTTGTGTTGCTTAAATGAAGGAACTAGAAAAGCCAAAACAGCCTTTTACATATGCATGAGGCAGAATATTTCCAAAGACAATAAGAACTAAACTCTTCTATGACTGCACCATATCGTGAGAAGCCTTAACTTGACGTCACAAGAACAATGAGAAGTACACCTGTACCAACTCTGGACGATATCTCCAACTTGCTTCCGATGGATGTCTTTGTACAAGTCTTGGCAGGAATTCATGTTCTCATGACGAAATACAACCCTCAAATGGATATCCTAGCAGTGACTGAAGCCAGCATTTGGGACAATACGACAAGAAGGTATCACCTTTTCAGTTTACAACCAGTCAGCAATAAAAGTGATTTTTGGTTCAATCCAAGCTTGTAAAGCTTTGTCGAGAAGAGCTACAGGTGCTTACAAGGTTGAAGGGAAAGATCTGGTAATGAGAAGGATAATTAAAAAAAGTTTCATAATCTAGATCAGAACAAGTCAACTCCTCGGTGAACATTATGCCCTTCATACTGATGGTTGAAGCAGGGATTAAGGATGCAAGGAGGATCGTTTCTAGACATTTGTATGTCCACAAAAAGGATATGGTAAAACAAAAACCAACATCCAAAATGTGAGTCATCACAGGACAAAGTACTCCGCAGTACCTCATGAAAAACTACCCCTAACGGCAAAAGAGTAATGTTAAGGACTTGGCTCATAGGTATTACGACCTTTGATGTTATGCTATGAAGGGGGTGTGTGACGGAAAAACTCATTACCGCCAGTCGGACTAAGGTCCATTGTGAATCCCCTTTTAAAAGTAAAAAAAAATGTTAGAATAGGCATCATAACCAAACACGAGGATAGTCCTTTCTACGAATGATCTTTGCAGAAGCTTCACGAATAAAGATGACGAGGTAATTCCCCACCTGTTCCTGCACAGCTCTCTCCCGCACCAGAAAGGTTCACCTAGGAGCATTTTTCCTTAATGAACTTAGTGATCTGACGAATATAGATATCAATAGTCTCCTATGCTTCATTGGAAGTTCGAACTGGTTTTAACGAGTAGATAGAGAGGAACTTATTACCTTTCAACTTCGTGGCACCACACTGGACCTTCTATTGGTTTAAGTGTGCTGGTGTACCAAACCAAACATTGGTGTTCCTCGCTGACTTGAAAACCAGTTGGTACTCTTTATGAAGTGGAAGAGATCCGATATCTGATAGCCTGCTAGCTCTGCGATGCAAACAAAATACCTGTATCCTAGGGGGCAGTGGCAAATTACATGTCAGATTGACTCCACCTCCTCGTTTTCTCCTCCTCGTTTTCTTTTTGCCTAAAATCCGTCATAATGTCGAGAGATGGTATTGTCCTCCTTAGAGTTGGCCTATTTCTCAATATCTATCTCCGGTGTTGAGTCATTCGTATAGACCGTCATCCCTAGATCCTAGACGTATACTATTTGACTTCTTTGCTAGGCTTAGAAGGACTGGGTTTGTTATTAGAGAGAGAGTCGGTGGATTTCTTGGAATTGGAGTTGGAAAATCATGAGTCAATTATATTGTAACTTTGCATGCTTAATCCCATTATCCTGGTTGATAATGCTCATGAATCTTTGGGACCAGGTACCACCTCTACCCCGTCTCCGCAGATTCTCCATAAATCCTTGGACGGAGCATATATCTAGGCTCAGATGCAGAACGCTCCTCGTTTTCTTTTTGCCTAAAATCCGTCATAATGTCGAGAGATGGTATTGTCCTCCTTAGAGTTGGCCTATTTCTCAATATATATCTCCGGTGTTGAGTCATTCGTATAGACCGACATCCCTAGATCCTAGACCTATACTATTTGACTTCTTTGCTAGGCTTAGAAGGACTGGGTTTGTTATTAGAGAGAGAGTCGGTGGATTTCTTGGAATTGGAGTTGGAAAATCATGAGTCAATTACATTGTAACTTTGCATGCTTAATCCCATTATCCTGGTTGATAATGCTCATGAATCTTTGGGACCAGGTACCACCTCTACCCCGTCTCCGCAGATTCTCCATAAATCCTTGGACGGAGCATATATCTAGGCTCAGATGCAGAACGCTCCTCGTATTCTTTTTGCCTAAAATCCATCATAATGTCGGGAGGTGGTATTGTCCTCCTTAGAGTTGGCCTATTTCTCAATATCTATCTCTGGTGTTGAGTCATTCGTATAGACCGTCATTCCTAGAACCTAGACCTATACTATTTGACTTCTACTTTGCTCAGCTTACTAGGACTGGGATTGTTATTAGAGAGACACCAGTCTGATCATCACTCGAATCGGAAACTCATGAAAGAACTATTGTCCTGATGGGAATATTTTCCATGAAGGTACCATCAGTCAAAGACACCTCCACTTTGGCTGCCGCTATAAATTAATCACCAAAACTTAGTCTTCACTCAGATTTACATATGCATACATACATGAATGTATCTACTCGCTCCATTGCCTGCTATCCGATTACAAAAACACTTCCATTAAAGTAACAAAATTACATGTAATTATGATCCACAAAGGCAAGCCTTTGCCACACAATAGACCTGGTTATTGACAAAGCTTTGGTTGCTAATGCGAGTCTGATAACTCTCGAACCTTTGTGCTCGTAATGTAGCTGCTGCTGCTGCTGCTCCTCCGCCGGTCTCATTAATCAAAGCAGATAGTCTAGATCAAATTCAGTCGGCAGTAAACAAACACGCAAATTACACCCCCATGCAGCTGTGTTGAAAGTTATCCGCCAAATAATCCAACCCATTGATTGCATTGTGAGCACACATTCATTTCTCGTGTTTATGCGTTCGCCGTAATCAAACCCAAAGTGCAGGATGCACATTAAAACAAATCAAATGCAGTACACAGGATAATCGATTCCCACCACCCAACCAACTCCCTCCAAGCCCAAAAAATAAGGACCATACGAACAAAAACAGAAAAGAAATAAAAAAAAGGTAAAACAGCAAATCCAATTGAAGATTGATTGGAACGCTGGCTTTATGCGCGGTTGAACTTGGATCCGTGCACGCGCGTAGTGTAAAGGTAGATATTTAATTAATTCCGTGCTATGCATCCTTCCAGCCTCTTCTCGGTGCACCACTCTACGCGCGCCGCTCCAATTGGCAATAGTCTCGTGTTGCGAAAAATTCACTTGTACCACATACAGTTGTGCACCCCATAGTCCTCAGCCGCCTCACAATGCTTGACACATGTATGGTTCGTATCTATAGCTTCCTCTCTTAGCCTTGCTCTCCTCATTCTCACTCTCTCTCTCTCTCTCTCTCTCTTTCGGTGAGTGTGTGTGTATGGGTGAAATAAAATGAAATTACCTTAACCGCCGACGTATCTGGAATGAAATAAAAATTTCACAGAGGTGGCACTCGGCACGCTGCTGCTGGAGTTGGAGCCAAAAGGATTTCGGGTGGATTGGCCGGAAATCTAATTTCGTTATGGATAAAAGCCCACTGGAGTTGGTACCGTTCCGAAATATTTTATTAAGCCATAAAGTTTTATTGCCGCAACTAAATGTTTAAGTGGAGCGAATGTACTGTGAATAACTGTTGGCAATTACATGTCCCGAAAAGGAATTCGCAAACAGTTTTAGGATTGGTATTCAAAAATATAAAAAAAAAAAAAACAAGCACCAAACTGTTACACAAAGCTAGCGCTTAGATGGAGATGCATTGTCCCATGATTCCAAAATTATTGCCTCTTAAGTTTATTCATTTGATAGACGAATCAGGAAGAATGAGTCTGTCCAGGATAATGCACATTCTCTCTTGAAACTTACGAACATGAAACTTACGCCATCCCTTAGAGCTTATTTAAAACAGCACACTTACTTACTTAAGTCCTGTATCCCCTTGTGGGTCCTAGGGCCTCGACATTACCATGTCTCAATTCTTCCAACTCCTTCCCAGTTGCCGTGCTTCCTTCTCAACTGTTTTGCTCGACGTACTCCTAGGACCGCCGCGTATCCTGCCATCGTGAGTAAGCAAGTTCCATTGCATCGCGAGGTTAGCTATGGACCTGTCACCCTATGTCCAATCCTTCATGGATTATGGACCTTCACCAAATGACAGCAAACGTGGAGAGGGAAGCAGACATCGTTGGTCTGGAGACTAAATCAGCAAAAACAAAAATGATCAGCCTAGGACTGAACCCATCCACTCATGTATGCATTGCTGGACAAACGGTTGAGAGAGTAGAGAGTTTCCAATACCTTGAGAGTATTGCCTCAATCGACGGCGGAACTGAACTGGATATAGCTAGCCGAATAGGCACAGTTTGGCGTAGTAATTAATACGATTAGCGTAACCACAAAACTACGACTGTTCGATTCCAACGTTGAATCCGTGCTGCTATATGGATGTGGTACCTGGAGCACGATCGCCATTATTACGAGGAAGCTGCAAACGTTCGTCAATAGGTACCTACGCTATATCTTTAAGATTTTCTGGCCAAACCGTATCTCTAACGAACAGCTCTATCAGAGAACAGGCCATGAACTTATAGGCACAACAATACGACGGCGAAAGTGGCAATGGACAGCAGGCATACAGTCATACGTCGTCGGCGTAGTCGAGGTGTTTGAGTTCAGAGGAGTCCATCGGATTACCCCGTTTTCTTTTGATAAGGCCACATTTATCATGTCGCTAATCACCAATAAAAATAGTATTGGTGAAAGTATGCAGCCTTGTCGAACTCCACTTTGGACTTCGACAGCATTCCTCTGTGCAAAACGTGACATGCAGCGAGCCAGTTTAAATATGTCAAGAACTAGCAGCATTTTTGGACACTGAAGGGGCGTTCAACAATATAAACTTGGAAACAGTCAGAACAGCACTCGACCAGACTCACACGAATCCTTTTCGTGAGATTGGATAGAATGTGTGTTCAATGCATGCAACATTCCGAATTGGGCTGCAACCAATCGCAGACTAAAGGCTAGTTTTTCTAATTAGTTTGGGACTAATATGATAGAAAGGACTAATGAACTTCTTTCGCTGTATAAACCACACTTGACTGTCCACATAGGTATACTCACGGTTTACAGTCTACCTATCATCGTTCTTTTTCACAAAACTTAACCGCTGCGCCAAAAATGGGACTCATCGGAGAAGCTAGCCAAAGTCAGGATTACCCGCTAACATTTGCATTACCGAACTCATGGCATTGTCTAAGGCTGTCTGACTGCAGTTCTTGCGTCAGCACAATCTTATACGGCCCAAATGCAACCACAAAGCAAGCCGGGTTGACTCTGGCGACGACCAATTCAGTTGGTCTGTGCCGAATCGACATTTCCGGGTTTTCTTCGATATTGGCCGTCACGTCGGTTTTTTTTTTTTTTTGATTTCATACCAATCTCTGCCTGATTGGTGGCTTATGGTCTAAAAGACTGTACTCACCCTTAAACTTTTTAATCGAAGACGTAATGACGACCGAGACGGAATTTTTAAAATTTTCTTACGTTCGTTAAGCACGAAACGATGCATGAAGAATGTAGAATGGCAAACCATGCTAAATATTTTGACAGCTGAATGTCATTGGTAACTTTGACAACTAAACATGACAACTAAACAAGTATTACTGCTGTCTGGTCACCCTTTACTTGTTTGGCAGCCATCAATAGTGAATGTTCTCAGCGAATTAGGCAATGGTTCAGTGGTAAACGGTTTGCCAACAATAAAGAGATAGTGTCAGCGTTTGAAGACTATTTTGAGGAGCTCGGCAATTCTAACCCAAAAAAGGGAGACAAGGATTTTTTTTTATTAAATTTGATGTTTTCTTTGTAAGGTCAGGTACTTCTGGGACTACCCTCGCTTACAAGCAAAATCCTTTCAACCAGTAGATACTAGTCATCTTAGTTCATAAGTTGCAGCTTATATAGCCAAACTTTCCAACAACTTTAAGGAAAATACTCACTACACCATATTTGATTTCACATTCAATCCTATCCAGACTTGTGGGGATTTGTAACATAAATGCTTTAAAACTGATGTGCCTTTTACCAGCCGTAGACAGATAGACATCAGTACCTGTCACGCTACTGAACAGATCTAGCCAAGTCTAGAGTATACTCTAGCTGTACAGAAAAAATAAAAAATCACCAAAAACTTAATTGGAATTGAAAATGGTTTCGAAAGAATCCGAATCACTGAAGAAGAAAAAAAATTGAATCCGTGACATCTCTAGATGTATTTTTAAGTCAGTGCGTCTTTACCTCAAGCCGTCTAGTACTTAACCTCTCCCAAGTTTTAAAAACAAGATTACTTGAAGGTTCTCAAAAATATCTCAAACACTATTGCGCAAATAATACTCACTTACTTGTATTTTGACAGCTGGATGTCATTGGAAATTGTCATCAATTTCTATCTCTACATCTTCCTCTATGATCAAGCTGACATCTCGTCGGGGTGACAAATACACTTTGCATTACATTTATTTGTGGCAAAAATTTATTAGAAATCATGTTAGTACTGAAGGTAACTTGATTTATGGGATTAGTATGCCCAAAAGAGATAAGTAAACAAGTAAACACGAGAGCAGTCAAACAAACCGATCGAGCCAACATTTTTAGTGCAACTGATTTGGAAGAGATTGCACTGAGTTCTGAACGAGCAGATTGCAGAAGAAGTAGAAGTAGTAAGGTCACCAAAGGTTATCTTCGTATCTACAACGTGTTCAACTCTTAAAAAAAATATTTTTTCGTTTTTATTACGAGATGCGCATTAGGTTTAGATCGTGTTTTTCGAAGAACTGCCATACAAAATGATTTCGTTTAAATGCCAATGATTCTATGTATATACATATGTACATACATATTGTGACTAATCTAGTTATGTACATCGAACTCAGGCTGTGTTCATCGTGAAGGGAATTTGTGTAGCGCGACGCGATTGCTTTTCGAGCGTTTTTAAGCGATACCCCCACCAACGAAATGGCAAGCAACTGAGTGTTTACGACACGATAGAACGATTTCGTTTTATTTATGTTTTGACAGTCGTTCTCGTCGGTCGCCGTCGCTTGAAGTTGGTTGTATTCGCTTTGCTAAACCATGAACACTTCCATGTGTACCATACGTATCCGGACCGTGTTCGCTTAACCGTGTTCGCTTAACAGTTTTAGAAAGGAAGCAGATGTGTCAAACTCCGGCATATGGTTGACATTTAGTAGAGAATCGTTCTAGGAATCCGCAAAAGGCTGTGTTCGACGCCGAGCGAATTCATGTCACGCGGAGCGATAGCTTTTCACGCGATCGTTTGACGGTGAACACATCCTAAGGAATAAGAGACATTACTTAAACATAATGGAAGATTGTCAGATTGTACAAATTACTCCGATTTTGAATGAATTTATACATAGAATCAGACTCATTTTCAAATAAGACGGGCTATGATGGATAAAATCTAGTCAACATATTCAGTATTGAATGTTCCTCTGCCACTGAGACTGCGCACCGGTCGAAGAACCAAAAACATTGTATCTCAGCCGTAAGTAAGGAGTGCCATTGAAACAATATTATGGGTCCTTATTTCATTTTATACGGATTTTTGAACTTTTTCTGAAAAAGCTTCCATCAGTCTTTTCACTTTTTTGGAGCTATTTGTCCAGAGTTTTGGAATTTCTCCATAGTGTTGACAGGTCTCGCTTTTGGCCAGTCCTCAATATCTTTCGATTGACCTAAATTCTAACGAATGCGGAGGACTGGCCTCTCTAGGCAGTCCATAGTGACATAATGCAAGATCAGGTCGAAATAGGGGGCATCTTGTATGATTGTTATACAAAGGCCTTAAACGCTTCTGCAGGAACTCATTCATGTAAATTTTGCCATTTATTTATCCAGTGGTGGTGAATGTGCGGCTTCTGAGGGCACAAGGACAAATTGCTTGCCAACGCAGGAATTATTTTTCCAAATTTTTCTTTTGGTTGTTTTCGAAACATTGCTTCCACACTTCCCCTACCTTCGGCAGTATAAAATTCCTGCGCTGGAAGCTGCAAAAAGATTGGTTACATCGTCCATTATGGTCAATGAAAATTTGGTCCTTCCTATCTGGAACTTTTTGCACTTTGTATGGTTTCAAGCCCGTAGATTTTTCCACTCTGTGAACTAAAAAAATCGAACAATCTAGGTACTTTCTTCTGCCAAATTTCGTTCAGAAATGTTTAGATTTGTTTAGGAAACTTGAACATTATGGTGGCCCATGGTTTATAAAATTGGTTTTTCGACCAGATCCGTCTTTCCATCGACTGAGAGATCCTTTTTATAAGTTTTGATAGCAGACGCAACTGTTTTTCTATTACATTTACGATTTTTTTGCGATTTTTAGATACTCTTACGTCTATCTTGGATTAGCGAAGTTAAATACAGATTGACTGTCTTAACTACATATTTATCAGAAATGGTACAGAAATTAAAAATAATATACGGGGTCCTTGCAAAAAAACAAGAAGCATGTTGATGTCATTATGGATTTGTGCCGGTTTGCGGTTAATGGAGTTCGCTAGCGTGCTATGTTCAAAGACTACAATTGTCCAGAATTGAATGGACTTGACATCAGTCATATGCGGTTCCAACAAGATGATGCCACAAGTCACACAGGTGGTGAAATGATTGATTTATTGATAGGGAAGTTTGGTAATCCCGCTCAATCTTGAGAATTGATTCAATCGAAGGGGCTGCGATTTAACGTCGTTGGATTTCTTTTTATTGGGTTACGATAAATCGCTGATTTATAACAACAAAGCTAGAGGATGTCACAAATAGTATTAAACGAAAAATTGTCAACGTTCCGGTCAACATTGTCAACTGGTATGCCTAGAGTTCTAGTGGCAACAGATGCCAAATCTGTTAAAGTCTGTCAATGTCTGTCGATACCTTTTAAAAGCAAAGTGTTCGAAGCACGTTTACTAAATTGGTTTCTCAAAATATCTCAAGCACTGTTTTGGAAACAATACTCACCTACTAGTGTCAATTTCTATCTCTACATCTTCCTCTATGGTCGAGATGGCATCTCATCGGAACAATAAATACACTTTTTGTTATACTTGGCCGAGATAAAAGTTTAACAGAATCCGTACTAGGACTATCAGGATTCAAATTAATAGGATTAGTTCGCCCGAGAGTGAAAAACAAAAAAGGAAGCAAGAGAGCAGCCAAACAAACCGATCGAGACCACATTTTTAGTGCAACTGATTTGGAAGAGATTGCACTGAGTTTCGAACGAGCAGAGTGAAGAAGTGATAAAAGCAGTGGAGTCACCAAAGGTTATCTATGTATCTACGAAGTGTTCAACTTTCAGTGCATAAATGTCTTGTGTTTGGTTTTTTTT
This sequence comes from Xylota segnis, assembly GCA_963583995.1. NCBI lineage: Eukaryota > Metazoa > Arthropoda > Insecta > Diptera > Syrphidae > Xylota > Xylota segnis. Next base: position 6,640,569 of record OY757237.1, read on the forward strand.
AGTTTAGGGAAATTGGGAAATAAATCAATTCTATGTCAAGAGATCCGCTCTAGGTTTAGAAGCAGTACCATTTGGGGAACAGAGAATCCCCACACGAGATCCATGAAACACCATTGCATGACCATGAATTGACTGGGCCGGCGGCGTTAGCGCCAAACCCATAATTGGGACATTTTTCTTTAGAGAAGACGAAACAGTCGATGCGAATCGATTTCGTTGGATGTTGGCCCATTATGTCTGCCCAGAAATGTGTAAAAAAAAGGTCTGGTTACTGGTTTCAATACGGCACACTCCAAATCAAACAAAGCAGTTTCTGTAACGAAAATTCACCAAACATTTGCTGTCAAAAAGTAGCGACATTGACTGGCCACCCAGTACTCCAAATTTGACCTCTCCGGACCTATTCTTGGTAGAACAATTGAAAAAAACTGGTAAGGAGCTTATTCCCAGTCTCTCCCGATCGTCTGGCAAACATTCAAAAGTAAAACTGTTAAGAAAAAGTCAAAAAGCGCCGGGGTACTAGAATATTCTAATCCTAGACGTTTCGGAATGCGGTTTAAACGGGTCCAGACTGATGTAAATATTTGAAATGAAGAACACCGTAGTACATTTCATGGAACTCTCAGCGAAGTAGTGAACATTTTAAACTTCCTCGGCTGTTAAGTCAGCCTTCATGACAACTTAATTTCTCAATACATTTCGATGGTTTTGGGCCCAATTTCACGAAGAACTCGACCAATATTCTTAATGAGTGTCTGAATCGTTTGTGAATTGTTGGCTCAACAAAATCTTTAGCTCTTCCGCGGTACCCAAGCAACGTCACCAAAATGACTTATTACGAGTACACGATCCTTAGTATAAAATAAATTGATTGTTAAACAGCTTATGTTCTTCCTGGAACTCCTAACTAGCTCCCCTAGTCCGAATAATCCGAGATCTTTATGAAGAATTCCCCTCAGGGAATGATGTTCAGTACCTGAGATCTTGGACACTTTGACGATCTCGATTTAGACACATACTTTCAGGAATACAGGAATATGTTCGGTTATCAATCGAAAACAAGTGTCACGAACTTTCTTCAAAAACTTGCGTACACCAGCTATGATTGGTGGATTATTTCGGTCGAAATTTATTTTCAAAATATAGGACTGCTTAGGGAAAACAGCATCAGCGTACATCGTACATCGATCGATACTGCGTTTCGGTTACCTGCTCGAACGCATAAGAACTGTCAGTGTCAAACCATGATTCAAAAAGACAAGATGGCAGACCATTTCAGTTACTAATTACTAAATTGTATTGTACTTACTCACTATGTGCGTCTACACCTACGTAAATGGTCCAATCTGCACCTGGGTTTGGTAATCATCAAACTTTGTTTAAATACTCTTCTCGGATTCGCTGTAGAATAGACAACACAGCAAAGTACAAAAAATATCAACACAACTAACCGCGGCAACATTTTGAAGCTACTAATTCGTATTCGAATTGAAATAATGAAAACCAATCTTCACCATGAAGTCACTTAAGGTTATCTGCATAAAAGGAATTCCCCGTATTTTAAAGTTCGAAGTTCAATCAGTTAAGCCGATTACAGTATTGAAACGAGATTGAGTTTGTTTACAAAAAAAATCTATAATTACGTTTTTCTAAAAGTTGAAGCGCTCCAGTGACTCACCAGGGTGTTCTATACTTTTTACTTGCACCTATACCTAGCATGTACCTATGTTGGTTTCCTGAAAATGTTCGAACTCGAGATTTTAATCAAACTTCACTTTACTATGATGAAGAAGTCCAAAAGAGTGGGTCTGCCAATCCCATCTGTCTGTCTGTCTATGCCCGAGGCTACTTCCTAAAAGGGTGGATGGATTTATATCAAATTTCATACATAGGGTCTGTGGGATGATCCCTAGAGGAGAAATCGCAATTTTCTTTCTAACCTCAAAATTAAGGATACTTTGCTTATAGCGACAAACTTTTGCTTTATTTTCATATATAGACGCATAGACTTCCTCGACTTCGCTGAGAGTGCTTCAAGCGGTCCGTCCAATTTTTGATGACTAAGTCCAATATGTGCGGCGTTATTCCGGGAATAGCATCTCGAATGTTAGCCTGCAGCTCGTCTAAAGTGGTTAGCTTATTAGCTTAGACTTAGGACTTGACGTAGCAGCCATAGAGTTGTGTCAAGTCGCAAAATCGCTGCGGGCAATTGATGAATGCTAGCCGTGAGATGACCCAGATTTCTCCTTGACAACTTCGAGAGTTGGGTCGCTTGAATGGCACGTAACGCCGTTTTAATGGAATCATAGCTGGGATATATCGATGTTTTCTAGCTCAGGCAGACAGAAAGTCGGTTAACATCGTTCTATACCTGAGACCCTTGACGGTAATTGTGTCTCCTTCCTCACTTCGAAAGATGATTGCAATAAACTTTGGCACACAGTCAATTTTTGTTGATGCATTGATGGTTGCTCGAACACTTGTTGACTGTGTTGGCTCCAATAATGGCAATTCTGCTTGTTGATATAACCACTGAGCCAAAAATTGGCCCCAATGAATTTTTGGTCATCCGGATATTTGGTCAAAATTTTAAGGAGTCAATTAGTGAACTCACGGCGGTGAGCACAATGTTATACGGATGTAGGCCCAAATCCAACCGCAAAATAAGCCGGGTTGACTCTTTGGCGATGCCAATTCAGCTGATCGTTCATTTCTGGGTCTTCTTCGATATTGGCCACTACGGGGGCTATGTGTTCTTTATTTCGCACCAATTTATATCTGGTTGGTGACTAAAGGTCCAAAAGACTGTACTCATGCTCAAAGTTTTCCACCGTGCGGCGAATTGCCTGCACACTGTAGCCATGATGACGCCTGACCTCATAACGAAATCCATCCGCCGTTGATCGATTCTATTGAAGAGGAGACGAAACGAGTTGGCCAACTCAACTATTATAGAAAAACAACTATCTGTCAAAGACAAAACGTCACTGTTGCCAAAAGTACCAAACAATGTCAGAGCGGATGTTCTAGGCAACTGGAAGTATTATACGAAAATATTTTTCTTTTCGACCAAGGTTGGGACAAAGATCGTGGATCTTACTCATGGATATATGTATGTACATACATATGTACATATATTCATATCTCTGTGGATCAAGTAAAAGATTGTTAATGACTTCTGAGAAGGGAGGGAGAACTCCTTCCTCTAGATTACCTATTTTCTTGGAACGAAGTATTCCTTGTCTCTTTTTGTCGAGACGGTGGAAGGCACCTTCTGTGAATTAACCTTTTCTGTATACGTACTCACTCGAGTCCAAAACGATAGTCGAATCTAACCGCCCTTCAAAATCATTTATGAGTTTTGAGCCTTTGAGCCAACTCACTGTCCTATTGCCTGGCTTGAACCGGCAGAATGAGATCTCTTGTAGAAGCGCTGGAATTACACCATTGGAGCCTTTAAGTCTCTTGAAGACAGCTCCCGTAGATTCGTACTAAATTCATTAGTCATTCTCAAAACATCTGTTTTTAAAAAAATATTGCGCATACGCCACCGAAGGAGTAAATCCAGGCTTGCTACCAGAATCCGGTTCCTTTCATATTAATGATTTATTATGCGCGCACTTGGAAATTCAACTTTCCTTTGCCAGCAACTTTTCCCAACGAAATGGAAGAGTGCAGAGCAACTTCCTAGCAAAACAAGAAAACACCAGAGACGGGGTGCTGTTCCTATCGCAGCTCAATCATGCCAAAAGCGCGGAGCCACCATGAAGGAAATAAGTGTTTTGCCAAAGTTTTCCTATCGATGTGCAAGGCTATTGTGTGAAACAGTTCCTTGCACCCCTTTCGAGTGCAATCAGGGGAAAACCAATTAAAGTGATAAACATATCGCATCGCAGTAGTTCTTGGGAAATAAGTTTGTGCACAGGAAAAACATTTACATAGAGACAAGGATGCAACCGCACTGGCGAAAGGAGCAGAATCAAATCTGCATGAGCCCTGCTCCCAAAGCCAGTGAAATGTGAATTCCAAAGTTGTTGGCGGAACACAGCTAAGGTAGTGCTGTATAGAGCTTTATTTATTTTTGACCAACTGACTTGAGGGCTCCATAAGGAAAAACTTTTCAAATTATGAAATGGAGTCGTCGGAACTCATCTGGTCGGTTTGATTATTTGCTGCAATGGCAGGAGTTTCTGTTGACTGGTGTATCTGTAGATATACGTGCGGTTATTGGTTCAGTGGAAGTGCTAGTTGCGAAGTCAATTGGAGACAAGTTGAATATGTCCTTAAACTATTGGTTGTATGATACACATATTGGCTCAGTTCAGGACAGGTTCGGGTAGGGCTTTGGTCTGAACCAACCAAGATCTCGATCATTTGACAGCCAACTTGACATCTTCATCATCATAGTCCAATGAAATGGACAATATCTACCAATAACACGCAAAAGTATCGATAACAATCCGGATCAGGCCTAAGTTCTCCGACATTAGCCTCATAATGAACCCACTTGCTACTGAGAAGAAAGATGAGAAACCACTGTGATGAATGTTCGAAAATTCCGAGGTAAGAGTACATAGACTCGGATCTCGACCACGTTTTAGCCATGATATGGATGGGATACCCCAAATCATAGAAATAATGCCAAAAAACGGTCCAGGACAACACTTCTAATGGCCTGGGTGTCTTAAGAACCTCACAACGAAACTCCTGGTTCTAGTATTTCCTACATCACAATACCATAGTTGCTCGTAACCTCTCAGAACTTCCATGTACACTCTCACCAAATAGAATCCTTTATAAGGTCTGCTTGGATAGTATCTCAACTGAAAACCAAGTCCCAATTTGAAAGAAAACATCCCAGCTTCCAAGCAGATACTGTTCGTAACAGAAAGATTTATTTTTATTTTATTGATATACCTCTTTGCCTATTCTATCAATTTCGAAAAAAGGTCCGAAAATGCTTTACTTTTTTGTTTTAGGTAGGTTAACACGTATGGCTTCTTCTGGTTTTGGTTTCACGTCCTTAATGTTCTTTAAAGTTTCCATCTTAGTACATTCCTCATCACTACTCGTAGAACCAAAAGAGGAGCCAAAAGTTGAATGCAAGGATTCCTCATCGTCGTCGTCTTGACTAGATGCAGAGTCTTCAATAGCCGACACGAAGCCCTCTTCTTCGGAGTTATCTTCATCTCCACTGTTAAGTATTTTCTTCGACTTAAGAAATCTTGCACGAGACATTTTTTTTTGTTTTTTATTTAAACAAAAAAAAAAATGATGAAAATCAACAAAAATCAAACGTGAAGGGAAGAAAAATATTATTAGAAAGAAAATTTGACATTTAGGCTGTCAAAGAAAGTTGGGCAAGAAATCATCGAGTGCTGACATCTATTAATTGGAGTTCAGCCAAACCGGAAAGGCTTTTGTCAATGCTCACATAGATTCACAGACGAGTGGTAAAACATCAGTTTTGAAGTGAAATAGGGCAAATATACTCTCGAATGTTTGTCAGACACTTATCGAGACACTTATATTGTATTTTCGAACAAAAGCGAAACACATGAGGAAGGAAACTTTAAACCTTTTGATACAAATTTGACTATACACAGCTGTTGACAGAATTCTAACCAATTGGTTCCTAGTGTGACGTCTCACTAGTGAGTTCTTGAAACTACATATATTCACAACATTTCCACTAGCTTGCACCTTAGGGAATCAACAATGTTGACTGGTTGGCTGGTCGGTTTGGTACATGGATCCTTTGGGTCCATTGTATTCCTCTCTACAGAAAGTTTGGAAGAATGAGGTACATAAGTGATGGATGGGTGGGGCTCACTACTCCCAGAAGTGTCTTATTTTTTCTAACGAACACCAAGACTTTCTCGGAGTGAAAATAGGTCAGCCTGGGCAGGTGTATGCATCTTAGCTCTTAGGACATGGTCGAGGCTTTCTTCGTCTTTCTCGGATCCCAAGAAATTGTTTGATGAGCAGTCTGTAAGCATATTAGCATTTTGTAAGCGTGTTCGTTCAGATTTATGTGTCCGGTGTACAGATTGGGCTACCAGTCTACAACCGGTGTAGACAGGCGAAAGTAGAAGAAAGACCAAAGTCTACCGAAATTCTATACACCTATCATCCTTTAGACAGATTTTTGAGAAAGAACGTACCACGCATATCCCCTCTTTATCACAATCAGTATAACTACAGAGCGGGCAGATCCACAGAAACTTCTTAAGAGGTAGTACTGTGTGCCTTATGGCCAACGAGGGACTTTGTACGAAGGTTCGAAGGGATTGCACTAGCTCTGGATAGAAAAGGAGTAATTTTTATGATTTTTTGAGTACACGATCATCAGAGACTCATACGGAAGGAACCATCAAGGTCAGCAGAGCAAGAGCTACTGTTGATGAGCTACTTGATGATTAAGTCAGATGAGTTTGATGAAAATCTTTGAGACATCATAAAGTACAATAATTCGAGACTGGCTCTAACCAAATCAGATAAAACCCACAATAGTACCCTTCACGAGCAAAAGAAAACATGTGCGGGGTACAATACTGACGCCAGTCAAAGAAGTAATAGGTATAAACCTGTACAGTAGACTTACCTGGAAAAAGCATACAGGAGAGATAGCCGAAATAAGTTGGACGAAGAGAACCAATCGAGTTGTTAGAAGGCAGACACTCAACAAGGTGGAAGGCGGTATTACAGGAGTCATGAGAACTTGGCCAAATGCAGCTTTGGATGGAGGTACTACTGCAACTGACTCCTCTCCTTCTGACTGAGGAATCACACAATCAAATGGTACACAGATGGGTCAGGAACTGACGAAGGAACTGGAACGGGAGTATTGGGGCTTAGAACCCAATATATACTATGAAACCATAGAGAAAGGATTCACACAAGTGCACTAGTCCTTTCAGACTGAAATCTATGGCAAAGGTAGATGTATGGAAATTAATCTTAATGGAGGCCATGCCAAATGTACCAGGTAACCAAATTATGCCAATTGTGACGGATAGCCAAGCCGCAATCATGGCACTTAATGACTGCAGAAACTTAATGAACTGGGTAGGAGAAACAAGTCTCTGTGCCTGGCCATGTGGGAATAGAGGGTTATAACATGGTAGACTCCCTAGTAAGAAGGGGAGCATCAGAAAACTCATTTCCTCAAAAAAAAAGTTCAGAAACTAGAAAGTGAGACCAGTGTAAGAACCTGGAGTAATGGTCAAGGCATGAGACAAGCCATGAGGGCAATACAACCGGAAAAGATTCGAAGCATGCATCACAATGAGCAAGAATAGCGTATCCTAATAGGCTTCTAAATGAGGCACTGTAAACTCAGGAAGTACTTAAGGAAGCTACGTACATATGTAAGAAGGAAGGTCTCTGCGTTGAGTGCAGTAAATTCCAGTGACTGACTTATTTGAGCAAGCACCAGTTATGAGAGGAGGTATTACAGTCACTACAGCTAACTCTCGGACTTGGATTCTTAAAGGACATTGGATTAGAGAGAGTGCTCTCTAATCAGATTTCTTCGGCGAAGACGTAGTAAGAGTACATAAACCTCAAAACGATTCGAATGTTATGCGAGGTCACGTACCTCTCCAAGATGTCAATAGGGGGATCAATGGATCAAACGGTCGCAATGAAATATCCCCCCCATTAAAAGAGGGGGCGTTCGACTATGGCTTTGGTCGCTTTGTAGGTTTGCAGTCCTTTCCACATTTTATCGTGGTTTTTCCGAACGAGCTACTGTAAGGAGTTTATATAACCTTTAAGGGTACTGCTGTAAAGTGTATAACTATAGACATGAGCCCACTTAGCCAGCGATACAGATTAAGTAACACCACATCTTGACGTTGAAACAACCTTCCTTTTCGAAAAGATTGACTAAACTTTCGATCTACATGGACAAATCCTAAACCGACGTTGAACTTGTCTCTTGAATTCACTCGTCTGAATAGCGTGCTTAGTAAGACTTCAAAACCACGGCTCGAACAATCAAACTATAAGCAAAATCCAAATTCTTCCAGAAAGAAAAAAACATACATTCATCCACGTCCACCACAAACTACTTCTAGTTTCGGTAAAATTTTCCCCCTACCTCCATCCTAGATTACTCCTCTGCTGGTTTGGACAAGGTTTGGACTTTCTTCGCAGAAGTCAATGATTAAGAGCCTTCCCACCACTGCTAGAAGAAACTTTAAAAATTCTTCCCGATGAATACGTGGAAAACCAATTTAAAATTTTCTTCGAAAAGAATTCGATAAAAACCCTTCTCCCATGGCTTGACCCGACCAAAACCACCAATTTGTTCAGAAACCAACTGCAGCACCACCACCATCAACAACTATACAACTGACTAGGACGCGGCAATTCTATGCAAATGTCCTGCATGTCTTCGAAATGTTGAAAAGTTTCCTGCTGTGAAAGTTTCCCCCCCTCCCCCTGTTTAGTGTGTGTGCATGTGTGTATTTAGTGACATTCCAGCTGAATATTGTATGTGCATGTCAACTGAATGCACAGACAGGTGCCTACAGACGCTAGACAGGTATGCGAAATGCCTTCGCCTTGCAATGCCACTAAGTGCATGACAATGTCCTCTTTAAGATATCGTAACACTCGGATGACGGGAGAATATTAAATATTTAAACGGTCGAATGCAGTAAGTTACAGCGCCCAGGATGTGTCGGAGAGTGTCGCAAGGAATTCCTGAAATTTATTTGAAGACTCCTCTCGGTTCGAAGAATTTGGAAACTTACAGGAATTCTCAGGGACCCTGTTGTCAGTATTCGACTGAATAGTTTCCTAGCCAAGTACAACCCCACCTACGTTGACCAACTTAAGTGGATTTCATTGTAAGTTTTAATTTAACGTGTAAACAACAAAGTAACCGACCATGTAACAAAAGATAAAAAGGTATTTATTCTGTTTATGTGTGTTTCGTCAGAAGGCGGCCTCGTTATTAAGGAAAGTTTTTCCTTTGCTTCCAGGGGATTCTTCTTTCCTTTATTATTCCATTAAGACGGCAATGGCGTTTTAGCACCTGTGAAGGATGAACAATGATTGACAAGCCCGTCTTCGTGGGGCTTTGGACGAATTCTAACGAACACGACCGCCGAAAAAAAAGGAAAATATGTAAATGTCGTGTGTCCTTTGAGTTTTTCTTTTCCTTTTTTGGGCGTAACGTAAACAATAGCATTTTATTCCTGTTCGCTGTCATTTAATTTAAAAGCCCCGAAAACAGAAGTTGTGGTGAAAATTAAAAACTTTCCATCGGATACAATGGAGGATTTACATAAACCTGAGTCTGGGGTCTCGTGCGAAGCAATAAAATTGGTAAAAATGGTAAAAGTTTTTCCTGTGAAACGCGTTGACAGGTGATTGGGTATAATGCGATAACAAGTGCTTATTGATGCGGAAAATGTTGGGTGAGAATATTTTGGTATTTTCGGTCGTTTATGTAAGAAAGTTCGGCTAAGCTCGTCAGTTTCCGCCGTGGGTTTCAAGGCTCCAAGAACCATCGCACCCAAGTAACATAACCTCTCTCTCCCCCGATTGTTTGGCTGCAAAATTCACGAACTCCACAGTTTTTGATCTAGGACTGCTGGTTGCACCCCATTTCGATAATGACGATCACATGTTAATCGCTGAACTCCTTCACACTGTAAGTTACGCTCTGCCCTAAATCTATAATCACATAGTAGGTCTCATTGAAACTTCTGATTTTAGATTTCTGATTTCTGATTTCTGATTTCAGATTTCTGATTTCTGATTTCCGATATCTGATTTCTGATTTCTGGTTTCTGATTTCTGAATTCTGAATTCTGAGTTCTGATTTCTGATTTCTAATTTCTGGTTTCTGGTTTCCGATTTCTGATTTCTCATTTCTGGTTTCTGAACTCTGATTTGTGATGTCTGATGTCTGATGTCTGTATCTGATTTCTGATTCCTGATTCCTGATTCCTAATATCTGATGTCTGATGTCTGAGTTTTGATTCCTGATTCCTGATTATTGATTCCTGATTACTGATTTCTGAGTTCTGAGTTCTGAGTTCTGAGTTCTGAGTTCTGATTTCTGATTTCTCATTTCTGAATTCTGAATTTCTGAATTCTGATTCCTTATTTCTGGTTTCTGATCTCTGATTTCTGATGTCTGATGTCTGATGTCTGTATCTGATTCCTGATTCCTGATTCCTATTATCTGATGTCTGATGTCTGAGTTTTGATTTCTGATTTCTGAGTTTTGATTCCTGATTCCTGATTATTGATTCCTGATTACTGATTTCTGAGTTCTGAGTTCTGAGTTCTGAGTTCTGAGTTTTGAGTTCTGAGTTCTGATTTCTGATTTCTGATTTCTGATTTCTGATTTCTGATTTCAGATTTCAGATTTCAGATTTTCTGATATCAGATGAAGCCAATCGAGCTCATGGACAGTAATACTTCAGTGAAAAGGATCTTCGAATCACTGTGCCGATGGTCGAGACAACTAAGAAGACCGAATCTCAGTTTTATGGCTATCAGGGATGCCACAGCGCTTGATCTAGATAACTGGAAGCAACGTGCCTAACGAATAACGAATTTCTTTTCTTTTAAAGGAGGAATGAAGGAACGCTTTAAAGCCTAAAAATTTCCAATGAACTTGAACTTATCGTGCCTATTGTAATACGACTCAAACGAATATAGGCAAGTTAAAAATGTTCTTGGATCTATGTACAAAAGATTAGGACCGATGGATCGTATTTTAGGCGATTGTTCACCATAAACTAATGAACTACTAATCACATTATTGCTAAAGCTGCTACAAAAGTTTTCCGAAAGCGAAACATTTTCACGTCCTGGTGCTGCATCTGTGTACCTCGTCCAAACAAGAAATGACTTTCAGTACACACAGGATGCAAAGAGGAAATAAATTCCACAACACAACCTCTATCGCATAAAGTATTCATTTTATTCCTGTGTATCCTGCAACCTTACCAGACGTTGACATTGACACTATTACCGCCCTTAGCCGTTGTTCCAATTTCCTTTGCCATAGCTTTCCCGTGTCCTAGAATGAATCCAGGCCATAAATTTCTTCCTTCCCCAAGCAAAACCCCTTCACCCAGCACGCATTCGAATTAGTGCGACGCCGGCATTGTCCTAATTGGCTCAAAATCTCCTTCAAAAGAAAAATATATTCGGCACGCGAATGTGATCCTTTAATTCCAGATAAAGTGATAAAAACCACCCGATGATTTTCCCACAATAATTGCGGCTAAAGGGAAGACTTTCTTGCGGTCCTGGCAACCACCAGACGAATGCGAAATCCCACAACAAGCTTGTAAAATTCACATAATTTATTTTAATGAGGGGATTCGTCCTACATCCGTGTGGCAGATGAGGTGGCGGTGGAAGGAATGTTGCGAACAAATAAAGCAAAACGGGAACAGAGAAAAAAAAAACAAAGAAGACGATATAAATTTATCCGCAGCGTACCATAATCAAGCATCTTCCGGCTCGAGTAAACGATTGTTTTAGATGGTCTTGCGGCTGTGGGGAGTCCTTCGAGGAGGACGTTTTCTCTTCTTTTTTTGTTTTTTGCGTCTTCGCGCATTGATGACCGAATTGCTGTTGTGGTGCTGAAATGGATTTGAGTTTCATTGTTTACCGCATGGAATGAAACAGGTCACTTGCTGCTGCTGATTCCCACATCAGAATTAACCCTCATTTGGCCTCGTAAATGCGGCCCTTGCTGGTCAAGGGCGGCTGCCTTTTTCGGCAAAAGGACAAAAAAGAAAATTATGCGTAGGACCCTACTGGTCGAGGGGTTGATGGTTTATTTAACAAATCAGTGAATCCCTAATCTGTTTTTATTTATTAGCCGAACAGATCCCGCCGTCTTCGGATTATGTTTTGTTTCAGGCCAACGTTAATTCGTTTGGTAGAAGCAATTAAGGACTTCGGCGCTAATCCTTAAATTCCATCAAGACAATGACACTGTCTGTGCACCGTCTATTCAGATAGAGGTTAATTCGAGTCTGAAAGAGCAATAATCTCTTCATCCTTCGAACAAAACTATATACGGGACACAGGAATTGCATCCCAAAACAATGCACAGAAACTTCACTGCATCGTGCTCCGAATTTATCATAACCTCTGCGACATTATTATGCAAGACAATAGAACGGGGGGGGGGGGGAGAGAAAAAAAAGTATCTAGGATACCTATCTGGCGGCAGTTTGCTGCCACCAAAAATATTTGCAGAATTGTTCCTGTTTTGTTGTTGGTCCTGTCGCAGCTATTGTTATTCTTTTTTTTTTTTACATTTTTCGAACACCATTAGACTAGGATAATGACGCCACAAATTTTTTTTTTTTTTTGTTGAAGCAGCTGCTACACAGTCCTAGCGATTGCCAGAGCACCTACTCTCAGTACTTGATATTCATGAATGCGGCAGCAATATGTTCTTATATGGGTTAATAAAATTGAAGCACACAAGGATATTATAAAACGTTTAAGGTGTGGATGGTGGTGGAGGTGTGCATGTGTATGAGAGTGTGTCGGAACCACATATTTGTGGGGGGTGGACACAAAATTGGAAAAAAGTGGATTTAATGTTGCGGTGCCAGCATTTTATAGAGAAAGGACATTATTTCCATGTTAGGGTATAAATTATCGTTCATCGAATGGGCGTGATGTATAGTTTAAATGTGTTGTTACGGCCTTAAAGTCGTTTTAAAAAAAAAAACACACACACACCCACACATAATGTACCTTGTTAAATAAATTAATGGTTTTGACAACTTGTGATATAAATACAGAAATGTATGGACAAACAGTTTATGTTCGAGTGTTTAACGTACACACAACATTGTAAGAGGTATCCTCTTTGATCCCCAAAACAGGACATAAAATGTGTACTATACTAGGGCCCTACTCTTCTTATCCTCCAGTGACAAGTACCTTGGTGTGGTATTTGATCCAAAAAACGAGCAGATGATGACTCCCTTGGGAAGGTGATGAAAAACCCGATGGGGTCCCTTAAGGGTAGCAACTCTGCTCACTACTTTTAAAAGCCGGAATACTACTGGAATAGAATACAAGATCTAGAATCAATAAATAAATAAATACTTGGCGCTACAGGTCGATGGGACCCAGAGCCTAGCTTCTCACAACCATTCGTGTTATATTCTTTACACGGGCATAATGGAAGGGGCCTACTGTTTGATGCCGTATCCGAAGGGCAGTTTGTATTTGAGAAGCTTTCTCAGGACAACTGTACTCTCTGATGTTTGTCAGACGCTCGCGAGAGGTGGGGCCGTGCAATACTTTTTAGGTGTTCCCCGACTGGGATTCGATATCGAACCCCTTGCTAGAGTTCTGAAAATTAGTGCAGTTCACTGTCCAATCGGGATCAATGCAGTCTGAATATGCATACATTAGGAAAGAATCAAATCCACACATCCTATGCAAGTGGTCAGGTCTAAACAGGGCCACACAGCGCACATTAGGTAAACCTTTTTTGACAACCTAACCAATTTTAAGAGAATTTTCGTTTCCTTAATTGTTTTGTGGGTACTGTGACTCAAGGTTTAGTGCATTGGACTCCGGAGTAGGGTGTTCCAGGCACACTCAAACAATATCTACCTTCTAAGGGGCTTAATGTATACTGCGACATAGAAAACAGTTTGTAGTGACCAAAGTAAATAAATATTGGAACGAAAAAACGAAAGAGATTCTAGAAATAGCCAAATATAACGCTGAGTTCCAGAAGGATTTCCCATCTGGCCACTGCTTACTCAACTATCACTTCAAGAAAATTGGTATCAGCCGACTATGCCTCGAGGAAACTTAAACCGCCGAACATATTTTAATATTTTAAACTCTTCCACAAAAGGCTTTACCTCGCCTTTTGATGTCACCTTATCCTCAGCTCAAACAATCCTAAGCTTCATTAATGAACTTGATTTTAGCTAGATGGCCAATTCACTTAGCTCTTCAATGAGGTCACGGTGCTTCTGGAGGCTACTATAAGCCCATCACCCCTATTAATTCCACAAAAAAAGTAATGGTTCTACATTAGCTGGCCTTGATGGATTTTTCGCGGTTTAGAGGCCTCAGCTGGAAGGCCAGAGCGTGAAGGTCTCAACTTTAAGGTTAAACCAGTACTCAGTGTGTCTGCTGGCGATTTACCATTGTTTTCTCTTGGAGTAGGCACTTTTTAGTGGTACCAGAACTAGGCCAAGTAGATCGTTGGCTCTTTTACCATTCTAAATACTAAAACCGAAGTATAGTACATACTCATACTCGAACGAGGCCTCAAACCGAACCAAATGGTTGTACGAAAGAAATCCTTTTAAAAATTTTAATTTTTGGTTGAAGTCGTTGGAAAGAAAATTTATCGAAACACTTTAGAAAAAAGCATATATTCGAGGAAGTAATAGTGAGAGACTTTAACTCTCTAGAAAACCCTTCCAAGGACTACCTGTCTTCAAGGAATCGCACCTACTTTTTTGGCTTATTAAAGATTTAGTAGAATTGATAGGAGAGCTGTAGTTCCGTACTGTCCATGCCCACAACTGCAGCCAGTAGCTCTAGGTTCCAGAACTTCCTTATATAGCAATAATTTATTGTAGTTGGATATAGGGTACCTCCTAATCAGTGGGCATACCTAAGAAGGTTGCCTTTGAATAGTTTTGAAGGTCTACATATACACACAATGCACCCATGTGTTATAAATCGAGATTCTGTCCATTTTTGATGTGAAAGTCATAGAAAAGCTACAAGCTTTGTACCCTATTCTCCCGATTATGTTCCCATAATGAAGTGAGCAAAGCCCCACGGCATATTTTTCTCGAATAACAAAGATATCTTCGATTGTTTCTTGATATTTCATACAAAATTTCATCAAAGTCGGTTTTTTGTTTCAAAAAAACGCCCCCGAAGAGTAGGCGTGGCCATAACTGATCTATGGGCGACTGGTAGAAAATTCAAATATCTAAATAATTTGTTTTAATAAAATTTTTCGGTTTCATACAGAATAATGAAGTTAGGAAAAAGTGGGAGTGGTAAATTGTTTTATCCATGTGCTCCTACTCAAAAGTCAAAATTTAAGGCCCAAAAACTGGGGACATACGGATGGACAGACGGACGAATGCCATAGTTATTCAAAA
Source organism: Xylota segnis (assembly GCA_963583995.1). Lineage (NCBI taxonomy): Eukaryota > Metazoa > Arthropoda > Insecta > Diptera > Syrphidae > Xylota > Xylota segnis. The sequence goes on from OY757237.1 coordinate 6,655,724, forward strand.
CACCCTGATTCGTATGGTACATGCAGTAAGGAATCCTATGCTCAGAATAGTCCAAAGAAAAAGGATGACAGACACTTTTCATGTCCTTAAAACCCACGGAGATACTAGTAGAAGCCTTTCTTTTCCACTTGCAGCCTAGACTTGAAGTTGGAAGAACTGTTGAAGTATCGCTCATATGTGGAAGTGTCGAAGTCTGTTAAAGTTTTAGTGTAAACAGAAAGCTACATTCCTATCCAAACCATCCAGGTTTGAATCAACACAGCGGACCGGCACACACTTCCTTTCAATCCTAATTGTGTCTAGAGAGCCCATCGAGCATTACAGAGCCATTTGCACGATCCTATTGTACGAAAGGTAGTTTCTCAAAAAAATGAAAATCGTATTTGTAAACCAAATCACAACAACAAACAAACTGACCTTCAACGGTATTCGCATTCCTCTCATAATTGTATTCATAATCTAATTTCACGCCTTGACACTTCATAGCTACAGTTTCCTGATTACACAACACAGCAATCATCAGCCATTAAGTTAATCCCATTTGCGGATCCTCCACTCAGCAACAGGACCCTAATCTATAAACTTCGCCACAGTGCGACGCCAGTGTCCCCAGTGATGTCCTTTCGGCGTGGCGGTATCCCACCATTGTTCCCACAAATCTCATTTCCTGTCGATGAAGCTTCTTCTCTCGCTACTGTGTGTAAACTGCGAATGGTGTGAGATAGCTCCCTGAGGGGGTGCGCATCAACCATCACCTTACGACGACAAAATGGATTTTCGTGTTCGCTGTTTTTTTTTTTTTTTTTTTCTTTTCGTTTGACGATAAAATCTGAACTCATACCCGAGGAGTTGAGGATAGGATAGCAAGGAATCGGAATAGGAAATGACTAAATCACAGGATATCCTCGTCTTCGGTGGGGTGAATCATCGTCTTGTCGTGGAGGCGACTCCTTGGAGAAACGTTACAAATCACTGTGTATTCCTGGCCATTGACGTTTTCTTAGTTCGTTATACTTGGCTGTGGTGAATGTTTGTGTGTGTGTGTGGGTTGTTTTGAGAAGGACACTTGGGTATTAAGTCAGCAAGATTCCTGGTTGCAGTTAATTGAAATTGATGCGTTTTGCGTAAGCCTGTAAAACTGATTTTTGGTTTTTAACATCGAGAGAGAACTTGGAGCGGATATTTTTTGTTCTCCGTATTCAAGCGGTCTTCTATCAAGGACTAAGGGTACGAAGGAGGTATTTATAGTCTTTTTGGTTCGAGTTTTACTGATGAGATTTTCCTTACTTGGATGAAGTCTTTAGGACATGCTTTCATATGAAATGGTGTACGAGTTCAAACTTCTGGAAACTTTTTGGACTTGATCGAACGATTAAGTTTCTGGTAGACTTCCAAGAATCTCTCTCAGTGAAACTCAGGATGATTCGTTGAGTACACTACTTCTACTTTCTCCTGCATACGTCCTGTTTCTCTCGTGAGTCCGACTACTCAGTATATGCACCTCCGAAAGGACGTGTCAACATATCCGATTTAACCGACTCTAAATGGTTCCATCGGCTGAGATTTACTGAGACGTTGATACACCTGTAGGACTGTAAGCCTACATAGCGTAATCAGGACTACTCCCACTGCTGGCCTTCAACCCATACTCTGGCTTTGCCCACTGATCATTACTCCTTACAACAAACCGGAATATGAAGAGCCCACTATTCCGTCATAGCACCATCACCAAGTAGTCTAACGCTACGGCATTCTCCGACTTCCTCCTACTCATTCAGACTCTAAGTTTTCCTCCAGAGAGAACTGGACCTATGGTGGGATCATCAATTCAGCCTGTATATCCATCTTCACGGATGGGTCAAAGGGTCAAAGAACTGTATATTGTCCGGTTCATAAAATTCCCCAACCACGTAAGTGTTTTCCAGGCGGAATATATAGTATCACCGAGGCCTGCAAGAGGCCTAAGTGCTGGAAAATAATAAAACATATACATCGACAGTCAGGCACCCATCAAACCCACCACTTCCATTCTTCAGCGAATTACCAAAACCCAAGTCTCAGAAGAATCAGACTCAACACCTTCTGCAAAACATTCTTCGACCGAATCTACGAACTAACTGACACGCCCCCTAAAACTCAAACGAAAAAGTTTTGGTTCAGGATGGCCGTTCCCGCCATGAACTAACGAGTTACAATAATGTTTCTGTTTCATATTCTTTGGGGTATCTTACACCGAGAAACACAATGGATCCGTCGAGATCCGAGTGCTACTCCACCCTCCACCTTAACCTACCTACCTGTCTACCTAAGCCTGCATAGTGATCTTAGCTTGGGTGGATATATAAGACTCCATACAATTCCACCACAACAATTTACGAAAGCAGCACGAGCTACACCTGTAGTCCAACTCTGGGTCAGACGGTTTTCTTCCATGCATAACGTGATATTATTGGCCTCTCGTACCGGCCCTAACACATTTTTAGTTGACTATGTTGGCCGCCTTCTACCATGAATCTATAAACTAAAGGTGATGTAACGAACGGATTAATTCTTCAATCAACGATGAGTGATGATCTGCAGGACATTGATGTGTTCAACAGGAGGATTTATGTGGAGAACCTGTTTGTTTCGTATCGACTTGTCTTCAAGGTGATCTCTTGTCGCTTCAATTTTTATATTACCTATAGGTACAGGTTGCCTCCTTTAAACAGCTAGAATACTTACTTGCTTATCCTACAGATTGGGGTGTACCTAGACCTCCACTACCAAGCTTCTTCAGCTAGACCGGTAACTCCATCAAGTCGAATGCCGCCCCCGTCTACTTACATGCGCCACCTAATGCAAGGAGTTCCTCCAATGCGCTGTCCCTCTAAGTTGGACTCGAAAACTCTGCAAGAGTTTGTTCACTAGATCGACTACACTAGTAATTGTATAGACGTTGCACCTCCGGCTTTGACTTGTGAGCCTCCCAGTTCTTTCAAGTGCGATGTTGAAAAAATCGTCTCCTTGTCGAAATCCTTTTGAGTCTCGCTGAGTTCATTATCGACCTTGATAGAGCAGTGAGCGTTCTTCATCGTCCTCATTCAATAACGAACAAGTTTGGTAGGGATGTATCTGTATTATTTATCTATGTATAGATCCTGACATACGTCGCCACCGTAAAATCGGTTATAGCCTTGTTGACTTTTTTCAGTATATGTCAGTTGGTGCATGCTCTCTTCCAAGTCATCTGCAGCAGCTTTAAACAACTCTTTCTGTAGCCCATTTCGTCCAGCTGCCACGTTGATTTTGATCTTGAATATTGCTCTTCTTACTATCCTTGGTTAGGTGGATGGACATTTTGGCTATCATCTATGTTGAATGATTCATTCTGCCTGGATATCACCTACAAATAGTTACATGATTTAAAGAACCTTCTAAGTCCTTCACTGGGTATTGCCTCGTACGCTCGTTAGGGCTGTTCCTTCGTATAGCCATGGGATACATAAACTCTATTCAGCTGTTTTTGTTCGTCGATCCGTACCAAGGCATTCTAGGAAAGTCAAACCATAAACACTGTACCATGCTGTTGCATTGGGCTCTAGTCCGGTATCTGGCCTTTAAGTTCCATCACCATAAGGATGCTAAATTAAAGTAAGCAGATGGCCGAAAGGATGATCAATTTAGTGATTCGTTTATAAGGCAATTTTATGCCTACCCGTGTTCGATATGATTCAGTGCTCCTCTATTGGCTACTGGTTTGCTACCACGTTTGTTCCCATGATATTGGCAGTCTGCATTGCTTTATGAAGATAAACTTCAATTCATACTAAGTTCCTAGTCTAGCCTTGCCTTACACTTATATAAATGCAAAGAATACTCTTCCAATTCACCATAAATCATCAACGTTATCATCTATAAGTTCAAAGGTGCAGGACTCTCATCGTAAATCGTTTAACCATACACTCACGACACATAAATTCTCATCATCGAAACAGATGTGGAATTATTTTAATTTCCCACAAGAACGATGACTATGAGCGGTCTACGTACACCATGGAGGTCAGTTTTACCTCCCCCATGACATTTTCCTACATGTCCTGGCCCTTGGATGTACGTACGTATGAAATAAATGCAACCTTTCACAGGTGTCCTTGTTGCAGTTAAGCTAGATGTAAACAAACTTTATTGTGTACTACAGCAAAGGCTTTAGCGTTTATTGTCTGTTTGTGGAAGTTAAAATTAATTTATTGTTGGATTGCGAATATAAAACAATTTTTTCTCAAAATAATTTCATTTATTTTGGATTTGCAGTAAATTTTACTTAAAACTAGTATATCGTAGTCGACACAGTTGAAAAGTGATGGTCCATGTATCTGAAAGAAGAGAAAAGATTACGAAATAGAGAAAGAATGTCATATGTGGCGATACTCCCCAATAGATCACACAAACACAACTGATGATTGTCCTACCAGGACACAAGAGCGAGTCCTACTCCTTTAAGTGGAAATTTACTTATAATTGTGTTCGGGGAAAGTCAAGACGAAATCAATTCAGGATCCAGGGATAGTAAGTTATGGAATACTGATTCCTTTTATACCTCTGAGAGGAATATTTTGTCTCCCTACATCCTGCGGAACCGAACCATATACAATTATGTTTATGAAAATCTCTGTCGTCAATGCAGGTCCTTACTAATAACCTGGGAACACCCAAGAAGGGTTCATGCAATGATATACGATTCACTAAGCTTTTTCTAGCAGTATCAACGAAGATCTAATTCCATCGTATCCTTGTATGTTCTGGAACCGAATTCAGAGACCAAATTCAGAGACTACCCACGTTCAGGACTCCCACACACACTCGCTATGAACTTATTGACTAACTATGGCTATCTTTTCAGGTATGCCATACAGGAGAGCTCAATGGATCCACTGAGATCAGACTGCATTTCTATGACTGGAGTTTTAAAATCCTAGCATAGAACACGTCAAATTCTAAGCTGGTAGTAAAGACCAAGAAGGAACTCTCTTCTTTAAGGGATCACTTCCAGATTGGTGTCCTAAAAGTTCCGGGGCTCAGCAACAGCCCTTTACAAACTCCTTCAAAACTCGTTAGAAGTTGTCAACGAAAGAATCTCCTCACGTTTTCTATCAGAAACCAGCAATTTGTGGCAATGGCCAGAACAGAACACAAGATCTACAAAAAACGACTGGGATATCGCAAGGATCGTGGCAAATTCAATGATAAGACGAATAAATTAATGTGCACGACTGGGTGTAGAATTTTATCAGGATTGGAGTCCAAGTCTACCTTTTCCCAGTAAAGTAGGCGTGGCATTCCGCGTTTTGATGGAATAATTCATGCCATTGGACTTCATGTCCAAAAGATCAAGGTATCGAACTCGGAAAGAGCTTTCAATGCTGTAAGCATTATCGAGTCCTTTGGAATACTCAAGGAATATAGTAGACTGTCAGGAAGTCCAATACAATAAGACAAGCCCTTGATATTTTACGTCACTCAATAGAGTACTAGATTGTTAAGTTGTCGTGGCAGGTCATGTGAGCAGCCGACATTATGCTCGAATATTCTCGTAAAGGATTGAAGGCCACTGATATAGCCGGGAACTAGTTCGCCTAAATTGTCGAAGGAGTAATTACCTAAGCATAAGAGCGGAGAAAACTTGGAACGTGGAAGGGTGGTGAATTGTAGTTTTCTTCTTACCTTCGTTCATGCAGATTCTACAAAAGTCAGTCCCAACATTATGGCAGTCGGTACTGCAGTGTCCCTAATGGCCCCTAATATGTGTGGGTGGGTATTTCTGATCCAGCTTGTCCCATATCTGCGGTATGTAGCACCACTTGTTTAGTAACCCCAAGCTAACTTTATAGCTTTGAGCTAAAGCTGAAGCCTAAGTCCAGCGAGGGTCATTCCAATAATTCCCTTATCCGACAAGATCGTTAAGGTGGTGCCCTATTTGACAAGTTCGTGTAACATAAAACATGACACAATCTGCGAATACTTTTTAAATATAAGTTCTTCGATTAGACAAAGGTTTACATAGTTTTGGTGCACAGAGACCTTTGTAGCTTTTACATGAGGCTAACAACCAGACTGAGAGTTCTTAGAGGAAATGATACAAGTCCAGGTGAGGAAATAATACACATCACCAGAAAACAGGAAGTACCAGTAAATCGAGTGAATCGGCCAAGCCGTCATAGTTTAATTTGTTGTGCGGATATGACCCAATAAATGTAGTTCCTAGAGAACATAATGATCAACCTTTGGTATGCGGGGGTTTCATGGATACAGAGCAGATACGTAATGCGGTTTTGTTGAATAACTCATATGAAGTCACTTATTGCAAACGAGAATGACTGAATATGAGTCAACTTTAAGACGAGATATCGCTCATTCAATTCAATTCAAGGATTAAAGAAAGCGAAAGTCGTATCTCAATGAATGACGTATGTATGTCTGAGTGACGGTCTCCGGAAGGAAGATGAATCTTCTGGTCACGCTGACCTGTAAAATGACCATCCTTAAGCGTACTTCCTCGCCATATATGCTTCAAACTTTTTATTTGGTGTTAGCAATCCCTGTGACCATCTCATAGTCTTTCAAGTATCCACATCTTAAATGAGTTATGTCTCAGGACGAGTCTCATTACTTCAAATGCAATGTCCTTTTCATATCCGTTTACAAATCAGCGGCATACCTTAAAACCTCATCAAACAATAATATTTTTTTTCTAATTAAGACTGCTACCACCTAGCCCTCCTTCTTTCGTTTTCATACTTAAATTCTAATTCTTTTTCTCAGATTCCATATAGGGTGACCTCTGGATCTTGGTTCAGTATCCCTCACCAGTTACACTTATCGTGCGTTACTCACGGGGTTCACCTAGAGAGGCAACAATCTCGTCGGTACTACGAGGCTTTTCGGCACCTTTTCTGTCACGTCTTGTTCCAACCTCCAATCTATTTGAAGTGTATTCGTAGGACTGACATCTATCTACCTACCCTTAATCTTATCAACTTACCAGTCGCTTACAAACCGCAACCTCAAACCTAAATTTAGCTTCTTCTCTTATATGGACAACTACCCTCAAAGGTCCTTAGTCTTGATCAATAACACTTCACAACTTGTCATAGAGAACACGACAGATTTCTCTGGATTCTAAACCCATAAGGTGTTTAAGGTGAAGCCCTTTATAGCCCCTGCAGGTGTCCGTCAAGGCATTCACCTTGATCCTTCAATTATCGTCTTTCCACCAATGATTTCGATTGCATTATCAAAGACTCCAATCTCTCCTTCTTGGCCACTGAAATAAAGATCTTTATATCCATATAAGCCCCCCTATACTCACATCGCGATCTTCTTGGGTTATCAACCCAATTTGTCTCTCAAATCAGAAAATTTTAAATTAACCAACCTTCACATCGAATATATCGCCTAGCACCAAGGAAAATCCAAAGCAGGTTCAGGCAACCAGGAGATATATAGAACCCAGACAAGAGTCAAAAATGTTATTCTTGGGACCGAATTTAAAGAGTTCAGAACAGGTTACAGAATTGATCAAAACCTTAAGCACAGCTTGAATATCGCTACAGATCCAGATCCCACCTCCTATTCTTAATAATTTAGTCGGCAGCCGTTAGGATAGTACAGATCTTCGCTAAAAACCAGAAGCCTGAAGCCCAAAAGTAGTAAAAATTTGTGTTGTCGGTCTCCACGAAGAAACTTTGACTAGTTTTGGTACCATTCGTGAAGATTCGACTACAGCCCAGTGCAGACTCAAACTTTGACCGAAGGCAGTCCTGAACGAAGGAAAATTTGCACAGCAACCGAAGTTCCGGTATCATTCCACCAGACGGCATATCCATTGAACCAAGGCTAAAGGTCTTCGAAATTTCAATCCCTATGATATCGAAAGCCACCCAGTCTAAGACGGTAGATTGCTTTGATACTACAGCCCATGATGAAAGTATCAAGAAGAGATATACCAAGCAGAGTATCCTAATATCGTCCTGTATTCTGAGCATTACCATCCGCGCATATGAATAGTTCCATTTTTCGAGAATCGCAATCGCAATGTTTATGAGCTCAATAGCAATCTTCGGGGATATCATCGAATCATAGGGATAGTAAGGTGACGTAAAACAAAGGTTTTCCATTCTCCTTCCCTTCGTAGCTGATGGCTACAGTCACCAAATCCTCGCCACAGAATTTACCAAGCTCAGTCACTGAGAGAAAGTTTGCTACAATTAAACAAGCTTTGCGACTTCCAGATCCCTCGTCGTAGATCTTACCGCAACTATCGGGAGAGACTATTCTGAGCAACAAACTTAACAGCCCATTCCAACTCTTCCTGAACAAGGAGCATGGAAAACTGAGCAACGGTCTCCCTCAAGGATCAGTGCTGGTACCTTTCCTTTTTAACTTTTAAATTACTTCGCAGATCGATTAATCGTGAATAGAAACAAGCAAGTCGAGTCTGAGCGGGATATCACAAAAGGACTCTGATTGTAATGACCAGACAGAAAGGATCTCCGTAGGAAAATCAATTTTTATTTGTTAAAGACTTTATTTATTTCGTTGTTTCTGTTTTTCTTTGTTCTCCCTCCTTTCACCTTTATATTCATCCATTTCTTCTTTCTCCTCTTACAGGTCTATGCACCTGTGACCTATCCTGCAAGTAAATATAAGTCACACAAGAGGATTACACTCAACTGCGTACATACCTTAATCCGACATTGTTCGCGGTGATCAAGAGGACATTTGAATGGGGCGCTAATTATTCCAGCAGAAACTACATTTTTCTGGGAAATATCCTTCTTCAAGTTACACAACAGAAATATAACTAAATAGACGAAGAGAGTTGATCTGCTATCCATCTGGTTCGTAGGGGGTCAGTACTACGCGAATGTAAGTCTAACTTTGAGACTTCAAAGAACCAGCAAAATGTTTTTATGCCTCTAATGTGTACTTAAAGGGGTATTTGACTCATCGGTGTATTCATCAGCTCGCTAGTCATAACCTTCTATGTTCATACAATGTATTTAGGTATATAAATCGGGTAATCCCCTTCGAAGAGGACCATTTATGATTGATCAAACATGCAGGTAGGTGCAATTATGTATTCGTAGTAAAATGTGCAAAAGCTCCTCATTTTGTCTTTGTGTTCTGAAGGACTTACCCAAAACTCAACCAGGGTTACCCACACAAGTCGCGCTTCCAAGACTCTGTAGTGTCTTTCTACTGACATCAGCTCCCTCCTCCATGTCATTAGTAAAACTAAAGAATCTACTTAAAGGCTTGCTTAAGGCTCTTAGCTGAGTTGAATATGTTTTTGCGTCGAGTGTGACAACAAGAAAAGGACCCACGTCCAGTAAATGAAGGAGCCATCTCTCCTCCCGGTTTTCAAGAGGTTGTCTGAGTTATCAAAACGCCGGCTCTGATGGCCTGCCAGCGAACCTATTCAAACATTGTGGTGATCAGTGGATGAAGCTATACCTGATGACTGGGCTATCAGTCTATGTCTTGCACGAAATATTGACCCATTTCGGATATAAGATCCTACCCAACGTATTGATATGAACTTCTGAAACCTTTCTGCAACACACTAACCGGCACATACCAGTGTGGCGTCTGGCCCTGCAGATCAACGATTGATCAAATTTTCAGAAATGTTTCCTGAAAGAGACCAGCAAATTTTAAGTCGAGACTCACCATCACTTCATCAACTTTTCAGCCGTCTTCAGCTCTACAGAGCGATAGCCGAATTCAGGATTCCAATAAAACTCATCCAGTTGTCCGGCGTGACGCTGGAAATGTGCAATTTGGGAACAGTTCCTCTGAATTATTCCAAACATGCACAGGATTTCGGCGGATTTCACACTGTCGTGTGATGCCCTCAATCTTGAGTAGGGCAGGTGTATGCTCGGAAGGCACTTCAACAAATCTGTATAGCAGCTGGGACACGCAGGCGACTCCGACATCATAGGTCACTCTCAGCGAGCTTTTATAGAAACTATTACGAAAACTTAAGTTAGAGTGGGATACGTTCCCACAGGCATCACTCCTTAGACGTTAGGAGCACGGACCCAATCACCACTTCAGCCTCAAAAAATACTTCTGAAACAGTATTTCTTGCCCATAATAACTTACTTCAGATGACACTACAGTCCAAGGTGGACCTGGGCCTCAACCAACAAAGGTCTTCAACCAACTCGATCATTAGCCAATTTCCTCCAGTTTCTCACACCAAATTGGTTGAGGTCCCTTTTTACATCATTGCGTCACCTTAGTCGAGATCTTCCTCTACTCTCAGGGCCGAAGTATTGACCTCCACCCTCTCATAACAGCTGAGAGCGACCTTATCCATTCTTGACAAGATCCATGCTTCTACATCTGAACTGAGATGATCAGGGCTACATTAGTTGTTCGAGAACGGTTTGCTACACAATTGATTTCTTAGCCCAAAAAATCATCGATTGCCAGGCGTTAATCTTCGTTTGACTGAAGTAATATTTGTTCCTTGATAGACAAAGTCCTGAATTTCTTCAAATGCAGGCTTCGGTTGGGGAATTCCAGCATCGAGAGGTGACAACCCTGATGTTAATCTTTCTCACAGTATTTCCATGTCTCTGCGGTATTCTGGATATCCACAACCGCAGATTGGCTAGAACCAGGAAGTGGTTGATGTTCACTCCTCGGAATATTCTGGCATCCATCCTACTGGAAGAGTGGCTTAAGTCGGTCGCAATGTGATCGATCTAGTCTACGGCTGACTGACAAAGAGATCTTCATGTTCCTTTGCCAATCTTGAGAAGTGTTAGCTGTGTGCTAGCGAAGCCAAGATTGTGCCCCACTGCAAAGCCGGTTAGCCTCAATCCGCTGTTGAAAGAGGGGTCGTTCGGGCTATGCTTTCCGACAGTATTGCTGATAAAGCTCTCTCTTCCTACCTTTGCGTTGAACATCAAGGACAATGGTATCATCATCTTGTTCCTCTATGGCTCTATAGGGGCGTATATCAGGCTTATGTTGTCCTTCTAATGTCCGGGGTAGGGATAGTACAGATAGTACAGTTAGTACAGTTTAGTAAAATATCTAGCAGTCATCATCCAAACAAAGTAACCTTCCTCAAACGAAATAAATAACGAAAAGCGATTCAAATTCCACTGAGGTGACGAAACTAAAGGTCCTTATTCAATACCAAGCAACTTCGATTTAACTCTTCCAAAAATTAAGTCATTACACGTCATATCCGGCTGCAAGGATCCCAGTAAAAGAAGCACTTTCCGTGTGCCGCCCCTACCTTCCACTCAGTTGTTTACTCGAGAATGCCTCCTAATCACTAAAATTAGTGTTTTCCAGAGTAGGAGGCGGTTAATAAATGACAACCCGACCCATTGTTATTCCTAGGAGTCCAATTAAGGTTCCTGATGTTGTAGCCATTGTTTGCCACATTGCGAGGCACAACAATAAATCGATGAACTAAAATAAAGCGGAATAGAGTTCCATTCAAACTGAATTTATCGACCACACCAGCAGCAGCAATGGATGGCCGAAAAGGGGAGCCTTTTCATTAAATCAATTCCATTCATTGTGACAGTTAAATTGTTCATTAAGTGCGTATATCTATCGCCCTATCCTGCCGAGTATACATTGGTGTGAGTGCACAGAGTAATGCGCTATGTAAAGCCAGACCTCAATTGTAAAACTATCCTTAGCCAAGTTTTATTGCTCTGACTGTGGCAATAGATTAATGTCCGATTTGCTAGTGATAAATGGCCATCTCGGGAGTATCTACTATCATAGATTTGTAGACAAAAAAAAAAAAAAAAAAAACGAAAAGAGAGAAAAAGGACGAAATTTAATTTAAAAGCGAGTGGGGAACAACTTGCATAACTTTATTCAAGTTGTTCGCGCGGGAACTACCACTAGCTAGTTGCCGCAGATACCGTCACCAAACTTAAAATTGCGCGAACGTGAGCCATAAACTTTAGCTGGGGAAACTCAAAGTTTTTAATTCGCAATTATGCCCTTGAGAGGTTCGCGAATGGCAAACTGCGATGGAAAACGGAGATTCAAATAGTTTTAAATTAAATACCTTAAGTAGGCATTTAGTGGAAAAAGGATTAACCAGTATTATCTTTATCCGTCGTCCACTCGAAGGAAGAAGATACATCTTCGCAACAACTTAAGTGGAGTTGGCATCTCCTAGTTTTATCCTGACAAAACTCAAACTGTGAACTGGGTAACATGCCATTCGGTGTGTATCATTGTACAACACTGTTCAGATGCACTTAACCCATTATTTCATGTTGACAACTTGTTATGGCATAGAGCTGATACAGTCTCTACAATTCCTCTTAGCGCACATACGTATCCTCCTCGTTCAGTGCAATGTACGAGTAGGAGATGATGTCGGGGTTGATTCCCTAATGGACATAGGAGACACATACCCAGACGAGACAAATCGTATGTGTGTGTGGAGAAAATCCATTTTCCATGTTCCGTTGCATGCTGTGAATGTTGACGACTTATCCTTAAAGGATCTGCTTTCGAGTGCAATTATAGCATGAGATGATTCCTTTTTTTCTATTATAGCTCGCTCCTTGCATGGGTGTGTTTGTTGGGACTAACTAATCAATGGAGGTTCCTCTTTGCTTTCTTTGTTCGTCCTGGTGGCACACCCGTGAAGAGAAATTAATTTCGATTCATGTTCTTGCTGATTGGGGGAAAAAAAAGGACATAAACCACAGATAGATAGATGCAGATCCTGCCACACTAAATCGTTGGATTGGAAAATGCATTGAAATCCGTTTCGTTATTAAATTCCCATTATGTGCTTATGCGTCATAGTTAGCAGATGGTATGAGTTGTAAGGGTTTTTTTGTTTCCATTCCAACCCACCGGGACAGTGGCCAGACTGTTGAATGTGATGGTGCTAATGACGGCATGGATGAGGTTGAAAATTATCTCTTGTCATTGATCCAAGTTTACTTTGTTTTGTTTGTATGAAGTGTTAATCCGATTCTGGAAACACAAGTGAAAGGGGTCTTCAACCAATGTGGTGTAAACCCTGGTGGAGATTAGATAAATCTGGGATAGTTGCATCCTGTAATTGATACCAGAACTCAGTTTTACTCATTTTCCTGAAGATTAGATACAATCTACTACTGACTGTCGTATCCTAGAATAGATACCAGAACTCAGTTTTACTCATTTTCCTGACTATCGGAGGGAGAAGGACCATGATGAAGGAAATGACCTAAAGAATTGGACCCCCTTTCCACAAAGGTCTGGAGGCTATCCTTAATCTGCTATCGCTGGACAACTTAGTTCAAGCCTCGGCAGCAATTATTGCCCTAAGAATAAGTCAGTCGGAGTCATTCCATGATCCTGGAAAATAGGCTCAGATCACCGATCACCTTAATCCGTACATACTTCAAGCGACCCTTCATAAGCTCGTTCCCGAGCAGAGGAGAATGGAGAGGCGTTCAACCTACCAGTATACTGAAAATGTCTGTCTTGACAGATTGGTCAAAGATGGAAGTAAGTGTAGGGACGCTCGATGTACACAAGTCAGTCAGCCTTCCGAACCATAGCAGTGTTTTTCAATCGGGGGTCCTGAAGGTAATACCATAGGAAAGTATCACCTTTTTCATCGACAGCCAGGATGCAATAAAAGCGATGCCTGCCACTGAAGTAAAATGCAAGGTTGCGAATGCTGTCTTGGAGAGGTTAAGATTCTTGGAACACAGCACAAGGTTGCCCTCTGATCGGTCCCTGGACACAAAAATGCAACAGGAAATGAGAAGGCTGACGAACTGGCAAAACAAGTTCAGAATCAACATCAGAACAGGTGCTCATCCCGCCTTGCGTACTGAGGCAAGAAACATGGTTCACGGCCCGCAGAGAGGCCAAGAGTAGATAGTTGTCCCTAGACACTCATGTGATTACAAGAAGTTTATGGCTTAATTTTGCCTACAGTAGGTCCAACAGAATTATGCTAAAGGAAAGAAAATCCTTCTCAACCCTGACAGGAGTAACCACGGGACATAATACTCTTCGGTATCACATGAAAAAAAAACTAGTACTTCCGGAAGAAGACATATGTCGGGAATGTGAAGATGAGAAAGTCAATGAGGATACAACCCACTATCTTCATTACTGTCCTGGTTTTATTCACCTAAGATTTAAATTTCTCGGGCGGCAACAGACCAATTAATGACACCTTGAACTTCATCATATGTGGTTGATGGTTTGGTAGTTCAGAGGGAACGCATTTGTAAGACTACTGTTGACTAGGTGACCAAGGGACGTGGCGTTGTGAATTCTTTCTCTCACCTACCCACGAACCTAACTTTGAAGAAAGGTCGCAAAGAGTTTCGAGTTAATTTATGTTCAAAAAGCTACCTGTGGACGCAACATCTACATATTTTCCTGCTTCATTCCAGCCCATCCAATGCTACCAGCTTGCCGCTATTGATTCTCTGTGATTTGAATGCTGTGCACCCCTGCGACGTTATAGGGCGACTGATGATGAGTCTCACCTCTTCGGAACAAATCCCTCCTCAGGCAAAGAAGTCCTTTTTATTAACTGCCATAGTGGCATTACTAATGGCTTTGGTAGATAACTTAACCTTATGTTCTCATTAGACACTCATCCCCTCTCCAATAAACCACCACTTTCTGAGAATTCTTACAGATTTTCGGAAGGCAGATTTCATAAAGCTGAATAGCTTCTGAACTCCAACCTCTCCAACTATCTCCACGCATTCACCTACATATTTATCAGAACTCTGTGAATCTTCTTTCCTCGAATGAATCGACCGAATACCATACAACATAATCTCAGATCCTAAGCGTTTTTTCCGGTTCATCAATTTAAGAGAGAAATGAGACAGCTACCCTTTTAAGCCTTTCTACAAAAAGCATCCTAAAAATAAAGTTTCCGACTACCGGCTTATCCCAAAGCTCGTTTGCCTATCGAAACTCTTGGAAAGGATTATTTTGTGACGCAGTGTTGTTCCATTGCATATGGCATATGTGCAACCAACGCATTATGAGCCCCTGTCATGGGCTTCCAAGAAAACAATGAAGAGAGTTAGTTTGCAGCTTCGGGATATAGACATGGACTCCCTGAAATACCAGGATGGTTACAGATAACTTTCTACACAGGTCGCTCAAGTCCTCGAAATGGTATTCACCGAGGGTCGTTTTTCTAGTTCTACATACGTCTGGACATTCGCATAGGAAGTGAGATGTCCTTTCTTCTGCGTCTGTATCGCCACAGCCATGGCCGATTTCATTGGTTCCCATTCCCATTCATCTATGGTGGGCCGCCATGAGATTATGGCCTGTGAAGATTGCTAAGTAGGCTTTGTTAAGCAACAAGATCTGTTAGATATTATCATAATTTCTTCAGAGTCTTCCGGAAACACGACAAGATGGGAGTGCACTCCATCTCTCGTTAGCTAGTCTCGCGAAGGCTTGCTTTGTATTGTACCTTACAAGAGCTAGGGGTGGTAGAAGACAAGCAACGACCATTGTCAGGTCCTGTTTGGATCCTTTTTTTGCTAATTTGTCCATCGTAACTGCTATTCTTCGTTCTTCGCCGCAGAGAAGCAAAACCTAATTTTTACCCAAACGGAACTCTATATCATTGTATAAGATGATAGCAAAGAAGTCGATGTGATTGCCACCGATTTCCCCAAATCTCGAAAGGATTCATTCTCTTCAAACTTGAAGCTTTTGGTTTTCAGCTGGGTTTCATAGCACAGATCACATCTTACCTTAAAATTCGACACTACGAAGTCCTCTTTAGATCTTCTTTGTCCGACTTCGGAACTCTCTTATTAATTCCACTCCACTTTCCCTCCTTTCTATAAAATAAGCTAAATTTACATCGCAAGATGCTTGGTCCTTCAAGTTATAGTGATTAGCTCCTTGCACAAAACAATAATTAATTCCTGAGCCATTCTTTAAGGTAAGCCGTAACACCTACCACAGACCAACAAACCAACTTAAGTACCTCTTAAGGGTTACTAACGTATCTTAAGTCAAAATGGGAATCCACTAAGGATCACCTTAGAGCCAATTACTGCTCGATTTTGCGATGACCTTTCTGACCCAGGATATCCAAAAGATTTTACCGTGGACGCTGCTCAATGCTAACGATTAAGACACTGGAACCTCTCTGATCCGTTTGACAGCTCAGAAGTATTCATTTATTCTACCTGGATCACCAATGGAGCACACCACCGAGTAGTTCAGACACCACCCATGGACTATCGAAATCGAGGACACCCAGGTTTCAAACCACAATCTTTATCCTATCTTCTGCTCATTTCTCTTTTAGGTCATGCGGAAGATTGCATAGTTTTGCGCGTAACTTTAAATCTACCTCCCAGCCAGCATTCCTCATTACTATGGTCGTACATGTACCTTTCACCTCGAACGTGGTCAATGACACAAATAGGAATAGGCTTGCAGCAACTTGATTATAGCCTGCTCGATCAAGTATGGATAGACTCCAGATATACCAAGTGAAACTATCGAAAGTGTCACATATTTGGTAGCCTCCTCAACATAGCCAAAGCCGTACACAACCTATGCTGATTTTTACTGCTTAAACCAAGGAGGTTACCAAAGTATATGTAGGTCCCCAGCAGAAGACTTGGATTTCCTCCATTAACTGATGAATCCACTGAGGGTTGCTCTGAACTAGACTTTTGGTCCAAGCTATAAGCAAGGAAGTCACACTATTTCTAAACAAAGGAGCGAAAGAAGACTGCAAACAATCCGTAAACACTCCAAGGCGCAAGCTATAAAACATATCATATCCCATTAAAACTCCCCAATCATAAAGACTTTAAAAACACAACTGATTCCTTGTGTATTATTCTAAAAAGGAATAAAAATAAAAGAAAAAAAATCATACTAACCTGTAGAATGTCCTGTGAGTATTTTTCACAAAAGAAAAAAGGCTACACGCACGCACACACACTATAATGTATTCATGTCACTGCAGGGCTTCTTCTGTGTCAGCAAGCTATATCATCCGATTCAGTTGTTGTCCTTGTGCTTCATTCATGACTGGAAAATTTTCGCAGAAAGAAATCCCCCAGGGAAATACGGAAAAAATCACATAACTTTCCCACAAGAATATATAAAAAAAAAAAAAAAGTTTCTTCCTTTTTCTTCCTTTGAATCCTCACTGGAGCTGCTGATATCCTCAGCCTTTTTGTGCTGTGATTTTATTAATAAATGGTGAATGGCAGTAAGCACACACTCGTAAATGTTTAATGTGGATCAACTTTGAGCATTTTACGAAGTAAACAGAGTTATACTAAAATGTCAGCCAAGTCCGTGGGATTTTCGTCCCTTTCCTTGGCATTTGTGTTTAACCACGTAAGGACGAAGATTTTGGAAGAAAATTAAAATACGAAACATCTTAGCTTGAACGTTATCAAAATATTACTGACCTTTTACCAGCCAAAATGAGTTGTAACCTATAAAGCTATAAGAGAGTGTGTAGCTGTGTCGGAGAAGGACATTTTGTGCGCAGGTCTTTGCTCTGGATATAGCCTGAGGTGGGTTTTGATTTCTCCGTTTGGATGAACCGAGAACAAGAATGAATTAGTACTAAAAGTGTGGAATGAAAGGACATGTCAATGAGAGATTCTTCGAGAGACTCTCGTATGAGGAAAATTCAGTGAGCGTAGTCATATCCAAAGACAGAGTTTTTTTTATTTTATTTTCATCAATCAGAGGACAAGAGCACTTGACTGGAGACTACTCAGACCTCAAAAATTTATTTAAAAATGTACTCTTATTGTTATAGCAATTTTCTCTAATGCTACCAGCCTCATTTGCCTCTTGTCTGCTCCTGTAATGGACTTAATAAAACTACTATATTCTGAGACCTTGAACGTGGAATTGGGTAATATCCAACGCCATAGCCATGTTTTATTTCGTAGGTGTGTCTTACGTACCTCAAAAAACGATTGTTGTCCCGTCCCTGGCATATGAAACAACTACGTTCGCTTTGTAACAGAAGCATCAAACTCGTGCGAACCTATGTATCTTACATCTCGCACTGATTTCGACTTTATCAACTACCTCCATGCATACACTTACTTCTCCAACCTATAGTACTCGTCTTGTAATGAATATCTAGTTCGTCTAGACCAAGATGTTTTTCTAAGAAATAATCCGACAGCTCTCCATTCACTCTGAAATCTCGTTTCTTATTATATCAGTCTATACTTCTCCTACATGAGAAATCGTCCCCAGACTTCCCTGATGCCAGTTGATATCTGGAGGGTAAATCAACTACGACAAACCTCATCAAGATCGTGTCATTTTCCTTGTCAGCCTTAGAGAATGGCAAAAAAGTCGACATTATTCCAACTGATTTCAGTAAAGCCTTATCCTTTTCAAATTGTCTGGCCTCGATATCGAATCCAAAAATCGATACCTTTTTACCTGAAAGCCTTCTTTAATAGTATTTACTTCAGATCTGTCCCATCGGCTCCTTTTTTGACCACCTCTTGTGTTCCACAAGGCAACCATCTGGTTACCTGGTTAATATTGGCGACGAGGATGGGATGCACTTATGCATATTTAAACTGAGTAACAGCACTCTGATGAGCCCACGAAACTCAAACGAAGAAATTATTTATGACAACAAACTCCAACGAGTGCTTTGCATCTCCGACTTTAAACAAAGATTTCCAATTTTTGATTTCTGATTTCTGATTTCTGATTTCTGGTTTCTGATTTCTGATTTCTAATTTCTGATATCTGATTTCTGATTTCTGATTTCTGATTTCTGGTTTCTGATTTCTGATTCTCGATTCCTGATTTCTGATTTCTGATTTCCGATTTCCGATTTCCGATTTCTGTTTTCTGGTTTCTGATTTCTGATTCCTGATTCCTGATTCCTGATCTCTGATTTCTGGTTTCTGATTTCTGATTCTCGATTCCTGATTTCTGATTTAAGATTTAAGATTACTGTTTTCTGGTTTCTGGTTTCTAATTTCTGATTCCTGATTCCTGATCTCTGTTTTCTGGTTTCTGGTTTCTCATTTCTGATTCCGGATTCCTGATTCCTGATTTCTGATTTCTGATTTCTGATTTAAGATTACTGATTTCTGATTTCTGGTTTCTGATTTCTTATTTCTAAGTTTTGAGATCTGATTTCTGATTTCTGATTCTCGATTCCTGATTTCTGATTTTTTATTTCTGATTTCTGATTTCTGATTCCTGATTCCTGTTTCCTGATTTCTGATCTCTGATTTCTGATTTCCGATTTCCGATTTCTGATTTCTGATTTCTGATTTCTGATTTCTGATTTTTGATTTCTGGTTTCTGATTTCTGATTCTCGATTCCTGATTTCTGATTTCTGATTTCTGATTTCCGATTTCCGATTTCCGATTTCTGTTTTCTGGTTTCTGATTTCTGATTCCTGATTCCTGATCTCTGATTTCTGGTTCCTGATTTCTGATTCTCGATTCCTGATTTCTGATTTAAGATTTAAGATTACTGTTTTCTGGTTTCTGGTTTCTGATTTCTGATTCCTGATTCCTGATCTCTGTTTTCTGGTTTCTGGTTTCTGATTTCTGATTCCGGATTCCTGATTCCTGATTTCTGATTTCTGATTTCTGATTTAAGATTTCTGATTTCTGGTTTCTGATTTCTTATTTCTAAGTTTTGAGATCTGATTTCTGATTTCTGATTCTCGATTCCTGATTTCTGATTTCTGATTTCTGTTTTCTGATTCCCGATTCCTGATTTCTAGTTTTTGGTCTCAGATATCCAAAGAGTATCTGGAACCTTACAAATTTCTTCGCCTTTTTGGAGCTTTGGAGGCCTTATAAATATACCTTCTAGGTGTGCCAGCTTCTAGGCGTGAGTGCGGTTGGAATTGTTGCTTAACCCCAAATTAGTTCGATGAATCACTTCTGCTCAAAGGTGAGCATCAAGGCCAACTTTCAAGGCGCACCTCGTCGTCTATTATTTCAATTGCACTTAGACCATAGGGACCATATTGCAGTATGCCGCCCCTACCTAAACAGTCTGCTAAAAGCCCCTATACAGTTCTCCAACTACACCACATACATAACCATCACGAGGAACTGAGGTTTAAAGAGGAAAGTAGAAAAAAAAAACCCACACAAATCCATCCAAAAGTAATTTGGTGAAAACAGCAACTCGCTACTCATATTTATCAAGGATCTCATTACGGTTCCTTAGTTTCCGCCCGCTTGTAAGGAGGAACTCATCCAGCAATTGAGTTGCGAGAGAAGAAAAAAACTGGGTAAATTAAATTTTCCTAGAATTATGGTAAACTCACTCCCATTTTAGTTAACTTAGTTGCAGGTCTTCTGTTGTGGTGCTTCACCAAGGAGGAACACTTGCTTACCTGCACCAGGGTACTCATTGCAAATTAATGCTCTTCTTCCGCTTTATGGTTTGCACGAGATTACCTTCAAAGTGAGTTGCTGGCTTACTTGTTATCTGCTTTCTTAATTAATTGTTATTCCATTCTTCTTCTTAGGCGAGATCCTTAGGCATAATCCTTATCAAAGGCAAACTATTTTACAAAACACTTTTCTCAAATAGTTTTTCAACACCCTTAACACCTTAAGCTCGAAGGCCTATGCATTGAGCCACGTAATGCCATGATTTTTAGGGATCATAGACTTCCTGATGGGAAGGAAGAAAACGAAGGGCGAACGGGGGAGAAAAAAAATATATATAACACAGCACTTCCTTGCGATACAATCACTCAACATAATGCCCTTCCGGTAGATTAAATCGAAAATTGTATCACACTCGGCAGAGTGCTGCTGGTAACTACAGTTCCGATTGGATGGCTGGGAATATGATAGGCTGGCCAATGAGGTGGAATGAATTCCATAAATAGATTTCTTGTAATGTCATTATCCTGGAAGTTGTTTGTAATAATATTATGAGAGGATATGGTCCTCTTTTTTTTTTGGGGATTGGCTATGGAAGGCATCCTGCTTGAGAGGATATGCTTTGTTGGTTCCAGTGAATTGGTGGGATTTCCGAATGGGGGATCACATGTGGCGTAAATATCCGGCGACTTAACTTGAGACTTGATAGTTTTTTTTTTTACGCAGTTCTATTAAAACTGAGACTTTGCTTCCTGGAAACGTGGAGAATAGTTATTGACATCGGAACACGGGGTGTCTGAACACTTACTTTCGTCGAAGTATCGTTCGAAGAAGTATCGTTTGAAGAAGCACTGCACCAATCCTTACCGCGCACTACATATCCTATATTCGACAAGAAGATGTGACATCTTACGGCGCCCTACCAACAGTTGATCACTATTCCCGACATCATGGTCATGGGAAACTGTTGCGGTAGATTATTTGGGGTAGAGCTGTTGCACTATGCAAACTGGTCAAATGGTGTTCCAACACTGAACCCTAGAGGTCTGGTCTGGTTCACAGATGAATCGAAATAGGAATCTGGGCTTGAAGCTGGTGTCTTCAGATCGAACACCGAAATCTCGATACCAAGCCATTGAAATGTGTACTTGGTTAAAATCTAGTAAAGATTCCAAGGGCGCTAGGATTTATATCTTTTTAGATAGCCTTGCGCTGTTGTCCATGAATGTAAATGGGTATAATGCTTCGATGCCCTACAATCTCTTGTCAGATTTCACAGTGTGATACTCGGATGGGTCTCTTGTTATCAAAAAATTTCAGGCATAAGAAACTCGCTAGACTCAGGATCTGTGTTCATAGGACCTGTTGTCAAATGGGCTGTCCCCACACCGGCAAACATTTTGTTTAGCCCACTCGGAAAAATGTTCAAAAATAACAAGCCGAACGATTATACAAGGATTATTTTGACAAGGAATTCGTCAACTTAAACAAGAACAGTATGAGGAAGCTGGTGAGACTTTAGCCTGAGGTATCATCTTAAACGAACTCAATCTCTTCTCAGATGACGAATCATGTCATCACCTTTTCTGCTTAACACGGGTGGCATCTTTCTTCATAAGAAGACATGCTCGTCAGCAGAAATAAAAAAACTCTGTGGTTAAGGACAAAATCTCCTTCCTTAGGGAGGTGATACGACTCTTAAATTAAAGCACACTCTTAAGATATACCTAATAGACGTTTTGAGGTCGCGATGTTAGCCAGAGGGGCAAACGCCTTCAAAAGTCTTCAACGTCACGTACAATGTTCTTACTAGACGTCCGAAACACCTCGGAACCGGCAACGGACAACAATGTGCTCACTATCTTATGCCAGATCATATACCCCTTCGTACTCCAGACGTCAGCAATAACCACTCAAACTTGCTTAATGCAACCAGACAGGCTGAGAGATTCCCAAGTGCGTCAATACCTCGAGTTAGTAGCAAAAGCAACGTGAACGTGGACGACCACTGGAAAGGGGTGAACGATGTTTTTGCAATTCAGGCATGCACCTGTATGTATGTTGGTAGAAAGCAGAAGAGGCATCGCACATGCCTTTCGACAGACTCCTGGAGATGGATCTCTTAGTGCACAGCCATCATAGCTCTGATTGCAGCGGCGTCAGCAATAGAGTGCTACAAGCCCAACACCGTGCGAAGAAGAAGGACGTACAGCATGACAAACGTCAGTACATCAAGACACTACCTTCAATGGCGGAAAAAGCGGCAAGTAGCTGCGACAATAGGACTGACTACAACATCATCGAGAAGCTCATTGATCATCGAAACTCCAAACAACACCCAGTGAAGAGTTTAGCTCCAGATCCTTCGGCATCGACATCGACATAAACTCCTTACGGATCATAATAGAGCAATGCATGGAATACAAGTCTCTGCTGCATCTACTGTGTATCGACTTCGAGAAGGTTGTCGACATCTTGAATATGGATAGCTTGGTTGTCCGTGCGCAGGAGTGGCATTCCAAAAAAAAAACAAAGCATTATTAGTTGGAGAACGTCAGGGGTACATACTGCCACCACTACTTTTTCCGATGGCTATCAGTGATGTATTCCATGCAGCTTGACGGAAGGTTACTAGGAAATACATTGGACCATGACATCTTTCCTTAAACACCTGGACTACGCTTAGCACATCAAACACCAGTGCTCAACTCAACATTCCCGGGCAGGTAGTCCAGAAAGTAAACGAATTTCTTAATCTAGGAAGTGTGGTCTCGACTAACCGCAGTGCCACCAAACTTGAAGTGCGCAGCAAAATGCTATCCCAAATTTGAAGAACCCATATTATCAGCTTAAGGGCCAAGATTGTTCCAATCAGCACTGCTCTATGAGTGCAGTACTTGAAAAATTACCATCAGTACCACATTCAAGGTAGTTCCACTGCGAAGTACTTCATCGAGTGAAATCCACTCACCCAAGCAGGCAGGGCAACGGGACTCCCTAGGCTAAGGAAGGATCAAGCTCTCTAGGAATGATGGCAGCTCAAGGGCGTTGCAGAAATCCAAACATAATGGCGTGAAGGCATTGTTGACGCCCTAGGTCTCCCAAGGGCTTATAGAACTTGACAGTACCTACTACGATGTTCTTTAGAATTTATGCCGCCCTTCAAGGTTTCAGTTCAAGACGCTTGATTGGTATCTGTCTTACAATTTCCATGTACACCCACTGAATTATCATAGGGTTTGGTCCCCACTTGCTGTCGAAGATACAGTTGCAAGTTTATACAGAAGTAAGCTCCATTTGACCACTGGTTGTTCTCTAAACTAGGTGTACATTTGGCTCTGAGTTTGAACTTTTGGTCCGAAGCCTCTTAAGAAGGTTTTTTAATACTAATATGGTCTTCTTTCTAGCTTTGTCGAGTTTTATCTTTAAAATATTCAAACAACTTTTATCTCGAGTCCCGAGTGGGTTTCGTTTGTACCTTCGACACCCAGGATCGAATTGAAAGAAATAGAAGAAACATGCATGGTTCAGTGATGACTACAACATCCAAAAGCCTAGGATTACTCTTCAAACATTGGTTCATTTAACTTTCCAAAGAGCCAAGACCAGAGGTATACTAGCTATTTTACAAAATTGGCATTCCCTATTTTACGAGTCATAAATTCATTTGTTCAACCATTTCAAAAGGACCAATTTAATAAATTCCACAAAAGGCAGCAGAAAAATATAACGAAAACGGTAAGATGGGACAAATAACTTAGTTAAACATGATCACAGCTCAGGAATTTTCATATGAAAACATAACTTCCTTTACAACTATTCAGCCTGTTGTCCCCGTTTTCTGGGATATTACTCCTCTTCATTACACACTCATGAAGAGACCGGTTATGGTGGTAACGCATGCACGCGTCCTATAGGCAATGTCAAAAGTGATAAAACCCTAACTTTATCCTGTTGTAATCATAAACATTCCCTCCGCCTACCCTGGAACCAAACAAAAAAGCAACAAAAGGATACCAAACGTTTCCCTAAACCGGGCACGAAGAAAGAAAGAATCTGTAATGCATACATAAAACTTTCTTATGTCCTGTACAGTACAGCACAGCAGAGCACAGCACTGTGATGGTAATGGCAAAGGATGGAAATTTTCATACAAAACTTAGGAAGCGTGAAATTGAGGAAGGACGACAAGTGTGTGTATGGTCGCGTCCCAGCTCAATGAGATCCCCTATATCGTAGTGGAGAGTGAAGTTTTTCGGGCTTCGTCCTCAATCAATTTTGTCATTTTGTATAATAGACTTGTTACTATCATCCACTACCGACAGGACGATGGGCCCGGCCAATATGCGAACTATTTAACTTTATTTAATCATATTTTTATTAAATTTGTCGGATCACGTAGGAGTTAACCTTATTTTCGTCTACATAGGTATATAAATCAAATCACTTGGGGAGCTGCACGTGGTTGGGTGTCTATCGCTGTCCCGAATGGTGTGTAGTCCTTAATATTCTTGATACTGGTTGGTGTTCATTCATAAATCTCATTAAAACATGAAACTTATGACACATCTACGTGTGTTCCATTAATTAATTTAATTAATTGGGTGTGTAATAGCGGAAATAGCTGGAATATAAATAAGCGCATTATCTACTTGTGATGTTGGACAGCTTTAGGTTGTAATTTTAATCAGAGGCACCTGGAAATTAAATTATCATGTTCATGTAGGTACCTAGTTGGTCTGGATTGTATCATCTAGTTCTGGAGTTTAGAAAAACTGAAGTTTTTGAGAATGATTCGTTGGTATCAGACAGGGAAGCCTCTTTATAGTCCTAGTTGTTGTGGTAATCTATAAGTACAGAAAGACAGAAGAAACTGACATATGGTCATCCCAGCAATGACTGCAAGCAGAATGGTTATAGCACCCGATATGCAAATACAGGGTCATTCAACTCATGGGTCCGGATTTGACATCCCTGCTTCAATCACATACGTCAAACCGGACTGTCATCCGAGGCTGTCATGTTAAAGATTTTCCATTTGAATCGTTTAGCAATCGCTGAACGTGTGAATATTGTAAAAACTTTTTACAAAAATAGTAGTAGGTAGTTTCGCCCATAAGGAGTAGATTATGGTCGATATAATCGTCCATCTGCGAGGACTATAGCCAAAATGTAAACAAATTTGAATAAGCAGCCTCTATTACAGATCTCCTTAGTCCTATCCACTGCTCGAAATTCGCGGTCTACAGAAAATATGGCTGCCTTAAGTTAAAGTGTTAAAGAAGATAGAAATCGATAGATTTCCAGGGCAAGCCAGGACAGCATTTGGGCTTGCCTTACTACACATTTCCAATTGCATCTACAACCTTATAAGGTTCAAGTCCTTCAAAAATTGAGGCCAGCTGACCAAGTAATGCGTAGAACATGCGCCGATTAGGTGCATTAATATCAGCATTTTCTTCAGCGTTAATAAGCAAAATTATTGCATATTTGGAAGTGAAATCCACAAGTAACTGAAAGTAGTATTTCCCCAGGACAGGACCATGTGATTGGTCGCCGGTGGACTTCTTTTTGTGGGGCTATGCAAAAGATGGCAAACTTTTGTCGCTTTGTCGTCAAGCTATGGGTAAGTGATTGCAAATCCTGCAAGAAGTTCCGTGGAGGACATAGTCCACGGATAAGATGTTTTTGAAAGAAAGGGAAATATGTATCTCGATTCTAGACACTTGATTGGTTGGTTAAGACCGACTCTAGGTGAGGATGCACTTAGATCACCGGCATGATCCAATGTGCTGCCGACGTGTATGGTGTGTGGATCAGTCTCTTACTCTGGGAACCAATTACCCTTTTTCATAAATGGCCATCCATGGTACTGAGATCATTGATTCCTAATGTAGCCGAGTGCAGGGCACATGCATAGGAGGTGACTAATAGTGTTCTCTTCCTCTTTGTGCCCACAGTTTCTGCAAAAGTCGTTGTAGGGAATGCGTTGTCACTTGAGGGTATTACTATCATGTAAAGGGTTCCTCTCCTTCTGATTAAAGATTCAGACAGACCTGGTTTTAATTAGGATCGGCGAGAGCAGCCTGCCGGTAATTTATAGGCAAAGATTGAGGTTGTAATGTCCAACTACGTCGTGCTGGATGCAAGTGATTTGATGGGATGAGAGGTGAATATTCAAATCTTCTCATAAGACTCCGGCACCGATTCCGTCTTCAGTTTTGGACCCAATTTCAGAAACTTGCATGTTCCCTTATACTTGTGTACGTGGTCTTTCTGTACTTCGTTGTCCATCCGGGTTTTATTTGAAGACTCTACGATTCGGATCATTTGTGTCCGTCCACTCTACATATCCTCCTCATCTCAAACGACTAATGCGGAATTTTTTGACGAAAACTTGTCAAAACCGGGACCAATAATTTTACGAAGAATGTTTCTCTCGAAGCGGGTGGGGATATCTTCATCCAGTTCAGCGACATAAAGCAGGACTGGGATGACCAGGGTCCTATACAGAATCTGCTCAGTAGTTCGGGATAGAGCTTTACTAACCAATACCCTTCTCAACCCAAAGGAAAACCAGAGTTATTCTTCATTTTTTTCATTTCTACTAAGATGACATTGTTAGAGTTTACAGCAGGGCAGAGTTAGACAAGATCCCTTACTACCTCGAAGTTATAGCTGTAGACTTGTTTCAATACTATCGAGCAGAGTAGTCAACTTGCACAGACTTTTGGAAGACTTTTTGGAAGGTATGGACAAGTGAGATGTTGAAAAAAATCACATGACAGCGCATCAGCTTATCTAAGTCCTTTTTAGACATAGAAGGTATCGGTGAGTTCTTTACCACCTGTATGGAGCAGCGTGTGCTGCTGTATAGACGAACGAGTTTGGCAGAGATTCTAAAGTTAGATATGGCTCCGAATAGCTCGACTCTTCCTGTGCTTAAGACTGACTTAAGCTAGAATCTGAGTCTGGATTTGGCTGCAGTCAAATCTTCACGAATGACTCAAAAACTAGTCAAGGTTCCGGTACTGGTGTTTTCGTGGAGACCTACAACACTACTCGTTAGGCAAGCAAGCCTCTATTTTTAAAGATGCTGTTCAATGCTGCCTTGAAATCGATGAAAAGGTGGTGGGTATCAATTTGGGATTCTTGGATTTTTTTTCAGGATCTGACGAAGTGTAAAAATTTGATCCATGTTCTTGGCCTAAATCCGTCCTGATAGGAGTGTTGAAGATGGGTTCACACAAAGAGGTCTTTTATGGGATGATCAATAGACTAATACCTCTGTAACTGACGCAATTCAGGAGATCTCCTGTCAGAAAATGTGTCAAAAAACAAAATAAAAAATTGACAAAATACAGACTATAAACGCTATGATCCAAAAAATATTGTTTAGATCTGGAATTTATACAAACCTTGTCTTAGCTTTAAAAATGTAGCCTTCCAACCGTGTTCAATACCATGAATGGCATTTCATTTATTATGCTCTCATCACTCCTTTGATTTGGGTATATACGGCTAGAAAATATGATGTGTACTTCCAACGTACACAATTGTTCTAAAGAATTGTTTTTTCTGTATATTTTTGCGAACGATGTAACCATATTTTGAATGTCAAGAATGTGAAGTTCCGATGATAGCATTTCCTCTGAATTCCTTTCAACCAACTCGCATTCAAATAAATCCAATAAAACAGAAATTTTCAATACCACCCACGACTATTATTCAAAACCAAAGCAGGCGCATTCTTCCACTCGAAAATCTTTCCAAATAAAGATATTTCAATTAAATCGCCCTAAACAGTTGCCATTCCAAAATTCTGTGTTCAAGAAAAAAAACGAAAATTGAAAATTCATTTTCGAAATTTTCGAAAACCTCGCCACAAACGACTGAAACTAATAACTTTGAGGGATCCGTTGTTTATTCATTAGATTTCTGGGATTCCTAATGATATTCATGGCCCGTAGAGCCATAACTGGAAAAAGGCCTATACTGTGATGTGTACTGGTCTACTGCCAAGATATACAGCATAATGGGTTGAGAGTATCGAGAAAGTTTTCCGAGCGGCGGCGGGTGGAGGGATGAGCGCAAAAGGCCAGAGAACATTTCAATATTTATCCAAAGGAATACTTTACTTCTGGTGGAAGCAGCCGCTGCCAATGTTTTGCTATAAATATATAGACACAGTAATGGCCTATTCGGGGCCAAATTTAAGGTTTGTTTGGGTAGAATAAAATATTCCGACTTACCCGAGCCGCGCCCACATCCAAACGGGGCGGAGGAGCATCTTTGAACATCCAAATGGTGTATTCATTTTCACATTGTTGGCGAGAGCCCAACAATTTAGGTAAATATTAACATAACTGTTATCTGTGTTCACATTAAAATCAAAAAGTGGCATCCGGTCGGGAGGTGTCCTATGGAAACACCGATCGACTATTAATTAGTTCGTGGTATAGAGCCACCGGATGTGGTAGCAATGCGGTATGATTCATCCGGTTTCGTTCCATTGAGGATATTCTATACAATATTGGTTTTTGTACATATGTACATACATATGTATATAATGAAAGGTCGACATAGGTGCTGTCAATGTTAGGAGAGAGTGTCACTTCACCTAAAATTGGCATCGATCCAGTAGCATTGATTGTGATTATTCCAAAGGCTTACATGAACCGATATTAAGGATTAAAGGGTCAAGCGTTGAACCAAAGTGCAACACAGTCAATGTGGAAAATGGGCCACCAATCACAGCTGGATATTGGTGGAGAAGTTTAACTCCAGGAGCGAAGTTATAGTTTAATTGGATGCGACACATTGACACACTCTGACTTAGTGAACGGATCGGAGAAGTCTGACGGAGGAGTCAGTCAAAAGAACTTACTAATAGACCTTGTAACGGAAAAGGGAAAGATTGTGTATTTTAGGATGAATCTCGTTTAAATGCCGAGAAGGTACATGTTAGCCAGCCAAGGACGACGACAATAGATTAGGAAGCTAGAGTGCAGTAAGTTTTTTTTGAATTTTAGGGACCAATATAGGAACTACCATACATGTGGAGACATGGTAGTCAAAGAAGTGTCAGATCGGTAGTTCCCCTCCATTGCGGGGAGCTAGTTACTGGTGGGAGAAATGATGTTTAGACCTCCAAAGGTGCGGACACCTTTCCATGTTGGCTGCCCGGACTGATCCAAAAAGTCCTGTAGTCTTAGTTGTCGGGTTGACTATCAGGTTTAACAATGACAGTTTATAGGGTGACCAGAGAATGATTTTGGCTTTACATCAAGCTACATTTATGCCATCATGTGTGGAATACCGCATCATTCAAATGGTTGTTTTGAATGTTGCCCTCGAGCTCCTGTTAGTATAGACTAAGGACTTTCGGAGCTCGGAGCTTTCTCATGACAATTGTACTCGTGGATGTTTGTCAAACTGTCGCAAGAGGTGGAGTCGTGAAACATTTTTTTTTAGGTGTTCCCCGACTGAGATTCGAACTTCGAACCTCTTGCTCCATAGTCCAATGCACTAACCACTGAGCTAAGGCACCCACAAAAGGACTTACCGTAGCCCCAGAGAAAATAATCGAGGGATGTTTCTGCGTCTTGTAGACTCATCTTGTTGATCGATATTGTCGAGCTCTGAACCACAGAAATTCGGTTCACATCACTCTTTACGTAAATCCATTTCGAAAGAAATAAGGGTCCAGAGATTGGCCTGCAGGCACCACAAGTGCCATGAGAACAACACCTACTGCAGGGCTAGAGGCTATCCTCAATCTTCTACCGCTGAATATTTTCGTTAAAACCTCGGCAGCAATGAGTCCCCTAAGAATAAGTCAGTCAGATAGCTGAAATCAGAGTGCAACAGGTCATTCCATGATCCTGGAGAAATATCTAGGAAAGGTTCATACTACGGACTGCATCACTCCGTACATAGATTTCCATAGACCGTTTACTAGCTCCTTCCCAAGCAGGGAAGAATGGAAGGATGGTCAGCCTGCCAACACACGTTCCATCTCTATCTGTACATATGGATCTAAGATGGATAGGTAGGCGTAGGGTCTGGCATTTGTTCTGAACCACTGGGGATATCTAGATCAGTCCGCCGAACCACAGCAGAGGGCCCGTGAGACTGCGATGAAGGCAATACCACCGGAAGGTATCACCTTTTTCATCGACAGCCAGGCGGCAATAAAAGCGATTACTGCAAATGAAATAAAATCCAAGCTTGTGAAGCGCTGTCGCGAAGAACTCAAGGTTCTTGGAACACTGCACAAGGTTGCCCTCTGCTGGGTCCCTGGACACGAAAGTATTCCAGGCAATGAGAAGGCAGACGAACTGGCAAGAAGAGGCTCTGAATCTACGTCACAACAGGTAGACACCTCGGTGTTCATCCCACCTTGCACATTAAAGCCAAAGGCATGGATTAGGGCCAGAAGTGAGGCCAATAGTAGATGGACCTCCCTGGACACCTGTGTGATCACCAGAAGCCAATGTCTTTGCTTTGACAAGAGTAGGACTGACCGAATTATGCTAAAGGATAGGAAGTCCCTTTCTGTCCTTATAGGAATTATTACGGGGCATAACTCTCGTTGGTACCTCATGAGAAAGCTAAGACTCACGACTGAAGATTTATGTCGAGGATGTATAGAGGAAGCTAATGAGGATACAACCCACTTTCTCTGTCACTGCCCTGGGCTTATCCACCTTAGATTCAAATTTCTAGGGCAACACTTTTCCCGTGACCTCGAAGAATTAGCGAACAGACCAATAAATGAAATTTTTAGGTTCATCAAATCAACAGGATGGTTTGGTGATCCACAAGATACAAATCAGTACTAGAGTTTACCAATGGGCAAGGGACTTTTTCCCCTTTGGGTATCACAATGGGTCTGTGCTGACTCTAGTCGCCTACCCACATACCTAACTTAACCTAGCTGCTTAGTCAAAAATGGTCTTCGTCCGAGACCCTCAAAATCCGGGTCTGCACGTTAAGTGTCTTCGACACCAAAGCAATTTGTGCAGAAAGTATCTTTAGGTCATCGAAATTTTGTACGAAAACCTTTTAGACTCTACGTAGACTAAATTTCAAACTTACTAATAAATAATTAAAATATTTTACACAACACAACCAAACTCATTGCGTTCTATCGATTTTGTTAAAAACAACAAACACGATACACCGGTAATCCTAGGTTTTCTTGTTAAAACTGATATCCTAACTTTGTTAAAATTACCCTCGAGCTACAGCCACCAGCTGATATGCCATCGAAGCCCATTTAAGCCAACTTTTGAATGGAATACATAAAAGTCAAATAAACAAAGCTATAAAGTTAAGTAAAATGGCTTTCGCATACAATTAATCATCCTGTTCCAGCACAAGTGAGTTGAACAATCCCATTTGCTTCAAAACTTCACCGTGTATGTTTAAATGTTTTGAAAAGTAATTTGCACCACTAACGGCAACAATGATCTCCTCCGAGTAATCGTTTATTTTCACAAAGTTTTTCTGCACCAAATTTAAGGTGATTATCCTTGTGTTAACGATACTTTTGTGTGAGGTATATCCTGCGCTCTCTGTGTTGCTTGGAAGTACCTGGATACATTTTCTGCTGTGAAATTTACTCTCATGGGTGACAAACAGGATGTTGTGCACTTCAAATTGGACGGTTTTTTTTTTTGATTTTTTGTTCAACTCAAGGTTTGTCCTTGAAGTGCTTAATTTAATATAGCATGAGACATCCTGAGAACAGATAGTGAAACTCTGTCCTCAGACCGAAACCAAATTCCTTCAATCTCCAGGAGACCAATGCAAACTATATTTAGTTCACTCAATTGGGCAATAAATCGCAAGGACATGTCATATAAATTCATGCAGGCTTCCGGGAAAAAAAAATACAAAAAGCGAAACCGGAAACGTATTCATTAACACACACTGTGGTGGACACTCGAATTTGCCCCTCGCAATAGTATATTCATTCCACTCGTGACTGACGCAACGCATTCATTCCTTGAACCCACATTCATACATCAGGCCGAAGCTGAAGTTATTCCTGTGAAGGATATAAATCCTATGTCGGGCGATATAAGCAACTGGAAGAATTATACCAATTCTTTTTGTCCTTTGTTATGGCTAAGATTTATTTGTGGTATATGGAGACGCTTCCCGCCGCCGCCGCCTGGCCCTTGGGCGGAATGGCCCGCAGGCATTGAATTTCCCTAAATGGTTCCTTTCCTGAAATAACTTTTGGTGACAGAACGGCTGGACAGGAAAAGGCACAGATTGAGAATATGAATGGAATGCGGAGATATTTGATATCGATTGGTCTGGATGTAGATTGCCTGTGAAACCACCACTGGTGACAGGATTCAGGAAATTGATTTCCCGGATAAATTAGACAGTTTATGATCAGTTCAGCTTCCACTAAGGAAGTGTTGAATAGATAAAAGGATTGTGAAGTCACTTTAAAGCCAAGTTTTTGTTTTGTTTTGTTTGGGAACGGGGGTAACAGAAAATTCGGATAGACTAGATGGAACAAGGTACTTGAAAGACAGCGAGGAATAGTGGAGAACAACAATCCCGATTGAAGAAATGATCGCAAAGTCAGATATTCAAAGGTTTAGGTAAGAAATCCTAGACTAGATCTTGCTGAGTCGAACAACGAAATCCTCAACTTATACCTTCTCGATCATGAAAAAAAAATACGCATGTTTGGACACATTACCCTACGGAAATCCAATTTTTGTTTGTTGATTTGGAGTACCATCAATCAAAACTTATGCATGAAAAAGTCAATGAAACAAGACTATAACCACCTTCGGGTAAAACCATCAATCATTGAGAGCTGGTAGATCACCACCCACTTCAACACAACAAGAACTCCCTTACTATAAACAACTTCAAGATCTGCAAGATACCAGTAAAGATTCCAGAGGATCACCGCTGGTAAGGTCGTGGCATGTTCGGTGTCCAGCGAAATTCACATTTGTTCTGAATAGAGGAGCGCCTTGTTCTAAGACTAGATCACTGGGAGATAGCCTTCAAATGAGTGGCTGTTTAAGCTGCTTATTGTTTGCTATAGATGTCAAAAGGTGGCCTGTTGTTGGGGTGGTTCTTAGGGCTCCGCTGGAACACAGCCACGTTTCTACCCGGCTGAGTTGAGTTAGGTGACAGGTTTTCTACAAAGTTGTCCACAAGTCCATATGCGCCATATGTTAGTATAGGCCTGACAACGGATACATATAGCCAATACTAATATAGGGTCATTCATCTGTCGGTAAAGCTAAATGTTAAAGTAAAGCTGAATGAAAATATAAATTCACTATAAAGATTGGAAAAACAATACAATACGTCAAAGGACAGCTGAGTTTGGCAGGTGTCAAATGCCAGCGCTACCAACTTGAATCCACTAAATGAATGACTCTGTACGATGCCTCATTTGGTTTCGATCACTTTTTTACAGCAGTATAAGACTGTGGTCCCTTTGCAGACGCGTTCGAGGATGTTGGATTCCAATTGAGTTTTTTATCAACTTAAATGGCTTAAATATTTAGCTTTGTCAGAGAATCTTAGGCTTACTCCGCATAGTTTCCGCATAATTCGGTCAAATTGCGGAATTTTGAAATTCTTAAAGGAGAGGTCAAGGTTGGTCTTTTAAGGGTTAACGCTGAGACCACATCCTCTATTTCCATTTTGAGTGCGTTTTGCAGAAGATCTCTGAGCGTGTTGGGGAAAGATAAGGGATTTTTTCTCTCAGCCTGGGCTTTTAAAGCCTGTTGTTAAAAAGACTACTTTACTCGACCCTTCTCACCTCTGACGTGAAGACAATAGGCTACTTAACTTCAGTTCGACCAACTTACATATGTATGACTGTCCAATATAGTTTGACATCAGTCCTTCAAAAATGGGAAAACTGCAGGTTTTCGAAAGAAAGTGTCTTCGGACATGTTTAGGTAAGTTTCGATCTAGTAAGGATATTTTTTTACTATTTAGCGCAGATGTAAAGGAATTAAATCATTTAAGAATTAGACTCATTTTATTGAGCTCCAAAAAATGGTAAACTTATGAATTCACTTAGAGACTTCAAGTTCTAAATGTGAAATACTCATTCATTTTGCAGTCACTGATTGGGAAATCATTTTAGTGAACTCAAACATTGCATTCTCTTGAAACCAATCTTCTGTGATTTCACTTAAGTCACTGTAGTCTTTGAAGTAATTTTGAAGTCACTGCAGTCATTTTGAAGTCGTTTGTAAAGAGTCGAAATAAGAACCATACATAAACGTTTTAAATTAGTTTGGTTCTTATTTCAACTCATTGCAATTGGTTTCCCAACGACTTCAAAATTACTTCAAAGACTACAAGGATTTCATGACTCCAATGTGATTTCAATGACTTCACTCAAATGAGTTTCCAATTCCATATGATTGGAGGCAATACGAAGAAGATTTCTTTGTGACTTAAATGAATGCAATCCAAAATGATTCTAGTACGATTGACAGAGGTTATAGGGAACAATATCGTGCCGGCTCTATATAACAATTTCCTTTTCTTCAAGAGATCCTTAGTTGTGTCAGATCCCATCAGAATACATCTACCTTGATACCCTTGAACACATCCAGGACAAACTGTCTCTCTCATACTTTCCGAAGGTGGTAACATATGAACCGCGTTTTTACTCGAGGCTAGCTGACACTATATGGTGATACAACATATCGGTGAGAGTATATTGCGAGGATACACCGCCTTAATTCACTGCAAATATCAGATTATTAAATATAATTTTAAATCCCACAATTTGCTCAACAGTTTGCGTAAATTCAATTATTCCGTTTGACAACATCAGCCTTCACCATTTATGCCCGATGTGCAATAACATTTGTCGCCCATTAATTACCAATTATCATTGACTATAAAACTGTCCCATCCAATGATAGATCCTTTTTCCTCTGCATCGTAACGCACTCCAACAAAAGGAAAAAAAATATTCATTGTCGGGAATTTTAATAATATTTTTACGACATGGCCAGCAATAGATTATAACGCTTCGGTAAAAATGTGCGATTTAAAATTCAACACCATCCATTGAACACCTGCGTTTTGATAATTTGCAGACGCACACCCCGACGCTTGCACGCCACACTCTCTGCGACGTCTAACCGTCTAACGATGCAAAATTGAAATCACTTTAACATAATTCGCCAATAAAAATTCATAGAATTCAATAGCCGAGGCGAAGAGACTCTGTTCGTATCCCCTGACAAGGACGCCGCCGCCGCCGACTTCTTGCGAATCCACTGACATTCCTTTGGATTCAACCGCACTTCCCAGATCCAATAACATGATAGCATATCCTTTATGACATCGATTGTCGCCAGGGCGAGGAAATAAAAACACGAGAGAAGGGAAATGCAGAAAGGGAGAGTGTGTGGGGCTGTCGTTATTTATAATACTTCCGTGAGGGTGGGGGGGAGGGCGATATTAATATACCTTGCCAAATGTATCGATTTCCGTGACAAATATAAATCCGATTTGTGATAAATGATACGTTATACGTATGTACACTGGAATATCGATGACATCTGTTCTGGGATCTTATGGAAATTCGGCAGCCTTGAACCGTAAATTTGCTTGGCACAATCAAATTGACTTTTGTGACAGGTTTTTCGGGTTAACCAAGCGTTTGCTGATGAATACACTTGGGTAATACGGAAGTCAGAGACTATGAAGTATCAATCAGTTCTTGACAAATGAGTTGGTATTTCATTTGAAGGATTACGAAGTGCTGGGATTGGGTACGAAATGGATTGCGTTATTAAGGAATTTGATATTAAGTTGCTTTAAGGACCTCTGTAAGCGCCTCAAATCGATACTGGTATTTGGCATAGTTTTTGACAGAAGCTTTGTGGCACTTGAGACAACTTATTGTCTAACGAAGATGTCGTAATCATTATAAGGAAATACGCTCAAACTTCTGATGAGACTTCGAGCCTTCGATAACATGAGTGACAATGACTTATGATGATTATTATTGTCGAAAGGTTGAGCACAATATCTGCCATAGGATCTATTAAATATCATCTGATGACAGTGACAGCATTGACCTCTACCTCATATCCGAAAGTAAGCTTCACTGTAAGTGTTCCCATCAATAGAAAACATGTGTTCATCCGATGCCTTATGATCATCATCGAGGTTACCTTAACCTTTAGAAACTCCATCTTAGTGGTTGAAAGCAAATGAAGGGTCGATAGCCGTCAATGGTATTCATATGGTTGCGCCTAAGGATCTGTAATCTTGTGCACGATTTGCAATCCCTGAATGATCGATGTCAGGAATTCACCTACATACTAATCCAAACCCTGCACACGTTGAACCACTCTCCCCATGCGACTGCCATTAGGTACTACTTCGCAGGGCCGGTTAACTTTTAAGGGTATTTTCTCCTCTGCGCCAAGGGTGTTCCTCGACCAATGGCTAAGACAGAACTACTCTCAAAATACGTATATTATCTCATCATTGCTCACCCATCAGTTCTCGACGTATATATATTTTGTGGCTAAAACCACAGACGTTAGTTGGAAAGATACACTGGACCCACTCTATACAGTAACGCAGCCGCATAGGAGAAGTACTTTGAGGATATTTGGGAAAATACGAAAACACTAAGTGGCCAAGAAGATGAAAGCCAAATAACATTCAGGCAAAATACTCTTAGATAGCTAAAAGGAGCTAGGAATGATCATGCCACATCAAGGACTGCTCCACAGTATACCCTTGGACTGAAGAAAGCAAGTAAAGATATAAAGCCAGACGGTTCCAGTCGGAAACATCCTGAACAAATCATATTTTTCCAACCAACTTCGGATAGGAACCTTATTGTTAAATCATTTCCCAAAATCGCATTGGACGTGAGGTAATCAGTTAAAGTATAGGAAAGATCCACCGGTAGGGAATCCCAAATAACTAACACTCTGAGCGATAGAAGTAGGAAGAAGGGAACTCAGAATTTGTTGTGGATTTGAAAATATTGATTAGAAAATCATTCCGACAAAGATTTTCGGTTCACAATAGGATACACTTGGGCCTCCTATACTCTTGGAACCATTTTGATTTATGGACGAATTTTCACATAACCGAATCGAAGCTTCAAGCTCTTCGAAGAAGTGTTCTCCCAGGATCTGCTATCGTGATGAGTATAACTCACGGCAACTGTAGAGAAGGTGAAATGGACAGAAGATGTTTACCAGAATTTCAAGCC
Organism: Xylota segnis; assembly: GCA_963583995.1. Classification (NCBI taxonomy): domain Eukaryota; kingdom Metazoa; phylum Arthropoda; class Insecta; order Diptera; family Syrphidae; genus Xylota; species Xylota segnis. The sequence continues at coordinate 6,693,405 of OY757237.1, forward strand.
CCAAGGTATGCCTAGAATGACCCGTGAGTAGTCCGACTAGGGCTGTTGTTAAGTAGCAGACATGTTGTCCTGCGTTTGCTTAACTGCAGCCATATATCTTATTTTTACCTAAGCCAGAGCTAATGTAGAGATTTTACATCGTGTCAATGCAATGGGTAGATGGAGCCTCCTTTTGGCAGTCGAAAGCTCCAGTTAGTGCCACTTGTGACTAGTTCGCCTCATTTGGAATTGCCTGGAACATCTAAGGAGCCACGAAATCACTGGAAGTTAGGTGTTTCTATAGTTGATGAAACTAGAGTGAATTTGATAGTCGTCTGGTAGTCTAAGAAGCATGCTTACGGCAGGAGAGACTGAAAACACTTCACCTCTAGTAAGTGTAGATTTCCAGTCAAATCCAGATCTCTCTGCCAAATTCTGGACTGGGAATGCGTGGTTTGGTATAGTGTATTGAAATCTGGAAACGGGGCACCGTAGGCCGCAGTTTCTATTTCTATATACACAGAGTGGAGGATAGTGGGTTAACCTGTGTCAAATCGCAACCCCGAATTTATTGTGACATATTCCGATAAATATTCATACGGCATCCCTACTTTTACTTACTGCTGTACACCAGCCTTAGGACCCCAAACATGAGTATTTACCTTACCACCGCTGGGTACAGATAGTACATTATTTCCGGCCATGGCACTCTTGCAAGCATGTAGTACATAGCGGTCTTCCTAATTCGCTCATACATGTTCATTTTCATGTCTATTTCGGTGGTGTTACATACATCCAGGACCGTATGTCCCTTAGTAAAGATATTTAGCTCCTTTTTGTAGATATCTGTCCACTTGACCAACCTTGCCAGGGCTGTTTCTGTGAAATCCCGTAAAGTTTTTGGGAAATCTTTGAATTCTTCCCTTTCTACGTTGCGGAATAATTCGCCCACGTCAAGTGGCCACAGTTGTGGTAAAAGTGCACCTCCTAAAGGTGTGCCGCACTGAACTGACCTTCTAAGCTTTCATTGCAACATCTTACTGATCCAGCTACTGATCCTAACATTGATCGTCAGTTTTCTAGGAGCATTAACAATCGGCTCTGGTCTTATGTTGTTTAATTTACCTTCTTTATCCAGAAAGCCTATCATGGTTAATTCCTTGTTGGGCAGCGATTATTCCATGCTACTAACAGGAGAATGTAGTGCGTGTTCAATTGGTTTTCCTTTACTATAAGCATTCTGGGATTTCAAATGTGAGTCTTAAGCTCTACGCAGAAACTCTAAGCCACTTGCTGGGTTACAACCCTGGAGTTCCTGTTCTTGATGCACATTTTACCTGTGTCATCATATACCCCACTCCAATCCATCCATCCACGAGTCTTGGCATCTTCCTTTAAAGCTTTTGAGGAAAGCGTCGATATCCATCAAGATAGGTTCTTTCTTAGTCAAAGCCGTCAGAACTATGGTTGAAAAATGATGTCCCTACAACCACTCGACTAATCATTTAGACACAAATGTGAATAGCAAGCAAAGAATGCCTTGAAAAGTAATAACAAAAATGTCGAAGTCATATGAAGGACGATTTGAGATTTTAAAAAACTAGAAATGTAAATGCATTCCAGACTCCGAACATGATACCAAGTGCCTTTAGAAATTCAAGCTTTTAATGGCAAATGGTATCCTTTCTCATGAGTACAAGCACTAGTTCTCCAGAATTTTACTTTTGAAATCATGGAAAAGCTAATACCAAAAAGTTACGTATACGCCACAGTTCGTTCGAAATTTTTTTGGAAATAAACGTAGAACATAATTAAAATTCCGTAAACCAATGAAACCGAATTCCAAACTCAAATTAAATCAAATCCTATGAATCAACAACAATTCCCGGCCTAATGTGAAAGTTTCAAAAGCCCGTACACCCAATGAAGACCAGAGTTAATCTACAATTCTTCTAAAGAGCAATCGAGCCACACCACAATAATGACTGTCCACACTGCGATTCACGGATTCCCGAATCAAATGTCACACCGAACTCGAAACAAATCGAAATATCGGCGACAACTATATCATTCGACCCATCCGGACCCGGCGGCTGATTTAACAACGTTAAATCAACCGGACCGAACCTACCATCCACAATTTGGGGATATTTTTCCTTCACGGCCCATTAAATCTGCCAGACGATGTAATTCTGGTTCCGCTGGTGGCCGGAGCGAAGGGAACGCGAGCAAACTTCGGTCATAGGATGGAAATTGACATCGTCGGATACCATTTGAGCCCTACAGGGGAGATAAGTCTGTTATGAAAATTCACAGAAACCGAACGCTTGTGCTTTTTTTTTTTTGTTGGTGGTGGGTCCTAATCCGGGACATATATGCATTTATCTGGGGCATCACTTTGACAGGGGCCTGAGGGCACCATGTGGTGCATGGGGATGTAGACATAAGGCTATGGAAATGTCGTAAAGCTTAGTGGCGCGCGCTATGGGAGGATAGTGGAAGAGTGCCTCTTTTAATGCTGTATTAAATTGGAAAGCAGATGAAATAGAGACATCCTATAAACTGTGAAGTGGGCCGTTTTTATGTTGGGATAGTTGTCCTTTTATTGGATGGTGACGAGCTGGTGGTGTGAGGGAATTCGTTGTTTATGGCAGGACGGGTGGTACTTTATCATATGGTGGAGCAACGGATGGAGTGAGTGTTGTAAATCTTCAAAGGAAGAGAGATGAAGATGAAAGGATTGAGTCCACTTTTCTGTAAGGACTGAATTCTTACTGTAAGCTGCTGAAAATGAATGAAATTTTCTAAGTCGGTACTTAACTCAAAAGCTAGTGAGGAAGCACCAGTAGGTAGGGACAATCCTTATCATGAGCTACTTACTTTCACTACATCTCCAAATCCATGTAGTAGACACCTTGGACACTATGGGTTTTTTCATTCTTCTGATGAGCGTCTGCTAAAAGTCTAAAAAATATCCTTGAGATACATTAGGAAATAATAAGTGGCTTCCATTCACAGCTAGAACCTGGTTCCCAGATCCCTAGTTACAGGATTGTATGCCATGACCTTAGATTATGGATGTGAGGTGGATGCATGTCACTATATCACTGCGGCTACAGACGGACCAATTGTGACGCCCTAAGGAAAAAATAGACCTCTCTCTTGATACCAGAGTTCATCACGAATCCAAGATCTGATATAAGAGTGAACTGCTCTTCAACTTCAAGGTAGAATCTACCTGACGGGCCTACATCCATATGAAACTGTGCTAACGCAAGAATTGAAGAAGGGCCACCATAGGATCATAGACAACGTCCTGAGTTCGGAATTTTAGTCACAAAATCATCTTCTCGTATGGGGCCGGTTTTCGGCTTAGTGGCTATGTCAACAAGCCATTATTGGAGCGAACACAGCCTACTATGCATCTACGAAGATTGATTGTTTGATGTGGTTTATTGCATGGCGGTATCATCATGGTACATGGAATCAGGTGAAGATCGATGTTAACCGACTTTCTGTGGCTAGAGTTCGACAACATTGAAATATCCGAGCTGTAGTTTCAACAAGACGGCGCTATATGCCTTACAAGCGACGCAACGTTCAAAGTTGTGCAGGAGAAATTTGGTGAATCTTGTCATATTTCGACGATCATGCGACTTGACACCACTCGATTATTTTCTCTGGGGCTACATCAAGTTCTTAGTCCACCCTAACATGCCAATCACTTAAGACGAGCTCGAAGCCGGAAATTAAATATTCAAGATCGTACTAGAAACGCTTCAATTGAATTTTTGAGAATTTTACAGAGAATTTTCTTGGCCCAAACTGCCGGGGATTGGGCAGTAGATATGTACGAAAGTTATGGCACCCCTCCTCATGTATGAAGTGCTAGTTTGTGGGTGATATTGGACAAAAAAAGTGAGAAGTGATAGCCTCACATCTGACTTATACGAACATGAGTCATTTAAATATCCTAAATTGCCATAACACTATTACTATCAATTATCTCTTACAGGGGGATTTCTAGTAGAAGTACTTGTGAACTAAGAGCAGTTTCTCAATGAATCTGCAATAGATATGTTCATAGAAGGATCCAAAATAGAGTGTGGTGTAGTTATGCCAAGGCTAATCTTTCCTATCCCCATACGATTGCTTGTTGCGATTCTCTCTACAAAAAAGATTCTGCTGTCCGATGAACGACCTCCTCGGATGGGTTCCAACCCACGAGATAGTTAAGAAGAGTCCAGTCTATAACTGTCCTGGTGAGTGATGACCTTTAGCTTTTATCGATAAATCAAATGCCAGTAGGATCCTACAGCAGTACTGTACAGTACTCGCTTTTCAGTACATATCTCTCATCTAAACAAATCTGGCCAAAAGAAGATTATAACCAAATTACTGTCTCCGATTGTAGAAAAATCAAAAATCGTACTTATCGTCTAGTAGGCACAACCGCTGGATCCTTGAACGATTTCTGTAGAAACTACAACAGAGGAACTCAACTCCTCTATTAGTTTTGAGAAGGAAAATTGGCGAATACTTTAGTAATCTAGCCGAATTCGATCAAAAATTAAAGGACAAGTCCCAAGTGGTTACTTACTTACTTAATTAGGTGGCGCTACAGTCTGGGGTGGACCTGGGCCTCAAGCAACAAGCCTCTCCAGTTAGCGCGGTCTTTGGCTAGCTGCCTCTAGTTTCGCATTCCAAGTTGGTTGAGGTTCTCTTCCACTTGTGCACGCCACCTAAGGCGAGGTCTTCCCCTACTGCGTTGTCCCTTCGGGATAGATTCGAAGACTCATCGAGCCGGAGCGTACTTTTAGACGGCTAATGCGAACTTTTCGGACTAGGTCGATGTCGCTGTAGAGTTCTCTGTTAAATCTCCTTCTCCATAGCCCGTTAACGCAAAGGGGACCGAAAATCATCCGAAGGATTTTGCGTTTGAAACGACCAAGGATATCTTCATCCATCTTGGTTAACGTCCACGCTTCTGCGCTATAGAGCAGGACTGGGATGATGAGGGCCTTACTACTCAATTGCCTTCTTAGGCCAAAGAAACAGCGATTGGCAAGAGTGATTCTTCATTTGATCTCTGAGGTGATATTGTTTTCAGAGTTTATAGTGGAGCCGAGGTATACAAAGTCCTTAACTACCTCAAAGTTATAACTGTCTATTGTGACGTTCTGTCCAATTCGTCGGTGTTGTGTGTCCCTTCTTGTTGACAGCATGTACTTGGTTTTGCCCTCATTCACAGCTAAACCCATTTTTGCCGCTTCCGTTTCAATACTGGCGAACGCACCAGTGACAGCCCGCTGGGTTCTGCCAATTATGTCAATATCGTCGGCGTACGCTAGTAGTTGCACGGATTTTTAAAGATTGTGCCTCCGGTGTTGGCTTGTGAGTTTCGCACAATTCTTTCAAATGTGATATTAAAGAAGTTACATGACAGCGCATCACCTTGTCTAAATCCTTTTTTGACATCAAAGGTCTCGGTGAGATCGTTATCGACCTTGATGGAGCAGCGAGCATTCTCCATCGTCATCCTGCACAAGCGAACGAGTTTGGCAGGGATGCCAAAGCTAGACATGGCTCTGTATAGCTCGTCTCTATAAATGCTGTCATATGCGGCCTTGAAATCGATAAAAAGATGGTGAGTATCGATTTGGAGTTCTTGGGTTTTCTCCAGGATCTGCCGTAGTGTGAATATTTGATCGGTTGTGGACTTACCGGGTCTAAAACCGCACTGATAGGGGCCAATCAGCTCGTTGACAAATGGTTTTAGACGTCCACACAAAACGGCCGACAGGATCTTTTACGCGATGTTAAGGAGACTCATGCCTCTATAGTTGGCGCAATTGAGGGGGTCTCCGTTTTTGTGGATCGGGCAAACGATGCTGAGGTTCCATTCATTAGGCATACTTTCCTCCAAGCAGATCTTGGAAATGAGTTGGTGTATTCTCTCCACCAAGTCATTTCCCGCTGGCTTAAATAGCTCGGCCGGCAGGCCGTCCGGTCCAGCAGCCTTGCTGGACTTGAGTTTGGATATTTCTATCCTCACTTCACTCTGGTCGGGTGGACGGGAGTCTTGACTTTCATTGTCCAAGTTGAATGGTTGGTTCTGCCTGACAGCGGAATTTCGGTCGTCGTCGCCGTTTAACAATCTGCAGAAGTGGTTTTTCCATGTCCTCAACACCGACTACAACTCAACTACGAGGTTTCTTTGTTCATCTCTATAGGCCTCTATTCGGGTTTTATTGCTTTGACACGTTCTTTTTACCTTCTGGTAAAACTTCCGAACATTGTTCCTGGAGTAGCACCTCTCAATGTCCTCGATCGCGCGCTTCTCATGCTCTGTCTTTTTCCTTCGGAGAAGCCGATGTTCCTCCCCTTCTCTTTTGCTCGTAGAGCTCACGAGCCGCTCTCGTCCTTCTGTGCAGCGCCGCTTCGTAGGCGAGTTGTTTTGCTGCATGTGCTTGCCGACACTCTTCATCAAACCAGGGGTTTCGTGGGGGTGGTCGGGTGAAGTCTTGGCACCGATGCCACTGGTCCTCAGTACTTGATGTTGGCTGCTTAGGACTTCTCGACAGGTTGAGGGACCCGCTATCGGCAAAGGTTCTGGCGGTCTGTTGCGATTGCAGCCGTTCAACGTTAAATCTCCTCACCGTTTCTTCCCGATGTTGTGGCGTTTGAGATATCCATAGACGTAGCTTAGCTGCAACTAGGTAGTGGTCTGAGTCTATATTGGCCGCCCGGAATGTACGGACATCCAGAATACTGGAGGAGTGCCTTACGTCAATCGCAACATGATCAAGTGGTTACTGTATGAAAAATCCGCATGAGGGTCCCGATGCTAGTAGTCAGGTATAACATATGACCTTTGGCTCATCCAAACAAATCGTACATTCCATCGAGCGCGCAGCTCCAATTTGTTGAACTTTAAAGAGTTACTTCAGGATGGTATCCGCGCAAACCATACGAAATCAAAGTATCCACCCATCTGTGACTAGAACCAACACAACACCCTGGTGTTTGCTTTTACACACCAACATCCTAAAGCCACCGAATAACCTCATTCACTTCCTACACCAACACAACAAACCAAAACAACAGGGAAAAAGTTAATCATCACGTAGGACGCGTTTCCTCGCTGAATGTTTGCTCCCGGATTTTTCATGTCGTCGTACATTCAAAAGAGTGTAACGTTGAATCCTTTGAAAAACAACTCCCGCTGTGCTGCTCCTCCTCCGACGTCGAACCGCACTATCATAACATCGGTTTACATGACACGATACGCGATTAAAATGTTATTCATGTTGACGTCTCTCGTAATTACTGCAGCAAACATTGTAAGCGCAGGCTTCCAGAGGGGTGGTTGCAAGTGCAATTGGCTAAGTGCACCGAATGGAGGCGGAAAGGATTTAACAATTTTTCTTTTCACTTAATTGCTGGCTCGGTGAGGAGCTTGTGTTCTACTTAATCGTGTGCTGCTCCTCCCTCTGTCTTGTTGGCTTGAGTCCGCAAAATTAATTGGAATCAAATCTACTTGGCAATGCATTACGTATGCCCACTTGAGTGAATTCCATTATCGAAACTGATCGATTCCGTAATTCCCCTTTTATTGCACCAAAAATTCGAAAGTTCCAAAGTCGCTTGCACCGAATCTAATGGTCGTTTGTGAATTTATATTTTGGCATATGCCTTAGAGTGCATATGTGTGTGTGTGTGTATCTGCGGTATGCAATCGTAATTGTGCAACAACTTTTAAGTGGTCCATTTGGCAAAGTTTTTCAACCGAAACTGCTGCTATAATATGAGCTGGGTCCGACGTATTCCGCTCCTCGAGTTGACTGTGTTATGGTTTTGTATGACTACAGGACTACAAGGATGACGAAGGCAACTCAACTACCAGGCGAAGACCACAAACAAGTTCCACATAGCCTTTTGTTGGTGGTGGACTGAATAGTGCCGGTGTCTCTACCCCAAAAACTCTAGTTCTCGAATTTGTAGTAATAACAGTGGAATAGAAAACGACACACGTAAAGGACACCATGCAGTTACGGGACTGGCTGGTTGTTGGATGCCATTCGAAGGAGCCCCTCGGGAGTATACGTATCATGAAAGTTTGAAATCCAAACTATGTGGTTGAAAAAGGGATGGCAGTGCATTATTTGGGGTGGAGAGGAGCTCCTGGCCCCTGCTCTGGCCCCTCATGCCAGCCAAATAAATGGATAAGTTTACTTTCATAAATCCTTGTCGAACAGATGTCTACATTGGAACCGGTCGCTCTTAGTCTCTTTCTTTTTGCTTTTGCTTTTAGTCCTGTCTTCTGAATTTTCAGCTTTTGTTTGGTCCCAGATGTAATAATAAAATGGATTCCATGTCATGGTGCATTATGCTTGTAATGTTGCACAGCACACAGAGACAAAGAGGGATAACAAATAGGAATAAAGTTATAAGTAGACAGTGACCGACATAAATTCCAAATGGAGATCCTCAATGATATGCCTTTGTCTTTGGGATTTTAACCAAAAAAAAAAAAGTGTAAGTGGTTGCTTTGAAGGGCAAATTAATGGTTATACCGATTGGAAACTTTACAAGTATAGACTGCGGCTGGCGTCTTAAATAAATTAGGACATCGTATTGGAATCAGCTTAGCATTAGCTATGATGAATGCAGTCGTCCTCAAATCTGGAAAACTGTTAATTTTCCAGATGCTATATGTGTGTTAAGGTGAAATAAGAATCCTTGCGTATGCTGATGTACATTGGTAATAGCCAAACTCGTACCTAAACTTGTGCTATTAATGAAGAAAAGAGTGATACCACCCAAATCCCAACAGGCAACCTGACATCGCAGGATAGTATCCTTAAAAGAAAAACCGGCGATTCGATTACATTCTATGTACACATATACCGGGTAGGCCAAATACAAGTTTCTTTTTAAAAATGCAATAAAATTAATGGCTTTATTAGTAAGAGCAAACGTATCCATTAATTATGGAATACAACGTTGTTTAAGTGGCTGCCTCGGCTGGCTTCCCAGTAGCGCATTCTGTCACTCCAATTTTCCAAGCCATTGTTGAAGGTTTTGGCCTTAAGTGCTTGAATCGTTTCCGGGTTGTAGGCATAACATCGGTCCTTCACGGTTCTTCACAATAAAAAGTCCAAAGGGGTCAAATCGAAGCTCCCGAGGCTTCGGCCAAAACTTCTTTTCAAATAACGCACTGTTTGGGCTACACAGCACTCACTTTGGAAATAAGTTTTGAATATTTCCCAACGTTGTTGAAGCGTAAAGCGACTCATTTCGTTCTGCGGAGGTATAATACTGACTTTCTGTCAAGATTTCGAGTAGGAAACAGCTATTCTTTAAACAAGTAAAGAGCCACTAGATGGCCCACCCTTTACGATAAGAATCCAAACCCGTTTTCAGCCTCTAGAAGCAGGCAATAATAATTAAGGTTCAATCTAACTTATCCGTGCTTGTTTGGTACAGGAAAAAAAACAGAGAGATACAGATTGTTTTATTTCACACCCTGGCTTTAGCTGATACTTCAAAAAATTATTCCTTTTACGAACTATTGGCCGAAAAAAGAACGCTTACACTACAGCAAAACTAGACCAAAACAGTCCCCGGGAAATGTTTGACACATATGTCAGACTAGTTTGGAGCAGCATTATATCGACTGAGAGAAATGTCTTTCAATGGACCGTCAAGACTCTAAACCAGTGTCCCTTGGATAAAGTTACCAGCCATATGATTATGTTCATAAGGACAAGTTAAAGCCACATAAACTAGATAAAACGCATGGCACACAATATTACTGACAGAGGATTAGCTTCAAGTCCTCTGCAATCTACTGATACTGACAATCTTGACGATGGACCCTGAGTGTCACAACGACGTCGAAAGGTACATATGGATATGGTTACATGTTTTTTCTTAGCAGAAGAGCCACTTCTATGAGCTGAACGTTGTGGCAACATGCAACGCTTTTAGATATGGCAACTGGGCAAGAAGTTCAAGAGAATCAGGAACTACGAAGCAATCGTGATAATGAAGAACAAGTAGAAGATCATTCCACGAGATGGAGATAGAATTCTCAAGACTTTTTTTTTTAGCCCATATGGCTAATCTATTGTCTCTTACACGAATGGAAGAGCCTACTGTTTAATGCCACGTTCGAGAGGCAATTTGTGATTTGAGAAGCTTTCTCAGGACAGTTGGACTCTCGGATGTTTGTCAGACGTTCGCGAGAGGTGGTGCCGTGAAAAACTTTTAGGTGTTCCCTGACTAAGATTCGAACCTTGAACCTCTTGATCCATAGTCTAACGCATTAACCACTGAGCCACGGCGCCCTATTGTATCTTAGGGTGTATTTTACTCTAAGAGGCGTACCACCTCTCTAATAAAGGATAGCACGTCCTTAGTTGCAGAGGTTCTAATGTCTCCCGGCGAGCATGTTACCTTGTGGAAAATGCGCCACCTCAACCAATGCAGAGCTGGGCATTCACAGAGATTCACATGATTCTTCATCTTCTGAGCAGTACCTGCATTCTATGTCTGGGCATAGATTGAGTTTGTTGAGGTGATATCTCAGGCCACAGTGACCTGTTGGAAAACTCACCAGCTTCCTAATATTGTCTTTGTCTAAACTCAGAATTTCTTTGTAGGAATATGACTTGATTAATCTTTTGGATTGCCGTAACCCCGGGACATTTCTCAATGGGTTAGACGAAGTCCCTCTGCGTTAATCAGCGCTGTGGCAACAGCCCAGTTGACACCACAGTATGGTTCAGGTCCAATGAACGCAGATCCTGAGCCAGCCCTGGCTAGTTCATCTGAGGATTCCTTGCCTGCAATCCTCTGATGACCTGGAACCCATCCGAGTACCACACTATTATGTCTGGCAAGAGATTGTAGTGCATCGTATCAGCATTTAACTTCCACTTGGACGACAGCGCTCTGAGAGCTGCCTGGCTATCTGAGAAGATTTCAATTTTAGCGCCCTTGATTCCCTTACTAAGGTTCAACCTGGCGCAGATCTCAATGGCATAGAGTTCAGCCTGGAAAACCATCGGAAACATTCCCATAGGTATTGAGACTTTGGTGTTGGGTCCGAAGACACCAGCACCCACTCCAGAGTAAATCTTTGATCCGTCTGTGGACCATATCCAGTCCAGTCCAATCTCGGAACACCATTAGACCAGTCGGCTCGGTCTAATATATTAACCTTAAATAACCTACCGAAACAGTATTCCCTGATTATAACGTCGAGGACAGTACAGAACATGTTGTTACGAGTTCGTAAACTCGAGTAAAGGAGATATCTTGGTTTTCCGGGATGTAACATTCCAACCGCGAATATATCGAGACGTGTGTGGGAAGGTGGGACCGCATTTATGGCAAAAGCATGGGCAGAGTACAGTGAAGAAGTTAGTATGCAATATATTGTTCTTGCTTTCCGGCTGAATGGTCAGGTAGAGCGCTCCAACCGAACGATTTGGGTGGCCCTGAAGTATGTATATGAACTTGACAGACAAGAACTGGACACTTGGTACTTAAAAAAGATACTTTTTCAGTGGTTTGCGGTTCTTACTCGTACACTTACTTTTTGAGCCAATTTCTCTCTAGCAGCAGAATTTGATTCCAAAAATTTCCGAAGGATAATCAATAATTTCAACATCCCTTTTCACTCTGACAACAACTGGGCGAGGTTAACTTTCTAAAGTTGTCCTTTTCCAATTTTTGCCTGACTTCTCAATTAATTCCCTTTGCACACATTCCATCCCAATGGACTGACTGACAAATAAAATGGTTTCGGTGATCATTGATTCTTCATCGAAAACCACCAACCACCAGCCAAATAGAGCAGCCGCCACAAATCATCAGCTCACGTTCATGATTAAAACATTGCCGTGAGTAATTGTCTCTGGCTGAGCCTTTTCAGCGAAATCCTTCACAGTAACATCACAAACCCGGCACGTTAGTTTTTTTTCTCGTATTCCTTTGTGGTCGCAAAAAAAAACATCAGCGCTTTTCATCATTCCTCTCATCAGCAGATGAAAACCCATCTATATCGCATCCTTTGGCTCTATTTCAGTTCAATGTATCTTAACCAGAACTCATGGCGTAAGAGTAGGACTCGTAACGGATACAGGATTACCTCAGGGAGCCAAATTAAAATAATTCCATCGATTCCGCTAAAACCTTAACTCCCACAACAGGTGTCCTTTATTTGGTCTCACAATGCATGACCCGGATCGGCTTTCTTATGCCATTGCCTGCACGAAAGGTATAAAAATTTCATTTTTATAGTCCCACTCACCGGCCAGTAGGTAGTTTTTAATTAAATAAAATTTTAAATTGTAATCATCTCCGTTGGAACTTAGTGGAATTAAAAAATGTACCCTTCTCGTTCCTTAAGAAACTTTTACATTCGCGACCATCCTTCAGGAATGCCATCCAAACTAGAGCATGTTCATTTAACAAATGAATTGAACCTCCAGCTGGAGTCCAAAGTGCTTTCATTTAATTTAGAAACTAGACCTTTTCAACACATTAGTGTTTTCCAATAGAATCCTTTAAACAAGAAAAAAAAAAAAAAAAAAAACGCCAACAAAGTATGCATAAAACTGCTTGTCTGCCATGCCACAGGAATAAATCCTCATTAAGAACGTTATCAATGGGAATTCCTTAACACTTTTACCTTTCCTTTACGAGAAGGACGAGAGAAGAAATCTTAAGGATTTCGAAAATTCCTCTCTCGAGGCGTACCGCACCATAGAGCTTAGCTGCTTAAGAAACTATTAAAATTTTCCAAGGAAACACATTCACCAACGCAAAAAGGCAGAGATACGAGTATGCCTCTGCGAAAAGGGGGATCCTTGTACGTATATATGTATATTGTAATCTTATGATAGCTAGGAGTGGAAATTAAAAGAGGATCTGTTTTAATGACGCAAGGATACGCTGCAAGACATCTAGTGTTGAGAGCGAGAGAAAGTTTTACGAGCAACGCTGCGTAGTTGGAGGGAAACGAAATGATTAAAATTTGTGTGCTATTTCGTTAATGCCATCAAAGTTAAACGTTTTAGAGGTTTATAGGGAGTTACATAACGAAATTGCCTATAAGGCGTACTTACAAAGGTGAATGTTGGCTTTGTTAAAACATGTTGGTTGCTATTAAAGTTAAGTAATACATCTGACGTTTAAAATGAATTTTATTGGCACAAGGATTTCGGTAATAACAATGAAAGATGGTTTGTCGATGGCGCGGGGAGGTCAAGCACTTGGAATGTCTTACAGTCTTGTAAGGGGTTAAGACTTTCTATGCTTAACACTTGGAAATTGTTTGAAAGGGTGTCACATTGAAAATTGTCAATTTAAAAGTACATTGGGGAAAACTTTTTCTTTTAAACGTTGGTAGTCCTTAACTAATGACAATTGTCAGCTGCTGACGTCAGTCTAGACTAGAAAACTTTTAAGATGGATCAAGGTGTGTTTTCATCTGAAACTAACTAAAATGAATGAATATGTTTGAGAGATCAAACCCAACCATATACGTCGTCCAATCGAATGAAAACAAGCTATCGAAGGACGCGAATGTTATGACATCGATACATAGCTACGACATCGTTGAAGTTATCCGTTCAAACTAAAACCCTTGGTTTCCAATACTTATTCATCTCATGAATCAACAATATACAAAGTTCGTTTTAGATCCTCAGTGTCGATCCCCATTATAGCATATTTTGGTGTCCCTCAAGGCAGTCATCTTGGTCCACTTATCTTTATCTTTATAACTAATTATTTTAAATGCATTATCCGACACTCCAATTCTCTGGTTTATGCTGATACCATGAAAATCTTTAAATCATCCATCGCTGATTCATGCCTTCTACAGGACAATCTAAACTGTTTCTTCATCAAGTTTGAGCAAAACGCCTTAGAACTGAACGTCGATAAATGTCACTCTATTACCTACTCTCGCAAGCGTCTCCCAACACCTTCTAGGATTTACCTCATTCGTGATGAGTTTGTACCCCGTTTTACATAGGGAACTCAACTTCCGATCACACATGGACAGTGCGATACCCGGAGCTTTCTCACCTTTCTTTTTACCAAAACTTCTTGAAAAGCGTTGAAAATATTTAGAGAAGATGCAAGTTCTTTGCCTTAACAAACCTGATGTGGTCTGAAGGTTTGCCCAGACGAAGTTCTCAATTCCTTAAAAAATCACAGACAAACTCTGTGAGTTCATTTAAGTGAGGACATACTCAACGGTAGAATTAATTGTCTCCTTATGTTCCTGGGAAAAGGGGGGATGGTCTCTTTTTTATTCCTAGTCACAGGACGAATTATGCGTTCTACGAACTCATAGCCCGTAACCTGTCCTCAATTACTAATAAATTCATTTCATCATTAAGTGGACTTTCTAGTAATTAAAAATACGTTTAAACATTTTGAACAGAATTTTTTTGTTATTTACCCTAATTTTTGTAATAGTCTGCGCTTCCCAGAAACCGCACGTCTATTTACCAGTTTTAGTTACAAAAAAAAACTAAAATAGTACAAAACCCATATACGCTGGGGCACACTGAAGCCATCAATAATAGAATGAGTATCAACAAAGCACAGCACAGTGCGAATGTTTACTCACGAAAATACACCAAAATTTGTTCCACAGTCCTTCCGAATTGTAAGCTTATTTCCAAATTCATTGCTTTCGCGCAGAACAAACATTGAAAATATATTTTGAATTCTGTTAGCGTGTGTGGTACTTGAAAATTCCCAAAAACTGTACAGATAACTGAAGGGCATTTCGTAGTTGAAAACTAAAGCCACATGAGCAAATACACTCCACCGGCAGGATTCTGTCTGTGACGTCGGTCAAGAGGCTTTCGAAAATTAAAATAAAATAAAAAAAAAAAAAAAAAAAATTCAATTGCACTTTCAGTTCGTCCTAAACTGAACATTTCAACTGCAAAGTGGAAAACGAAACCTCTGCTCATATTATGCCGAAGAGTGTTTGCATTCAACTCTTTGGAAGTGTAACTAACGCTTGCTGTATCCAGCCATACTCACAATCGCATGCAAAGGACCATGCTGAAGGATTCAAATTCACATGTGATAAAAGGAAAAATTTGGTATTTGACTTCAGTGGAAATTAAGCTAATTAATTTTGAGGATTGTTTGTAAAGTCCTTAAATGATTATTTTAGTGGCAGACACTGGCCGTTATTTGAAGGATTGGAAGTCATTTTATAGTAGACATGTTAATGTCGTGTCAGTAGAATGGAAGTTGTGGAAGTACTTGAGCTCTCGAGACTTAAATAATGTAGCTGACCCTCTTCCCTCTTAAATATGTACGACTTTTGTTTAGTGGAAATGTCCTAGAAAAACTGGCAAACAAGCATGAGAGGATCAGTGGGGATGAAGTAAAGATGGAGGATTATGATCCTTCTACTTCGGATCAAAGATTTGGCTCCGGATTGATATTTAATGTATATTTGATTGTACAAAGTCTAGAGTTCAAGTAATTATAACTGACCGAGAAGAGGAGGGTTCCTGTGGATTCAAAAACTATTGTTGACACGTGATACTATTAGACTCCGGCTAATAGGCTTAGTGGCGAGTCGAGCTTGAGTTTGCACATTGACATGACAATATCATGGACTGCACAAGGTGCTCACTGTCAATATGGCAAGAAAGTCTTACATCAAGCATTTAGAGCCACATGAGTCTCTGAGTACCGCTGTAACCAAAAACAAGTTCATCGCCATTGCCATTATATTCAGAAGGCCAGAGTATGTCGCCCGTATTCACCACAGGATTATAACTTCTTGAGATTGATAGTCCAAATTCGGCTTAGATACATAGATACTGTGTCGTATACTTGTTATTTTTTTGTTAATTTTTATTCATGCTGGTTATCTCTAAAAATCAATGGCTACAACGTCATCTTCAATGCCATCTTCCAGTGTATTTATTGAACTAGATACGAATTCGGTCAAGTTGATGGTTTTCGACCTACCTTTGAGGAAACCATGTTGCTTAGCGGAAGGGATTCGCTTACAATGAAAGGACATTGCATCAATCGGGATGCTCTCGAAGAGTTTTGGTATGCATGAGAGCTAAGCAATTGGACGGGAATTAGAGGAATGGGAGTAATAAATACGTCCGTCCACGTTGGAATGGGGAAGTTTATAAAAAATATATTGAAAAAGATTACCAACAAGGCAGACCTCACTGAACCTCTTTGGCGAAAGATTGACTACTTTAGCAATCTGTTTTCGATTTTATAAGCGCCTGTCCGCTGAGACGATTATTAACACAAAATTGTTATATCCGTACAAGTCATGTTTGTATTTTGCATATATGTGTGTCGAAATCTCCACCTAGATGGAGGTTCAAAAGGAAGGCTTATCCTGGTGGAAATATAATGCCCTATATGTGGATTGTATAAGCATCTTCACTGGAAGTTTGTCTTCACATGCAAGGCCTCGGGTTCTTCACTTCGCAGGTCTGTTTACACACCTGGTTTCTCCTTCGGGGACAAGGGTGTCGAGCAATTATAAGGATTCGGATGAACGTCCATGCGAACGTCTATTCAGAACGTCTCTGAAGTTTTAGCCAGGAACCTTATCAATCGGCGCTGTTCTCTTCGGACAGAAATGGATTTCCTGTCCTTTTGCAGTATTTCGGTCGGTCCTATTCTATTGGCTTCTCTACTGGCCCTAATCCATGCCTCTTGCTTCAGTATGCAAGGTGGGATGAACACCGAGGTGTCTATCTGTTGAGATGTAGATTCAGAGCGTCTTCTTGCCAATTCGTCTGCATTCTCATTTCCTGGTATACTTTCGTGTTCAGGGATCCAGCAGAGGGCAACCTTGGGCTGTGTTCCAAGAACCTTGAGTTCTTCATGAGAGCATTTCACAAGCTTGTAATCGCTTTTATTGCCGTCTGGCTTTCGATGAAAAAGGTGATACCTTTCTGAGGTATTGCCCTTCATCGCAGTCTATTGTCACTGCTAAGACCTCCGCTTGGAAACGAGCTTGTAAATGGTTTATGGAAATATATGTACGGAGTGAGGTAGTCCTTTCCTAGATATTTCTCCAGGATCATGGAATGACCTGTTACATTGTGTCTCCAACCATCTGACTGACTTATTCTTGGGGCACTCATTGCTGTCGAGGTTTGAACGAAAATGTCCAACGGTAGCAGATGGAGGACAGCCTCTAGTCCTGCAGTAGGCACTTGTGGTGCCAATGCTCTTAGGTAGATTAGCCTGCTGTGTTTTGGGTTTAAAATACTTCAGAAAATACTGATTCTCTACATTTACGACTCAGTACTTACATCCAACTGACAAAATATCTGACGTGACGGCGATTCTACCCACAAAACCATTCTTTACTTATAGTTAACTACTACTACAGCCAGGCAATTACAATGGTCCTTTGCAAGCCCTATTTTGATGGACTACTGTGTCATATCATAGAGTCCACCCTACGAAGTGAGTATTTGAAGGTTTCGAAGCCTGTTAAGAGACCTTCATAAGGAAGCTTTCCTCTTATGGGAAATCTAGTTCGAACCAAACTGTTCTCAACCAATTGTCTTCTAACGATAATCCAACCATAATTCCGAAAGCAGATCCAGTGCGCCATTGAAACGAGAGAGTTTCCGGTAAACATCTTTAGAACATCCTGCAATCCTCTCACAGACATAAGCAAATTGTGGCATCTATTTAGATTTCATAACTACTTTCAAAGTTGCATAAGAAACCTACACGAAGTAGGAATCATTTCCAGGAATCCCTAAAGCCATCCCAAACATGTGCTCATAAGAAGGCATATCTACTTACTTGAAGCATATTAATCTCATCCTCTTGTCAGCCACTGCCAAACATTGAGTAATAATCGTATAATCCTCTTAACCGTCATTTTCAACTGCACAATTAAATGCCAAGATTGCTTTTTGCCTGCGTTATGCCGCGTGCATGTAAGACAGGTGTGTGTAAGTTTATCTTCTAATTTCAACAGCACCCAGAGGTAAGAAGATAACGTCGCGTATGTACCTGTATACACGTATATTCTGTCAATCCGTCGACTTACGTGAGATTTATCTTTGAGTTATTTCCTCGCTGTGTATAATTTGTGGTTTCATCATTCGACAGTCGTTTCATGTTGACGCGCGCGAGAGGTAAAGGGATTTCTAAGAAGTTTAGCATAATTTTGAAATTTTCTCGAGGATGAGATGCCAAACGACTGTCAAAAATCGTACTAATGATAAGCGAATGGGATCCGCTGAAAAGGTGGATGAAGGCGTTCTTATCCTCTGCTCTGTTGAGTGGATTGTTTGCTTTGAGATACATGATGGCATGACAGGTTGCTGTAATGGTTCTAAGAATGAGAGAGATTTGTTATTGAAAAACACCTCCAGTCATACCGTTCATACTATTCAAAATACTTGCTCATACGACAAATTCTGTAGCCAAGGACCTTAGGTACAGCAGCCATTTGTAAGTTTGGCTTTTTAAGTCAGGCTTGGATAACGATGCGTACGAATCCCTTTGCTAGGATTTTCAGTATCAATCGAAGGAATACGGTCTGCGTCAGGAAATCCGCGTCAGTGCATTTAAATGCTGTCCTGAGTATTAAGAACTTCGAAATACTAAGTCAGAGTTTTTCAGCTGCAAAGGAGTGCGACTTGCCTCGCAAAATGCCGATTACTTTAGAATAAGTTACATCAACTGCCGTTTTTGGTATCCGACGATTATTTAAATACTTTATCCTACTTCCTGAGATATTTGAGTCAAGTAAGCCGATACCAGTTTCCATGCCGTTAATACGCCGCGGTCTTTATTATCCAATGTAATGGTTTTCCCGGATTGCCATAGTCAATGAATCAAGACTAATTCAAATGATATGACAACCAGTCTTGTCAGTGTTACGTCGGATGTACCATGTAACTATAAAGATGTTACACTAGCGTCGAAGAAGAATGTGGTCCTGCTGAGTCTTGTTACCATTGGGTGGCTAACGCAAATAAACGATCCACTTCTTTGCCATTTTTGAGTTGCGAGGGATAGTTGTGAGATATATTCGAAAAATGTCCAAGAAAATCGGTAAAACGGTAAGGTGTTGCGCTGTCATACGACTTTTTCAAAATCATTCTTCAGACAATTACCTCACAAGGCAACACCAGAGGTACGACGACTGTCTGTACAATTATTTGCATACACTGATTGTCAATATTGATAATGGGACAGAAGCGGCTTAAATGAGTTAAGCTGTGAATGATGGCAAAACCAACTATATCCTGTCAACAAAAAAGGACACATCATCGACGAAGCGAACAGAATGTCATAATACATATGTATATACCGCTATAGACTTTGTAATCCTGAGCTCCAGTATAAACTCTGACAACAAAATCACGTCATCACAAATCAGTCCTCTCTAGTCCTGCTCTACGTCGCAGAAACGTGAATATTAACGAAGACGGATGCACGTATCTTTGGTTGTTTTGAATGCAAAATTCTTGGAATGGTCCTCGATTCTGTTTAAGATGATCTGTACAGCAACATCGACCAAATGTAGAGCGATAGGATTCTCCAAAAATGTTTTTGAATCTAACCTGGAGGCAACGCTGTAAGTGAACGACTTTACGTGGCCCACACAAGTGGAAGAGGACCTCAATCAACTCGGAGTGTGTGATTGGAGGCAGTTAGACAAAAACCGCGCTAACTAAATAGAATTTTTGCTTGAGGCCGAGATGCATCCTGCACCTATGTACATAAGGAAGTAAGTACGTAAGTGGGAAGCTGTTTATATTTTGTATGGGTTGGATGGATATAAAGACAACACCAAAAGTTCTTTCACAGTTTCACGTATCGCGAACGTTTGACAAGCATTCGAAAGTATAATCATGGATGTGTCGCGCCAAATATTTGTATTATTTTGGAAAGGACCTTAGGAACCTCTACGGTTTTATTCGAAAAGACCGTTCGAAGGTGATGCAGTTTTACTAACACACTACTGCCACCATAAGTAGGTTGGTAGGGCAATAGGTTGTCCTTATGCGTTACAGTCTCGACACCTTATGTCGATGAACTCTATATTTGTAAAGGCCAACACGAAGTCCAACTGGCATCAATCATTCCAATTGATAGAGCTGTCCACAGTTACTTTATGAAACGCATAAATTTGCAGTACTTCACTCGTATCTCAATTCACCATCAAGCTGAACACTAAATCCCAGCGAAGTGTCGTGCAAATGAAGTGTGAAGCAATGATTAGTGAAAAGTGCGAGACTAAACGGTCTGTTAACCAAGGTGTAAATCTCCCCAACATGCAACCGTCTTAGCCTATAATATTGGGTGTGGTCACGCACATTGCACGTACATACATAGTAGACAGCGAGTCGAATGAACTCTCCTGGCACAGTGTATGTTAAAACATTCAAAATTCCACACCTTGAATACACTAAATCACTGGAATTGGAATTTAGATGCAGTTCAGTTTTTCCTCATTTGAAAAACAAATAAAATACCTCACTTTGTTTCGTAACCAGGGAATGGGGGACGATACGGACATGCCTCTGCATCCACTTGTACAGAATGGAAAAGAACTACATATAGCCTGGTCACAACAGGAGTAAAATTTTATCCTTGTGTCGTTGGTCGTCTGTTCTGTTGTCGTTTGTCGTTGGTGTATTTTCTTTTGCGAATAACTTCTAATATATCCTTTCACCTGTTGTCTGGGAATTTCTTTTGAAAATTTCGAAAATAAATTGCTTAACTATCCTCCAGAAAGGAGGGCACTTTGTTGTGTTAGTTGAAAAGGATTTTCCGGAATCCTGCTGTGTGAATATTGGGTGAGTTATTTCGAGTACCTTTGGAGAAGCATTTGACATGATTTCAAGAGAACAGTTTGCAGATAATAACTTACATTTGCTTGGACAAGTCCTATTATATGATTAACGAGCGTTGTTTGTAGAGGTAAAGAAAACCTAAGGATATGTAATGGAGATATGAATTTAGATATGAAGTAGGAAAGAAGTTGCATGTAACTGAAATTTGTGTACAGATTTGGAACGTTTTGTGGGACGTACCTAGTGTTACTTGGAAAGGACTGTATTTGGAAAGGTAAACCTGATGACCTGTTGGGAGACATAAAGGATAACAATTGGGTTTGTTATGCAATGTCAGGACAATGGAATAGGTAATCACTATAGTTCACTTTCCCTCGTTGAATATACATATAAGCTACACAAGCTCTGTCTGATGGGCTTGATCATTTTCGGTTTACATTTTGGCCCGTCAACTGACTCTTTTAAGAACTTACATATGGCAGTTTAGCCTCATCTGATAATTGGTTCTTGCCCAAGTATTTCATTGCTTTGTGGATCACTGCCGCATAAGGTCCTAACAAAAACGTTTAAGGACTTCACTGGACTCATAGCAGGATCTACTGAGTCTTTCTAAAATTTCCTTAGGTCCTCCTTGCGTTAACGATGCTCTGTAAGAAAGTCCATTAGAATACTAAGGCTATTCTAGGTTATTGTGATATTTGTTCGAATCTTTTCCGGTTGTGTTGCCCTAGACGATTCTTGACTCTGATCGTTTTTCCAGGCTCTTGCCTTGCTTTTCCTCTCTAATTTCCTGATTTTTTTAGGAATTCTCGAGCCCCAGGGGATGCTCAAACCAGGGGATGACTGCATTAAGGATTACTTCC
Source organism: Xylota segnis (assembly GCA_963583995.1). Lineage (NCBI taxonomy): Eukaryota > Metazoa > Arthropoda > Insecta > Diptera > Syrphidae > Xylota > Xylota segnis. The sequence goes on from OY757237.1 coordinate 6,715,114, forward strand.
CCTACACATCCACTACTATGCGCACATGCTCTAAGTAGTTATTTGTTTGCTTGTTTCACTTCTAATCAGTGAAACTAATTAAGCAAGTTATTGCTTCTATAGACTATTATCTAACATTTGCTGAACGCCAATTATTAGATACATTCACATGATGCATTTGATTACATTTGACCGCAAAAATTTCTACTTACTTGTGGAATATGCATCAAAGGATGATATAAAGTGCAATTGAATACGTTCAAGAGAGCTCTCAACTTTTCTATTTGACTTACTAACTTACTTACTGTGCTGCATGTGAGTATTTGACCAAAGTTGGACGCTCATAGTAAAGGAAATGTTACTTACTGCAAAAATTTAGTTCAAGTAGCAAGGCTACTGTGCCATGACGGAAGTTGACATTTGCAATGTTAACGATTTTCTGTGACGATTTTATGTGACCTATTAAAGCTCCTAATCACACTTTTCACAATTTGAACAGTCTTCAGTATTTTACCTGTTATGGCTGGAATGCCACAATCCAATGTGAGCCATATATGTTACAAAATTTTATACCTGAAGAGTCTAGTGACATGAGATCTAATCCATTGGAGAGTATGTAATTAAATATACATATCCTCCAAACTTTTAAAGTTTTCCAGCATTTGAATTCCTGTTTAATGATTTCACCGATCATGCTTGTGTTCCTCACTTTGGACAACCATAGCCTGTTAAAATTTGACCCAATTAGAAGTGCAGCTTCCCGAACTCCTATGATGGGGATAGTCTCTGCCATTGGTGTAGATAGTTCATGTCTTTACATTCTTAGGACCACCCCACGTTATGTGCCTTTTTTAACATGATACCGGGCTTATAGTTGAGCCCGAAGAGCACTAGCTATATGCCAAACCTCTTGTTCAGAACAGTCTCTTGAAAATTTTGTTTCGCCAACATTTAGCATGATCCTTCCCAGTCGATAATGGTAGCTCTCCATAGTTTCCTAGTGGTGAGTCTTCAACTCTTCCATGTTTGTGGTTATGGTTTGGGAACCGATGTCGTCAACTCACCCAAATACTGAACAAATGAAAGAAAGTTAAAAGTGAAATGAGCCTTAAGCTTAAAACTGCAATGAGCTCAACAAACAGTTTATAGGGCTTTCACTTACAAGTTTACACTAAATTATTGAAATTCCTTCTTTTTGATTCTCATAAACAAGAATACCCTTTCTTTGCGTTTGTACTCTTCAACCAGTCTGATCTTATCTATCGAAAGCTAATTCTTTTCATCTTAGCTTTACAACTCTATCTGAACTAATAAATTACAAAACTTCTACGAAGTACTATAAAAGTCTTTAAGTCCACAAACGGTGGTTTAGTAAAACAAATGCGAAACGAAAGGGTCGAATTAAACACTTCGTCTATCATTCCGTTTTATATTCTTCGAATTGACTCTCATCACCGCCCTATGGGAGAGGAGATGAAATATCCTTTCAAAACCACTCGTGAGAACTTAGATAAGCCCCCAGGACAAACACACTCACTCATGTCGGCTCCCATATACAGTAAATGACCACCGAATGGAAAATTAATGTGTTTTTCCAAAAACAAAAACACAAAAACTTTACTTCAAGTCCCCATCGCGTTGATACACTTCAAGATAGAAGATGAATCTCCCTGAAGTAGGTTCCAATGAAAAAGAAATTTGTTCATCTCCACATGGTGATTTGTTGACGGGATAAATGCCCTGACATTAAACTTGATGAAAACAAGAAAAGTTTTATTTTTCCCTCAAGATATGCCAACCTACTTCCAACCCCTGGCCCTTTTAGTGGTATCGCAACAACAAGACCCAAAACAAATTCCCCGCCATCATCTTCTGCTCGTCCTTAGTGTAAATGAAGAAGGAGTACCCATTTAAGGTACCGGGGCTAATAAACACTGAGAGGCTTTCTTTCTTCGCTGGGGTTTCTTTTATTTGTTTGTTTTTTTTTTTTTTTTTTGTTTGTTGTAGAAGGTTTTTAGGGGGATGAAACCACAAAACTTTGGAGGGCGATGGTGAAAAGTTTTCCCCATGACCCTTAACTGAAGGGAACGAACTTATCTGCAGGAAGAGTACAAATTAATGGTCGAGCTTAGCTGTTGTAAGGGGTGATTTTAATGTTGATGTGTTTTTCGGTGGTGGTGGGTTTGTTTAGTAGGTGAAAGGAAGGTGTACATTAGGCAAAAACAAAGGAGATCAAAAGATAGGGAGGGTGTGCAGTGTTGAGGGCTCTACAGATGGTTGGTCATTTTACACCTCCTTCTATGGAAACCCATCATCGTTAACATCATCATTAGAGTACCAGATGGAAAGTGTTCTTAGGGGGATATTAGTTTTACCTTGAGTTTGAGGGCGAACTACAGGGTGTAGGTATAGACTTTAAAACGTTCTAATGAGCCTCTTGGACTATTACTTTGAAGTTGATTTGTTGGAAGTAGTTGCAATGAAATACGGATTGCCATCACAAGGAAGTATAGTCTAGGAAAAGTACGATTCCATGTCCATTGAAAACGAGTAGGTTTGAAAGAATCTTGAAGGAATGTCCATGTCTTGAAAGCATGTCAAGTAGACATTTTCTAATCGAAATTACATTCAAATATTCTTGATTCAACTTAGGTCACGTGTGCCTAATAAGTAAAAATCTGGTAAAAATATTATCCCCGAAGGTCTCTGAACAAAGGGTATTTCAAGAACGTATCCACTCTGAATAGCAACCATCATATAGACATCCATAGACAGCCAAGCAACCTCCATCAGAACCACTTCAAAACTGGTCGAAAAATGAAAAGAGGTGCTCAAATGTCTGAGCTCAAGTCACAGCATCACACTCTGATACATTTTGAGGCATATGGGCTTCCAAGAGAACAAAATAGTCAATGAACTAGATCAGGCTTCGAATCAAATGATGGAATTTTACAACGCAAGGTGGACTGTCCTCGTACCGCGTCTCGAGACTACTTTGGGTCCATTTTAACAAAATGAATTGAAAGCAACCACCACTCAATAGACCACACCCTGTCCTCTTTGGCATCCTTACAGGCCACAAACTAAACGTAATAGTAGCCAACCGGAGAAACAGAGATCTATGGTGAGGCTTTTGCGATACAGAGATAGAGGAGGATGATCCAAATTGATTGGCCAAGCTTCAACAGAATTACCCTCAGAAAAATATCTTTGAGCGAACTCTGCGAACTAGATAACCTTAACCCACTATAAATTCATCACAAAAACAGACTTGTTCACTAGGATCGCTCTCCCCACCTATCTTGCTTTCCTTTTTCAGGTATCCCACACCGGGGATATGTAGAGATCCAAGTGAGGCTTCAATCCTATGAGTGCAATCACCCCCAACATACCAAACTACCTACCTTGACTTAGGGTTCTTTTGACTTTTACTAATGCGAACTACCTCCATTGTGTGTTCTGCTTACCCTGAACTCGTTGAGTTTGTTCATTGACTAGCAAACGCGATGAGATAACAGCGGTCCTATGACGGATTCCTGTGGAATGCCATCGGTATGGGGGAACATAGCCTCCGATCCTCCAGTGAAACCTGGAATGCAACTGCATTTAACATTGTCTCACTCAGCTAAGTGGGCAAGGAGATATGATTGCTTATCCGAACTAGAGACGAAGTACTAAAGGTAGCTCGAGCTTGTTTTTCTTTTTGATTTAAATGTTCAGGTCTGTCCCGCCATCAGATACCACAAAACGTGAACTCCTCGACTCGGTTTTTTGCTTAAGGGAAGAACGCTGATATGTAGAGCAGTCTGTGGTAATTATTTGGTCCTCTTTCGATTAATACTCAAACCTGCCGACTCCCAATCACGCTTAGTCCGCTGATAGTCCGCTAATGGTATTTGACAGGAAACATATAATCATCGGCATAGTTCAAATGACTTAACCTTACACACGGTCTCCATTGGATGTCATGTCTCTCAGATGCACCAGTACCGTATCTATCGCCAGTAGACAGAAGATCGCTTTATGTCTATCATGCTGCATTTCTGTAGGACTTTCTGACAAGTCGACTATAAAAATGCTGAGATCGTGGAACGAATTGCGTTTATCCTCAGGGTGATTGTTCCTAAGCCTAAATGTACCTGCATATCTTTCCAACACTTCGGATACAGGAACCGTTTGCTTATACTATCGACTAGACATCTAACTCACTTAGTCTATATTGTCTAGGCTCATTCAGCTTGCACAGACAATCCAATGGGAGATCCCTCAAAGAAGAACCATGTCCACCTGTTCCAAGGCTGTTGGCTACATGAATTTTCTCGTTGACCACCATGACAAACCCGTACTCTAGCACTCTCGCGCATAGCATTTCTAAAGTCAAACCGAGATCCCTGTTTCTGTCGCTGTAGCTACTCTTCATGGTCACCTTATACGCAACACGGAAGTGCTCCAGCAACAGGAAACGCGTCTGGACATTCCGAGGCCGTAATTAAAGCTGCGACTTTTAACACGCTCTTATCATTTTCCAACATCGATTTTTCCGTGTGCGGGATTTAATTAGTTAATTTCACGTAAGATCTCTCCTCTGAGGAGAGGAAGCCGCCACAGCCATCACTCCACCCTGCTCCACGGTACTCCCTAAACGGCCCTTATCAGATTATCACAGTGAATGAAATGTGATTCGCCATAAAGTCCTTAACTGTAAATAGAAGAGGCAGCACAACAACACAAAAGGTGAAATAACATCAGGGAATATATAGTATACGAGTGTGTGTGTGTGTGGGTGTGTGCGAAACGAGAGAAGTTGACAAACAATGAAGTGTTACCTCCTGCCCCACGCTCTCGGCCAGAATGAGTGTCATCCTTGCCGCCGCACCGTAGCTGAGTAAAACTTCTTCACTGTGTGCAATGCAGGGGACATCCTGGTATCGCGCGACAAGCCCACGGGTCCCATGAACGCTTATAGGAAAACATTTTCACAAACGTGCTGGGAATTCATCGATGGAAACGTGTAATTTCCTCCTCCTTCTCGTCCCGGATGATGGAAAAATAAAACGTCTGCACTGCTGGAGCACAACTCGGAAGAATAATGATACCCGGCGGGGCGACACAGTAGCGGTGTTGATACTTATTTCTTGCAGAGAATAAGATGCGATAAGATCCGGTGAAATGATAAAAGGTTATTGGCAACGCTCCTGGGAGGATTGTGTGTCATGTGCTCCATCTGTCGATATCTGATTGAAGATGACTGTTGTTCGGCCTGCTTAGCTGGCGCTGGCGCTGGCGGAACTCGGGGCTAAGGAATATTGAAATGATTTCCAAGCTATTTTTCGGTTGACTCTTAGGGTAATGAAATGAATAGCAATGAGATAATGTGACGCCCGTCCTTCACACCCAGCGACAGCGCGGGGCCGAGATTTGAAAGACATTTACGTATTGCCAGGAGAAATTAAAGTCGCACTAGGTGGTGGGTGAGATCTTTGATTTCCCAGGAGTGACGGAAATCAATTAAAGTATTTTCTATTTTATACGTGCTGTGGAGCAGCTCCAGATGGAATCGTTAAATTTGCTTTAAATTTCTCGGCTTTAAGGAGAAACTATCGCGGAGCTTGTGTGTTTCGAAAGTGTTTCCATCCTGACGCGTTGCCGAAACTAACTGAAAATAATGTGTCTTCGCACACATCTTGGAGGGGGTTTTACGGGAAACATTTTTTGTGGAAAAACCAAAAAGCTGAGGACTGATGGTGAGATACTGATGCTGATGCTGATGCTGGTGGTGGTGGAGATAGTGGTAACAGCGTGCGCGGTTGGTGGTCTTGGGTGTCAAATGGAATTTTCCAATTCCCTCAAGATGAGAGAACTTTAATATGATGAATATTAAGGGAATGGATTCCGGAGCACCTCGCAGGAATGCGACAGCGTAGTTAACAGGGTAAAAATAGAACATCTCTTCCATATTCACATGGTGGTACTGTGTCGCTATAAGTCGATTACTTTTTACACTTAGTGGGTCGTACCTACATACATGTATCCATCAGACATTTCGATCCCAGAAAAACATCTTGAATTACTTCAAGGAGATCACGCTTTTTCTGTGCCCCCATTCACCATGACTTCTCTACATCAGGACTTACTTGCGCTGGTCCTTGACATGCTGTTTAGCCTTGAAGAGCCATATAGTTAATTTTTTGAAAAGTTGAACCTGGATCTTTCCTTTCTTATTCAGTGCAGGTAATCATGTAGCTTACTTTACTACTTTCAGACAAAGGTTAGCACATTTTATCAAAACAGTCAACTAGGTACAAGTTTCCCATCCGATGAACAAAATTGTTGTCTTTGAAGACTCTCAGACCAGTAATAGGTCCATTGCCATCTCCATCATATATTTATTCCTCTTCCATAGGTGGTAGGCTCCATGATCATTAAGGAGGAAAGGTTTCAAGTGAAAAGAACAGGACAGGTGGAGATACGATTCCTTTTTCACTTTATCTCCGCTGCAGAAATCAGATGACTATGCACCGCTAGTTCCACGCTATTTTACTAGACAATGTCCGGTCATTACTCCCATTATAGTGTTGATATACAATCTGTTAAGAAAGATCAAAATCGTAGAGCGTTTTAGATCCTGCTTAGGCCAAAACTGTTTCACATGTCGTTCCACTTAAAATGTATTCTCTCGACAGCATCCAGCTTTAATTTATTCGTGTATGAACCTTTACCTGGCAAAATAGGTACGGTAGTTCCATGTCTGGTGAGTTTGTCGGCCGACGATTCCCCGGGATATCCTGGTACCCAAAGGAATTCTAAGGATTTGAAAGCCAATTGGGTAAAGATGTCATATGGTGTAGACCCAATTATATTGTTTCATTAGAGAAAGTTAAGTTTATACCATTTCGAGAAAGGAAATCAATAAGTTTATATTTTCTAGTGAAGGGACTGATGGGCACCATGGCTCAATTCGTTAATGCGTTGGACTACGGAGCGGAGGATTCCTGATTCGATCTCGAGACAATATGCAAAAGTTTTTCAAGGCCCCCTGTCACAGACGACTATCTGACAAGCATTCGAGACTAAACGATTCCAGGGAACAGCTTCTCGAACAACAAATTGCTCTTCGAAAACGGAACTAAAAAGTAGGCCGCTTCCATTTGTGTAAAGAATATGACAAGCACAGTTCGAATGGTTGCAAGAAACTAGGCCCTCGGCGCTATGGGAATAGAAGAGGGGTAATGCTTAATGTCATGTCCAAAGGGCTTATTTGAGAAGCTTTTCCTTGACAATAATACTCTCAAATGTTTGTCAGACGCTCGCAAGATATAAAGCCGTGAAAAGAGTTTTAGGTGTTTTAGTTGGGATTCGAATCTCGAACCCCTTGCTCCGTAATCCAACGCACTGACCACTTGAGCCACGGCTTCGCCGAAACAGTCATGAAATCCAAAAAATCAATTGCGTGAAAGGAAGCGAAGTAAGCTAGGTAGGGTAAGGTTTCCAAGTTACAATATGAATATCGATCATCAAACAGTATGGTGAAACAAGGATGGTCACACTTGACATACAAAAAGGCGGTCCAACGTGTAAGTCATGGGCTCTTACTTTCCACAGACGGAAAACTGTCCTCAAAATCAATGCAAGTTGTCACTGAAAAGTTTTAAGACATCTTTGTAAATCAAACTGGCATCCCTCAGGGTTCTATCATTTCACCAACAATATTTATTTCTTTTTCTCAACAAAGTAGAGAAGCTTTGATATTTTTCAACGTTAACATTCTATGTTGTTCGACCCAGTTCCCGTCCAGCACCCGGATATTACGAGGGTTAAGGGACAAATTTTTGGAACTATCTCTTTTTCTGGAAGATGAAATTTTAAGGACGTCATTTTCAAAGGCTCTAGTCGGAGTAGTCTTTAGATTTTCACGATTGATTGGCTGGTTAGAACTGATTGGTTGGTTAGTACCCATTTCCCAAAATTCTCTTGCATGTTTCTGGTTTATTTATCATATTAGCTTACTATTTGGAGAGAATGTGTGTCATGAACAGGGACTCCATAGTTCTTTAGTATTATGAGAGATTAAATGTAGTTCATATGCCCTTTCAGGACTATGTACATAGCCGGCATAAGCAACGCTCTTGGTATACGTTAGGTTCTATGCTCCCTCAAAGGGCAACATTCAAGTCTTACTGTCTCCTGCGAGAAGATAAGTTTGGTCTAAGTCGATCCCTAACGGTAATATGTTGGATATGCTCCCTCAAAGGGCAACATTCAAGTCTTACTGTCTCCTGCGAGAAGATAAGTTTGGTCTAAGTCGATCCCTAATGGTAAAATTTTGGAGGTGGTGTGTAGATGGCGTGGCAATGGTGTAGTGGATAGTGTGTTTATTTCTGACCCGAACTGTGCAGGGAACTGTAAGCGTAACTATGTAAGGCAAACGAATTAAATCATAGTTTCTCGAAGCACTACGCCTAAAAAGTCCACCTGCCTGGAAGTGCAATGGACTGAATCGTAGTCTGAGTAATAACTTCGCTTATATGGACTGGATTGTTGCAACTTTTATCAACTTTAGAACCGCCTTTGGCTATGATAGTGTCATCCACTAAGGTGTATATCAGTCAAATATTGTGATTGCCAATATGTGACGAATAGGCATAGTTCGTATTGCTAAGGCAATCCATTCTTGTCCAGCCAAGGTTACATTGCACAGTGCATCAAAGCACAAGGACTTCAGTTGTTCATAGCTCGAAGCAATTTCTACTGAATTTCCCATGTGCCTCCCTCTGAACTCAAAACTGTCCCCCACGCGCCACTTCACAGAATGAACAAAATATCCCCCTCCTTGCCCTGACCACAACTAATTGCATAGCAAACATATTTTCTAGAAGTACCTACCCAACACAAATATAGTGTTTTTCAATTATACCCTTCACTGTACGCAGATACCCTTCAAACCTCACAGCTAATCCCATTCTCCGTTTCAGGTTATTAGCCTCTTCTGTTCTAGTCTCCTTCAAAGTTTTCGAATTAAGCAAAACAAAAAAAAAAGTGCAAAGAGGATAGTCTTCCCTCCCTGTGCCCATTGTTGGTGGGTTTTATCGTTTGCAACATCCCACAGCTGGATATCAGCTTGTTGTTATGCAGCTACTTGTGGTTTCTCTGCGCAAACAACCTTCCTTCCTTTCGTCCTTGGTCCTTCTCAAGAAAATTCGTCAAAAGTTATTTATTTTAAAGTTTTAATTTCGCATTCCTAATTAAAATGCCACAGACTGGATGAAACGCTGAGAAAACTGTGCTCACTTCACCTGTGTTTGTTTAAAAGTTCCACCTTGGGAGGCAAGTTAAATAGGACAAAGGGACCATCTTAGGATAATGGCTTGCTATTTGATTCATTTTCTTTGAATGAACTTTTCCATTTGCCACAATACATTGGGGAGACTACTTTGCTCCTCTGATTTATGGAGGCCAGAAGTCCGTGTTCCCTTTAAAAGTGACCACTGGCGTGAATAATAGAAGAAGATATCCTATTAGATTAGATTTCCTTTAACATACCACCACAGCCCTTTTGGTATAATCTTTTCCTTGCATAAACCTTACAAAGGATCGACAACCACAAGCACGCCTTCACACCAATTAATTTGCATTTTCATACCACCACCGACCGCTGCCGCCGCCATTCGTTGTGGGTAAAGTGTGAATCCGCGCTCATCATTTGCATCAGCAATCCCAACCACAGGACGCAAAGCAATGGAGCCTCATTGGTATTCATTTCAAGTACTCAAATAATCGGATGGAGGAAGACGTCGACTGGGTGCCTGGCTTTTAACTCATCTTTGCTCATTTTAAGGACAATGGGCTTCTGAGATTCAAACATCCTACGGCTTTTGTCGTATCTTAAGGATGGCACGCGGCAGATGAATTCCTTTCTCATTGACGGAAAGACTCACCAAAGTGTAATGATGCTAATGACCATTTTGCAATTAACTTTCAGTAAAAGAGATTTTGAATTGAATTGTTTTTTGCTTTAGTTCGCCCCATTCAAGGATACACCGCGGATGCTGATGGTGTGTGCTTTGCGTTTTTCATTTTTGAGCTCCAGCTCAGGAGGAAATGACTTTGCAATCAAGGAAGTTCTTCATTTAAATGGATGAATTGTGGATTTCGTTCAGTGAGTTTGTTTAAATGTTTTCGATTTAAATAATATCACAGTTTGATGGTAGTTTAATAAGTGGACTTAACTTGGCTTGCAATTGAAGTTGTTAGATACTCCGAGCGTACGAGTTCAGTGTTTATTAGAACTTCGAGGACTCCCGTATCCTGATTGATGTAATTAGCTACTAGTATATCAAGGCATTAAGGCATTTTCCCTTCCTGTCTTTGGTAGCCTTATAGTTTGATAAACGTTAGACTAAGTACTGAATGATTTCAAGTAGATTGTACTGAGAGGAAGTACAGCCGAATTGAATGAGTCAAGGTTTATAGAGACTCCAACTACCCTACATAGGCATGTCCACTCGAGTAGCAAGAAATCCTGATTCCGCAAATGTAGTAGAACGATTCAAGTATGATACCACAAATCCTCACTTGAGGAAATAGGCGGGCAATCGTCCTTAGCTTGAAAAAGTGTCAAATTTCAAAGGTTTTCTAAAGTAACTAAGTTGCTATGCAAGCAGCAATTTCTTATGGAAATTATTCGGAAGAAATCAGCTTGAGTACAATTGATACATATCTATCTGTTCTTCAATTTACTCAGAGCTCATTAGACCGAGGAAGGATGAGTTGGAGATGTTGCGCCGGTTGCTCGCACACAGCCTCTGCTTTTTTCCACATTGTAGAACCATTGGACAAAATTTAAGTATTCAGAATCCATTCCCTAGGATGAGTTGAGATCAAAGTTATATTTTAGGCACAAAGAAGAACTCAGAGTGAACTGACTGAATACTTACCGAACTTATGTAAAACACCAGAGAATGCATGCTTAGAAGCTTTTCTATAAATTTTTAGGACAACAACAAACCTCACGTTGAAGTTTAGATGATATTGTTCAACGTTTTTCCTACGAATTTCCCATGATGACAAAACATAAAGAAGACTGGACCCTCCTTGTGAACCTTTGCCAATGAACGTCGGACAAACATCCGAGCGTGTAAATGTCCTTTCACTTGTTTCTAGAGTACATAGCATGCATAATAAGTGAAGCAGTGCTTAAAACAAAAACACTTAACTGAAACCGAAATGAAGGCTGAATTTACAAAGTATTTTTTGGGTTCCAGGGTAGAACAGAAAAATAAGAATAAGACCTCTTATGGGCTTAACAAACTTCTGAAGAGCTTCTCTCTAGATTCGAAGGCGTTTTATATTTGGCAACTGCGGGCAGCACCTTAATTTGAGTATAACTTGAATAGAAGCTGCTAAGTCATGTTTTCAAGTCTCAAAACACTCTTTATGAAATAAAAATGCGTATTTGGCGCGACAGGTATGTGGGACCCAGAGCCTAGCTTTGTGTTGTTCGTGTCGTATTCTTTACATGAAAATCTTTTCTGATATTTTTCGAAATGTAGTAAAAAACACATCTCCTTGGGGGTAAAATTACAAGTTTTGGACAAGCTTATAAGGTTTTTTTTTCAGAACATTCAAGAAATTCATTATCAAAGCCAACTCTCAGTATTCGGTTGGATTAAGCTTGATACACTGACCCATTAATTATTTTAAAAAATCAAATGGAGCTTGACTTAGGCTTGAATACTTCTTTTTCAGGATATGAGGACGGTTGCGCAACAACTTTTAGGGTGCTGAATTAAAACACTAGTTGGACAGCAATAAACATCCTGAGCAATTGTCATCTTCTTTCGGCTTAACTTGCATACATCTTAGTCCACCGGCAGCGTTTCACTATGTTGAACGAAGTATTCGGGAATCCACTCCGCAATCCACAGTACGGTCAAGGAAATTGACAATAAGCAATTGGACTCAATAGTGGCAGTTCTGGAAGATTTGACATGATTTAGATAGATCCAACATGATTTAGGTTGAAAATATGCCTAACTGACGAATAATCAACTACAGGTATAATTTCTGTAAGAAGAATTACCGTAAGAGGCAAGTCAGAAGGAGGAGGTGGTCCCTCAGTGCTCTGAATTACCCCCAACGAAATTCTATGAATCAGCACAGAGGAGAGCTAAAAAGAAGGGTTTGGGGCTTAACTGAACTAAACTTGTTTTGTCTACAAGGGGAAGAAGGATACCACCCTCTCTCTTCCAAGATGAAATAATCGTATCTCGGCGTCATTCTGAACTCAAAATTATATTGGAAAAGAAAGGTTGAAGAAAAGACAAATAATGATCCTGGTTATCTAAGTAGGGCTGTGCCACCTCTCGTGCGGTATGGCCGAACTAGAAAAAAAAGTAAAAAGCCTACTGGCATTCCGTAAATGGAAGATAGAGTCCAATCCTTATGCCGAAGCAGTGCCGACAAGGAATAGTTGAAGCAATCCAACATCTGCTGTGCCACTGTCCCAGTTTGCAAGAATGACGCAAAGGTGGACCTAACAGTCTTCCAGATATAGGATTTCCTCCATTTTTTTAAGAGCAACACTTGATTCCCAAGCCAGCCAGAAACACGATAGGTTTTGGCCTATTTTTATTTCTAGATCTCAATGGATGGATGAGTTTTCTGCCTAATCCAACTTGTACTTGATTCAAGGATGAAATGGAATCTGTTTAGGCTTTTACATCTGGAATATCCACTGGTTGTCAAGACATAGAAACGTATATGGAAGCAACAGGACTGGTGAGGCGAGGTTCAGCTCTTGAAATATGTTCACATCTCGTTAGAAGTTGTCACATAAGGAACCCTCTCACAGTTTCTATCATAAGCTAACCTCAAACGGCCATGGGTACCAGAATAGTGTGGTGCCAAGGCCGATATTCAATCATGCGCATCCTAAAAGCCACAATGCGAATATACAGTCTTACATTTTCTACCCGTTTTCATCTCTTTATACCAACTTGTAATTTTTTTCAGTTTATTTCGTACAGCGTTCCACTCACAAACTTCTCTTACTCGAAGGATGAAACTGGTATGGTCCTCTAATCGAACATAAATTGAGTCTTCAATTGAGAGTTTCACTGATCGAAGTGTCCTACAAGAGATGAGGAACATAAACACCCAAACAACTATCACCGCATTAACCGAAATTGTCCAAAAGAGTAAAAGTTAGAACCCCAAAACTTCTTCATCTCAAACTTATTCTTTCAGACCATGATGTTCAAAAATTGTAGGGTACGTCGCAAAAATATGTCAATGAGCTGTGGAAATACAGGTGGACCTCTAGAGCTTCTGTTCCCTAAGGATCCTTTTGGACAACACACTGTTACTGGGTGATACTGAAAACACCGAAACTTTAAATGGTTGTCAAATTGCATTGGTACCAAAGTACCCCCACCTACTATACAGTACTCGTATAACTATTTGGAATGAATTTGAGTTCCAAAATCAATCTACACATTTCGAAGAACACCTTTAACCTTAAAGCTGCTCCTGTCCGGTTCTCATAAAAGTTAGAAATATTAATCAGCCCCCGGCGGTACAACGAGCTAAATTTGTTTATCACTTCGTAATGAAATTGTAATTATTCCACGGTGGAAACCGAATCCGCCCCCAGTGGCCTCAATTGCACTCCCATCTAGTTGCTGTGTAATAAAACCTAATGGCTTAATAAAATCCAACAGAGCGGACGCACCGAGGTCTGTCTAATGGGCAGCGCGTTATCCGCAACAAAATTAGATTTTCAAAAACAACCGGCCAATGCGCATTCACAGAACGACCTCACAAGGACTCGCACTGAAAATTTAATATTATATGCCAAAGCGGGCGAGAAGGTAATTTTATTTAATTCCACGCTAGCGGTGTAAAATTATTCATGAAACTATGTATTTGCCTGTCCGAATGGCAATAGTCAAGGATATCGGAATATTTGCACATATCCTAGCCAATTGGCGCCCAATGCGGGGGGAATTAATTAAACAGATAGGTACCTACTTCAGCGGCCTATCGGCTATCGATCAATCTTCAATTGGATTTCGATTTGGGAAATCTGAAGCCGGTTATAGCGGTGGCACCATTGATTCACACGGCGGCGGTGGCAGCTTTTTGATTTATTTCTAATCTGTTTCAGGGATTAACTGCCTGCATGTGTGGCAAAGCGTCCAAATGACGCAAGCAAACAATTGGTATTATCCTTGAACATGTGATTTACATGTTTGTTATTGGCCCGTGAAGTTGTCTGTTTTGATTAACGACGGTTGCCACAAAACAAGCACACAGTGTGCTCACGGAAACATTGTAGCCAAATGTTTGTACTGGCTACAAATCGCAGGTGGTTGCTGGTTGCTGGTTGCTCCACTCGTCATCGACTGGAGGAACACAGATTCGAATTGGAGATCGATATGTATAATGAAATGGTGGGTACGTGTTTGGATTATGGTTGCCCTGAGCTTAATTGTATGTTAAAGTATTCCTGTTTCTGAAAGAAGTGAAAGGAAGCGGGAAGACTCAAACATAGTCTTGGCTAGTTCTAGACTAGAGTCAGTAAAATAAGAACACTTTCTTTACTTTATCCGTAGTGGTTATTGGACCAACGTTATCCCTTGGGGGCTAGCATTCACCGTTTCTGAAATAGAAGTGCTGCTATGGTGAATGTCAGCACGTTTCTCTAACAAGATAGTGTTTATCCTGGCAAAGATTACCCTGATAAGTACAGCTAACTCCAACTGGAACGTGCATTTAATCGGCCACTCTCCGACTATACTCCGGAAAGTCCAATGGCAGTAGTTGAGCTTAATGCAGTCAAAAATGGTCTACAGAAGTCTAGTATTTTGGTAGCTCCCTGGAGAAAGGGTCCTTTCAGCGACCAGATACAGAAGATAAAATGTCAGAGAGGTAGTATAAGCTTCTGTAGGAATGTCTACACAAACGTTGTGTACTGAAGAAAAGAAATAATGTGCCCCGACGTGGCCGAATCACCACCAAGAAAGGGAGCATCAGGCATCTTCATAGATCCTTAGACACTCCCTCAGTAAAGAATTCTACAAACTAGGGAGAAAATACCGGGCTAGGACCTGGGACAACACTCAGGACAAGAGACAATCGAATAAGCTTCTAGGCAAAGCAGGATATGATTCAAGGAATACATCAATAAGCTGGCGTCGTTCCTTCATTTTTTTCTTCGAAAATTTAACGTTTAGAAGTAATTCTCAAATTTTATTCAAATTTAAAAAGTTTTGATGAATTTGTTGGCAAAAAACTAAAGAAATTCGGCAGAAACTTTGAACTTCAGGAGTTGAACATGGATCTGGATTAGCATGGAGTCTCCCATGGCTCCGACTTATACTGCCTGGCGTATCACTATTAGTCGATGGATAAATGATGGATCTCTGGGCATCAATGAACTTCTTATTCAGATTGTCCGACACAAGGATTCAAGGACAAAGTTTGGCGTGATTAGTCTTATCAATTCCTATTGCACGTAATTTTGTGGTGTTAACCCCCAGCCTTGCATTATATCCTTTCAACCAGACACTCTATAATATGCGATACCAGTGGATCCGACATATATTTCCTAAAACCGAGGACAAAATAAAAGCGAACAGAGACATTCGTGGGCGAGAAACACGCAAAAAGAGTCAAGGAAGTCACAGAAGCTACCTGCTTACTTAGAGGATACAGGCCCTTGTGGGTCCTAGGTCCTCGACAATAACTACGCGCCATTAAGTGCGGTTTCTGAAAATGTGCCTTAGTTCTTCCCAACTCTTTCCCAGTTGCCGTGCTTCCTTCTTAACTGTTCTCCTAGGACCGCCGTGTATCCTGTTATTGCGTGGTTAGCTATGGACCTGTCACCCTTTCGGAGACTATGTCCAATCCACTGCCACTTTCGTCATCGTATTGTTGTGCCTATGGGTTCGTGGCGCGTTCTCTGATAAAGTCGTTCGTTAGAGATACGGTTTGGCCAGAAAATCCTAAAGATATATCGTAGACACCTGTTGACGAACGTTTGCTAGCTTCCTCGTGATAGTGGCGATCACCCTCCAGGTACCACATTGGAACGGAAAAGTCGCAGCTTGGTGGTTAAGCTAATCGCATTACTACGCCAAACTGTGGGTAGCATAGAGGGACAATCTCCGTATTATTAGCTTTAAGACAAACCGTCGCACCATACCTTCCTTTCCACAGAAGAAATGCAAAATTATCTGAGGGTCACGTACTCTGTTGTTTCTGACTGTTACTAGCAAAATTCAAATAACATTCATCAGCCCAAACAGGATCAGTTTTCCTACGTGTTCATATCTTAGCTCACCTAATTCAGGACATTCCCAGAGGCAGTACCCCATCTCCCTCGCATCCCTGGCAGGGGCTTGATATCACTAGTACCAGTCTATAAAGGTGTTTCTACAGATTAATATGTCCGGTGTACAGACTGACCAGCCTTAAGATGGCAGAGGGTGTGGTGTTTTACGTGGTGTTTTACGATCGAGGTGATACAGACACTATGTGCATAGACTAGGATGGCCCTGGTGATGTAATTGCAAATTCAGTAAACTTGCTTCGAACGCCCTGCGGCATTCATTCAATTGTTCCTCCAGTAGCTCATTTCCTGTGCAGTATTCTGTTGGATCCGAATAAGTTTAACATGGACTCATCTGAGAAGATTTTAATTCTTTAATCCTCTTCTGTCCAGTATGATCCTTGTTGTGATCCTTGGCCAACTCGAAACGGAATATTTCTTCTTGAAGTGAAACCTTCGGCTTCCAGTCCGAAAGATTTCTTTTTCTATTCGCCAGCTTCTACGACCCTTTTCCCTGAATCTTTAGTTTTGATTCAATTACACTTAGACTTGTTCGTTCCCAAACAGAATTCCAAACAGGACTCTGACGAGCTTCATATGATATTTCAAAGTTTTTACTATGACAAGTGGATGTCGTCAGTTGACCTCCTTGAAGTCCTATCATACCATTTAGACTATCACAAAACGGTCTTAACGTCGTTAGTGAACCAACTTTAAGGGCATATAACCGAACACATAACCCATCAAACATCAATGAGCTTCATGTCAAACGTAGGCCTTACAAATCAGACATTCTGAGCCAACGTCCACATCTTAATCCAATAAATTCAAAATTCCATATCTGCTCCAAACAAATTCATCGCAATAATCCATTTTAATTAAGTCGATTCTATGAGGGCACACACACCCAGCCAGACGAAGTAAGCAGATTTGCTTCAGCTTGACTTCGAGTATAATCCCTATTATGTTGCAATTACCACCTACATCCCCAGGTCTCTTGAAATAAATACGCCTTCCCTTCCTTTGGTATTAATTAAGTTCCATCTTCCCTCGTCTAGATTCCTCTGTGCATTGTAACACTATCAGGCCGACAGTCCTTAAATCAATTACAATCCAATATAACTCTCGCACACAAGCAAGCAATTTAACCGAACATAACTCGATATACTATATCTATGTATGGATGGTCTCGTACGTATCCTGTTGCTGCTGACGATTCACGATGATTCCCAGAATAAACTACAACCGAAGGCACTCCATTGCTTTTCTGGCAAGACGTTTGATTCGGCTCCGGAATCTCTGTATTTATGTTTTGACATGAATTCTAAATTGTTGTCAGACGGACGGGATGCCTCATAGCATATGTAAATCCTTGCCAAAAGGATATGTCTCATTCAGAGAGATGTACGCACACTAATGCCAAAATCTTGTATTGTCACTTTATGTAGATACATGTGTAGCTTCGACTGTTGATCCTTGCGAATGACTAACTGCTTCTAGCCAAGATAACATGGTAATTGAAATGATTAAACAAATCAACCCAAAACAAATTCCCGTCATTTTATACGAAAATTCCTTGAAAGAAACCCCATTTGTGCCTGCGCTTCCATCCCCACACTCCTGCGAAATAAGAGCCTTAATACCCGATTACAATCGTAATTGGTATCTCATTAGCACGAGGTTTTGTTTGCTAAATTAATCTGTTTTTCCTGGTTAAGCCTTCAAAGGACGCGCAACCTACCGCCAACGCCAACGCCAATGCCAACACCGACTGACTGCCTGCCGACAGCCGACTCTGCCTCTTAACGATTTAATTGATTCGAGAAATTCCGTTGGTGTTTTTCTTCTCGTAGCTCTGGTTAACCGGGTCTAAGAGGTTGCCCGGAGTGGGGCTCGTGAATGGTAATGTAATCGCGCAATGAAAGGCGATATTATGATAATAAGCAAAGTAATTAATGGGGGAATCACATTTCTTGTTATTTTTGGGGTTAGTTTGTGTTTTGCGCTAGCGGTGAGTATTAATCAAATTGGGGTGAGTGTGGGCTTTCTTTTGTAAGATGCCAGAGATAAGGTAGAGTAGAGAAGCCTTACACTATAAAGGGGATCCTATACCACCGGGCTTTGAATCGATTAACTAGGAAAGGGTCCTAACACAGGCCATTGTAAATGGGAACTTAAGTGCTTAAGTATGCAACGACAGCACAATGGTCGTGTAAGACCTCACACAAGACTAGTTGCATTCCAAAGCAAGATCGGCTACTTGGTCATCAGGTTCCTACTGAACGTCATCATTTGAGAGAACATCTCACAGAAGAGGAGCCAAAACTATCAGCAGCTTCGTTAGGCAGTATAAGACAGAGGAGTCATATGGCAGATACTCTATCTGCAAATACCTGGAGACGGACCGAAGAGCGTACAATACTTACAGGTTCTTCACCAGAGAAGGTGTTGTGCAATGTTGAGTGAAAAACGAAAGCACATCAACACCGGTGTGGGACAATAGGAGTATGCAGATAGTGGATGTGACAGTAAGACTATCTTCAGAATCACAGATAGTCCAGGGGGTGATCAGAGCTCGACTCAACATCCACATTCAACAACTGGTCAAGAGGTGTATAAAGCTTATAGCATGGCATTACGTTCTGCTGGGTTCCTTCTGGGTTCCTTCTTCTATAAGTGAACGCCCAAGCCTCAAAAAAACTAAATACCTAATCCTTGGAAAGATATCTCTTAACAAGCTGAGGAAACTAGCTAATACGCTACCTAAATCGTTCAAAAATGGAAAAAGTCTTTTCATCCAATAAAAATGCAAAATCGCCTTATTTCTCCTCTTCCTTGGCGTTTTTCGTGAAATGCACCGAACTATATAAAAAGCTTAACCAAAAAACGTTTAGAGGATGACTTAGATTTTGGTGAACTCCGTTGCCCGATATTTAGAATTTCGTAAGCAATGGAGGCACCACGGTCGAAAGTGGAAAAAGTCTCTTCATCCAATGAAAATGCAAAATCGCCTCATTTCTCCTCTTCCTTGGCGTTTTTCGTGAAATACACCGAACTATATAAAAAGCTTAACCAAAAAACGTTTGGAGGATGACTTAGATTTTGGTGTACTCCGTTGCCCGATATTCAGAATTTCGTAAGCAATGGAGGCACCACGGTCGAAAGTGGAAAAAGTCTCTTCATCCAATGAAAATGCAAAATCGCCTCATTTCTCCTCTTCCTTGGCGTTTTTCGTGAAATGCACCGAACTATATAAAAAGCTTAACCAAAAAACGTTTAGAGGATGACTTAGATTTTGGTGAACTCCGTTGCCCGATATTTAGAATTTCGTAAGCAATGGAGGCACCACGGTCGAAAGTGGAAAAAGTCTCTTCATCCAATGAAAATGCAAAATCGCCTCATTTCTCCTCTTCCTTGGCGTTTTTCGTGAAATACACCGAACTATATAAAAAGCTTAACCAAAAAACGTTTGGAGGATGACTTAGATTTTGGTGTACTCCGTTGCCCGATATTCAGAATTTCGTAAGCAATGGGGGTACCACGGTCGAAAATGGAAAAAGTCTCTTCATCCAATGAAAATGCAAAATCGCCTCATTTCTCCTCTTCCTTAGCGTTTTCGTGAAATCCTCCAAACTATATAAAAACTTAACCGAAAAACGTTTGGAGGATGACTTAGATTTTGGTGTACTCCGTTGCCCGATATTTAGAATTTCGTAAGCCATGGGGTACCACGGTCGAAAATGGAAAATGTCTCTTCATCCAATGAAAATGCAAAATCGCCTCATTTCTCCTCTTCCTTGGCGTTTTTCGTGAAATGCACCGAACTATATAAAAAGCTTAACCAAAAAACGTTTAGAGGATGACTTAGATTTTGGTGAACTCCGTTGCCCGATATTTAGAATTTCGTAAGCAATGGAGGCACCGCGGTCGAAAGTGGAAAAAGTCTCTTCATCCAATGAAAATGCAAAATCGCCTCATTTCTCCTCTTCCTTGGCGTTTTTCGTGAAATACACCGAACTATATAAAAAGCTTAACCAAAAAACGTTTGGAGGATGACTTAGATTTTGGTGTACTCCGTTGCCCGATATTCAGAATTTCGTAAGCAATGGGGGTACCACGGTCGAAAATGGAAAAAGTCTCTTCATCCAATGAAAATGCAAAATCGCCTCATTTCTCCTCTTCCTTAGCGTTTTCGTGAAATCCTCCAAACTATATAAAAACTTAACCGAAAAACGTTTGGAGGATGACTTAGATTTTGGTGTACTCCGTTGCCCGATATTTAGAATTTCGTAAGCCATGGGGTACCACGGTCGAAAATGGAAAAAGTCTCTTCATCCAATGAAAATGCAAAATCGCCTCATTTCTCCTCTTCCTTAGCGTTTTCGTGAAATGCGTCGAACTCTATAAAAAGCTTAACCAAAAAACGTTTGGAGGATGACTTAGATTTTGGTGTACTCCGTTGCCCGATATTTAGAATTCCGTAGGCAATGGAGGTACCACGATCGAAAGTGGAAAAAGTATCTTCATCCAATGAAAATGCAAAATCGCCTCATTTCTCCTCTTCCTTGGCGTTTTTCGTGAAATGCACCGAACTATATAAAAAGCTTAACCAAAAAACGTTTAGAGGATGACTTAGATTTTGGTGAACTCCGTTGCCCGATATTTAGAATTTCGTAGGCAATGGGGGTACCACGGTCGAAAATGGAAAAAGTCTCTTCATCCAATGAAAATGCAAAATCGCCTCATTTCTCCTCTTCCTTAGCGTTTTTCGTGAAATGCGTCGAACTCTATAAAAAGCTTAACCAAAAAACGTTTGGAGGATGACTTAGATTTTGGTGTACTCCGTTGCCCGATATTTAGAATTTCGTAGGCAATGGGGGTACCACGGTCGAAAATGGAAAAAGTCTCTTCATCCAATGAAAATGCAAAATCGCCTCATTTCTCCTCTTCCTTAGTGTTTTTCGTGAAATGCGCCAAAGTATGTAAAAAGCTTAACCAAAAAACGTTTAGAGGATGACTTAGATTTTGGTGTACTCGATTGCCCGATACTCAGAATTTCGTAAGCCATGGGGTACCACGGTCGAAAATGGAAAAAGTCTCTTCATCCAATGAAAATGCAAAATCGCCTCATTTCTCCTCTTCCTTAGCGTTTTTCGTGAAATGCGCCAAACTATGTAAAATGCTTAACCAAAAAACGTTTAGAGGATGACTTAGATTTTGGTGTACACGATTGCCCGATACTCAGAATTTCGTAAGCCATGGGGTACCACGGTCGAAAATGGAAAAAGTCTCTTCATCAAATGAAAATGCAAAATCGCCTCATTTCTCCTCTTCCTTAGCGTTTTTCGTGAAATGCGCCAAACTATGTAAAAAGCTTAACCAAAAAACGTTTAGAGAATGACTTAGATTTTGGTGTACTCGAGAATTTCGTAAGCACTATAGGGCTTATAATTCTTTTTCTCTCCACATATTGATTGAAGTGGGCGTGGCAGTGTGATTTGTCACACTCTCTCGGTGTTATATTCTATCTCCATCCACTGGAACTATCCATGAGAAGAGAAGCGTTTGGTATTTTTCAAGATTTCAAAAGTCAATGCTTAAGTGATGTAGTTTTCAAAGAATCAATGTCACCAGCAACCTTCACTATAAGGCTGTTATCTGCGGATCTTATTTTTTTGAAGCCATAATAGCAAGTGTCGAATTGGGAGGTTTGACTCGATTTACAAATAACACCGATACTGTCATACTGTCCACGATGCTAAACAGTAGGCCCTATCCATTTGTGTGAAGACTGTAATACTCGTAACATGGATGATTATGAGGGATTAGGCCCTAGGTCTTGAAAGGACTTTTCGAAACATTTCACTCCTCCAGTGCATCTCCAAAAATACAAACATAAAAGTAAAACACAATTAGCAGGACAGATGTCTTGATATATTAAAGACGTATGTTTCAAAATAGGAAAATTAAATCCCATTCAGTTGTAATAGCCCTCATGAGCATACGACGAGAAATTACAATTACATCCGAATTGCTTCCAAGAAAAAACAAAGAAAAATTTCGAAACTTTCATCTTTCTGTTCCCTTAAGCCATAAAAGCCTACACAACTTCTTCAATCAAATGCAAAGACCAACAATTCATCGTGGAATGTCCTTGCGCATCATGTGCGCTTTATCTTACGTCCCGTCATCCTTATTTCGCATTTAACTACGCATTAAGCCAAACTCATATCATAACCGCCATCGTACACTTTATGGCAAACAATGCACAGCATCTGCCACCACCAACCTAGGTAATCCTAGCGGATAAATTCATACAGAGTAAGAAGCCATCAAAAAAGAAACCCTAGGTATCACCGTTTTATAGTTCTTCTCGAACAGCACACAGATACTCCGGCCAGAACCAACAGATACAGAGAAATCTGTGAAATTTCATTCCGCAAAGCATCATATTCCGCCTCAGGCCCTAAAATAATATTCGACAATGTCAATTTCAGACCATGGACAATTTGCTGCTCCCGCTGAACGGTCATAGTGGCAGTCGTTGGACCGAAATTGCATTGGATCCGGAACGGAGGAATTAATGGGCCGTACTGGGGGAAAAATGCCTGGCAAATGTGTGTTTTCGGCTCACTGTTGAATTAACAGAACTGAGACGCCTTCGGGGAGAAATACTGCAATCGCCAGTATGTGGGTGGGTGGACGGGGCTTGCCCTCGATATATCCTGCCATTGCAAATACTAATATTTTATTGGGTTTTGCTGCTTTCAAATGAAGTTGACAGTAAATTGGCTTTGAAATTGCAGTGTTATATGTGCCCTGGACGACTATAAGCAGAACAATTGGCCAAATCGTTGGGGGTCTTTCATTTCGTTTTGGTTTTGCTATTGGGAAGGACGAAGAAATGAACTAATATCCGATATCCTTGGTGGATTCGATTCTGGGAACGGAAATAGTTTCGCAAGTCAATTGCAGTGTACTCTGTAGTTTATTGTTTTCCTTGGAGTTGCTGTGATTTCGAAAGTAATTTTCTGAGATGATATCAATTTCGTTCGGTGATCGTTACCTTAATCCTTAGAGATGGAACAACAAACTGTGCGTCATGTCAACTGGAAATCTGAAAAATAAAAATTGCTGATTGCTCAAATCGGATTTCGAGTTCAATCTTTGGAAATATCCGCCGGATGAACTATCAATTTGGCCAAGAAGAAGCTTTAATGAGGAGAGTTGTGTTTGCAGCCAAATTGGTTGACGAATAGTTATTCGATTCCTTTTGCGTTCTTACCGTAAGGTTTGCTACCCTTTTAATGTCAAGATACAGCGCGGGCGTTAGGGACATTAGGAAGAGCAGATAGGAGATACCGATGGACGTTAAAGGTGCTTTACTAGTTCCAGAGTTTGACGTAAGTATCTAATATCGGAAGTTTTAAACTTTTTCTGAAGAAACAACTTCATTTTAACTTCTTCTACTTCTGTGTCTCAATAGGTCTGTTCGAGTATTCTCCCAAAACAACGAATTTTCACGAAAATCTACGAAAAGTCACCAAATCCTGTTCGAGTACGCAAAAGTTTCGTAGTTTTTCGTAGAAGAGAGCGCTCACGAGAGAGTAAACAATTTCCCCATGCAACGTATTTAGTGCAGGATATTTCCTGCGTATTTGGTTTTGACGTCTAAAAAGTGGGTTTTCGCGTTCGTTTACTTTTTTGTAATTTTACCACTCTCTGAGAGAATGTTCCCTCACTCATTGAAATTTCACAATCTACGAATTTTGCTGCAAAAGTGCGCGAACAGACCTTATGCTGCTACGCTGTTCGCTGCCAAAAATCACAATGCCGCCTGTCACTTGAAGTTGGTTCCAGTTGGCCTTTGTCTCACTGGCAACCTACAGCCAGTGGCGTACAGGTTGAACAATAGTTAATTTTGCTAACTTTACTACAAGTTCTTATTTAGTTGTACTTTACTCTGAGGCAAAGCTTCTCTCACATACCTCGTGCGTGAAGTAAACCTCAATCATTCTCTTGAAACGTCAAATAGAAATGACAGGAGCAGTGGATTCATGGATATGATTTAAGGCCAACAGACTGGTCTTTCGAATCAAACTGTGTTTATTCAATAAAATATGTGCTCACCATTAACAGAGTTTTACTTCAGTTTATGTAGTATCTCTATACTATTTTCCGACTCCTTCAAGAAATAGTAATGTGTATCCTGGATTTGAAAATACGCAAACAAATAGAATTGTTTGTACGGTTAAATGAGTATGACTCTGGGCAAATAGCTTTATGCATGAGATGTTAAAACAAACAGTTCACTTATAGGTATGTACATGTGTTGAAGGATAAGATACAGGAAAGCACTGCAGTGAGATAGTAAACAGGAATCCTTAAAATCTAAACTGGCATAATTGGGCTTAAAGTAAATATTAGAATTAAATATGAATGAAGTAATGTCTTTCAAAAACAGACAAATCTACAAATTCCTTGACTGAGATTGGCTCTATTGTAATTGGAATTATGTCACCAAAGGTATACAACAATTGGAAAACGTGTTTTTAAGGGATAATTGAGGTAATGGGCTTTGAGATGTCCTCAAAAAAGCAACACGACCTCATAGAAATATTTTATGGTATCCCCTTTCAGACGTATGTATGCATATCATGTAGATTTTCCAGTTGAGGATTCCTTGAGCTGAGGACGAAGTGACATCAGGAGGCGAGGTAAAGCCTTTGTTAAAGTATCATAAAATATCATCGGCAATTTTAGTGTTCTTTAGGCATTGTCGGTACTTATCCGATGGGCTAATACCAATATGTTTAATATTTGAAAGAGGGTTTCTCGATAAGAACATAACAATTGTTCACAAGTGTAGTAAACATATAACGTTTAAGTTCTAGATCTCGTTTTTATGACTACCGCGGGTCATTCCATTCTTTGGAGCCAATTTTCCACCATTCTACCACATACACCAGGGGAAACATTTGCAATTTCCTGCTCAATATTGTTTCGGAAATCCTCTTCCATTGTCGATTTGTTAGTATGAACCAACTGCTTAGCGTCATCCCATAAAAAGAAATCCAAAGGCTTTAAGTCAGTTGACTGACGAGGTGGTCATTCAACCGGATTATCTCCAGAGACTACACGATTACCAAGCATCCCCTTCAATTGATCAGTTCTTCCACTAGCTGTTCCACATGTGGCGCCATCTTGTTGGAATCACTGAAGTGATTCTGATCAAAAATAGTCTTCAAACATTGCCCGACAACGAACTTCATTGTCCGTAACATGATGAAATTCAAATTTTCTTTAAATCTTTGCAGAGCTCAATCGGAGAATCTTCAAGACTCATAAGTTCTTAAGATTGATTGATGTTGTTAGATTGTAGATCAAGATCTTTAAGCAAAACTCGTCACAATGTGAACTGAAAGATTCTCAATTCCTGCGAACATCGTGGAATCGACTAATTTTGAACTGAAGCATCTACGGTTGGAATATTTGTAGTACTTCTACCAGTGCGTTACCTCACTGGAACAGGAACATTGATTAGTGGAAACGTTTACTCCAATTTATCAACTATAGCACGTACAGCCTGTCTGATGGGACAATTATTATGCCAGAAAATTGGAGTAAACACTCTCCAGTCAAATTTTCGTAAGTAATTTTCGAACATTACTTGATCACTCACTTCAGTACAATAAAAACGTGCGATTGACATCGCCAAGACGGCTGATAACACGATTTGGGAATTTGGTGTGCAAAAGATCGATTGTGGCATGAGCTGTGTGGAATGGCGCGCCATCCTTCATGAACCAGAGGTCGTTCAAATTCATGTCTTCAATTTCAGTAAAACAAAAGTCGGTTAACATTGCTCTGTAACGCCCACCGTTGACCAAAACGTTATTCCCAGCCTCATTTCCAAAGAAAAATGGTCCAATGATGCCACCACTCCACAATCCGCACCAAATTGTCACTCTCTGTGGATGCATCGGCTTCTCGACAATAACGTGCGGGTTTTCCAGGCCCCAGATGCGACAATTTTGTTTGTTAACGCAGCCGCCGAGATGAAAATGCCCCTCTTTAGAAAAGATGTTTTTTTCCCCAAAATCGTTGTCTAATTCAAACTGCTCTAAGGCCCAAACGAAGCAGATGGTCGTGCGCCTTCAATTGCTGTGTCATTTGGACCTTGTTAACGAATAATCCGAGATCTTTGTGCGGAATTCTCCTCAGGCTAGTGCGTGAAATGTTGAGCTGTTGACATCGACGGCCAGTTGATGTTCGTGAATTGAGTCTCACACTCTCGGCTACAGCAGCCACATTCTCGTCTGTGCCCACCGTACGACTACGGGTACCATGAGTGTGGATCACTAGTATACCAGTCTCACGAGCCAAAACTTCTTTTCAAATAACGCACTGTTTGGGCTACACTTTGGAAATAAGTTTTCAATATTTCCCAACGTTGTTCAAGTTCAAAGCGACTCATTTCGTTCTGCGGAGGTATGATACTGACTTTCTGTCAAGAGTTCGAGCGGGAAACAGCTGTCAGTGTCAAACAAAAACCTATGATCTAAAAAGAAACCACTAGATGGCGCACCCTCTACATAGATATTTATTTGAACATTTGACTTGAACAACCTTGCATAATACCCTAAAGAATATATGGATACTTAAAAATCATTTAATTTCTCAAATCCATTCCTAATACGCGCCCCTCCCCAGGACCTTCCAAAAGGATAAAGAGTTTAGCAACTACTTACTTGCATCTCCTTTATTGGTGAAACAATTTCTTCCATTGAAAATTATTAATTGCATTGTGGTAGCAAATAACAGTTACAAAAGTCCACCGAATCCTTGCCGCCCAGCAAGGAGAGAAAACTCATTAAAGTTGTTTTTGGTGAAAACTTTTTCCATAACGAGAGTTTTCTTATTTTTTTCTGTTTCCCCGTTTGTTTGTACTCTCTCCTACAACTCGATAATAAATCGAAGGATACAATTGATTTCCATGAAAACTGTTTTGATTGATATATACGAAAAGCCTTCAAGTAATTCTGGAATAATTGCATGCGAACTTAAGCGCAAATCTGTTCGAGAACTTTCCCATTACTAGTGGCGAAGTATTCGAGTTACGAAACTTTCGAGATGGGGATTTTCAAAATTTATTAATCGTTGAGTGATTCAAAAGGATATTTTGTAGAAGGCTTTGTATGTTTGTATTAGTTTTGCTTTTATGCCACATTGAAGCAAGGACGAAAAAATGTGAAATCCAATATCCTTTTTATAGGAGAGTCTGCAGTATTGATTGTATCTGAAGGACATCCTTTCCGATTCCCAAATCATTTTCATTTCAAATCCTTTAAACTAAAATCCCTGCGAAGACAGTTAAGAAATCCTTATCAGAAAGTAAAGCACATGCGAATCAATGGAACTATCCAAAGTCAATTTGCACTGGCAATAGAGACACTCCCAACCATTCCCACAAACCACCGGGAGTAACACTCTCGAACAGGAACCACACAGTATAATCCAACTCCTACCGCAGCCTAATTAAAGGCGTAATGAACACGTTTAGCTGGTGTTGTGGATTCATCGCATTTGCCAACGCAAAAGACTCCGCCTGAAGCAGCTCGAGCTCCCTAGAGCTCATGAATTCCTTGCAGCAGTGGTGGCAGCGGTGGTGGACGGAGGATTTTACCTCAATCGTACAAGATATATTGCCTGCTAGCAGCTTACATGGCGTATACGCGATTAAAATGATATTCCTGCTGACGTCAGGTAATTACCACCAACTGCCTGCAACAGGGTGGCGCTGAATGAATGAGAGGATGTGCAGTTGGTTAAGCGGAATGAATGGTTGTGGAGGTGGAAAAGACTCTTTTTTTTCTCCTTTTTTATTCCACCAATGTCGTTTTATTTTGAACGAAAAAAAAAAAAAAGGAAAAAACTTTTGTTACAATTATTTTCGCTTTTATAACGGCGGGAGTTTAATGAAAGCCGTAAACTCATTTGGAAATGGTTTAATGGGATTTTCCGGTTTAATTGTAAGGAATGTAGCAATTTTTGTGAACAATTTTACAAAAAAGAAATTGTTTCAGTGTTAATCGAAATAAAAGAGGTACAGTCTTTGTTCTTGAAATTGAGAAGGCATCGATGGGCGAAATATGGAAAGGAGGCAGGAAAGCGAAACCTGCGGATGTGCTGTAGTTAGGAAACAATCATCTTCCAGCTTTCATATGGAAACATATGTACATGGAAATGAGACAACCAAAAGGGATTTCTTTTCGGTTCAACCATCAGAGTTAAAGATATTCGAACTCCTTGTGGCAGAGAAATACTTGCACACCCTACATGCAAGTATCTTCAAAAGGATAGGCACCTGGGAGTAATTCTAGACTGAAAATTCCACAGAGATGGTGAACATTTTTTGAAAACAAATTATTTTTTCCACTAGGAAAATCTGACCGGCGATTCGACCATAACCATAAACCGCACTGTAGGTCAAAACTGCAAAGCAGTTAAGGGTAAATCAAGACCACATTAATGGGTTGTCATGACATTCTCTTAAAACCCTAACTCTAACTGCCTTAGCTTATACATCTTTTCACTCGGAACTAGTGTCATGAACAACCAAGTGCTTTGCCCTAACAAATTTATACAAAACTCCCTTCTCAAGCCTCCAAGCTGGAAAAGCTAAAGGATTCGACTCTACCTTCGTGATCATCTTAACTATCCAAGGATCGGAATTTTGCTCAT
The DNA here is from genome assembly GCA_963583995.1 of Xylota segnis. NCBI lineage: Eukaryota > Metazoa > Arthropoda > Insecta > Diptera > Syrphidae > Xylota > Xylota segnis. The sequence continues at coordinate 6,744,167 of OY757237.1, forward strand.
CTATTTCCGCTACCGCAGCGTTCCTAGAGAGCATATCGGGAACTGCATGGTCCTTTCCCTTCCGATGCAAAATTTCGAAATCGAACTGCAGAAGCCTCACGGCCCAGCGCGCTAACCTACCACACGGATCCTTGAGATGGCTCAACCAAACTTGAAACTTGAATCTCATTCATTAAAGATCAGTTAACACCGATCTACATTCGATAGGCCACGAGCCTCGTGGTACTAAAACGGCCCTAATTATGTCTCAGCACATCTTGCTGACTCGGAAAACAACACCTCACCAGAAACAAAACGAAGAATAACTATTGCCAATCGCTGTTTCTTTAGGCTAAGAAGACAATTAAGTAGCAGAGCCCTATCCCGAAGAACTAAAGAGACTCTTTTTAAGACACAGCCCTGCTTTATGGCGCTGAAGAATGGATTCTGTCTAAAGCGGATGACGAGATCCTCAGTTGCTTCGAGAGAAAGATTCTTTGTCCCATTTGCGTTGACGGCCTTTAGAGGAGAATATTCAAGGACGAACTATACGAGCTGTACAGCGACATCGACCTACTCAGATAAATGCGCATCAGTCGTTTAAGATGGCTAGGACATGTAGAGCGAATGGACACCAATGCTCCGGCCCGTAGAGTCTTCGAATCAAACCCAGAGGGACAGCGCATTAGAGGAAGACATTGCCTTAACTCAACTCACTTGGAGTGCGCAGCTAGACGCTGTTAGCTAAGGACCGGGCTAATTGGAGAAAAGCCTCTCCTTGGTTGAGGCCCAGGTTCACCCCGAACTGTAGCGCCACCTAAGTAAGTAAGGATATCTTGCTGACACAATTAATTCTACCTACCATCATCAGAACAGGGTGCCAAAGTATTAGGGTAGGGTATAACCTTGGAAGGTAGAACGTTTCTGAACCAAAAAGGATACCAAAGCTGAATTCAAAACGTGACCTACTGCACGGGGCCTACTTTACAAAGAAGCTCTGAACAGATTAGTAACGCCTCACATCCTTTGCGCAGTAAACATACAACTTCAGCTAAAAAAATTTATTATTTTGGAAACAATACATTTCACCACACAACGATACGCAGATACTCAGATATCCATTAGAAGTTTTACTAGATAAGTGCATTCGAGTCCACACCTCCTAAGATGCATAAATTCTTAACACCCTCCCAGGACTTGACCACTTTCCTTTATTGAAGTTCCATGTTTCATTCACCTCCAAGTGCCGAAATGGGAGAAAAAAAAAATCCTCCTCCATCACTTAAACTCGGTAAATTGTTTTCGTCAAATGTTGTTGTTTATATTTGAACGACCGTCCGCCCCAAGCCCGACATATAGATGTTTTTTTTTGTTTTTGTTTTTGAAAAACAAACGAAATCAATAAAACTCCAGTCCAGCCTTGTTATACCTTTCACCCCTTGTCACAGGCATCATCTCCATTAAGGCTATAAACTTTGTCCTCCTCTCCTGTCTGCAGACAGATCAGAGAAAGCGCAACAAAAAAACAAAAAAAAAAAGACATCCTCGAAACAAAACCCGAAGAAATTCTCAAGTTTTATATCTCAATTGTGTGTCGACATTTATATCCCTTTTTTGCCGGAGAGTTAAATCCCGCCGGATACAGTGCTCCGCACCCTGCGTCCTTATACATATACTTTAGTGTCTGCCCTCGCGCCCCCCGATGTTCGTTCTTCAAAATTGGTTTCAATTGTGAATACACAAACCAAAGAAAACTTACTCAGGAACAAGTCCTGAGTGTGTACTTGAGTGTGAGTGTGGCTGTGTTGAATCCTGCCAATTGTTTGTTGGTTTGTTTATTTATTGTTTCAAGTGCTCGTTGAACAGATAAACAACTGGGGAGGACTAGCCACCGACTCTTGGGTGCGGGTGGCTGGGTGGTAGCTGAAGGATAACATAAAACAAAGCGAAGCAACATTTATCTGTGGGAATCATCTCTGCAAACGACCTGCAGCTATTGATTTTCGATTTGTGTGAGTGTGTACCGAAGCGGGTGTATCTGTGTGAGATTCGCTTCGATTCAATTCGATTTCGACGAGAGTGCAACTATCTTACTTGATCCGAACCCTGTTTGTCCACAATGTGGAGGGTGGGAGCGCTTTTATTTACCGTTAATAGTTGATTCCAAAACAAGGGAGCGCACACATTTTGATTCGAAATTGAGATTGATTACAATGGCGCGCTCGAACTCGTATATTAAGAGCTACTTAGCGATTGAGTAACCCCGAGTGAGCTTTCACATGCAGGACCTTCATTTCGTCTTGTGTGCACTTTCGAATCCCGGCAAGAAGTGAGAATCAAATGATGACTACATTGCGCTAACCCTGAACGAATCCTTGGAGTGTGGAATCGATTTTCTAACCGACAGCGTATGTACTGCAACTGAATATAATACATTTTGCAGTCAAGTGCAGTGTGTGAAGTCATTTGCGAAGGGTTAAGCGGCTCTTTGGCGGCGGTGGCGGTGCGGAGGATCGAGGGATTTAGTTTTGGTTGGATTTTCGGCTACGATATGCAGTTTCGGTGGTTACCACCATATCCTTGCACGGATGTCACGAGGCATAGATGGAATAATTTAAGACTTTTCGGGGTTTTCGAGGCTGCTTTTATATCGATTTTGAGTCGTCGTCGTCGACGGAAATAATCGAGTTAACTTGGTTGAGCAGCAGAGCTATGTGTGGGTTTGTTTGTGTGCACGGTGGATTGGTTTGGATAATGCACATGAATGTGATTTCGGAAGCGTGACATTGAGGATTCACATTGACATAGAAATATAGTGGTGGCGAGGGGGAGTTAAAGTTGACAAATGCGAAAAGGATGAGGAAACTGCTTCGCTGGATAGGAAATGTGCCGAATGGGAATGTTTCCTATTGCTGGATGTATCTCTGGATCTGTTGTGGTCTTTTTTTTTTTGGAAAATATGGAAGTGGTACTTGAAAACTGTTGTTGCAAAAGGAAATACTGTCGCAATTGGACGGAGATGGAGCTAAGCGACCTTGACATACTGCACCAGTTGATTCTGAGGGCTGTATACCTACAGATAAACGATGATGCAGCTGTGAGTCAAGGCAAACTAAAGTGGAAGACATCAATTGACTGAATTTATAAACCTTGTTCTAGTAAAACATGTCAAACCAACTTTCCTGTCTCTTAGTTGTCGCAGTGCACATACGAATATGCCTATCGTGGATAATCGTGAAACTACCTTACAACTCTCTTCACAGAAGGGATTCTGATTTCTGATTTCTGATTTCTGATTTCTGATTCCTGATTTCTGATTTCTGTTTTCTGTTTTCTGTTTTCTGTTTTCTGATTTCTGATTTCCGATTTCTGATTCCTGATTTCTGATTTCTGATTTCTGATTTCTGGTTCCTGATTTCCGATTTCTGATTTCTGATCTTTGATCTCTGATTTCTGATTTCTGATTTCTGATTTCTGGTTCCTTTTTCCTGTTTTCTGCTGATGCTGATGCTGATGCTGATGCTGATGCTGATGCTGATGCTGATGCTGATGCTGATGCTGATGCTGATGCTGACGCTGATGCTGATGCTGATGCTGATGCTGATGCTGACGCTGATGCTGATGCTGATGCTGATGCTGATGCTGACGCTGATGCTGATGCTGATGCTGATGCTGATGCTGATGCTGATGCTGATGCTGATGCTGATGCTGATGCTGATGCTGATGCTGATGCTGATGCTGATGCTGATGCTGATGCTGATGCTGATGCTGATGCTGATGCTGATGCTGATGCTGATGCTGATGCTGATGCTGATGCTGATGCTGATGCTGATGCTGATGTTGATGCTGATGCTGATGCTGATGCTGATGCTGATGCTGATGCTGATGCTGATGCTGATGCTGATGCTGATGCTGATGCTGATGCTGATGCTGATGCTGATGCTGATGCTGATGCTGATGCTGATGCTGATGCTGATGCTGATGCTGATGCTGATGCTGATGCTGATGCTGATGCTGATGCTGATGCTGATGCTGATGCTGATGCTGATGCTGATGCTGATGCTGATGCTGATGCTGATGCTGATGCTGATATGAAAAAAACTTGTTTCTTGAGGGTTTAGTGAGGATGATCAATGCTGTACACTTATTGAAAACTAGGCTGGTTAAATTGTCCATTATGCCATCTCAAAGGATAACACTGCCGCCACGTTTCACGTTCAATTGCTCACCATGCCCGGTTGCCCCTTACCTCCAGCATTAATCTCTTTTACATCACCGATTCCCGAAAACTTTAACATAAAGCCAGTTCAGCTTCAACCCACTTGTAACCAGTCAAGTATGCAAATTCAATTCACATTCCTCCCCAGCGCGGCAAATCCACATCCAAGAAATTATTTGATTTCCCCACAACTTCCGTGTGAAGTTAAGTGTTCACTCAATTGAGCATAAAATGTTCCTTCATCTTGTTACGGCGGAAAAAAATAAAACCCAAGGCGTACCGCACTGGAGCAGTTAACCGACCTTGACGAAGCGCATTAAGGCGCGACATTTGAGCTCGTTTTTCTTACAGAAATGTGTTAGATGTCGCTTACTGCTTCCACATGTCAATTTGAGAGGTGTTTACATTTTTGGATGTTGACACAGGATTTGCAATTCTGCGAAAAATATGGAACTTATGGTGCTGTGGGACTTGAGGATCCTTTTCCCCATGAAACCATTCAGTGTTCATCGATTTTAGTTTCCAAAAACACAACTCCAGTCGACCCATTGCTGCAACAATGTCTGCACCAACTAGTCCCAGGTGTATTCCCTCCCAGAACTGCAACATTGTCTTAAAGTACCTAAGAGAGTCACCGCACTTTTTAAATAAATTATTTCAAGAACAATTCCCTTAATAGGACACATCCCGCGACAAAAAGCATCCTCATCCTCTCGCAGAAAATGCGAAGAGACTCCTCTGCAGTTCACCCTTTCTGGTAGTACCCCTCAATTTGAAAGTCAAAGTGTGCACAGGTGGAACAACAGCAAGGCTAATGCACCAAAAGAAAACGTGGATGTCAAGTGGCTGCACTTTCTAGCTACACACAGATACCCCATACCCATACCTCCTGCCGAAGAAAATAGGAAAAGAATTCCTTTCGTTCGCTGTGTGCACACTCCTTGTTTTGTATGCACTCCAGCCAGGATACATTGCAGGAAATTAATGTCCGTAAGTTGTTGCATGCTCGGCACTAAGTTAAAAACGGAAAAAGCTCGAAATGTTAATTGCTTTTCTGTTTAGTGAGAGGGCTGCCGAAAAATATATTTCGTCGGTTATGACCTCCGTAACAATGATGGAGAGTGTTCATATTTTCGAAAACAAACTGAAAAGTTCTACGATCGTGTTGTTTCGGTGCTAGTCTTGCCCTGCTTGGAACTGTTGAGAGTTAGCGTGATAAACGGTAGCGTGCTTGAACGGGAATAGCATTGCCATGGCAGATGGAGAACGTTATGTGTAAGAGTTGTTTGAAGTGCATAGTTCCGCGCGAGAGAAAAGGCGATTTGAAAGTTCATTGATTCGGCTCGAAGGACCAATTTTTTGTTATGTTCAGCGAGCTGCGGTAGTTTGCATTTAGTTAAAAGGGATATACAAAAATACACTTGAAGTGGTTGAAAAGATTTCTAATCGTTTAACTAGAAGGTTGTGTCAGTTTGCACTTAGCGTAAGCCCAACGTCTCAACTCGTTCTCAAAGGCGTTTGTAGAGTAGAACCTAAAGATCGCATTAATGGTCTGCAGGTTCATTAAGAAGCAAACTGTTTAACAACACCAAATGTATAAGAGATCTGTTAGACTGCAACTTGAAAAAGGCATTCTAGACATACTATGTACAAAAGGGAATATAACAGCTAAACGTAATTCTTGGAGATACTTCTGTGATAAGATAGAGCAAATCTCTAGAGCTTCCAGGCTTAGGAGAGTACTCTCCAAATTAAGCCAACTACCGTAAGAAAGTGGATGGGTCTGGGTGACTTTCAGCGGGAGTCCCTAAACTTAGTGGTTGACACTAATTTCACAGGCAGTTTGAAAAAACTTTCTCTTCAATTTTGATCACACCGAGTAAACTTCTTTGAGCTCCAAGCCATACAAATCACCGGGACCTGACAGCATAATACTTGCCTGTGCTTCACGAGTCACCGGACAGGAGGAAAGAGACGAACATCATCTCATGATTACGCCGGTATCGTAGGGATGTGATGCATCCCCGATGTCGGCTCCAAGCGTCCTCCTGAACTGTAGCTAAGCCATCGCACCGCGACAAGGTGGGCAATCGTCGTGATTGAGAATGTGCAATCGTGGTTTGAAACTCGGATATGTTTTGTTTGAATACTATGTGGGCGACCTCTGACCTAGTCAGAGGTACTTGATTACAGGCTTCTAAGAGATATACTTTAAGAAGCATGTTTGCAATCTCAGGAACTTGACATGTGTGACCATTTTAAGATAAACCTGTTGAATTCTAGCACCAATACTGTGTCCCATTGCATACCTTCCATACTTGACGCCATATTAGTAATAATCCCAATTTGATCCTGAATTATTTTCTAATCACGACCTAAGGACAGACCTTATACATGTCAGGTGACAATTCTAAAGCCATGTCGTGACTTTAACCCTAAAATTTTGGACAAATAAAAGCTTTTTTGGAAACAGAAGAAGGACATTGGGCCCAGCTAACAAACTCAAATAAAGTGCAAACGTCCGAAAAGCAGTTTTCTTCATTATGTCCTTTGTCCCATTACCCATACTTTCCGATAACCGATAAGGTTTTCTATCAGGTCATGGTTGTGTGAAATTGCTAAACGTGTCCGATGATACTCGACAAGTCTTTGATGAAAACCAAGTATCCTTAGTTATGCTTCTTACCTTCTCGAAGGCTATTTATTCTGTTAATCCATCTGTACTTTACGACAACAAATCAAAACACTCACCTTTTCTAACCGTATGCAAGCTGTTTCACAAAATTTCAAGTTAAATTCGTTTTTCCAAAAAATTTTGGTGTGCCCCAAGGTTGCGTTTTTGGTCCAATTCTGTTTTCGCTATTCATTAACGACGTATCTACTGCCATAAAATATGACAACTTTCCTATTTATACGGATGATGTGCATCTATTCATTAGTTTCTTACTGAGTCATGTTACAGAAGCCTATGCAAGGACACACGCTCATCTAGCTTCCGTAGCTGAAACCACTCAAAACAGTTTGTTGTTATATTATTCAAAACAAAAACCATCCAGTACTTCCTTGTTAACAAATATTGTGCTGAAATGATCTGAAAAGTAAAAATCTTCAACACCAGACTATCATGGTACATCAGTTGCATCGTGCCTAAAATCTATTCTTATTCTCGACGCATAGTTGGTTCACAACCATAGACAAACTAAAAATCTTTGTAACAGCTGGCCTGGTATACAAGTTAACCCAGAATTCGCTGAAATCATCAGATTCCATTAGTTTCAAAGCGAGACTCTTATTCCTTAGGAGGTGTAAACGTTTCATCACTCTTACAGACTTGATATCTATTCATTAGATCCTGTCCCAGCGGGAAGCATGTAGATTGATGGGTGACCAGTCAGTTGGTAACCAAGAGAATTTTCCTGAAATTAAATTACTCGAACTATACGTATCTTCTAGAAATTGATATCAAACAAGCAGATGAATAGGATCATACCACCAAAACCACAGCCTATATCAAAGCTGGTGGAAGCACTCATGGCAAAACAAAGGTCATGCGGTATAAATAGGGATGAAAACAGATAAAGAAAAGACTTCACATTCTCTACATGCTGAAGGTCGTGTAACAAGGCTAGTCGTCTTGATCCCTCCTGACTTACTCTGTGATGATCACGTTTGCCTCTGATTTACATTTCCCCCAAATCCTCCTGCCACATGATGGCCAAATGGACACAACTCCACTATCATATCCATGCACCCACAATGGCATTGAAGGCCTTACTATCCCAACTTTTCCAACGAGAAATCCAGGCACGATTCCACATGAAATTGAACTTTTCCATTTTCATATAATAAAACCCCAAGTCCTTCAAGGTTCCACCAGTTCTCTCCACCGAAATTAGATTCCACTATTACAACCAATTCAAACGAATCAATATCACACCTACTCCTACCTATGTACCTAAAAAAGAGTCCTTTTTCTCTAAAAAAAAAAAAAAAAACCAATCCTCCCTAGGGGCCCAACCAACCGATACGAGTAATTTAAAGTGCAATTGGTTTTTATGGTAATTTGCTGACTTTCGGAGGCACTGCGATGGTTATTGGCGGTGCTGGCGGTACTGGCGGTTCTACATAGTTGGTTATTTAATCCGAACTAAATTTCCCAACACGAAACTATTTCAAATTGCATAATTGATAGTCCTGGCCACCATGCAATCTCTGCAAATACGAATGTGTGTATGAATATATGTGTCCATCCGTCTGAATGCAATTTCTGGCAAATTAATTAAATACCTCGGCCACCGTGAGAAGGATTAAATTTCAATCAATATGAAGCTGGATTTACATTCCAGTTATACGCATTGTACGTATTGCCACTGAATGTGGGCTTTGGGAATTTTTATGGCAGCACCGACCGGGCGGAGGAGGTGCAAAGCCTGCCTTTGTTGATCGACATCCATGTACTGTGCTCGTACAGGTAACATGGTTTGTTGCGTAATTAATTTCGGGTGAAGTTATTAAACATAAGTCGGAGGAGATAATTTAGCTCATTCGATAGCTGGGAGCTGCTGCAGCAGCGTCATAATCCTTTGACTGGATTAAATGTATTGATTGTGCGAGCTTATTGCGTAATGACGTGGTATACAGAGTCAGATACTGTGTTCATCCCCTTTATAGAAAACTTTAATTAAGGCAAGCATCTGACTCCCAAGGTCCTTGCGAACAAATCGATGACAAACATCATGAGGTGCAAACGGACGGAGCAACCCTTCCAGCAACAATTTTATTTATAACTTCGCCGTCCCAAACCGAGTAGCCGTTTTAATTACTTTTCGTCATCGGTCGTTATGCTTCTGCTCGAAGTCATCGTCGTTGTGGTGGTTTGTCGTCATCATCACTTGTCCATCTTCCACTCTTCATACGCCATTGAACCACAGATGGAGTTAACGCCAAGCAATCAAAACTTTTTCCATATAAAAAAGTTGGACATCCGCACAGAAGAATGCCAAAAGGATACAACCAAACCACCACGCTTCCTGCCCGGCTGTTTTGCCCCGTCCCGTACCACATCCAAACACGAATCTCAGGAAGTTGAAAAGAAATCAAATCGTCAGACGAAAAGACGAAACATAGAAACAGAAGAAAAACAAAAAAAAACGAACCCTCCCGACAGAGACGAGCAATATAAATATATACGTACGAGGGGTGTTTTGATGCCTTCGGCTGTGGACGGTTTTCGTCTTCTCTCAAGGATATAATATTACGGTTTTTCTTTGCCTTTCCTTAATCACATTCACGCCGTATCGCCATTTGTTGTGCTCGAGATGAAGAAAAAGTTTGTTTTTGCGCTAATCCTGCCACATAAATTATTGAGTGGGTGTTACCCGATAAGGGATAGCTCGGATAGGCGTGTAGGTGAGGTGCCGATGCCTATGCCGATGCCAGTGCGGTGGTGATGCCAGTTTAAGGATAAAAATCTGTAAACTTACTGCTTTTTTTTTTGCTTTGTTTATCTGTTGTAGCTCACGTTTCTCACAGTCAATATAACTGTGCCATTAATTACGCATCGCACACAACATTTTTGGAGAAGTGTGAACAAGGACATGGTAGGGATTTGCCATACAACAGGTTACACACTGTGGAAGGCAATTAGTGGAGAGTCTCTCAATGAGAGTGAGCAGGTGACGTGTGAGAGAGCTCAAGGATTACCCTACCCATTACCCCTCTCTCTGTGGTGAGTTTCTAAGGAGCGCGGAACATGTGACTGTGTGTTCATTCTTTGGAGAGAGTCCTGGCTCATTCATCGCTTGAGGCTGTTCATTTTTATCTGGAGGCGCATGGTAGGCAAATGGGAAGTAGTAGGTGTTTTGTGTTTGCTGAGATCGTTTGCGATGTGGGCATTAAGTGGAAAGTCTGGGAACGATAGTCACTTTAAAGAATCAAACTTATGTATGTTTGCCGACAGCAAAATAAATTGATGCCAATGTTTGCTGCACAATGGCCTTCTTAGCCCAAAGAATCAGCGATTGGGAAGAGACCTGGAAGGAGCAGTGTACATTCTCCGCCGTCATCCTGAAAAACCTGTCGTGTGTGACAAGGATCCCAAAACTAGGCATAGCTTTCTGTATAGCTTGTTTCTAAAGGTGCTGTCATAGGCGGGCTTAAAATCGATTAAAGTTAGATTTTGAATTCCTGGGACTTTTCAGGGCCTTCCGTGAATGTTTAAGTAATCACACAATATACCACATAAGATAAGCCGACGTTGAAAAGACTTATTCCTCTATAACTGGCTTACTTTAGAGATGATGGAGAATTCTCGCTGCTCCATCAAGGTGCAACGCACAAATGACTTTAGATGATCAATGAATAGTGGGTTTTCGGCCAGTCCTCTGAAAACTGAGGTTGTTTTCTTTACAAGAAAGTTGTTTGGTGGAAAGGTTTTTCGAAAAAATATGTTACTGCCTTCTGCTCTAAACTTTAAACAGTGACATGTCTATACCAGAGCTCTATATACTATGCTTCATTCGCCTCCAATAATCGACTCTTGGTATTCTCCACAAATGAGTTTTGATAACCTTCCGTGAAATACATATGTAATATACCCTACGACCTCGGTTTTATATAGAGCTTCGGCTGCTGTATAGTTTAAGTCAAATTTCCACGCACTGAGGACTGCCTTAAACTGGCTATAATCAGACCCCAGACAAGAATATATTCAGATTTTCAAAAATGGCTCACAAGTTAGTTAAAGATGAGGACAGATCAGAGTAGACTTATAGAATCTATTGGCCGTTAACAATGTTGAAAAAAAAATAGACGAAGACGTGGTCGGGCTTAAGATCTTCAACTAATTGTACAAAACTTGGAAACTTGCACTGGGATCTGTGGAAATGAGATCTCATATGAAACTGGACAAGGCTCAGGAACTTTATTCTTAGGACCTGAATCTCCATTGATGTTTGGGTTTCTTACAATCAGAACTGAAAGCTCCCTAACGTCTATAAGAAATCCGCAGTCACTCAGCTGACTAGCTTTCTAATAAGACACTTAGCTTTTGGTTAGCACTTGAATGTGTCAAGGTCTGGTATCTTCGACAATTATGTAGAGGGCGGCCTCACTCCCTAGACTGCCTTTCATTTCTCTTAGAGATGGCAGAGCGGTTTTATGGTCACCTTTCTTGAGTGCCGAGACATAGCAATATTCCAAGAAATTTATGAACTCGCCAGACATGGAACTAAATTAAGCCTGGATGCCGTCGAGACATAAAATCTCAGTTGGACAAGAAGCATAACGTGTCTCGCGACAGTCAGTCTATAATCCTCTAAAATTTTGATCTCTCTTAGCAGGTTGCATATCGATACTATAATTGGTATTAGCACTGTTAATTGTTTAACAGGAAACCACGCAACTAGGCTTGGTGTGCATTCAAACGATTTTTACAGAAGTTACTGAGATGAAGAGGAGGAGAAGTTAAAGAAAACATTAGCCTTAGTGATCGAAGGAAATTGCTCGCTCTCTAATACTTCCAAACCACGGCAGTGTATTCCAAATGGAAGCAGTAGCAATCAATGAAGCGCCACGGAAAGTATGTATCCACAGAACTGCACTGTAGACACATATGTTGACCGTCAAGCCACCATGAAGGTCATCTCATCCATGAAGGCACGCACAGCAAACGTTGACGTCTCACTCCTTTAGCAAGAAAGGGATCCAAACAGGGTAAAATATGATAACACCATAACTAAACAGATCCTTGCCCTCAACAGACCTAACTACGCAGTCTTCACGCGGACTATTGCCGGCCACAACCTCATGGCGACTTACCGTAGACACTGATGTCCTCCGCTGTAGCTGTGGCGGTACAGATTCTGCTCGGTTTGATTTCTTTGACGGATGCCCAAGCCTATGCAGAGCTAGGAAAACGACCCTCGACGAAATTCACTTTGAATACCTGGGCGACCTGTGTGGGAAAGTCACCATTAATCATCTTGAAATTTATAACAGGCAGGCCGTGTAGCTACCTCAAAGCTACTCTAGTCTTTTCATGTAAACCGACGGCAGGGGCTCACTATGAGATCACTAGTGATCCGAGTGTTGGCTTTCTCTTTACCTATCTATTAATACCGATATTAGGCAGCTCAAGTTTGGTTTGACTAGTAGGTATAAAGGATTGTATGATATAGAACAACAGACCTATTATTAGTTGAGGCCTAATCCTAATCTAAACCTAATCTAAACTATTCCGACTCAATACTCAGCTCTTACTGGTTCCATGGACTATTAATGACAGTACAAGGGTTTGCTGGATGTACTGCAGACCTGTTGTCTCTGAAACCCTGGTGGGCTTTTACTAGCCATCCTGATCCTGAAGTTTTGAGTTTAAGTATCACTAGGGTGAAGAATTTCATCCGTAGACACAAGGAGGTATGGTCCTCGCTTTCTGCCGTTCTTAGTCCTTCAAACTTATAGATTCAGTGAAATTCAATAGGAGCTTCATCGGCAGACAAGTTTGGTTTGGCCATTATAACCCAAACAAACGAAATAGAAGACTTAATAGGACGATTCCAGCTATGCAGACAGAGAAGACATAAAAATTAGACAACTTATTAATTATTTCAATTCTCTCCGCCACCTTGGAATCGCAAAAACGTTCACGTTCCCATTTATAACTCAATACACTCCCTCCACAGGATGCGAGTATAAGAAACAGGGCACGCCAAGACAAAGTTTTGTTTATGCCCCCAGTACTGGCGTCTGGATTAGTGACAGTGGCATTAATTTGCATGCATCAAACTTATATTACCTTGGAAGGCATACGCACATAGCCAGACCGACAAACAGGCATCCCGGCACACACCGCCCGATAGCTGGGGTTAAAGTTTTACTAATTTGAGATCATTTGAAAAGTTTTTCTTGTTTGTGGAACAGGAAACACACAGAGACTCGTACAGCTAACACATAAAAAGCCACCCGCCCTCCTCGGCTTGGTAGAGGCAATTAGTTTCATTTTAATAAACAACTTCGGTATACATATGTACAACGTATATCTCGGCAAGGATATGGGTGACCGAGTTGTGCAGGGATTTGCTTTGAGGTTTTTTTTTTTTTTGTGTTTTAAACTATTTAAGAGTTTTTGTTATAATCAGCTACTATAACGACTAATAAATCTGAAGCGATGCGGCTCGAAGGACCACTTTTGATTAATTGCCACAGGCACGCTGAAAAGTTGTTTATTGAGAAACGATTTACTCGTAATGGTGAATAATAATGGAAATAACTCATTTTATTGAACAATAATCAAATAATTAAGTGCAGTTAAACATAATTTATTGTAGGAGGGATAGTTACAATTTTAGCGCCATGTGGCATTAATGAAAGCTGTAATTAAATTGTTGCTGCAGTCATAAACTTATTTATAGTAATGTTTTAATTCCGATAACGACTGCAAGGTTTCGATTTTATGTCCTTTTAAACAGTACCAAGTACTTTAACACCGCTATTTAAATATCGTTTGGTTTTAAAGGAAAATTCATTGAATTGTTTTTGACGCGTTTTAGGTAGAAGGTAATAGAATCAGAAATAAGATTGTAAACCAGGATCAAGTTGGGTCACAGCATAGCATGTAGCTTGATCTACACAGCTGGTACACTGCACCAGGCGTGGTATGGTAACAGATCCTAGAGCATCTTTTGATAACTTCAAATCGCCTGGCACTGATGATGTATTTAAATTTGCTGGAACAGTTTGTTCCTCCTGATTTTGAAGGAAATCTTAACTGCGTGTCTGGCCGAGGCTTTCATACAAGTACATATGTACCTTGCCGCACGGTTCGTGATGGTTTTATACCAAAAAATTGGTTAATTTAACAGTGCTTTCGTTTCAGACCTTAAAGTCTGCCTTACCTCTTGCTGAAAAGCTTGAAAAAAAGTAGTTAAAAACTGCGTGTTCAGGTCTGCACTGATGATGGACCCTCTACCTGAGATGAAACATGCAAACCAGTTTGGAAAGTCCTGTGAGACTGCTTGAAGAATAGACCCTTGAACATTTTCAGAGACATAGAGGGCGCCTTTGGCAATGCGACTCTTATGACTTCATGTGTGACTCTGCTTGACAACACGGGGTGGATGGGTCATTGGTATTGCAAATCAAGGCAATCCTGAACTTTGGTTGTAGACTGTGGTTGTCCTGTGATAGCACGGGTTAATGGAGGTTCCACTCTCTGTTATACACTCTCATAGTTCAAACGTCTACACTCAGGCATACTTTCATTCGGATCGTGCCTATAGACTGTCTGTGCTAACGTAAAATAGACTTTTCAATTCTGTGATAACTATGATTATGATCTTTACAAGGCGAAGGATTGTGATCTGTCTGACTTAGCCAGTTCTAAAAGGCGTCACTATTCCGATTTTTGATGAAAGGAAACTTCTTTAGGCAAAGCACATCAAACCGAAGGCATCTAAGGCGCTCGCAGTTTTCTGCCAGTATAAGGCAGTAAGTCTTATCATCGAAAAGGATTCTTTGGAGAGGATATTCACGTAAGTATTTATATGACTCCCTGTCTCCGTTGTAAGATAGCTTTTCTGAGTATCCCTGGTTCTGCTCTAGTTGCTCTGCTTTTATCAAAGGCTGTACTATCACAGCAATCCATCATCTTAGATGCGACACTTATCCTACAACACTGGTTCCATAGATATGGCGTTTGATGTAATGACACCGGAACATCGTCCGCTGTACACGACTATATTTGCGTTCAAGGCTGGCTTTAGACATAGTCTGCGCCTTCAAGAATGTAAGAACTCTTTGAACTCGGTCCCAAGGCGGAACTCTTTGATTTTTGTCAGAGTACCGCGTTACACTGGGATTGTGGGAACTAATTTAGACCCAGAGGATGATTTCTAAAGACTTTCCTTTGAAGCTTTGTATTTACGCGTCCTTTATGAGGGCCTTTATAAACGCTTGAGTCTCTTATAAACACAATTGTGTGTAGGACGGGTATTCAGAATTCAGGCAGACTAAACATTTAATCCCGAACGTCTGTAGGAAATCAACGACATTCTAAGAGTTTAAGAGACACTTCCATTTAAGACCCTTGTGGGGAGGGCGGTGATGCTCTCCATCATTTCCTCGGAAGATCCTTATTTCTGGAACATAATCGTCTATTCGCTCATTGTGGATGAGTCGGTGTTTTTGTATCATTTCCTCCATCCACCCTCCTCTAGAAAGTGCCACATATCTACTCGACTTTCCTGCTAAAAGTCCAACACCCGGCTCCATATACTAGAACTGGCTTAATCAAAGTTTTGTAGACCATCCGTTTCGTCTTCCGAGTTAGGAGTCAACCGAAGTACCAATGGTTTCCTAGGGTAAATCTTCGCCGAATTTCCACTAACGTATACGGTTAAATGGTTCTTTCTTTTGGCTCGATGGTCTTCCATTGATCAGGCGCACAGTTCGGCCACCTGGATTCATAGTCTTAAAGCCTCTTGAAGTTTTTGTAGCCTCTACCCTGAAAATAGCTCACCGAATGAGTGTCCTTTCTAATGCCAACTGCGAAGTCACAGTGCACGACTTTCCTCCTCTGGACTTGTTCCCAAAAGATCACAATTTTTTTAAGTTATTAGGATATTTTGGAAAGCCCAGATGGCACCGTTTATATGCACGTGTACATTGTGAAGCATAGTTTGTACTTAACGGCTGTCGGTATGCAAATATTATCCCCTGACATCGACAGACCAACACTTGACACTCAAAGGGAGAAGCTAATAGCCAAATATTGAAACTGCGTATCTCATTACCACTTTACTGCAGTACTGGTCACAGGATTACAATAAAGGCACGAATACCAGCCTCAATTTTTGTTCCATTAACCAAACCTTCCCTGCTGTTCAATCCAATCGAACTCCCAGCTCATCGTCAACATCTATTCATACACGTTCCTAATTGCTGTTCACTCGGAATAGTTCAAGTGCAGTCGATTTCCTAATCGCACAACACATTCATTACTTCCTTCCGAGCCCGTTCCACACAGACACAAAATCCTCTCAGCTTTGGTAAATTTTTGAAAGGACTAACGTTGATGGAGTAGTTGGGTTCTGCAAAGGTGTGCGGAGGTGTGCACCTTTCATTATGCTTGGCACACAACCAACAAATCGAGGCAATTTGCAGGACGATTAATTTGTGTGCTGTTTGCCTGTGAAATGTGAATACCAGCCGGCTAACAGTATCCCTTATAAATATGTATACGAAAGCGAAGGCGAAGGCGAAAGCTCCCACCCAAACGAGTGTTATGTTTGCTGTTTGCTCGCCTCACACATATTGTACCAATAAATATTAGCCCTTAATCCCTACCACACACAGCCTCTCACACGAACCATAATTATGAGGTTCCTCCACAGGAGCTTCACCCTGGATGAGGTTGAGCTACCAAGGTACCAATTAATAGTGCATGCACGCTCTTCAATCAGGCTGAAGTAGAGTCGGTTGGTAGTAGAAGCTCCATTCCCGAGTGACAGTTAAATGGAAAACAAAACTAAAGCCCTCATTCCCCATTCAAGGAAAATTACGACAAAGACAAGTTGACTGACGCTTCCATTACACCCTCTCTCCAGGACAATATCTCATCTTTTTTTTTCCAATTTAAATTAAGAGTATAAGGTTCAGGGATAATAAGATTCATACCTTGAAATCCTGAGACACGGTGCTCCTCCTGCAAGTGCTCTCCTTCAATCAGAGCCCCGTAACTGCATTGCGTAACGAGAGTAATGTATGCAGTACACACATCCACGCGGGCAGAGCTATTTGCCTAGATTTGCATGCCAAGTTAAGTGTTGGAACACCTGTTGCTGGCGCGGCGAAGCAGGGCGAGCGCGAAAAAAGGAATCTGCATACACAATCTCCATTACACGATAAATTGAAAAAGTTATGACCTCGAAAACTGAGAAGCAATTTGTTTCATATCCCTGCGAACTTGAGCAGAAAATCGCTGAGCATAAAACATGAGATTCATAAGACAAAGTTTCCGTTGCCAGATTGCGTGCATGCAAATGTCGGGCGCGAGCCGAGAGTGTTGTAAAAAGCTTTACGGAACGAGAAACAGTGACATTGAACTAAAATAGAAAACTGGAAATGCCAGTAGTTAAGGTTATGCTGGGGCGTTAAAAAGATGAACGGGAGGGGGTACTTGCTTGTGCATCAAATGAGTTGGATAATGTTTGGAATATGCTTCAGCATCTGGGATAGCTGTTGCATGCCTAATAAGGTAGCGCTATAGTTTGGGTTATAATCAACAACTATATCTTTGTCTACTTCGTTTCTAGCTAGATTCGAAAACAGGGTCATTGGATCCACTGCCTTCAATGCTTTTTTGGTACCACCTTAGGGTTAAACGCCATCGTTCGAGGTTTGTCATCACAAGGAGAATCGGTATTAGAAATATCCGTGTACCCAATCCTGAAAGGACTAAATCTTATGGCACAGGCACTGGTACTAATCAACAAGCCCAACTTTGCCGTCACCAAATAAATGTTTCGTCAAAATAGGCTCTTAGATGTCAGTGGCGAATAGTTTCTGAACGCTGCCCTTTTGGTACGTCATCTTTGACATTTGTAGAGTTGACACAGGTTAAGTTTGTTAACATGAGTCAACAATTCAATGGTTAGTGCAAAATTTTGAAGAAACTGGTCCAGTCGAGGATCGAAAAAGGTTTCGTAGACAAAAGTGTCACGACATTCTCATGCATTAGGCATTCATCTATCGACTGTTTGGCTTATTTTAAATAAGGTTTTGGACTCAAAGAAAGAAGAAATAGACAGTCGAACCTGGGTCGTCTTAAACTTTTGTTTGTTGTACCCAGCAATGCTGTTTTCACTTTGTGTGGAGGAAATCAGTTTCACTTTGATATTGCTATGAAACTGGGTCTCAAATCAAATGCTGGAACATGACATACCGCTCCAGTTTTTGAAATTTATCATTTTTTACCTCTTGGGCCCACTTACACATATTCTACTGAGTCGCTAGTTATTTTAAAGAGAATTCACTTTAGGAAAACCATATTTATTTAGAGCTAAGTAGGTCACGTCCCTTGGTGATAGCAGCCAGTACGAGACGAAGAAAGTATGTCAAGGTCAAGTACGTGACATTCACTTCAAGCCAAGTTGGAGTTGGCGCTCTCTAGTCGGCAGACTGGGAAACCATGGATAGTGTTTTCGTGCCATGGTTCGTGGTAGTGTCTCACTATAATCTCACCAACGTTTCCTTTGTCTTGAAAAAGGCCAGGAAACCCCGAGCACTACCAAGTGATTATCGGCCAATTAGTACCCTTCCTTGATCTACATACTTGTATGACAGAGGGTACATTACTTGAATCACAAAGTCTTCTGTTAAAATATCCCTCTGGTTTCAGGACTAATGATCGTGTTTGGTTTCTCCTAGGCTTTTGGCAGAGTCATTCATAGTATTCTTGTGTCTTACCAGGGGTTTAGCTAAGTAGGTAGCCACATGTCCAGCCAGTACTCGGATCACTGTGGATCCATTGTGACCCACTGTAGTGGGCTTGGGGTAGCCGCATGGCCTCCCAAAACTTGTTAGAAATTTCAGGATGGTTGATGGTGGCTTTCCTGACAGGTTGCCCAGGTCTTCTTCTGATATTCACCGAAAACCGTCTTTCTAGTTCTGCATAGGCTTGGGCATTCGCAAAGGAAGTGAAAAGTACTGCATCCGTGTCGCCACAGCCTCTGCAGAGGTCATCGGTTTCTACTCGTCTAGTACTACGGTGGGCCGCCATGGGGTTGTGGCCGATGATGATCCCCATGAAGAGTGCGAAGTCGGGTCTGTTAAGCACCAGTTTTTGTTTGGTTTTGGGGATTTCATACTTTTTCCAGAGTTTTTGGAGACACAACAATATAGGAGATCATTCCAACTCATGTTAGCCAGTCTCACGACTATTTCCTTTATAAGTAGATTCAGCGGGTAAGGGCTATTCAAGGGCTGCGGTCTTTGTGGTTCTTATAGCGCTGGTATTCCATATACATACTAGTCTCTGTATCTTGGTCAGTGCTAGGTGATCTTGTCTATTGCGGTCCACCAGACTAGGCACCTATAGGATAGAATGGATCTGACGATGTGGATGTACATACATCCTTTCCGTAGTGTTTTCTTTCCCAGTCAGCTTACGGCCGAGTTTACAACCCACTTATCTTGCCATATCCGAGTTTCGGAGCGATGTACCGCCAATAGAGACCAGTGCATGTACTTGGCAGTTACCTAGTTCCGAGTTGATGTGCCTCGTCCTGAGCATGCATACAACTCAGTCTGAGATAATTGGGCCTATGTTTTGGTGGACCAATGTTAGTTTTTTCGTTTCCTATTTCACATTGTTCAAGACTCCTTCTATGTCTATAAAGGCCGCTAGCGTGAATTATTTGTGGTGGAGTGAGTTTTCAATCCGAGTTACCACCTCATGCAGGGTTGTCTCGGTTGGTTTGCGGACATATCTTTAGGAAGTTTACACGGGTTTACCCATTTTGGATATGAAAATCAATGAGACTTCTCCCCCACCCAGGCTCGAGAAATATATGAGCAGTTAAGGCATCCACGAAAGATAGTCGCTAGCCACGGGCTTATGT
Organism: Xylota segnis; assembly: GCA_963583995.1. Lineage (NCBI taxonomy): Eukaryota > Metazoa > Arthropoda > Insecta > Diptera > Syrphidae > Xylota > Xylota segnis. The sequence continues at coordinate 6,763,985 of OY757237.1, forward strand.
GTTCCCTGTTCCTCTGAAGCATCATTGGGATAATATTATCAGGGCTATGGGTCTAGTAATGGTTTTGTTCGCCTTATCCATGATAATTTATCTTACAGCACTCAGATGGTGGTTATCCATGAGAAGATCTCAGAACCTAGGAACCGGCAATCGAGGGTACCTCAGGGTTCTATTTTGGGTCCCATCATATTTTGTATGGTCATTTATAAATGACTTGGCTATGGTTCGTAAGCATTGTCCTTTTCATCTACATGTCGACGGCATCCAAATCCATTTGTCGATGTCGATAAAGATTTCTCTGCGATTCTTAGTTTGTCAGGAACAAAGTGTGTTACGCTGAACCCCGGCAAGGAATTCTCTATCTCGGCTCCTCAAATTTCTCCTATTTTTTCCAACTTCACTTCAACTTTTCCAAAATTTAAAATCTCCTCTGACCGCTAAAGTAAAAGTCCTCAGACTGCATGGAATTCCCTTTGAATGGAAAATAAATAAGCGCATCCCTTCAGAGGATACCCTCTAGCCGAATTCAAAAGCCAATGTTATTCTATTGAGTGCAGCAGTCTTTTTTCATGTTAATTAAAAGTCATGTCGATGATGTAGTATATTGTGCAGGAAATGTCTGCTCATAATTTACAGCCAACAATTTAAAGTATGTTAATTATATAAAATGCACAATGTCCTGGCGTTGCCACCGGGGTTGGCCGATGGGTGTGTGTATGTCTGCAGCTTTGGCAGACGTGTTTACTTGTTATGCCCATAGTCCTCATAATAATGTTATTTTAATTTCTCTCCCCGAGCTTTCATGCAGAGGAGGTTGATGACATACGCCATAAGTGGCTGATTGTGTGTGTAGTTGGTGGGAAAACTTTATAATGTGATGAGAGAGTGTGTGTGGGTTTTTCTTTGTTATTTTGTAATGGAATTAAAATATGTGTACGGACATGAGTGGTGTGTTGTGTTGGGTACGGTATGTGTGAATGGAATGGCAATTGACTTTGTGTACAACAGTCTTGTGTTCGGTTTGGCAATGGAGTGACATATGAATCCGACTGTGACACTGTGAGCTGTCAAACATTGACGCAAAATGTCAGAGAAACTTCGCAATAGATATACATCATCGAACTATCTCATACCCTACACGAATAGGCGAAACGATTTGGATTAAACGTCAACGCCCTAGAGGTAATACTCTACACTAAGAGGATAATTCCACAAATCGGGTCCTTGAGACTCCACATTGATACACCACTCCAAGATGCTTGAGATATATGCTTGACAGGAACGAAAACGTCAGAATGGTAAAAAAAAACTCAATGGGGGCCCAAGCCATTATCCAAAAGAAGGCGAGATCCCAGAAATAAGAAATCGAAAATTGGAAAACAGGAATCAGAAATCCGAAATCCGAAATCCGAAATCCGAAACCAGAAACCAGAAATCAGAAATCGGTTACGGAAATCAGAAATCACAAATCAGAAATCGAAAATTAGGAAACAGGAATTAGAAATATGAAATTAGAAACAGAAATCAGAAATCAGAAATCAGAAATCAGAAATCTGGAATCGGAACTCTGAAATCTAAAATCAGAAACTGAAATCGGAAATTTGAAATCCGAAATCAAAGTGGTTAGTGCGTCGGACTACGGAGCAAATTGTTCCAGTCTCAATCCCTAAACAAAATCTAAAAATATATGTCAAGGTTTCACCTCTGGCCAGCCTCTGACAAGCAACTGTCAAAGAAAAGCGTTTGAAATATGAATGTGCCCTTTGCATAGTAGGGCTCTTCCATTTGTGTGAAGAATGTAACACGCAAAACACAAATGGTTGTAAGAAGCCATGCTCCATCGACCTTTCGCGATAAATATTTGTATTTATTTTTTTACGCTTGACTTACACGTCAAACCATTTGACATTACATACGTCGTTTTGCTACTGAGTTTCTGTGTTTCTGTCCTCTTGTTTCTATTTTACATCAACTCCAAGCTAAATGGATCTTAGATGAGGAAAAGGGCTTTTTGACAGAAAGAGACTCACCATCTGTCAAATTCTAAGTTTAAGGAAAGAACTTTCATGGTCACACAACATTCCCGTACATCTTTCCCCCACGATTCCCTCACGTAACTTTCTCAACAAGTTTAAGAACCACAAAGGATGAAATGGCTTATTGCTTTGGCAGTGTAAACACTCTCTCAAAGTGAGTTCCTATAACCCTGCTATAATGTGGCCTGATTCATTTTCTTCGACAAATCATGACAAGTCATCTCCTCCTGACACATTATTTTCAAAACATTATTACGTCATCCCAGCCAGCAGCAAGTTTGCCGACTCGTTCATCTCGTTTTGTCTGAAATCAACTCAAATGTACATCTGCAGCTAATCACAACAGCAATAAACTTCTAAGAAATCTGGGTTGCACTGCATGCAAAATTAATTGTTCACCGGAATGCCTGAGGAGGATAAACAATTCCATCTCCTGCTGCATTCATAATCGTGACTCGACTACAAAAGACAAGAGAATTCCGCCACAGAAATTCAAATAAGACCTTCCATCGCTGGAATCCATGATTAAACGTCTCTTATTTTGAGAACCAAATTAATTGAACCTCCTCCAGAAATAGACAAAAAAAAACTGTCTCAAACAATGACGTATCGTCCACTCTCCATGTCACCGGGTACAGAAAAAAGAGCCAATTTGTTGGCCGAGATAACAATCTGGCCGAACAAAGCTGTACGGATGAAACGATTAGCCAAATAAGGAATTCCGGCCCGATGCCAATGAATTTCTAATGACAAGCAATTTCCCCCTTTTAATCCTCCAATTTAACCCATAATTAATTAAATACCAGATTCGGCAGAGGTCAATGCGTTCAAATCGTAATGAGGGCTGGATCGATAGTCGATTCGATTGTGCTGGGTGAGGGTGCAATCGGCTCCTCCAGGTCATTGAAATTCTAATGACTCTGTTATCTGCATCATCATACGTCAGACTGACAGTGACAGGAAAGTTGTGCGCTATAACTGACAGACTTCCGTGCCATGTACGTATACGTGATATGCACGATGACACATCAACCTTGACAAAATGCTGGCGGCTTCGTTTCCACCACACGAACTGTTGAATCGTGTCAGCTTTAAAGAGAAAAGTGACCCTTTGACAGAGGCACAGCTGTGACCTTTTAAATTCAGAGAGTCACTGCTTGGAAAAGTATTCTGATGAGGATTACTCCTTCAGGATCGTCCTCGTATGGACGAGTCTCCACAGTGGTAGTGGAAAAACCACAATTTTGGAAATTGCTTCGCATTATTTGATGGCTGTTCATTCAGCTGGCGCCCCAGTGTGGAAGACAGAGGCAGCGGATAAAATTTACAACTTTGTTGCGGGGTTTTCAATCCTCTGCACAGGAAATTACAAAAGTTGAGAGTAGGTCCAATGCAACGTCGGTCGAGATCATAAATTATTGCTCGACAACGAGTCGCAGTGGTGCACTGGGATGATACAGGCCGGAGTTTTTGACTTACTTTCTTCATAAAATAGTAGAGAACCTGGTTGGTTGCAATGAGGTAGTAGTCTGATTAGAGGATTCTCAAAATATTAGTAAGAGTATTTCAAAAAGAAGATGTGGATCAGTGGATACCTTTTCGCGCTAATTCGATTGTTCAAGGGATTGTTCGAGTGAGAGATTTTTACTCACGCCTAGGATTATGCACTCTTTTTGGACGACGTACTTGGGTTGGAGAAGATAGTAAGAGATTGTGGTTTTGTGGTTTGAAACTCAGATAAATTAGGTATTTCAACTCCGTGGATGGTGTCTGAACAGAGAGTGAATCAAACTTTTGGATTAGTCTTAGTTTCCAGTAGTTAATTCGAGTGTGGAGACATTGAAATAAGGAAATAAGGTCCAAAGATGCCGCCATGTCAGAGACATTCTTTTTGCTTGTTCTGCCGAGCCAAAAGAGGGTTTGTTCGTCAGGCAAATTCGGAACTGCAGGTATAATTTTCACTCCAACGGCAAAATGACTCTGGCGGCGTCCAATTCAGCTGATCGGCGTCAAATCGATACTAGCTGAGTCACACATACTTCCAAGGATCAGCTAAATAAGACACAACAGTCTTTCTCTGGCTTAGATGTGATTGATTTGAGAGCTACCTGACTATATTATTGGATTGGGTTAGGGTCTCCCTGCCTAAAACTAAGCTGTTACTAAACTTTCAACTGGTTATGGTGCTGAAGGATAAGATATGACTCTGAAGAATACAACCTTCCTCGGGTGAGGCGGGTCTATAACGTTGACATAGCCCAACCGAGACGGTGGCTACGTACGTTGTTCTTCAGTTGCCGAAGAGATTAAGAGTTTCGGGAATATGTTTGCTGGGAGAGAGTTCAATCTAGTAGAGGGACGTTCAAATGCCTGCCAGTTCTGATGAGGGCTCAAAACATTGTGTTACTACCTATATTTTAATGTAAGTCTTTTGGACAACTCGTAGTAAAACCTTTTTACAACCTAGCATTGAACTTAAAGGCGATTTCCGCTGTTAAAGTAGCAAAAATCCTGCGCAGATTCCTGCATTCTGCGCACTCACTAGGTATATTCTCGGTTCTTGGAAGATGCTTCTACGATGGGCAGTTTCTTCAGTCATGAATCTTTTTTCAATTTCAGCAGGATCGGTAGTCGCTAGTTAATGGATGTGACAAATTCTTGTGCTGAAGCAACCACACTTCAGTTAAGAAGCATCGAAATTTAAATTTGTTATTCAGAATAGGCTCTCAGAAAACCTTTGGAGAGTACTTCTTCAAAGATCTCAACGATCTAGCCAGGCTAGACGTACGCAGAATAAAGGGTTTCGTGACCGTCACATCACTCTGGTTTGATACCTAAATGGCAAAACATGCGTCTTCGGCATGAGTTGACGCACAAAACCCGGTTCCCTGTCTCCTATCCCAAGTGGAGAGTCTCCATGTAGGTCTCTGATGGTGGTAATCTGGTTATTTCCCATAGTAGTATCACGATGGACCTTCCTCTGGTCTAAATGGGTCCCTGTTGAGTGGGACAGTCACCCAAGCCAACCCAAGCGAATAGCCTTAGAGCAGAATACAGCACAGTGGATCCTAATCCTATTTTTGTATCAAAACGCCTGAAAATCTTTTGCCAAGTCGATGCATTTTTTCACTGTCGCCACTTTAATATGTTTCATCAACTGTATGCGTTACCTCAACTTCATTCTTCCGATTCCACCAGTGCTATCGAGGACCCTTCTCCTTCCAGAAACAACAATTTCTCAATACCTCCATATTCTTGACCCGGACTTCACAAATCAAAGGACTCTTTCCAACATGTCGGCCCATTTTACGATATCCTGCATCTGAATTACAGCCTCCTATGCCGATGGCGATTGACAAACCCCAGTCCATCCTACTACTCATATGTGTACCTGGATGTGTTCACCGAAATTCAAGGTCTAATTCAAATTTCTCCCAACACTTGTACTTGTCCTTCCGTAAGAGCCATAATAGCCTCGACCATTCCACAAACCTGACACCAGTGTGCGTCCTTCCCTCTCCCAGCCCGGCCTAATCCAGTAAGTTGCCTTTAATTGACACTATAAACGCCAGCGGGCGATTAACTTAATCCTCCGTTTGTCAGCGTAACAAAAGAAGGGACCGCATAAAACCCACGTGACGAAATTATTGTCACCGAGATTTCATTTTACTGTCAAAGGTTGGTATTCTCGCTCCGTAAGGACTTTCACCATTAATGTCGAAATGGATTTCCCTGTTGACCTTTTATTTGACAATAAAATTCACCCATCTCGCAGGTGGCCAAAAGATGAAATGACAACGAAAGGAAGTATCTACGAGTAAATCATGACCGATGGTGTATCTTCATCTTCACACATCCTCCGTCCGGAAGGCATTAAATGTCTAAACTTACCTTTATGGCATTATCCCTCCGACCATCCTTCGGACGTCATGCCATTCATTGTGTAGTGGCGAAGGCGATACTCTATTTTGACGAAATCCATAAAATGACTTACGTACGACGAGTGGTTGGTGTTCGTGGGCCGTTCCGTGGTTTATCGTTGTAATCCTCCTCCGGGCACTAAGTGCGATCGAGAGTTTACGTGATGGTTGCTACATTTTAATGCGCCACACACAGGGAGTAACACCTTTCTTTTTCAATTAACCGCAAACAAGATTTATGCCGCAAAAACAAAAGGCTCACCATGGCCATAGTTTGATTGCAATTGGGCCGCTAACACACACACACACACACACACACACACACACTCATATGTGTGTGGAATTGCGTGATTAGAATCTGTCTGGTCGATACAAAACCTTCATGCTCCTCCTTGTAATTTCCTAACCATCCACTTGAATTTATGGACAATAAATCACGGGAAAACATCCAACCAACAAACCGCCACCCTTTGGGCCAGGCTAACTGAAAATCTGATCATAAATCATCTGACCACAAACAAACTCTTCCACACACACACGCACTAGAACAGCGATACACAGATACACTCTCAAACAAAGCATAAATTTCCATAAATACAAAACAAACTTGAACTTATTTCAATTTCCTACGGGGGGTGGGGGCATGTCCTGTCCATCCATCCCTCGGGGGTTCGATTCCATTAGAGCCGTTCACGGTACAAATATGAGTCCGGTCGGTCGGTCGGTGGTGTGTGTGACCAGGTGAATCGACTCGAAATCCAAATAATCACAGAAAAAACGATGTCCGCCGCAGGTGTCCATACGGGCTTAAGCCAGGTGTAAATATCGACATAGAAGTACTCGTACGATGGAGTCATTTAGGATGGCGCTCTGGCAGTGGTGCTGGTCGTGGTGGTTGTTGGCGTTGGCGTTGGTAAGTTACACAAACGACCATCGCCACAGCGGAATCAAATGTGAAATCCTGTTGGACAGCACTTTCCAGTGGACTGCGTCCAGTGCCGGGCTCCGATGAACTTTTGATTAGTAAATGTTCCTCTTCGGAAGGATTTGGCGGGCCCTCGGGGGAGGCATCGGATCTGTTTTCCTAATTTTTAGCGTGGCACCCTTTAGCGTGCGGCGCGCATAGGTCACTTGTTAATTAGTGCGATTCACGTTGGCGAGCATGCACCCGAGAGGACGACCCATCCGAATACATATGTCAAGTCAATGCGGATTGATGCATCGTGGGTAGGTAGCTTAGTGCGACACCAGACCAAATTGAATTTTAATGGAATTCGTCGCGTTTATTTGGTGGCTTGTGTGGATTTGGCTAGAAACGGAGCGTGGGGTGCGCGGTCCACGCCTATTGCAATTAGCAGTGAAACTCAAAAGCTTCGGCTTCATTTGGCGCGACATGGAATCGTTGTGTACACTGAGTGATAGTGGGTGTCGCTAATGGGCGAGACTGTGCTGCAGAATTTCGTTTTAATTTTGATCGAGCCGAGTACTCGTGGGTGACAGGAGGACGAGGTTAGATCTAATGGCGCGTATTAGAGGATGAATTGCAGTACCAAGAATCCCATGCTGTTCTACGTGTAATGGCACCGAAGTGACACAGTGACCTGAGATGGCCCAAATCAGAAACAAAAACAAATTCAATTATTGTGCGCGACAGGTCCTTCCCAACGACTCGTGGTTGGCATATTATGTTTTTCATACTTCGTAGTTGAAAATGGAATTTAATATCATGTCCCAATGACAGTTTATGTTTGAGATACTCTCAAGCGTTTGTCAGACGCTTTCAAGGGAAGTGGAGCAGTGACAACCAGTGGTGTGGTGTTTGGGATTCGAACTCGCTCAGTACTCAAATGGATTAAACGCAATGCCACGGAGCGCGAATGACCTGTTGGTCACTAGCTAGATGATTTGATTCATCGCAGAAGCACCGAGAACTACACAGGGATCAGGCATAGTTCCACAGGTAGAATGACTAATGACAGCGATCAGGACCCATTGTGACCAAAATTCGTCCACAAAAAGGGTACACAATGGTTCTTTGCATGTTCAATTAATTTGTCAGTAATGAACCAGTGATCTATGATAGGGCTCGAGAAATCAGACGTAGAACACAGGCTAGGTTTGGTAGTGCTCTTAAAGGTGCAAAACCTCTTCTAAAATAATGAATCAGGTCTTCGGAAAGGATCATCAGACAGAACCTATAAGTGGTTAGGGGCATACTTGTCATCTTCACAGATGGGTAAACCCAAGCCCCTCTGCTCAGTTCTGAGACGGTTACCTAGGCACACGTTTCTTTCATTCGAATGAAGATCGAGGTACAGACACGAAACCTGAAGCACGTACCTGATCTGCTAATAGTTAAGAGAAAGCTCTTTAAATGTGTTAAGACATGACAAAATATTCGGCGAAGAACTTCTCCTTTGAAAGTTCCCTCATTTCTTTTGTTTTCCTGGTTATCGTCCAGCACTCGGTCCCATATAGCAGCACTTGCTACAGTAAAGTTCAGTTAAGCAAACATTTGAGAGTCAATGCTGCGAAGGTTCCCAAGGCGATCTCCAAGATGATCTACAGCGGTGGACTGCGATACTTTGTTGAAAGAATACATTTCGTCTTATACTGATTCACTTCAAGACCACATCCACTTGTTTCGCCTGTTCTTCTGGTGCTGTTCCGCATCTATTAGCACGTGGTCGATGTATTTTTTGGTTCGCATGTCTGTCATAGTTCACAGAGTTTCTCCATGATATAGTTTTCAGCCTCCGTCCCTAGTAAGGAAGTTACCCCCAAAGCTGTAGTACTCAGGACGAAATGATTGTCTTGTCAGTTGTCCACTACGGACTACACCGGAACCATGATGATACCAGAATTAAAGCGTCTTCCAATAGGGACTTTCGATTTTTTACAGCTGATACCGGCCATATTGTTGAAGCTACATCTGTCAAATTGGCTGTCATTTATTCAGTTTGTTCTGCCAAATCACCAGACGGATATAGCATTCAACAACACGTGCAAATAATGAAATTGTTTTATCAAATTGGTGTTCTGTTCGGGCAACGTTCCGCGCGCTTCGTCCAGTTTACAGTCGCCATAATCGTCCTTCCGAAAGGACCATTCGCAATGTGATGGATAAATTTGAGTTCAGTGGTTCAATAAAATTGAGCTGAAGGTAAACGACCATAGACAACGGCGTGTGTTCGCTGAATGGGCTCAAATTGTGGCATTTGGGACGATACCAATCCACGTGAGATCACAGAGCATCCAATGCATCCCGAAAAAGTCACTGTTTGGTGTAGCTTTTGGGTTGGCAGCGTCATCGGTACATTTTTTTTGAGAACGACCAACTTCTCTTGGTCTGAATTGGATCATATGGACCACCGACAACATGAGGTTTCAACAGGATGGCGCTACGTGCCACACAGCTCATGCCACATTGGAAATTCTGCACGAGCGATTCGAGGGCATGGTCATCTCACGTGAATGTAATGTCAACTGGCCACCGAGATCGTGCGATTTGACCCCGTTAGACTTTTTCTTGTGAGGTTTTCTGAAGTCGCAGGTCTATCCGAATAAGTCACAAACCACAGCGGCCCTTTAAACATGCCCAACATAACACATGCCATCGGTCAAATTCAGCATAATGTATGCGTCAGAGTGATGGAAAATAGGACATTTGGGGTGCGCGGCACTTAGAGAAGCCGAAAGTGGGTGCCCTTGTTTACAGGAATTGTCAATAGCTCACTTAGATCAATGGATAGACCAATGGACGGCTCAATATTTCTTCCTGCATTATCCAGTTCCACAAGGAAATAGCTGCTAAGATGCCATGTACTGGACAATCACATATCAAGTATCGAATAGAATAGAATAGAATCTATTTCCTCCTCGTTCAAGCAGTTTCTGCAGAAGTCCTTGCGTTTCTTCTTACCTGCACCATGTACCAACCCATCAACCTAATCTAATGCCACATCCTCGGCCTATAAAACCAAACTTAATTGCAATCTCTACGATTCGTTATAATTCCGCTATAAGTCGCTCATTCTACTTTCACCCCCGAGTCCTGCTTGTGGCCAAAGAAATCATTCTCCAAAATGTCCTGGCACTGTCACTTGCCATTGATTATCCTGCCCTCCTCGCGGTGAGAAGAAGAGTTCATTCGAAAACGTAATTGCAAAATTCTGAGTACTCTCTCCTTTCAGGTTTTATTTGCCGGTGTGCAACGTTCACCATGAATTTATTCAATGGAAGGATATTTTTAATCCTCATCCCATTCATGTGCTCATGCAAGCAATAAGCAATTGAATGAAGGGTTTATAATTAAATTTAATAATTACACTTTTGTAAATAGCAAGCGCCAGGGATACTTAATATTTTTGGAGAGTTCTCTTCAACACTCATGCATGTCTCACCTTAAATGCTTCGGTTTTTTTTTGTAACATCCTTCAGAGGAATTTATAATCCGGTTTTGTAGCAGATGCAGTTTTTTTTTCTCTGAACGTGGCGTAATTATCCAAACCTAATGGTGTTTTCGTAGAAAATAAACTAGATGGCGCTACAAAAAAAAAAAAACAACTTTGCGAAACAAAATCGTGCATCCGCTCTAAGTGTATGTAATCCTGCGGAGCCACATCGAATGGGTGAAATAAAAGGTCTCGAGGTAGTCCCATAATGGATGCAAGAAATGCTCTGCCATTTTTGCATAATAATGTCGCGGCGCAGGTTACTTTTTTACGAATTCAATGCACACTGCTACACAAAAGTTTTCGCATAATTTTCCTGTTTTCCAAGTTTTTTCCTGTCGTGCTTATTTTTTTTTTTAGTTTTCCTTGGCGCTGTTGTTTGTAGTTTTGAACAACTTCCTGAAAGTTTACTTTCACTCGAAGGACTGCGGGGGAAATTAGATTCTTGTACTCACAGTCATGATCATCATTTTTATGCGTTCAAGCCCCCGGGTGGGCGGCAACAGCAGGCGAACAAAAAGGACTCAGAAAATTGGGCAAAATATGAATAAATTGGTTTTTTTTTTTCGTCCTTATAGGAGTACAGCGCAGTGAAATGCATTTTTATCGTTAGCTTTCTCATTTGGTTGGTTTTTGTTTGTGTTTTTTTGTAAATAAATGTCCTTACGACACTATTATTGCAGCCAACAGGGAGAGAGTCCATTGAAAGTCAATGAACCAATTTGTTGAGTGCATAAAAATGCATAAATCTACGTTTAACCTCATTGGGCCAAATAGGATGCGACAGAGAGTGGTGTCATAAATAAAGCTGGTAACAAGGAGACTACATCAGACGGCGCGAGTTGTACAAGGAGCTGCTGCGCTCGATCCATAGGTCCAACCAACAATGGCTCGGGGACAATGGCATTTTAATTTTATATTTATTTTTCGCTGTTATTTATAGAGAACGCGTGCGTGTGGAGGGCTGCTGAAAATACGGCCCGGCGTCCTCATTGTTCATAGGTTACTTGTGGCGATGGGTTTACGTGTCTAGGTTTGGTGAACAAAGTGGAGGCTGGAATCAAATTTGCAACCGGATTCGACATAAGATATGTACTTTTGTAATTTTTTTATAAATGCAAGGCAAAGCAAATTCGCTGGTATCCGATGTGGGACTGGAAGATGGGCGAACTATGTGCAGGTCCTTCACAAAGTGTGTTCACGGAAAAGGATTGGTGAGAGCGATGAAATCCAATTTGTACTCAGTATGTCCATATGGCCACTTATCAATTGTATTGGAAATTCTCCATTTCTCGGACAAGGGTGCGCTTCAAAGACTCAATGTCGAGTAGTCCAAGCCTAAGCCTCCAGAGCGGAACATATTTTGTAGTTTAATGGATTGCGGTCTGGGCTACCCGATGGCCAATTTTCTGTGAAAATGATGTGATTTCGCTGAGATTTTAACACCTTTCTCACAGAAATAGGGCTTAGAGGCTCCATCGTAGACGACTTCTCAGCAAGCCATCACAAAAGCTGGGTAATGGCCACGTTAAACTCTCGCAGCGAGCTCAGATGCATATACTCTATCATTCTGTTCGCTAAACACACAAAACATACTTTATGGTGCACGACATGCTGTTCTTGCTAATATCCATCTCCCGAGACATAATTTTCTGCAACGGATCTCGACGAATCCTATTCTGTACGGCTTTGATGACTTGTGGCGTTTGGCAAAGTACACGGACGACTGGATTTCGTTACCGCATCTTTGCATCCAATTATCACAACACGATTTCCAAGCGAGCCTTATTCCATGACTGCAAACAACTGACGTCAAAAGCTTTTTGCGCGGCAACTTTGTATAAATGTCACTTGTCAAATGGCCGTCAAGTTGGAATGGATGCGTTCATTGGTTCTTCAGAACGTGAACAGTATGATCCCATGATTCGTCGTTTAGGCATGTAATCAGTTTGACAGGGACACAGCTCTTGATCCATCTTAAGCAGGACATGTGCACAGACCTTAGGACGAAATTCTCGTTGCGATTTTTTAAAAATGTCATATTTTTTTCATAATGTGCAATGAAATGGCAAACCTTACTAAATATTTTGACAGCTGGATGTCATTGGACTGGATTGACAGCTACTGAAATATAATAATTGAAAAAAGAATCATTGGTGGTCTCTTTTTACCAAAGAACAACTCGTCCTTAAGCATGTGTTAGAATTGATAGATGCACACTTTTCTTTCGGATGCACAGATTTCGTATTTCAGCCTTCTCTTCGTGTTTAACGGTTTTGGTTGCCACTTTCGCAGGGTACTCTTGGAGTTTTTGTTAGTTTTTCCTTGGTTATGGTACATGGTTATGGAAATATTCTAAACAATCTTCCTTACAAGCTGGAACTACTACTATTTTCTCGTCATTGTATGTATTTTCAATTATGACTTATCGGAGCATCCTGCATACACGTCTCATCTCACTCTAATCTTTTTGACATCCACAATAAGTCATGATTTAATGATACCTGTTATGGAGGACTCATCAATTAAGAGTCAACTGCTATGATTGAAAAGCACGCCACCTACTTGTTCAATCCCCTAAACTGCAGCGTCATCACTTTGTTTTTTTGTTAACAAATCATTCGCTTAGCGAGTATACACACGTTAACCTCATCCTTGGGAAGGAAATACAAACAAAAAAAAGACGATCCTTCTCAAGCATAACAAAAAAGAAATCTCAACGCCAATCGTATCCGACGGGAAAATCATTTTCAATTGAACCAACATGATTTATTGACGAATGCTTCTGACTAGAATTCAATCTGCGAACGCATTTCGTAATAAATTCATGATGACGTTTTCGTTTTCGTCGTCTTCGGCTTCTTTCAGTTCGTTTCTCCAACCCCTGTGCTCCGGTCCACACCCACTTCTTTTGGCCTTCATTTCCTTTAGCGTTTTTTGTTCCCTCAGACAAGACTCAGATAAATGAAATAGAAATGAGAAATGGTTTTGATTTATGGAACAACTACTTTGACTGACAGGCATCCGAGAGAAAAGTAATTGGTCGCGAGTGTAAATCAATCCTCAGCTTCTATGAGGGCAAGTCATTATATGTGCTTTTGAAAGGATCGTGATTTGCTGGATGGTTTTTTCTTCCTTTTTCCTTTTTTTGCTGTTTGAAGGAATGGTTTATCTGTGTAGGAATAGTGGAGTCTATTGTAGGACGGTCTGTAGTCTGTTTTTCAAAAGGCCTTCAAGAGAACAAGAACAAACTATGGAAACCCTTAGTCATGGTTTGCTTTTATTAAATACACACTTCAACTGAAAACTAATAAAGAACCGTGGTTTGCACTCGGAATTCCGTGAAGTACTCCACAGCCCCACGGAATTCCCACAAGTTGTAGAAATGATTTAGATTTACTTTTAGTTTTTGTTTTTCTAATTCCGTAGCGTAGAGGTCAAATTCATTTTATTCTCGGGTCTACGTGTCACAAGCATTTGACAAACATCTGACGAACATTTGAGAATACATCTGCCATGCAAAGTCATTCCCAAAAAATCTAGCAGTAGACTCCTTCTGAAAACAACACCTCAGCAGAAGAATAACTCTTACCACTCACTGTTTTTTGGCCTGAGACGGCAATTGAGTAGTAGACTCTATATACTTGATCATTCCGGCCCTGCTTTATGACACTAGAGCTCGGACTCTATCTAAAATCTAGATATCCTCAGTCGCTTCCAGAAAAAGATTCTTCGTAAAGTCTTCGGAAAACGGGCTTTGGAGGAACGACGAACTATACGACTATATACAGCGACATATACAGCGAATCTGCGCAATATCTGCGAATCAGTCGTTTGAAATGGCTAGGACATGTAGAGCGAATGGACATAGTCCGGCCCGCAGAGTCTTCGAATCAAACCTGGAGGGACAACGCAGTTGAAGAGGACCTCGCCTTAGTTGGCCCGCACAAGTAGAAAGGAACCTCAACCGACTTAGAGTGCGCAACCAGAAGCAGTTCACTAAGAACCGGGCGAACTGTTGAGGCCCGGTTTCTTGGTTGAGGCCCAGATCACCCTGAACGGTAAATAAGTAAGTAAGACTCCTCCTATTGTTGAGTATAGAACGCACAAAACTCAACTGCAGCTTTTACAGAACTCGTTAGCGAAGAGACCTAATCTAGTGGCATGCCTAGTGTCTGAAAATGAGGAACGTAGCGCCATCTATCCACAGAAAATTAGTTGAATATACGGTTTGAACTGTAGCCAGAAATATGCCGATCCTTATTCGATGAGAGAAGGTTTATCCCGTTGGCCATACCATTCCCTGGAATGCAACAGTATCCTGGCATCAAGATGAGGTGAATGTTGAGCTATCCAGTCATCGGTTTTATAAACAAGGGACGGTTTAAGTTAAGTCGAATTTGAAATATTTCAAGGATTTGATCGCAACTGGACCGATAAGATATCACATTCGTCCACGATAAGGGTTCCACCATGATAAAAGCTTAGAAGACGCTACAGTGATTGGGAAGGCGGAAGACACCGGGACACACGAGGAAATCAAAATTGTGTAGAATAGAGGAGAGCCCTGTCCTAAGATTAGACCACTGCGATGAAGTCTTCAAACAACAAGCTGCACAAGCTGCCACTTGGTTGCAAGTGCAACAGTGTGTCCAGAGCCGCTGTCGAGTTGGTTCTTAGTGCAAAGGCAAACTGATTTATACGTCTGAAATCTTTGGGGTTAACACGCGAGCCTTCGATACAAAAACCACGTTGATTTCCGTCCGAGATTTTGGAATATAAATCAGGTCTATGCAACTCCTGAAGAACAAAACCAGATAGAAAACCATGAAGTTCACAGCCTGTTGGATTTCACCGGGGATCACACCATCTGGCTCTGCCGATTTGAATGCCTTGAAGCTACGTATTGCTCAAAGAATGTTGCTTCCATTCAGCTGCATGCGACTGACGAAGTTTCTTTATACTATAATTCATCCAGAACACAAGAACATCCTTAGGAATACAGGCGTTTAAATTGGATACCCTTTGAGACCATTTCTTTTGAATAAATGACAATTGTTGTGTCTTCCAAGCCGAACCGACCCTGAGCTCTGCTGTAATTAGATCGCAGCTTGTGAACAACTGCAGATCATTCCTCAACAATATACCCCGAGCCCATAAGGTGGCTCTCTGCTGAGTAGAAGGGTATATGGATATCATAGGAAACGAAAGGAAGGATCTGTTTCTTTGGTGAAGTTCAACCGCCACAACTTACGGGTATTCTTAGGAGTAATTACCGAGCACTGTGCCATTGGTATTCATGCGGAGCCCCTCAGTCTACTGCACAACGACTATTGCAGAAGTTCCAGGGATGAGGAAGATATTGAATTATATTGTGCTTAAGTCTCTTCTGGGATTCATAATACTATCAGGGTGACTCTAAGTGCAGCGGTCTTCCTTTGGAGTATTTCCTGTGGTAAATGAGTTCTCTTGGTAAGTAGGGACCTCTCTAGTTGGAAGACTAACCTAAGAATGAGAAAAACGGACAAAAAATCGTTTTTTACTATCTCGGGGGTGTCTGGCTCTAAGTACAGTCAGACATCGCATACCTTCTCTGACAACCTTAACCAAACTTCGAGGAAAATCACTGAACTTGTCAGTTTCATAAATGCCACAAATTAACTTTTTTTCTACTTCTACCTACCTACCTACCTAGTACATAGTCACATCCTCTTTTCTGTCAGTCAAGCCGTAGGGCTTTACTTTCAAAGACACGGTCAAGGTTTCAGAATCTAATCTTTCTGGGTTACAGTGTATGACAAAGAAACATAAGTAGTATATGAGAGCTCATATGCTTCAATGGACCAACCCATTCGCTTAAAAGCTCCCAAACAATGGTCAATTCTTAAGGCTTAAAGAATCCTCAAGGATTAACTTGTAGCTTATACAATGACCCAAGACCGATTTATTGTCTAAAACACGACAATGCGTAAGTGCTTACAACATAACACCAACATCTAAACCTTGGCTAACTCCAGATAAATTCCCCTTTTAATTCCAGTTCATCAAATCCTGATCTGCTAGGATTTTCTACACTTCTTCTTTCTAGTTCTTAGGAATATCCTTCGTGCTATATGCGCCCACTAGCACCATAACTCTCGGAATTTCAAAACGAATAACCATTGCAACAAAAAAAAAAAACAAAAATAGAAAATAAAATAAAAAGAAATTTAATCCTTAAAGTCGAAGGATCTCTTATGACAACCACCCGCAAGTTGAATTTTCTCTCTTTGTAAACTATTCCTCGTATTTTACACAATGCCACACACTCGTACAATGGGAATTTTCCTTCGCTCAATGGAGCACTCAACGATTGTGTAACCACTCGTAGATAAGAGTCCTTGAAGGTTAAGTGAGATTTTATTGTCTCCTTAAGTATGTGTGGAGGTTTATTTTATTTTCTTAACATTTTGATATCCTTAAATATTTAAATATACTCGTAGATGCATTTTATTATTGATGTGGACATGCTTCGTGACCTTGAGTGGCACATAAAGGACCTCAAGTGGATTTAGAAATGCAACAAAGACTTCCTGCAAGTGTGGACTTCAATAAAAGTTTTTAAAACTCAGTGAAGGAAACAAGTAACTCTATGTCCCATAAATGGTAATGAACAAGCACGCTGTCCTATGGACCGCCCGTCCTACTAGTGTCTACATCTGTTCCAGTACAAACAAAATAGTGATAATCCTCCCAGATAGGACTCTAGCATTTGTCGATACTTGAAATCCTTGATGTCACTCACAAGTGGCAATGAACCCCCAAATATCTACCCCTGCACGTGATAGCATCACCCCCAGCAAGTGCGTGTTTAAATGCTGTTTATATCAGTCGGCAGTCGGACAAGCTTTCAATGCTGAGGTCGGGATAAACAAAACAGCTGACATGATGAGTCGTAAAATCAAATGAACCCTGATGGCGTATTTTCTTAATATGTCACCATGCCACTTGTTCAGGCAAATCACGTACGTCTCGAAGGGAGCTGCTTTATTCCAATCCGCCTGACGCCGAACGCCTAACGCATGATGACACTTACACTGGGTTATCCGAGTTCATTGTGCTATTATAGTAAATACTTTCGTTTCGTTTTCGAGTGTTGCTCTGGGGATTGGGAAAGAAAAAAAAATGTTATCCTGAGTAGTTGAAACGTGTTAAGGTGTTGCACGACAGAGTGGTTCGAGATACAATTTCAAGTGGGAAATGATAAACTTGCTTTATAGCCTGATGGTGTTACCAAGTGATGATGGATTTAAGGATGTAGTCACATCGTACTTGTGAGTCTGAGGGTTAGGGAGAGGCATGTTAGGTGTCCTTGCACTTTTATTTTCAAGTTTTTTCTATCATTTCACTATCAATTAGTCAGATAGCTGTGCTGTAGTTATACAGAGAACATCCTTCCAGGAAGGCAGATGATATAAGATGTCCTTATCGGTTGCTGGCACTTGAGACTGTCGACTCTAGTTGGAGGAGAGCGAAATCGTGAAAATTTCACCTCGAAGATTAAATTTTATTATTAAGACACAGTCCACTATAACTTCTGGCTTTAATCATAGTCATGTTCTTAAACAAAGGCTATGCAATCAAGGTGAGTAATTCTTAGCGAGCAGAGTAACCCTTTAGACGAATAACGTAGGTATCGCGCTGGGCGCCAATTAGCACTTAGAGAACGTTTGCATTGACCATTAAACCACGTCTAGAATCGAACTATGGTTAATGGAAAACAGCGGAACTACCTCGTGTTTGACAAGAATCCCTGGCAAGCATTTAAATATTTTAGAAATGGCGAAGAACGGTTCTAAATAATCGGCACGAATCTTGACGACGCTGTTGCGATTTCTTTGGCCTTTATGGCAAACCATAAGCAATTACCAGCACAAGCACATCCCAGTCTGGATATCATTCACGGCTCATTATTTGTTGCTCATCGGAAAATTCAGACCTGCCACTGTATCCTTTATAAAGTTGGAAAGACTGGCAAAGTTTTTGTCAATCAGCTTGCCTTAGGTGTCTTAAGTCACCATTCACATACGAAGATTCAAGATTCGGGCTATATCAATATCCGTTTTTTGAAGGATATGCAAAATCATTGATTTCTGTTTGGGAAACGGAACTACTACGGCTTGTGTAGTTTAAAACGAACTATTATTGATCAAAAAAGCTCTGGCAAGTGAGCTAAGTAAACGAATTTTATCATTTTATCATTTTATTTTAGCTAATTTAGTTCAGTAGTTCAATAGTTAATTAAGTTCAGTTGCTGAATAACCCCTGCTGTACCCTGAAACACCTAGTTCAACCCATGACACAGGAATACGAGCGCGTAGTTCTGATGGGCTATGTGAAGTAATTTTTCAAATGCATAAGCACAAATCCGACTGAAGACTGAATTTCCTGGGTAATGAGCCAAACTGAATTAAGTGAACTAAAAGAACGAACTAGTTCAGCAAACAGATATAAACAAAAGCGAGTGCTCTCTGACCTGAACTACAATGCACAAGCCTAGTACTATCCTACCCACTGTGTTGAACCATCATCAAAAGAAAAGAGCACCAGCCCTTTTTTGCCCACAATATGTACGCTCTGAAACCTAAAATTTTTTAAAGCTAAATTTCAGGCTCTGAGGTTGTCTGCAACACACATGAACCAATTTATAGTTTCGACCACTTTCCAGTGCGATTTTTTTTAAAGAAGGTTGTTGAGATCTTCCAGATAGCATTAGAACAATGTTATCAATATAGTTTCACCTAAAATGTAAAATGCCACGCCCACTTTATCAGGCCTCATGTGTACAAGGAACAAGATTTAAATTTCAATATTTATAAGGTGCAAGTACGTACAACCCAGTTGTGCACTTTCCTTCTTGACTACAATTGCAATAGAGATTCCAGCCAGCATCCTAGTTATGCTTGTATCCCAAAACAAGACAACGATTTCTGACATCTGTCATAATTGTTCCTTACTCCGACGGGTAATAAAACATGTACTCTGAGACGCCATTCAGTAAACCAAAATTTTTATTGAAACTAAATGAGATTATATACAAAGAGATGCGAAGAAAAGGGTTACAGTAGTGCTGTCCTCTTTTGCAAAACATCTACATATGAACCGGATCGACAGACTGGTTTTTTTTTTTACATTCGCATGTTAAGGTTGTTAGTCCTGTCTGAACACGGCTCTTAAGTGTTAAAAGGCAACTGACTGTGACAAAGGAAATTAAGAAATGTCATAAGATCTGTCAACTAACACGTCACGAAGTGTCAGTCGTGACATGGACGTAAAGAGTGCTGCCAAGTTTCATGGGAACATTAAAGACAGTTCAATTCCAACAAGACTTCATTCAATCTAATCTAATGGATTAGTAGAGACTGTGGAATCTATACAGAGTTCACAGAGTACAAGTAGGACTTCTCAACGAACGCTTTGCTTTAACTGATGATACTGGTGGAAAATTCTTTTCCTGTCAGATGACTTCCTTACGAACATACTTGAAGGGATGTTACGAGATACACCAGAGCCACGATCTTTCAAAAATATGTTCATGTACTAATTTTTATTCGAATTTAAACTCTCTTCAATCACTGTTTATCCAGGTTGCAAAGGCAATTGATTATCCTGAACAACTAAAGCTATTCTATGTAGGACATGCAAGTATGTACATATGTACATCCCAAATCACCCAGTTTTTGTATTCCCATTGGTGGGTATGGTCATCGATGCTGCTGGTACTGACACAACACCATACGTAATCGATTTTTTCCAGCAACTTTCAGTCTGCAGGGAGTCAACGTCAGATTGAGCACACATAGTGGGCTTGGGAACGACTTTTAAATTTAAGGTTCGTGATGCTTTTCACAAAAGTATTGCAACATTTTAGGCCACGCTGTTGCAGATATTTAACTTCATTCCAACTCTGCGGAGAGGTGTTTCACAATAACACGTCGCGAGTTAAAATTGGCACGATTCTCGCCAGAAATCGGGCAGCTTATCAACGTCTGTTGCTGTGCTAGTTAAGCCCCAAACACCCCAGCAGCAGTACCGTCAAAGTTGCTTCTCCACATCGTCTGACTGCAGCTTTAGTTTGTTCCAAACTTTATCCTTGTCAGTGGATTGTACGCATTTTGTTGCATCTGGCCATCTTTCCTCCATCACACCCGCTGTAATAGACCTCCATTTCAGCCATATATTCCAGTCCCTCTTATCCTCGTGTCATTATGGCCGTGTCACCTGAACAATACACTGCTGCTTAATACCAAATAAAGGCTACTTAAATTTCCATTAAAAACAATACCCGATCGAGAGCCTGCACAGTTCACCCGGCGATTATTATCTGCTTTTGTTTTGGGATTTGCTACTGCCACAGGCAATTAGCATAACAATTTGCAATTACATGGGAATATTAAAATGTTAACCACACAGCTCCACTCAATAATGCTCAGCGGTAACATAATAAACACAAAGGGGATGCGCCCCTGCAATGGGGCCATTGACACAATTCGGATATGTTTCCGGAAGGTTAACGTAGATAATTACATGTTTCATGTGAGCACAGATTTGTATTACAAAAATGGCCATTGTTTTGTGGGTCATCAAGTGAATTATTGTTGTTGGGTGCCTTCGACAAAAGGGACATTTTTTGTTCCTCTTTAGTCCTGTACAACCGGTTCGGTGACTATGGAACAATAGACTTGAGGGAGTTCATTGAAAATTGAAATATTATTTAATTATGTAATCTGCTTACATCGCAGTGGTCTTGGTTTATTTAAATAAGCCGAAGCGCATTTAAATTTAAATCGGATGTATGGACTCATGTTCTGGTATTACTTTTCAATTACTTTTTCGGGCTTATTTATGTAGTCCCTGAGGTGTCGTGTGTATCTTACTCAATGGGATGGGATACAGCAGGACGAATGCAATTGACAGAGATATCCCTCAGAGCGACAATTTTCCCCTTTGGGTAGACAGTCATCGTCTATTAGTTAACCCATCAGACAGACTGAGAAAAAACCATGGCATTGGCCCAATGATCTCGTCCAATGGCCTAAGAATCGATTGAATTAAACAGAACATTTCAAGGTCAATACGATGCTGTTATATGGCTTCATACTTTGGTGGACGCTCATGAAAAGAAAGAGATATGTCACGCCATGATTCCTCTAAGGGCGGAATCTTTTTTTTTTCTAATCTCTTGACTTATCCTTTCGGTCCTTCTTTTGTCTAAGTATTCTTCCCAGTCCTACTTTATGGCGCTGAAGCATGGACTATGTCTAAAGCGGATGAAGAGATCCTCAGTCGCTTCAAGAGAAAGATTCTTCAGCTAATTTTCTGTCCCGTTTGCGTTGACGGGCTTTGGAGGAGAAGATTCAAAGGCGAACTATACGAGCTGTACAGCGACATCGACCTAGTTAAAAAAATGCGTATCAGTCTTTTAGGATGGCTAGGACATGTAGAGTGAATGGACACCAATGCTCTGGCCCATAGAGTCTTCGAATCAAACCCGGAGGGACAAGGTAGTAGAGGAAGACCTCACCTTAGGTGGCGCGCACAAGCAGAAGGGGACCTCAACCAACTTGGAGTGCGCAGCTGGAGGCAGTTAGCTAAGGACCGGGTTAACTGAAGAGGCCTGTTGGTTGAGGTTCAGGTTCACCCCGAACTGTAGTGCCACCTAAGTAAGTAAGTAAGTATTCTTTTTAGGGACACCCTTGTTGACACTTGTCACTAGACAGTGTCCAAGTATTAATAGCCTCCCTTCTGTCAAAATATTTTTTCGACCTTCAATGTAAACGGTTTTTCAATAGAGACATAACAATTTTATACGTTAATAGAAATGCATCCTCAAACTTGTGTTATGATCTGTCAATGTCAGAACGTCAGAAAAAATTTACGTTTTTTGTTGCGATGAAGTTCATGAGCGAGCAAGGTTTGAAAATTATTCAAATTTACTATCAAAATTCTAACTCGGTGGTGACAACTTTAAGAGCGTTTACTTCAATTTTTGGTCATAATAGTCGTCCCACCAGACAGGCTGTAGTGGATGAATTTGAGTCAAAATATTCACTATCGAATGTTCCCATCCCGTATTGGAAATATCGAAGCCCTAAGTGCTCCTATTCAAAATAAGTCAAACCAGTCGATTCCACGCTGTTCATAGGGATTGGGAGTCTTTCAACCCACCTTGTAGCAAATTTTGCGTAAAGATCTTGGGCTACACCATCACTAGATCAAATCAACTCAAAAACAGAAGCCTTTTAATCGTTCGAAGCGCCGAAACTTCTCCGACTGAGCTCTGCAAAAGGTTGCAGAAAATCTTGAACTACATCGAAAAATCATCTTCAACGATGAAGTCCGTTTTTGTCTTGATGGGTCAGTAAGTAATATGTAAATTCTCAGAGAGGAACAAACTCATATGTACTTCAGGAGACTCCATTGCATCAGAAAGTGACAGCGAGGGTGGAACTTGACCGCATTTTTTCGTCTATCAAAGTGATTGCCATGCTACTACTGTCCATGGAGTTCGCTGTCGTGCCAAGTTGGAAGACCATTTTTGGCCTAAATTTGATGGACTTGACATCACTGACATGTCCTTCTAACAATATAATGCCGCATACCACAGTTGTAACAATATTCGATGTTCGATGTCCGATCACTGTACGGTCGTGGTCCTGTATCCCCTCGACAATGCTTACGCACCATCATGTGCGATTTCTGGAAATGTGCCTTAGTTCTTTCCAACTCTTTTGGCAGTTGCCGTGCTTCCTTCTCAACTAATCTGCGCCACGTACTCCTAGGACCGCCGCGTATCCTGCCATCCTGAGTAAGCGGGTTCCATTGCATCGCGTGGTTAGCTATGGACCTGTCACCCTTTCGGAGAGTATGTCCAATGCACTGCCACTTTCGTCGTCGTATTGTTGTGCCTATATGTTCATGGCCCGTTCTCTGATACAAGTCGTTCGTTAGAGATACTAAAGATATATCGTAGACACCTTTTGACGAACGTTTGCTAGCTTCCTCGTGATAGTGGCGGTCATCCTCCAGGTACCACATCCATATAGCAGCACGGATTCAACGTTGGAACGAAACAGTCGTAGCTTGGTGGTTAAGCTAATCGCATTACTACGCCAAACTGTGGTTTGCATCCCAAACACAGATTATGCTTTGCCTATTCGACTGGCTATATCCAGTTCGGTTCCGCCATTGGTTGAGACAATACCCCCAAGGTATTGGAAACTCTCTACTCTCTCAACCATTTGTCCAGCAATGCACACATGAGTTGATGAGTTCGGTACTGGGCTGATAATTTTTATTTTTGCCGAGCTAATTTTCAGCCCAACGACGTCTGCTTCCCTGACATTTGCTGTCATTTATATCGACGCGTTGTCGAGGTTTTCGAGTTAAGATGTTAGAGTCCATCGAATTGCTCCGTTTCCTGTTGATAAGGCCGCATTTAGCACATCGCCAATCACCAATAAAAATAGTATTGGTGAAAGGATGCAACCTTGCAGTATCCCACTTTGGACTTGGAATTCTTCAGACAGCTTTCCTCTGTGCAAAATGTTACATGGTGACCCAAGTCGATCATTCCCTTTTTTCCGCCTTATTAGTTTACAGTGCTCTGATCGCGGTACTAATCTCATCCTTACTGGGGGTTGTGGTGCGGATTCGGTAATTTCTTTCTACGGATACTTCTGTCTGACTTGGATGCATGTTGCTGGAGAATACTCGGTTTAGAACCGAAGTAAAATGCTTCTTCCATTTCTTGAGTTGGTCCTCATCCGATATGAGGAACGAACCGTCTAAACCTTTCACTGGGTATTGAGTAGAGCGTCGCCCACCTATAAGCTCCTTGGTGATTCTATATTCGGCCCTGCTGTCGCACCTCGCTGCTGCTTCTTCTCCTTTTATAGCCAGCGCATTGATGTAGTTGCGCTTGTCACGTCGCACGCTACGCTTCACTTTTCTCATCTTCATGCGTTCTACGGATTATAGCTCGTTCGTCCTTGCTGCTGGAGTTGCTGCAATTCGTGCTCTTAGCTGTTTGCTCCGTCAGGTATCCTCGGACAGCCACGCCCTATGGCTTCCCTGCGATCGACCGACAATCCCAGTAGCTAGCAGAAGATTGTGATCTCGTACCAACCCCATGTCCGCTCATTGTCTGTAGACTACTTCTGAAGCGGCGACTGATGGCAAAACGGTCGATTTGGTTATAGGTTGCTTGCCTGTCAGTTGACACTCAGCTGATTTTATGGCAGGCTTTGTCCTCAAACATGGTATGACAAGACCATTTGCGTTGCAAGTCAACATAACATGTTTGAGTCCTTCGTTGTCGTTGCCTACATTGGCATTCAGGTCCCCCATCACAATGACAATGTCGCCGTTGGGTGTTTGGTTATAAACAGTTCCCAACTGGTTGTAGAAGATCTCCTTTTCTTCCTCAGAACCCTCCGTGCGGGCCTCCCTCCGTGAGGGCGTAACACTTCCGGATGGTCTTCCGGAATAGAGTAATACAGTGTTACCCGCATCTATACATCTTGTCTCACTTGCTCGCAATATGTCCAGCCTACATCGCAAGACCTCATGTTCCAATTAAAGGAATCTGGCGTTCTGAGGTCCTTCATTCTGAGAGTCAAGGAGCGTCTTCACGTTCCAAAAACCAATCTTAGTCCGGAGGCAATAGCCAAAGGTCGTCAACGTGTTATCATTCCTTATCCGAGGCATTGTGTCGGCTTCTGTATCCTTACATTTTCGTTAACGCGGATTGTTGTTACCTATGTGTGAGAGAGCTGTTGAAAATTGGCTCGAAGGAACCGAGCTGCTGCAGATCAAATTCCATACTTAACATTGCTATGTGCACTGCACATGGAATAAATTTCTGTCCGATTTCTCATTTATTCTGTGTTTTTTTTAAGTTCAAAATTGTTATGTCCTTATTGAAAAATCGTTTACTTACCTTTAGCCAAAGAAAGTCTTAAACTTTGACGACGGTGAACTAAATAAATAAACATCCTTGTGACAACTACCTAACTTCCTATCAAACCATGTATTCCTCTTGATAATCAGCCACTCCCTAATTGTCGAAAAAAACTTCCCCATATGTTGTAAATAACCTCTTTAACTGACTTAATTCATCTAATGCGCTTTGCTTCCTTCGCTCGAGTACCCTCCCATCAGGCTCACATACACACACCCAGGACCAAACAAAACAATGACTCTTGTGCCGTGTCATTGAACCGGTGTTATGTCCTTCCACTTCATCAATTCCAATGAATCGAGTTCACAACAAACAATGTGTGCCTCCCCCCTCCAACAGCCTTGTTGGGGAGTTTGAGAAATTGGAAAAGTCCTTCTCCCAGGATGTCCTCACAAAAACCCCCCCACCTTCTCTTATAAACAAAAAACAAAAACTCACATAATGACAAAATGGAAAAAGTGAGAAAAATATGCTCATCCCGATTATCCTTTTTCGGATCTCTAGCCACATTTGCTGACGCTGCTTACTGCCTTCCCAATCGTTGTCGAATTCGGTTTAAAATGTTTGACATTTATAAAACGTACTCACATTCAAATATTTGGCCAAAGTCCAGAAGGTTTTCAGCTATTCAGCTCGGAAGCATTTTAATTAATTTGAAATTCCTTGCCATTTCGGGATACATTTTCATTTGAAGTGAACTCATTTGACTGTGTCCTGCTCGGCCACAATCACAACAGCCTTGGGCGGGTGTTGTTTTTGTTTTTTGTTGTTGTTTCTGTTCCATAGCCAAAGCCCATAAAATATCTTCTCCGTTGATGAGATATGGTCGGTTTTGGAAGTTTAACCCTTTCGCAGGAGACATTCGCAAATGACGGTTTCCGTCGACAAAAACAAAATTTCGATGGAAATGTTTTCTTTATTTGTTTGCCAACAAAGACGAGGACTGTCGGGGATGGGGAACTGTCGGTGGGTGTGTTATTAATTTTGGGATTTGTGGAAGGTAGGGGATGGACGGAATCGGATTTTGTAATAATGGCTATGCCATGTTCTAAAGTGATGGGGCCTGTGCTTTTTGTGGAGGGATTAGTCGTGAATGGCAGATGAGTTGCTTAGTGTTGTTTAAACGTTCGGGATTACATATGGCCTTAAGGACTTTCTATTAAAGTATTGTCAAAACCATATGCGATGGAAGTTTCAAGATGCTTAGTACCTGAAGCCCCAGGTGACCCTAACACAGAGCAAATTTGTGCATCAGTTAAAGCAAAAGGCTTTCAAAGTATAGGTACTTAAAATTACCAAGAAATCACAGCCAAAAACTTTAAGGAGAGACCGAATCTTTCCAAACTAGTTACCAATCGTTGTCAAAACAAATACGATACGAATCGAATGGTACATTCCAAGTAAAAGTCTTTGAGGCACCTAATCGTAAGCTAGGTTGTCCTCCCACAAAACAATTTTGTGGAGTCACACTGGACAAAATTATAATGCAGGGAACTAGTGAGGCTGCAAAACGCAAGATTTCAACGGATGTAATGTGTTCTATTGCGTATCCAAGTAGAATGTCTAAATGCCAGGAGTGGCCCTCCTGATCCATCCCATTTTCTGATTCCAATCCAGCCCAAGTCTCAGGGTATTTGCTGTGTACTTCTGTATCGTCGTAGCCTCTGCATAGGTCTATGGTGCTAACTCTCATTCTTCAAGGATGTCTCGCCATTGAGTCGTGGTCTGTGAGGACAGCTATAACAAGGGTCAGCGGCGGTCTATTAAACGATAAAAGTTCTTTCGTCGTATCTTGTTGTATTCGGCCAAAAGTTTCCTAGAGACGTGGCTTGGTCTCAGTATAGTCCACCTTAAGCTGGATATGCTGTGATTTAGGACATGAGAAGACCGAAGAGCATTAGTATCAATAAGTTTATCATTAGGTACTGAGCCTTTCTTAGCTACCTAATCAGACATTTTATTCTCGTGGAAGCCCAATAGTTCTAGAATCCAGCAAATTATTTCGAGCAGATGGCTTTATTTCTTTTGTGTTCAGAGTGGTTTTGGCAAGACTCCATACTATGTTCACTTGGAACACCTTTGAGGCGGTGTTAATGACCTTACTATTTGCCCATTGTCTCTAGAGCGCTGGTCATTCCTATGCTCGTTGGAGATTGGCTGCTCAGGTTTATGACTTTTAAGGCATCGAACTGCGGTTAAGGTATTCAAGTATATTGCACTTTCATATCAATTTACGATCCTTTACGCACCCCAGGTATTATCCTTTGGCTGATGTATGCAATTAAGTCCCATTTAGTGTATATGAGTCACATATTCTCCTATTATTTGAGACTAGTTTGGTTTTTTGCTCGTTAACACCAACAGAGCTTATAGCGCAGTTTGAAGCAGATTAACGATTGTTGGCAGAAATGTCCTTGTCCCTAATATTACAACATTATCGCAACCCCCTTTGTAAGGATTTTATTTATTACTAGGTTCCAGATTAGTAGGGATAGGACTCCATCTAGTAGATGTCTAGTACTCTTTCTAGGGGTTGGAGTAGGAAAGATGATTGACTGCTTGGCCTAAAATCCTTTGCTATGGTGTGATTGGGCTTTCTCGCCTTGACTACTCTAGCAGCCTATGAGAATCGCGTGAATATTTCACGGAACGAGCTTGGTAGAGTCACAGGAATAATGTCTTCAAGTTCTGGTGATTTGTAGGGGGAAAAGGTGTCCAGAATGTGATCACCAGTTGTGTGTTCTACTGATGACCCTTTCTATGGGGTGTGAGTGTGGATAAGTTCTTTTTAGGTGACAGAACCGGAACAGTTTACAGAAGTTTTTCCAGGCTGCTCTATTGGCGAATGTCGTTCTCATTTTATAAGTCCCGGTTAATGGGAGATCACTATGGTGGGAAAGGTTCGAAACATGTCAACACAGAAGTTCTAAATAAAGTTCTTTCTAACCTGCAAGATGACAAGTACCTCTGTTATTTCGTTATCCAACCTGAGCTGTTACAAGTTTGAGTTAGTAAGGGACTTCATCTACCTCGGCTCTGATATAACCTCGGAAAGTAGTACCTCAGCAGAAATAGGACGGAGAATAACTCTTGCCAATCACTGTTTCTTTGAGCTAAGAAGGCAATTGAGTAACAGAGCCTTATTCCGAACAACTAAGGACACTCTTTATATGACCCTGATCATTCCAGTCCTGATGTATGATGCTAAAGCACAGGCTCTGTCCAAAGCGTATGAATTGATCCTCGGTCGCTTTGGAGGAAGAAATTTAACGAAGAACTATACGAGCTGTACAGCGACATAGACAAGGCAGTAGATGAAGACCTCGCCCTAGGTGGCGCGCACAAGTAGAAAGGGACCTCAACCGACTTGTAGCGCCATCTAAGTAAGTAAGTAACCTTAGCTGTCTAAGAAATAGGTCAGTATACAGGCGTACCCCCTAGGGTAGTGTACTGTCACCAATACTGTCATTGACCACTACTGTCCTAACCTAATCCAAGAAAGAGTCCAGCAGTAACCTTCACGACCTTATAGTAAGATGCCTGCAAAGTAAGTCGATGGAATATATTGGTTTTGGAGTTATTCTGTCAAAGACTGATATATTTTTGGTCTCAAGGATGTACCAAGGAGGAGTACACAGAGGTGTTTCCCGTCCAAAATTACTGGACACTATAGTATATTTCAGTCAAAGATTACAGCAGTTCGAAAAGACGCAACCGGAGGTTCGGTAGGATAGAGAAGCTGTAGAGGAGAAGAAGATATGATCCACCTTCTGTGGCTTTGTCCTGTCCTATCGGCACTGAATAAGAAAACCTTTACCGACTGGTACTTCTTAAAAGATTTTAGTGATCCAGTTAAACTGGACTAAAGCAAAATTGAATGCTTTGTGTTTGGGTAAAATTGGTCTCATGTCTGAGCAGGCGTAACTAGTTCCAGTGCTCGGTTCTTTCTTTTGTGGAAGCACGATTAACCTTTCTTTTGAATATAGTTTGCCTCTATTTGAGCAAGGGCAGCCCAACAATCGGGTTAATGCAAATAAGCCAAGTAAATGGTCAGTATCAATGGTCAATGTGGTTAGTTGTGGTATCAGATTTTGAGCCCATAGTCAGCTGGACAATATTCGAAGGATCAATGCAAATAAAATCGTATACAAAGACTCTGTTCACTAACGCTTCCTTATTAGAGAACCTAGTCGCATTCACACATTACACGTTATTCTGATATATTCACGATTCCCCAAACATAAACAAGAATCCACTGAGAGCCTCACCAACCTTTTGAACGCCCACTTCAAAAACACAACAAACATCCTCCTAACAATTATCCAAACAAAGACTTCTATTTCAGTCAACAGGTGGTAATAACGAAGGAAATTAATTGAACGTTTCTTTGACTCGTACACCACTATCCTGTCTAATTATTTTCACATTCTCCCATTTTCTCTATCATTAATTACCTAATCCTTCTGTGTCGTCACACACCCACATCCTTCGTCCTCGAACTGATTCAGCTTTCATTAGTTTTGATTTCGCCTTTCTTCTTTGAAAATGTTTTGAAATAATAGAAAAACTTTGATGATGAGATACCAATCCTTGCTACTTGCCTGAAAGGATTTAAATTGTTTATCTTTCCGCTTCGTGTGTACTACTCGTATTCCATAGAAAGTGTAGTGTGTCCTGTCTCGGGTCGGGTATCAACATAAACTTTCTTCTCCAACAGGTAAAACTTTGATTGCTTCTTGCAATTAACTTGTCTCTTAATGAAAAGATAGATTAAAAGTCAACGAAGTCAACTCCACTGTATACACCTTGGTGTGTTCGGGTGGGTGGACAATTTTCTACAAGAAACAATTGTTACAAGAAATCTATGGATATCTATCTAATCAAAACAGGTGCCACACTGAATAGAAGGCTTAGAGATTGCCAACGACATACATCACAGACAGGTTGCCTTTGATGTTGAAGGCAAATGCCAAATTACCTTGGCTTTGATATCACCCGAAACACGTAAGCCTGCTTTTGAATTCAAAAACTGATTTCATACCTTAAGGGTGTTATTTCCTAATTCCACTTAATTGATGTTGGAGCAAAGCTTTCGCAAGCCCCTAAGTGATATATCATGCCTAACAACGAACAAAGAGTTGAAATTTAAAGGCATCCAGCTCCTTTCTTTCTTTTCTCACAGGGTAACACAAAAAATATGTATACACTCGTACTCGTACATATGTATATATTCTCCTCCGATAGGAAGGCATTAAACGGTCAATTCTAATCCTCGGACCGAGCCAATAAGTTTTAGCAAAAACGAAAAGACTGAACGAGCTCATGATTTATATTGGCCTTCCCAAAGTTTCTTGTTTGTCTATTTCCCTTTTATTTTGTTATTCTACTCCATGAGGGATGAAGGCAAACAATTATAAACAAGCGACTACGTGCTTTGATAACTTCCGAGAAATATTTTTAACGCAGAGTCAATGGAAAGGAGTGCGAAAAAGGCGAAAATACTTTTGAAGAAATATGATGGAAGGATACGTCGAAATGGTCGAACTTATTAAATAAAAAAAAGTGGAATGGTTTACTTTTTCGGGAAAAGGATTTATCATCTGCGTGATCCTTTATTTCAAAATCGGCTTCTTGTATGAAACTAAAATGGAGGTGTCGCATGGCTGTGTACTGGGACACTATTATTATGAGGAATGACATCTAGTGACATCAAGATGCAAGATTACCTACATGTGTCCCCCTTCACTCGAGTCTTAAAATATTAACTATTTAAACACTTTATTGCAGTGAATCCCTCGTGATGTACTTGCCTTTGCTTCGACTGTCGTCTAAGCTTAAGCTAGGGTTGCATTAAGTAGCCAGATTTTTTATGACGTTTTAGGATTTCATCAATCTATTGTTACCTAACCTCCCATTCTCTCACACAATTCTTCATAGGTATCAGTACGGAAACATTTCTTTCCTAAGTGAGGTCAAGAGATGACCAAAAATCTTGCTTTTTTTCAAAGACAGTCTTGGAAATAAAGTAGTCAGCCTTTCTTTTTTAGACTAGCTTCGAGCTCATTGTCGAATTGGACTTCGAAGTGTGAATAAACATTATTAAACCTTTTGGTTGTAGGCAGAATATACATATTCTTTGTTGGGTTCCAGATCCTTAAGCCCACTTATCAATTCAGTCCAGGACGCATTTCTGCAAATTTGCTAGAGCCAGCATCCTGCAACCTGCGATTTCCTGATCGATCTTTCTTGTCTTCTCTAACTCGATGGGTACGACTCAATGATTTTCTTAATAGGGATCTTCTTGTCAACTTGTTTTATGTTTCGGATTACATCGACATTCAGCTCACCAGTTTGCAGTTGGATTTAACTACCACACTCAACTCATTGAGAACACGCCTCATTTTTGTTATGTTCGAACGGGCTTACAGACTATTTTTGCCTCAACAGCATAAGCATTGAGTTATAGTCTTTTCGAATGTTCAGGATGTTTTGAATAATTTGCGCGAACACAAATGATCCTAAGACATAGCACTATGGAAAGAGAAGAGGAGGAAAAAGATGCACATTGGTTTTAAATGTTTGTGGATGGTAATGAATTGTAAGGAGGGTAAACTGATGGGTTTTCGAAGAGTGACAGGGCGAGAAAACTTTTAAAGATGCTTTTCATGTGCATTATAGGTATACACCCAAGTTTAGGTTGCTTGAATGCCTCATGTGCATATATTCGTATATTGCTGCCAGATCAGAGGGAGTAATATACTTACTTCTTGTATCGTTAAAGGAACTCTAAACATTCCGCAGCATTGTTGTGAAATTTGCTTCTTTGCAGCTCGAGTTGTACCATCAGTTTCCTTTTGGTTTAATACTCCTAGTTCTGGTAGGAAGAAACGGTTTTATGCCAACATTTTGTGCATAATGCTTCAATCCCGGATGAGGCTGAACCTTAACTATCAAGTCTCGCCATTGGAGTTAATGTCTGAAATCCTAAGTAGGCAATAGAATTTTCAACCACCTAAAAGCGTTATGCGCCATCTTTCATCAAAACCGCAAAAGCCTTAAAAGCCTAAACATAGCTCGTCCGTATACCCAGCGTAACTGGAGCTTCAAAACCTTTACAATGCGAAAATCGATAAGTCAACGATGTATGCTCACTCTTGGACAAGAAGAAACATATACTTGCCGCAACGCATAGAAGAGCCCATACTCTCGAAAAACATTTAAGTGTTGTCTGGGGATCGAGCCTCGAAACCCTCGCTTCGCAGTCTAAACACCACCCACCGAATCCTTTCGCCAAAAAATCTGCAAAATTTTCCTTTTCTAAGGCTATTTCAAGGATTGAATCAGAGTTCGTAAGTCTTAACAGCCACGCCCACTTTTATTTTTGAAACAAGCTCAGATTCTCCCACTGAAATGGATCCGACTTTACATTCCCACTTTATAAGATCCAACCTACGTAAGAGATAAGAAATAATGGAGTGCTCCTACATTCTTCTGCCACTCCTGCGGGCATGTTCATCAAACATCATACAAACACTCACGCAAATACCCCAAATTACTGCCCGAATATTAATTTCATAAACACCTATCACGTTTTCGTATACTAGACCGGCTGAGTGCGGAGCATTATAAACGTGTTAACCATGTAGTTGGGAAAATTAAAAAATAGAAGAAAACATGAGCTACATCCGCTTAGAGTCCTCCCAGCAATTTGGCTCCAGCAGCAACATAACATCTCATGTTTATAAAACTCTCACTTCCGCTGAGTTAGTTTCACCTGGCTGGAGTCATATGATGATGGGGAGCCCAGGGCGGGTTGGGTGAGAAAACGGAAGTCAGCCAAGCCACTAAAGGGCTTTTTAAAAATGCAATTTCCTTTCGAGTTAATACAACCAGAGTACCGGGGCTGAAGCGAGCGGAGTGTTTAGTTTGCCGACCGCGCGATGCTTCCATCGTCTCCCAACTTAAAAGGGAGCCCTCTCGAGTTACCTACTCTCGTGTGCCTTCGAGGTAATTCGTTTGTTGGACAAGAATGGTAATACAGGATAGAAAGACTCGGGGAGAATCTTTTGTTCTTCGACTACAATGAGGAATGGTAAAACTTGTTTTCCTCAACCGGTCTGAGGAAGTTAAGGCGAGCGAAGAGGTATTGCGTTGCAAGTGTTCTTGCAGCAAATTAATAGCCACCTAGTTTTTAATGTCTACCACCAGTGGGTGGCGGTGGCGCTGGCTAAGGAAAAGTGATGGTTAGACAAAGGGGAGTTTTCCTTCCTTTCTTTTTTGTGTTTTTTTTTTTTTGTCTTCTTTACTTATTTGTGCCGCATGTAGCCGACG
Source organism: Xylota segnis (assembly GCA_963583995.1). Lineage (NCBI taxonomy): Eukaryota > Metazoa > Arthropoda > Insecta > Diptera > Syrphidae > Xylota > Xylota segnis. The sequence continues at coordinate 6,797,727 of OY757237.1, forward strand.
GCATGATTGTGGAGAGAAAAACTGTTTTTTTGTTCATCCCTTTTAATTATAAGTAAGTATGTCTAAGGAGAAGTCGTTAATATTCGCACTGCCATAACTTTAATAATTGGTTGCAGTTACTTGTAACATAATATGGAAATTTTTACACGGCGTGGGCAGAGGATACTTCGAGTCCTTAGTCGAACAAAAGGACGGTAAGATAATTAAGTAATTTCGCAGAAAGCCTGTCTCTTCCTGGAATTTCAAATCACATTTCTATACCCTTTTCTTTAGAGAAGCCTGTTGTTTTTTCTGTACATCCCCTCTAAAACTGTGTATAAGTGTGTGAGCAGACGCGATTTGAGTCCAGCACTCAAAAGTTAATCCTCCATTCCACAGGAGCAGGTTCCGTCGAAGAAAAGCTTTATTTTACGACAACAGAGACCAGAGCCAAAGAGATTCTATGGCCAAGCATTAAATGCATAACCCACAGAGTCAAGTGATAGTTCTCGTCAGATGATCTCTTAATTTTACGATTCCAATGAAAGTCTCTTCATGCCAAGTGGAGGATATACACATGAACGTATGTAGTAGCACTCATGACTGCGTTTGATAACTTGGCCAGTGCCGCCTACAGGTTGTCGGTGTTTAAGCACCAGTATCTGGTGTTAACATCCGTCTCACAGGCGATTGGCCAACAATTAATACCGAATGTCTACACAGCATCTATAAATAAATTTGCAATTTAATCGATACTCATAAACAGCACAGTTTTGGTGGGAACTGGCTAGAGCCAGACCACCCGAGAAGTTGTCGCAAATAATTAAAGGTCATTGAGAATGGTGACACGTTGACATCATAAATCATGTTTAGTCAACCGATGGATAATCTTTGACTTAAGATGGCCTTTTTGTTGGTTACGTGTTTGCAGACGTAGCCATTGGTTGTGATTTATGTTTATAGACATTGCGTACGTGCTTGAAGATTGCAAATGGCCAAGAGCTCTCTTTTTGAGGCGACGGGGGTCTCTGTCTGGGAGGGATACACATATGGAATTGTTAATTTCGTAAACGATATTTCATCCCACCCCCTGTGTTGGCTTTATTCAGAGGACTTTAATTTGTTTTTGGTTTTCTTCAAGACAAATGTGGGAGGAGTGTACGAATAAATGTCCAGCATCCTTGTGAGAGAAGAGGAACAAAGGACTTGAATTTTCATTGAGACAATGTTTCCACAGTCATTTGTGCTTATGACTACTTATGTCGATGTGTGTTGTAGGTGTTAGGTCATAGATCAAAGTTGTTACAAGCACTTTACGTCCCTTCCAGACACTGGTTTCATCAATACTGCAATGATTTCAGTTCTTTTACCTTTTAAAGCATCTTTTATTCTCGTTTTAAAGATACATCGACTGAAGAAGAAGAGTTTCAGTAGGGACATAACAATTTTGTCATACAAATCCTGAAACGTGAGTCAGGACTTACATTTCTACTGTGGTGTAATTCAAGAGCGAGCGATGTTTAGAAGCTATTGAAAATTTCCAACAAAATTCTGAGTCGCTAGGAGCTCTTATTCCAAATTTCAATCTCACTAATCGTCCCACCAGACCGGCTGTGTGCACTGTAGTGAATCAATTCTAGGCAACAAACTCACTACTGAATGTTTCTGCGCCAGTGAGGCAAAGCACGGGTCGAAGTACGGAAAATATCGCAGCCATAAATGTTTCATTTCAAAATGACCCAAATCAGTCGATTCCACGGCATTCACAGGAATTCCGAATCTCCCTGTCCACATTGTGGCTAATTTTGGTTAAAGATTTGGGCGAACACTCTTCCAAATTCAATTTAATTCAAAAACAAAAGCCTTTTGATCATTTGAAGTCCCAACACTTCTTCGATTGGACTCGACAAAAGTTTTAGGAAAATCCTGAGTTTCATCGAAAAACCATCTTCAACGATGAAGAGGTCTTTTATGACTTTATGGCTTTGGCAACAATCAAAATCTACATTATCGGACTGCACTTAGCCCACATGTGTTTCAGGACTTCATTTCATCCACAAAAAGGTGTGAACTTTATGCCAAGGGTGTGATTAGACCATATTTTGTTGTCGCTAGAATGGTCGACATGTCCATATCACGTTAGCAGATTATTTTTAGCCAGAGTTGAATATACTTTTTATGTGGTTTCAACCAGATGGTGCCACATGCTTCACAGCTGGTCAAACAATTGATCTATTGAAAGCGAAGTTCGCTCGATATTTGTGGAAGAGTGGTGAAAAATTAGTTCCGCAGAATCGATCGGTCCACACGCGCTCGTGGTGGTCATATGAACGAAAATGAATTTTGTACTAAAATTTAACATATGTACCACATTTGGTTTAACTTTCAGCCAATAATCTCAATTATTCTGTATTCCATTTAAAAACAAAATTGTTATGTGCTTATTGAAAAACCCTTTGTTAGGTTAAGATACTGCGAATTAGCTCAACATGTGATGAATCTTTTCACTAAGTCGAGGTCAATCTATAGACCTACATCCAGTTGAAAAAGTTTTCTTGCTAACTAACTGTACTTCCAGCTTCCTTTTACTTTGCACTACATAACGAGTTTGAGCTACAAACAGCATTGGCTTCTGGTACTACGTCCTGATACCTCCACTGCTGAAGATACACACACGTAACTTTAGAAACTTTAACTATTGTGTCTTATGCCTTGAAAATCTAGACCAGTCGAAGACCATAGCCAGACAACACACCTGGGCACATATGAACTGTGAATCTGAGTCAGAATCAGTTCACCGACGAGTTGCTTTTGTCCTTACTGACTGCTTTGTATGAGCTAACTTGATGCATGCCTGCTAAACGACCTCAGCCAGCCAGTGCTCATTTATGGAACTGAAAGCTCCTAAACCAACCTATTTTCGTTATGCATTTTAAAATGGTTTTAGGGGCTTGTTAGCTGGTTCCTAGAGTTGGTCGAAGAATGCTTTCCTGAAGGTTTGATGCCTAACTCTGCTGAAACTTAGACAATCGCCGCAATTTCTTCATAGGTCTGAGCTATTGAACCATATTCTATAAAGGTGGACCAACATTGGGTTGTGGCCTGTGAGGACACCGATGAGTAGAGTCAGCTGTGGCCCAGGATTCGGTTGTTAGAGAGGATTTGCTTGAGGGTTTAGCTACAACAACGAAGCAAATCTGATCAGAAAGAACAATTTCCTTGTAAAGTTAACCTCAAGTCATGTGCTATATGCATAACGTATTGCATTTACCAGGGAAATGTTCAACAATTCTGATAGTTAAACTCTAATCCAGGATAGAGAGGGCCTTCAGTTTATCTTGCACGTACCTCGTAAGGCTCAAAATTCTGCAGAACTTCATCGATTCAGCGATACCAGAAATTCACCAAGAAAATTACCAGAAATAAACGTCAAAATGACGTGAGAATTTTTCCCAAACTGTTGACAGCGTTGCCATCGAGTTTTTGGATCCAAACGTTGACTATTTTCTTTAAACGTTATATGCATTGCTCGTCAACTCATGGACCGTATGTCAACGTTGACCTGATGGGTTTTTCTGCCTTGACTTGACTCGATTACTTTTCAGGTATTTTGCACAAAGCAGACACAGTACATATTTTGTTTCAGAACATCAAAGAGAGTTTTTAATGAATTTTTCGAAAATGCTTTGTTAACTTTAAAAATAATTGAATTTTTTAATTACAGCACGAATGAGATGGTGTCTCAAGAGTCGTGTCCTGCTGTGTCCAAAAAGAAGGCAAGGGCCAGTCCTTTAGGTGTTTATGTGTTCTTTTTGGGCAGAGACGTAATTTTAATTTACTATTGCTTTATGTTTTGAAAATGTTTATATCCTTGACAGGGATAAACGATTCCAAGGGTTTGATAGTAGCTAGGCTATCAAAGAAGTTGCGGATATTTTTAGCAGATATCACGTTTTCCGTAAGCCACTATAGAACTCCTTTGATTGTCAAAATTTCCACTACGAACAAACTACAGTAATTTGGAAGACGCAACGAGAGCTTAGGATTAAGATTGTCAGAGAATATGCGACATGACACAATCTTTGGACTATCTCCCTCCCTGATAGGATAGAACATGATCTGCGTATAGTCATTGCCTGTACAGACTTGATGCTTTTCATCTTTAAAACCAAAATATATGAATTAACGCTTCCTCGACTAAACAGTCAGCTACTCTCTCTATCATCCAATACTAAGTTCCTAAAGGTCTTCCTAGATCCTAAACTTAAATGAAAACTGAACATAGACCAACGTAAAAGAAACCATGCAGAGCAGAAAAAAACCAAATGGACTGCGAAGCCTTTTGAACACAGTAGTATTCTGAACCATCACCACAAAGTATTTCATAAAGCGATACCTACAAGAAAAGACTAGCAAGATGGACAGCTGATCTCAAAACCTTAAAAACTTATTAACGCTTCCAGTGTTTTGATATCATATTGCTATTTTCATTGATAGCCAAACTGCAATCAAAGCCATTTCCCTCGGTATTCACGTCATCCAAACTAGTCCTAGAATAGAAAAAGGAGCTGGATGGGCATTATATGATATCCCTTGTCTTGGTTTCTCGACACACCAAAGTTGATGGCAACGAACATACTGAACATACTGACAGGCGAGGATTAGCCCGTTATTAGTTCATACCTCGATCAGAGCAATTAGGGCAAACATTTTGTCAATTTTTCTTCGAAAAGCCTACCGTTTTGGGCTAGCAAACTGTGGTCTATCCAGAAAGACGTGGCCTAGCTATAACAAGAGTAAACCACGATAACCAATACGATATCACACGAAATTGCTACGAAAAAAGAAACAATCGCCCACTTCATGTGCACTTGCTTAACACAAGGGCTATACAAGAAGAACTAGGCGAACCCTCCTTTAATTCATTTTAGGAGATCTCGGGTAAGAAAATTGCTGAACTAGTCCTTTTCTTAAAATCTCTCAATCACATCAATATCCAGCTCTTATGCATCATAGCATTAATTGGGTTCTGTCAACAGAACCATTACTTCTACCTACCATCAACGGTCAACGTGTTAACCCATGAAACATTGGCAATCACCCGATTGACGTGAGATAGTTCAAGAATGTTCCAATTTGGGACAATTTTTCACGTCATTTTGACATTAGAGTGTCAATCCATTGACTTATTGAGTTGACCATGTAATAATAGAACGTGAAGGCTCCGAGTCATGATCTTGAATGATTGGAACCACTGTGTTATCTTCTGAAACTGTTTCTTAAAAGCAAGATATCCCGATGCCATTACCCCTAACCTAGAGGACCAGTTCCAACGTAAATGGCTGTCACTGGTTTTCCTAGTCAGTGGTTATCCTATTCTTACAACGTCTAACTATTAATCAATATAAGTTTGATTGTAAGATGGGGCATCCAAACCCTAGAAACAATCAGATTTCGTCCAGTGGTCCATTGTGCTTTCCGGTAGGTTTTGTTTTTCTGGTGCAGAGTTTTAGGCGCCGTGGTTTAAGTGGCACTATTGGACTACAGAGCGAGAGATTTCATTGAATTTCATTCTCGCGAACATCTGACAAACATTCAAGAGTACAACTGCTATGAGAAAGCTTCCCAAATAACAAATAGTCCTTCAGATATGGCATTCAACAGTAGAAACCCTTCCCTTTATGCAAAGAACATAGCACACTCAACAGGAATAATTGCCAGAAGCTAGACTCTGTGTCCCATGGACATGTAGGCTCAAAAAAAAATTCAATTTTTTGGTTGCTTGTTCTTTCTTTCCTAGATACTTGGATTGAATACCATTAAAGGAAGACAAGAATCACCAATTCTTTCCAATAATTTTGAGCCATTGTCGGTTCAGGTGGTTTCTCCATCAAGAGCGAGTATCCTCCTCAATTGAATTAAAAATTTCTGTGATTCCATAGGTAGGTTCACGCCTCCGATAAACAGTGAAACGTGTTTTAATATAATCCAGTTTCGACTTCAATGGCGGTGCTGCCACGATTCGTTTTAAATAAATTCATATTTATCCAAAGGATCGTAGCTTCCTACGACGCCCCAGTTGAAATCATCTCCAAGAAACAAATCCGAAAACACTTTATTTGTTCCAGTTGTACACTCCATGTCTTTGTCTAATTTCGATCCCCAGCCAACCGCACGACTGCTACAGGCTACTCCGGTAGCTACTCCTTCGTCCATCCTCCTAAGTGCAGATAAATAACACACTTTATGTCCTTTCTATGCCGACAATACCTCTTGTCCGTGAGGTTTTTCCGAATAGCCGGCTAATAAATATTGTTGGGGATTTCCAGGACTCCAGATTTGAGTTGAATAAACGAGTACCTTGAACTGGCCCCCTTCGCCGGCGACCGGTTCAAGTCTAAGGCTGGATTTGGCCACTTCAAGCAAATGAGGGTTTATTTTGGTTCCAGCGAGGGGGTTGGAATAAACTGGCCCCATCTCAAAATTTAATATTTCCCCACACACAACGTAATAGATGCATAAAGATGTTTGTAGTGGTGCGGGGAGCGCCAGGATATCCTTGCCTTTGTTTTTCTTATTCTTATTCTTCTTCTTCTTCGAGGAGGAGAATGTATTTGATTTTGGGACGTAACGGACAAATTTATCTTTGCCAGTGGTTGGTGTCTTGCCACAGAAAATAGCGCCCCACTCTACATTGATTTGTTTGTGTTGGGGAGGTGGCAAGGAGGCGGCTGAGGCGTGAACCCTCATTAAAATAAATTACACGAGATTCCTCTTCGGAGGTTGTTTTCAGGGGAATTTACGTTCTTCGTCGAGTAAGTTCCTCAGAGCCCGGAATTATTGTGGGAATTCTGTCGGCTGGTGTTGTTATCACTTCATCTCGAATTAAGCGGTGATCTTTTTCGTTTTGTTCTTCCTTTGGTCCTGCAGCGGTGGTGGATTGAAATATTTGAAGAGATTTTGCCTTCACAGTCGAAGACGAGTGGTTGGTGTAGGGAAGGCAGAAACACCTTGTTTTAATTTAGTTGATTTAAATCGGTGATTTGTGGTAATATCTCAGTTATGCATCGGGTGGTGGCAGGAGAAGACGGGAGCTTTTGTGGGGCATTTATCAATGTGGTTACATGGGATTACTTTTCATGCAATTTACGATGTTGGCGGCTGGTGGCTGGAACAATGAACAATTGCAGAACATTGTGATGACATGATATGAACATGAATCAAAGGGAATTCGGAAACATTCCACCCAATTGGGAGGCATTTGCGGAATACAGACTAAATTTATGTCCTTAAGGATTGCCGCAAGTGAGGGTATCCTACAAAAGCCGATTCAACATCAAATATCTTTAAAGTTTTAAAGTATAGTCTACGAGTATGTCGTATATTTTTTCGAGTCCACCGTCGAATGCAATGACTGACATGTTAAAGGATTGTGATGTTTACCACCTATGGGGATGGTAATACTCATAATACTGCGTTCGATGATGCAGTCTATGAGAAGACCATCTCCTGGATAGTTTTCGTGGAGTTACCGGGTGTATCTTTCAAAACTTCTTCAATTTTTTGTGAATGTTCAAACTGCCAGAATCTACACAAAGAAACGAGAAACTTTTAGAAACCGAAAAGGTCTGACGGTGCGACCACCGACTTCATGTTGCTTCACGACGAAATTCACGTTGCATGTGTACAACTGAGTCCGAATGCTAATAATATTTTTTAATAATTTTCGCATGTTTGGCAAGCATGGAATGATGCGCGATAGAATGGCAAGCCTTACTGACTATTTTGACATCTGAATGTCATTGGTAACTTTGACAGCTGCTGCAACATAATAGATGGAAAACATATCATTACTATCTAGTCACCCTTTAGAATTATGCTGAAACTAAGGGCGATACCTTTAAGGTACATTCACATTTCACCGACTTGCGAATGTAAATATTTTTGACATTTCATTCAAAGTAACTTTTTTCTGTTTGGAGCAATCTGTGAATTTTAATTGTCTTTACCGAGCATCAAGAACGAAACAAAATAAATAACTTTCGCTAATGATTTGTGGAATATGACGTCTTACATGTGAGAAATGTGAATAAAATTTGACAGTTTGCAAAGAACATTCACTTATTTACCGAAAAATAAACAAGTTGTCATAGGACTTAAGTGCATAACTCAGTTGGTAGAACCAAATACTTGAAGAATACAATCCAAAGAATTTTATTTTATTTTTACTACATGGAATATAGAAAAAATTTAACTTATTCAAAAATTAACTACAAACCACGCCCACTTTCTTAGACCTTCTTTGTCAGAAGAACAAGACTTGAATTCCAATGTTTGAAAACTGAAAACTCATATCATTAAGGTGATAGTATGTCAATTAAAGACTACAACTTTAGGCTTCACTTCTCATTAAGTAAACAAGGTATTGCTTTTCAAAATAAACTTTGAAGGACTGAGACTCAAAAATATGACTGCCCACTGCCCAATACACTACGTTTAAGCTAGGATTAGTTGCTGGTACAGGATCATTTTAATAAATGCTAATTAGCGCTCGAATCTCCGCGTTCTTGTTTCCAACGTTTCCTGCTCTTTCTTAGCCTTTTTTCTTTGTTGACAATAACACTTTGACATGTGGATAGCATTCCAACTTTTGACGTTACTTGGAATATTTCAGAACTTGTAGTTAATATCGGAAGTTTGCATTGTTGATATTAACTTCAATTTTCGGTGTATGTTCTTCTCGGTTATACCGTCTTCAAAGAGACTGAATACACGTGAAACTTCCGTTAAAAAGGAATGACAGGAGAGATCAAGACTCCGTATTTTTACAGGGCCATTTGCCAGTTACGAAAAGTGGCTTCCACTTCTTTATTAAAACAATTGTATAAACTTAAGTTTAAAGATTTGTAGATTATAGATGTAGATTTGAATCAATAAAATTCGGTCGCGAAACTTTTGGAAAATACCCATCTACAAGTGCGCTCCATTTAACTCTGAAATAATTTCCTAATTTAAGGTCAAAAAAGGCCAATTCTGGTAAATTCTTGACAAGAAACTCAGCTGAAAACTCAATATCGTAGAATGTTTTACGAATGCCACTACACTTGTACACTTTTCCACGAAAGCAGTAGTAGGTAGATGATGGCTAAAGCCACGAATTACGTGCTAGTTCTAGTGTATCATCAGTCCTATATTATTGTATAAGCTGGTCGTGTCATGGACGTCTTTTAAAAAATTCATTCATCGCATACTATACCTTATTTGGATGGGCGAAGCTGTCTCTAAAGGAAATTGCATTGAAGAGCCTAGCTTTGCGTTAACCTTGTCAAAGACTCTAACAAAGCTCTACAGCACTTTAGTAGCTCTTGCAAATCTTGATTCTTCTAATAGCACAATGGATCTCTGGTGGTCTAAGTAAGGATACAACATAAACCTAAGCCATCTCTGAAGCAGAGCAACTGGCCTCCACCCATTGCTTTCATTGGTATTTCGTTTCTGGACAAATAATAAATTGTATCCTTTGGAAAACAATTGTTCAGAAATTCGCATTCGTATTTGCCTTCATTTAGCACAAAGTCTTCTCAATTTTGATTCTTGATGTGAAATGTGATACAGTGGACGTCGCTCATAACGACTTCGCATTTTACGACCAGTCGCACATAACGTCCACTTTTCTTTCATTTAGTTGGTTTTATATAACCACCGCTGGTTAAAATGACTTTTTCCGAGTTCCACTGTACTATGTCCTTTCTGCTGATATGACTACGGAGCCTGCTATCTGGTACTGTCACATCAATGTTTCTATCAGTGGTTTCGTTTTTTGGAGACCAGTGTGACTAGACTTAAATTTATTCACCCATTTGACAGCGAATGTGCGAATTACTAACAAACTGTTTTCAAAATATTAATAAGAACGCCATTGGCAATTTTAGTATTCCAAAAGAACAGAACTTAATTTATCTATCAATTGTTATAAAAAAAAAAGTTGTATTTCAATTAGTTTTAGGGAAAAAATTAACCATTTTCAGAGAATAAGCGAATGCTTTTTGCAAACTGTCAAAGTTTATTCGCATTCCACACAATGTAGAACGCAATCCACATTCTCGTGAACAAAACATTCACGCGAATGTGAATGAAGTGCCAAAATTGGTGAATATTTGCTTATTTGCATTCGCAAGTTGCTGAGATGAAAGTCTGTTGACGACAACTAATTTTATGGCGACCTGATATTCGTAGTCCATTTCAATGAGAACGCACATCGGCCATCTTAAAAAGTCACGGAACTACTTGACAACTAATATCACCCCATCGTGTGAAGGTAAGATGATTCATGGTATATTCCTGTATTAAATCCTTTTTTTTCTAAATACCCTGCTACCACACAATACACATAAAGTTGACCAAGTTATACCTCCTCAGTGTTTGCGCATAAAAGTGTAAACTTACAATAAAATTCACTTAAAGTGACAAGCCCGTTTCCCGTTTATATTTCTTCCATAACCACAATGATTCGTTTTATAGTAGTTACAGTCCAAGGCGGAGGCACTGCATAGTTTCGTAGTTTTACTGTTTTGTGGCTTGGCATGTGCATTGCCAAGAAAAGAAACCAGGACATAACCAAACTCAAATAACATTCCTATTCCCGGTGCAATTGCAATTTTTTACTCATTTTTATGCTTCCACAGCGGTTGACTATACCAGCAGCAGCAGCAGGACAAACTTCAAGTGCCGTTAATGATATTAAGAAATATCCTCTCTCTCTCTCCCAGTAATGTAGCTCGAGGTGTGAGTCCTTTCTCTCTGCCTTGCAAGGAAGATAGTTTCCTCCACTAAGGGATATGATTACACTAAATTGTGGAGACCCTTCCATTGTGGGAATGCTTTTAAAAAAGGTTAATTTACAGCACGCATTTGATGTGGCACTAATCGCTTCACATTCTGAACTGAGACACATTTTGAAAGGGACTTGCTTTTCTGAAAAGGCTTAGTCTCTCCATTGAATAACCCATCAACAATGCCTCTCTCTGGGAACCGATTAAAATGGAATTTCAACTGACGTTAAATGCATTTCCACTTCTATTCGTATTAAGAATCACACCAGCTCCACCACCACTGGTGCTTATTCAAGAAGACTATAAAATTGTACGTTCTTGGCCCAGGAATTGACTGGCAACCTCGTCCCACATGCTGGGAGAGCTCTTATAGTCGAGTCGAGTGGTCGCTTGCCATTGTGTTTGAAGGACATTGTGGGTGTGTCCTGCGAAATGCGGAAAATAATAGTTTTTTATTGCTTTGAATTCCATTTTATGGTCCAAAACAAAATTCAAGTTCTAGTCGTTAAGTCTTTTGGGTTTACTCCTTCGGGTTTGATTTTTCTTAAAAGTTGGGCGTTCCTACTTTCTTTTTGGCGAATTTTTTTTTATGCATGAGACACGAGTTTTGAAATAGTTTTCTTCAAGTTTAACTTAAGTTTTCGAAGGGAAAATGGTATGTATTAATGGTATTTCGAAACAATTCTGAAGGACCGGAGCATATATTTCAAATTCCCGGGTTTGTACGAACAGTGGCACAGTCACCACAGGAACAACGCTGAATATACCCAGTACCTTTGACGGTTTAGTACTGCATTGAATTGCGTCCAACACCAATTAAAATCAGGCTTCCCAAGGCGAAGGAACTGCCGAGTCAAGGAGCGTTCAAAGAGCCGAAAACAGACAAGTAATATAAGAAAGACTCCTAATCAGTTAGAACTGACCCGCCCAGAGTAATGACGAAGTGACAACAAATAGATTTACCTGGAAGAAGCTAGTAGAAGTTCAGTAAAAGTCCAGTATAAGTTCATCCGGAAACGGACAACGAAAGACATGCAAACATTTTGCAAGAAGGACATATCTATGCTACTGGGACTCATATCGCTGAGAAACTTTGGGATCACTCCTTCGGAGACTTAACTTGAATGTTTCGCCTGTTTGTGGAAAGGTTTGAAGCGCTAAAAGGACATGAAACTATCCGTAAGGACGGGTTCAATGTTTTTGTTAAAGGATGACAAAGTAAGTGTTGGTTTTTGAGTTCAAAACGGCCAAGTATCGACGGCCTGCCCTTTTTTGTAGCATTTGCTAAAAGTTTCCACAAAAATGGAGGATACCATGGCCACTTTCCAGCCCTCAGCTAGGTATACGTAAATGACTAGACATTTACCAATCGTTTCAGACTATAACTATTTTACTTGAACTTCAAGCCTGAATAGCTTATAAATCTTTACAATGAAGGTACAAGTACGTATGGCTTACCATAGAACTGAAGCCTAGATTAATCAATGGATAGCTAGCTGGATAGGAAGAACCAATTTGTTGCCTGTTTCCGGTTAAACTCATCTCGTAAGAGTATTCGATCCACGACCACGTGTACGTGTAGGCAGATATCTTGGTATCTTCCATCAATAACAAGGAAATATTGTGAGGAGATTTAATCTTGACTGTCCCCCTCTTAAGAAGTCCTATGCAACAAGCATCAAGTGGTGAAGACCAGTAGTATCGATGCCAAGAAGCCATCAACGTTGCGACTGATGTGCTGGAAACTTGCCTAAAAAGAACTCGCTGCATAGAAACCTAGCCGACGCGATCTCGAGAGCATGAGAAGCGTGTGATCTAGGAAATAAGAAGGTGGTACTTCAGGAAGAATGTTTGGAAGTATTACTAACAGGGGAAAGTAAAGATGGAGAAGAAATCCCCGCAGTTGAGTTGGAGTCGCTGTTGACATGAAAAAACCACGCCGAAATGGCAACAACGACCTAAATTTCGTTGTCAGGAAGAATGAGCCATTCAATCTGGGCGATGAAAATCCAAACATATCAGTCCACTCGACCAGAATGAAGTGAGGATAGCAAAGCTACTGGGCCGAACGGACTACGGTTCAAACCAGCCAAGGATAACTTAGTGGAGAACATACGCAAATTCATATATAAAATCTGGTCGGATGAGAGAATGCCTGATGAATGGGTCCTTAGCATCATTTGCCTGATCTACAAGAAGGACAATGTTTAACGGGCATTGACACTGGTATAATTTCTGACAACAGCTGCAATTCGAAACCAAACGAAGAGTTACCCTTGCCAATCGTTGTTTCTTTTGCTTAAAAAGAAATCGAAGCACAAGGCTTTATCAAGAAACACCAAGGAGACTCTACATAAGATCCTGATCATCCCAGTTCTGTTCCAAGGCTGAATCGATATAGATCATCAGAAAAGTATGCATCAGTCGTCCATGAGGGTTTGGACATGTAGAGCGATATCAACACTCCTGCCAGAAGAGTCCTCCAAGCCTAAGAGGGCCAATGCAGTAGAAGAAGCTGGGGTGGAAAAGGACCTCAACCAACTTAGAGTGCGCAACTAGAGGCAGTTCGCTAAAGTCCGCCCTAACTAGAAAGTCTTCTTGGTTAAGGCCCAGGTCCACCCTTGACAGTGGTGCCACATAAGTAAGTTAGTATATATTAGATCCTCCCAGTAAACTTCAAAAAAAGGATCTAATTCTTCTACCAGATAACTCTTCCAGGTCGTCAAGAGAGAGCTGGTCGGTAGGGTCAGTTAGAGATTCTTTCTCCCCGGCTGCATTGCCTCCTATCGACCAAATCCCTGTGGAAATAGCTTTGATTCTTTCAATAACTTGTCCTGATCTGCTGTACACAGTTCATTTGTTTTTGATTTATTATAGATCTGAGGTTGATTAGATCTAAAAAGTGATGTTCGTCATTGAATTGGAGCATGATTGGTTGAGCTCCTTCTACTATTGCTCTACCAGTTTAAATGATCCTTAAGCGAAAGGATACATATTCAGTTTTACCGGAGTTTAAGTCCTCAATCACTGCTCCGTTCTTTCCAAAGTAGAATTTGGTTTTTGCAGGATTCACTCAAAATCACTTCTCGTGACTCATGAGAAAGACTTCAGTTGTTTAGAGGAACTTCTTTAGACTAACAGCTCCTCTAGTTTGGTTCACGCCACGGAATTGATATCTCCTAAATTCTGCAGCAAGGAATGGAAAGAATTCGTTCTCAAGCCGGGGATAGTGTGTATGATATCAGTCTTGTCTTGTTCCACTGTAATTGGCTCTCGCTATAGTCTGGAACGTACATAGGTGTCTATCGCAGAAGCTCTTCTTAACAGAGATGGGCTTGTTTGCTTTCGAGCCTGGAGTATTCTTTAAGAACATGATAGATAGACCGTATTCCATCCAGGTTTGCGTTGAGTGTATCTAAGGAAGGGATTGGGTTGAGAAGAAGGTCCGTTGTGATACCACTAAAGGAAAAACATCACCAACTCCAGAGACATGCAGGATAACCGAAGACAAAGCACTAAACCAGTTCAACCCGATGACGCAGCTCTTTATTCTGCTTAAGTCTAGTCTAGCTAGATCGTTGAGATCTGTAAAGAAGTACTCGCCTAAGGTTCTCCTTCTATGAACGGATAGAGCAGGACAGGTGCACATTAGATGTGCCATAGTTTCCTCCTCCTCCTCGTCTCCTACAGCTTCTAGAGAAATCGTTGAAGGACGCACCGAGTCTACTAGCATGCTTGTCTACCATACAGTGTCCCGTGAGCGTACCAACTTAAAAGTTTTCCTGAAATTCAGCTCTGGCCTAATTTGTTTGGAAGGGCAATAGATCTAATGGATACATTCTAGCATTTTCACCCAGTCTTTGTAGGATTACCAGCGGCTTTGAAATCAAAACAAGAAAGACAGTTTGAAGGAATTATTCCTTTAACACCATGGAATAGTGGGTTAACTAGGTACGGGGGCCATTATAACATTTAAGGGGACTTGCTGAAGGAACAAATCCCATTAACTTAAAGACAATCAACAATGCACTGAGTGGTGACCCTTTTAGCCTAACCAACCATTGTTCGTCCATCAGGAACTACTCTGTCACTACACTCACCCAAGGCATGTGGCAACAAGAGCATTTTAACCTCATCCCAGAAGCCTCCCACTTTTACCAGTAATTATTTTCATTGAGAAGTAATTATTTTCCCTATCACAGGAGTGGTACTTTCACTTCCTGCTCAAGATGCACCCAATTTACATAAAATGTTTACGAGAGAGAAAATTATTTTATACGAGTATAGAAAATCAATCAATTTTCCTGATGAGAACACGGCAGAGGAGCCTTCGATCCTGCACAGGTACAGAATTCCCCGAGCCACTTACCCCACTTAACCCGCGTATCCTGCCGTTCGCCCGTCTTCAGTAGGATTTTGTGTGCTAGTGGCGGCACGTAATTATATCCAATTATTTATGACTTCCACTCAATTTCGATGCGCCGCCCGTCGTTGTCTGGGCAGAATCGAGCGGGGTGTGTTCATAAATGTATTAAGTTGCACTTGAGCTGCACTAATGGGGATGTAAGTATCGAAGGATATTCGATGGAGATTTTGTGGTAATAACGTCTTAACGCAGACTTACTGCGATAGTTAATGAGATGTTCACTCGTATTATGGTTTTTCTTTCGCTTTCCGGCTTTAAAATTTAAAATTGAATAGAGTGGCCTATTCAAAGGGGGAAACCAGAGCTTAGCGAGGTGATGAACTGTGCCCAGAAAGCCGTCGGATTTGGGCAATTTTCAAAAATTAAATTAACCACACGAGAGTCATATAAAATAACAATCATTTGCATAAATTTAACACTCCATTTGACAGCGAATGGCCAGTGCACTCCGACTAAATAGTGAATTCAAAAATTCATGAGCTGTCCATGGGACAAATACATTTGAATGGGGATTTTCGAAGAATTTATGCATCCCACATGTCATCAGCAAAATATTTTCTAACAAAGGAGAGGTTTTGAAATATAAAAAGCATTGCGGACTGCATTCCGGTTATAAATCCTCTCTCGGCCGATACAAGCGAGCGTTGTTGTTCGTTTGTCGGGCTGGACCCCGGTGTTGGTTTTTCTCTTTTTTTTTTTGGGTTTTTTGGCGAGGACCGTGGTCCGCAATTGTGGTACTTAGATTTATGGTCTGCACTAGTCTGACATTCCCTGTGCGAAGTGACTGCAATGAGTGAATGCAAAGAGGGGCGGGGGGAGTTGATAAAAAATCGCTTTCTTTCGCACAGTGACACGGAGCAACAAAGGCCGGCTTCGGGTGCAATGAATGACCTTTGGTCAGATTCAATTGGCACTTTGATTTGTTGGTCAGGATAATTCAGAATGCTGGATGAATTAACAATTTTGGTTTTTGGCTTTATTTGAACGTGCAGCCCAAAGTAATAAATGGTTTGTGTTGGGTGTACTGTGATGGTTGAGGTGACCTTATTCTATTACTGCAACATTCGGACATTTCCAGGAATTGTCAGTTGGTCAAGGGTATTTCGTACAATAGCCCCGTTTAATGCTATGTCTGTAGAACACTTCTTTTGTAATACTTTTGGATGTTAGTCAAACGATCGCGAAAGGTAGGATGCTGAAAAACTCGTTGATGTTGTCTGGAAAATGAATGGCGAATTTCTGTTTAGTAGGCCAATCGTAAGCTATGAAGTAGGGACAGTCCGAATTCTTCACAGTTCAGGGCAGAAGTGCGGTAATGCTTGCTCCCTTCACATCGGATCCATTGTACATCTTCGAAAGAGCTGAGAATATTCTAGGACGATTCCTTAGTTAGTAATTTTTCCAAAACAAACATCATTTCAAAATCGTAATTCCATTTCTGAAACTCAGAAGGGCAGACTAGTCCCACAATCATCAACCAATAATGAGTGAATGAAGCGATCTTTGTGGAAAGAGGCCTACACGGACCAATCTTGGGCATGGAGGCCAACCCAAATAATGCATAACTCGATCTTCACGTACCTACCGGTCAAAAGCTGACGAAGAAGCAGCCTCTGGCATATTTTCATCTGAACCCGAAATTGCCCGCTCTATGAGACTTCAACGGGAGTGTGTTTCAAGCGGAATTACTAGCAAAAGTAGAAGCTGCATGAGAACGATCGACATCTATGTATAATACAGTGAAGATGCCATGAAGGTCATCTCATCCACAGTTGTCAAATCAAAGCTAGTGAAACGATTCTGTGAATACAACACTCACGCCAAACCATGACGTCACACTCCTTTAGGTTTCAGGACACAGCAGCGTTCATGGGAATGAATTGACAGACAAATAAGCAAGGAACGGTTCCGAAAAGAACTAGCAATGTTCGATGCCTGTGTTCTACTGCCCCTACGTCTTGTTATGTACAATATAGAGCAAATCTTCGCGAGATTAGCTAATGAGAGATGGAGCACTTAGCACACTTCATGGGGATTATTACCGGCCAAAACCACATGGCGATTCACCATAGTCAAATGCGATTAGAAAGTGTTGTTCTCTGCCGAAGCTATGGAGATGCAGATGCAGAGGAGCACACATCTCATTTCCTTTACAAATGCTCTAGCCTATGCAGAACTAGGAAAACATCTGTTCTTGGTCTTTGAGACCAAGCTATCGAGGGATATACCTGCTTAATTTCGCATATAATATCTCCTATTCAACGTACTCTGCGAACGTCTTAGTCCTTCAAACCGAGACTCACCATCTCTTCATCGACGTTAAAGCCGCATATGATACCATAAAGATCTACAAGACAATTGCTGAATTCAGGATCCCGGCCGCTGGAAAGTGTGTATTTCGAGAGCAATTCCTTCTATCTATTCCAAACATGTACCGGATTTTGGGACTGTCCTGCGCTGTTCTGTGATTTCTTCAGTTTTGTGCTGTAACAGATAGGACGTTAGACAGATGTTAACAGGGAAGTCACTATCTCTAACAAATCTGTCCATCTACTGAAATAACCAGACGCTGTTAAAAAACAGGCGAACCAAGTTGGACTTGAAATAAATGAAATCAAAATCAAGTTCGTGGGGTCAACAAACAAGGAGCATCTGTCAACAGCATAGAAAAAAAGTTACTATTGGCAACACAAGCTTCGAAGAGGTTATGGAGTTCTTCTTCCTCGGAGTACCTAAACGTCAACTCCACGAATGACACCTTAGTAGAGCCGAATACTGTACGATAGGTAGCGGAGCAGATATTGAACACTTGGCAGAGAAAAATTCTATGTCAAATTTTTGGTCCGTGAATTCCGCGGGTTCTATGCGCTCCACCAAGATGACTGCCTCGGCTACATCGAACGCATAGAGAATAATGCTCCAGCATAGAGGATCTTTGCGTCACAGTCAGACAAGTTGACAAGTGTTCGAGACAACAAGGATGGCAGAACTTCTAGCTCTAGCATCTGCGTTTGGTCTATATAATTGGAAGCAGCGTGACAGATGGAAGGGAGTGAACGGCTGGCGTGCAAGCAAAAACTCCTTAGAAGTTGGGAGTATGTGGTAAGTATTTCAAAATCGAGATTGTCATTGAGGATCAGAAACGTAGTGCCATGTGGGTTATGCTAAAGCGATCGAATCTGGTGTCCTCACTGCAGGATAGGTTAATATGATAAGAAAACGATCAAACTATCCTTCACCTCCTATGGATCTGATGGGGCCATTTAAGGATCTATTTCTCAACGACTTCAATGCAGTGCCCGCCGGTATAGAGCCATGGTATCACAAGGATCAGTGTCTATCTTTTTGAATAGCTATGTATATGCCTTCCAATTCATTGACTTGAATTGAATTGAATGACCATAATAAACCACTTCACGCCGACCACAGATGTTTCGGACAAAGAAGGTGCGAGGGATAATTTATGTTCCCAATGCCCTACTCCACCTTTTCCGATGAACCCCGTAGTGCCTCAAACCGCTCCACTTAAAAGCACTTTACTCTAAGACTAACACCTATAAAAATATTTTAATGCGAATTCGTAGGAAAATCAATTTTCCTTAAACGCCACCTTTCATGTCTTAATTTATCTTTTAATCTCTTTAACTTTCCCAATGTATACACAGGATTCGTATACATCCTTACTAGGCGAAGGAAAAAAAAAGGAAAAAAAAAAATACAATTAACTTCCCAACTTGAAGCTGCCAAATGAACATCATGATGTCCCCTCCCATCCGCTGTCTTCGGGTACACAAGCGAGGAAAACATCTCTCAGGACTCGTGATGGCAGCGGCAAGGAAATCGCCAATTAATTTGCATTTTATACCCCTGGCGGTGAAAAGCCATGATTCTCATTATTTGCATCCAACAATGGTTCCGCGAGGAGGGAGTGGAACCCAAAAAAATACGCCGCCGCCGCCGCCGTGCCGCCTTGCTACTCCGTTGAAATGATGTCTCATTGTTATTCATTCACTGGAGGACTCACATAATCGGATGAAAGACGCCTGCGGAATAACAGTCATTTTTAGATCCTATCTCTGGTCCTTTCATAGAAGCGTGACGGAGTGTCATTGGGCACCAGGGTGTGGAGTGAGGAGAGCACTTTTCTTTACCTTTTTATCGTTTTAAAGGAGGTGACAGATGGGGACGGAATCCCATCACTTGAATAAAGAATTCGCCGAAGTGTGATGGCGCTAATGACCATTTCGCAATTAACTTCTCTCTTTCTCGACCAAAAAAGGACATTGGATTCAATGGAACCGTGTGATGGTGAACGGTGATTATATGGGTGAGGCTTTTGGGAATCTTCCAGATGCCAGATTTCTGGCACTTTGCATTTCATTTGAATTGCAATGTGGTTGAGTTTTTTTTTCTGTTTTGTTCGTAGACTACAATCAAGGAAATGTTGGTTCTTATTAGATTTCCAGGTGAAAGGATATTTAAAGGAAGAGAAGAATCGTTTGACTATTCAGAGGCGCAGGTGGACCTCCGTTGAAGGATCGATTAATTAATTTTATTTTTTCTGGAGGGGAATCCTTGGGATCTAACTCGTAACAGCAAGCAGATGTTGCGAATGGTAGGGTGAGGCTAAGATTGTTTGGCAAAGTTCCTGAGCTTTACTCCCTGAAAAGGTGCTTCAATTTCATCGAAAGACAGATCAGCTCATAATGTACCGAAATACAGAATCTTGTAGAATTGAAATGGACACAAACAGTACTCTACTTAAATAAGGAATGAAAAGAGGTATCCTTTTTCTTTTGAAAAGGGTGACCAGATAGCAGTGATACTTTTTCCAATTGTCATGTTTCAGCAAATGTCAAAGTTATTAACGATATCCAGCTGTCAAAATATCCAGTAAGGCTTGCCATTTCATTGTGCATCGTTTGACGCTTGCCGAATGTGTTGAAATCATTCAAAAATATTAGCGACATTCCAGCACAGTCGTCATCCTGGGTTCAGTTTGCAGGCAGTTTGTGTTGTTACACTCTTTTGCACCTTAATCCACCAACAAGACAGAGATTTGTGCGAAATTATGAAAACATAGCCGCGGTACTGGCCAATAACAATCAGCTGAATTGGGCATCGCCACAGGGTCAACTCGGTTTATTTTGAGGTTTAATTTGGGCCTGCATCCATATAGGATTGTCCTGACGAATTGAAGCCGCACAACCATCGTGAGTTTGCTAATTGAGCGCTGGAAATGTTGGCCGAATATCCGAATCATCTTCTCGGACAGGGCTCACTTTTGTCTCAGCGACTATGTCAACAACCAGAAATGCCATTATTGGAGCATCAATGCATCTACAAAGACTGACTGCTTGGTGCGGTTTATGGCATGGCGGCTTCATTAGCCCTTATTTCTTTCGAAATGATAAAGCAGACACTGTCTACTGATACTGTCAATGGTCTAAGGTATAGAGCGATGTCGACCGACTTTCTGTGACTTTGTGTGTGCTGCGGTTCCAAGAAGTTGTAAAGGAGGAGTTTGGTGTATCCGGTCATCTCACGGCGATCATGCAATTTGATACCACTCGACTATTTTCTACCGGGGCTACGTCAAGTCCTTAGTCGAGACGCTATTGCCGGAATAACGACGCACATGTATTACCACGCCCATTTTTGGAGGCGTTTTCAATAAAATAAAGTCCGATTTTGATGATATTTTGTAACTAAAACTTTCATACGTTCGAGATTATCTTTGTATTTCAATCTGAAAACGTAGTTCTCCATGGCCACTTGAGATGGAAGAAGCGTTAAAAATATTCAAAGGGATTTCCAGCTCGCAGAGAAGAGAAAGTGGACATTTATCTGATACCATGTTCCACATAAATTGGTAGATCCTGTACTTAAAATAAAAATATCGACATTTCTTCGAGAGATATGAAAATTAACAAAAAGTCTAGTGGATTCCACAATGTCGAACAAAATTCCAAAAAGGATGCACCAATGTTCATGGTGCACTCAAGACTACGCAGTGGTACCTTTAATAATTTTTCAAAGCACTGTCTAAAGTAGATATCAGTACCTACTTTCCTGGGGAGAGTTGTCCAGCCCACATGTAGGTGATATCTCAAAATATATGTAAGTTCTAACGATTTATTTCCAGTGAGTCAGTACTGGCAGCCTTATCTTCAACCAATCTACTTATAAATTCCTCTCCCAACCAGGTGGAACATGAACCCATCGTAATACACTCTCGAGAAATTGATGGATATCAATATGACAAATCTGTATCCAAGGATTGATAAATCGTTGGCCAATGAAGCAGAAAATATATTGATGGCATCTGCTATGGTAGTTTCAGCAAATTTACTCTCGCCCCCATGTCATTCGCTATGTGCCATAGCCTGACATCCACATCGTCGACAATTGCAAATCTCACCGAAGTCAAACCTATATTGAGTGCCATCTAACCCCCCCAATCGAATATTATGTTTATCAATCACAATGATACACTCCTCGATTGGATTCACCAGACCACCGACGACGCCTCCTGCTCAAGGAATACGGAACGGCAGAAGTGTCTATTTTTCCGACACAAGTAAGTCGTCAGTCATATGATCCGCAAAGGATTTATGTAAGGCTTGTGGTGTGTGGGATGTGTGATGTGTGCTGCTGTCTACCATCACTAACAGTTGGGGCTGACACACCTCGGGGGTAATTTGTCAATGGGAAGTGTCATATGTGGGAGAGATTAGGTCGAGTGGTTGGGGTTGGCTGACTTTAATATGTTCCGAACGCCCCAGCTATTGTAGTATGCGAGGCTTCACTTGGCTGCCAGTGCAACCTATTAAGGATTACAAAATGATGAACTTACTTAAAAATAGAACTATCCTGGCTGCTGTGACGTTTCCATGTCCCTGTCCAACTAACATTCCCAACTAATGTGACATTTAGTGCCAAAGTTTTATATGATCTGGAAAAAATGAACTCATGTTACCAGAAGGCCTGCAGCTCCGTTGTACAACGACATCTGGTTGTTTGATTCTCCTCTTTTTTTTCCTCCTCAGTTGCCCTTAAGTACTCAGCATGTAGATAATTTAATACGACTCGGAGGCATGCAACGGTTTTTTTTTCTTCTCCTTTGCTATTGTAACGTACATACACCCTTGTTCTGATCCAAATGTGTCCTCGGATGTTCGTCGTCTGCCAGCAAGGAAGAGTTAGGAGCTGCAGGATGAAAAAAAAAAGTTTAATATCAAATGATGTAACAGCCGCGTGACTACCAAACTACGACATTATAAGATTATTATGAAGTGAAGCGCTGTTGTAACAGCAGTTGGCGGCGATGATAGGACTTTTTTTCATATTAAACTGGCGGAAATTGTGTTGCATGTGAGATTGATGTGTGTAATACAGTCTGCTGGTGGAGTATGACAACAAAAGGACTACGGACAGATAGAGGAGTATCCCCTGTTCTGAGAGAGTTGTTGTAAAAGTTCTAATATCTACTAAACTGCTAAACTGTTGCGCTTTAAGGACGCAGCGTCCTGCACTTATTCATGTTTGTTTCGATGCAGGGTCAGCTCTTCGGTCAGGGTCTCCATCGACGATAGGATTTCTTAGCTCATAGTTACCTAAGTTATGCCTAGTAAGAGCTCAAAACCATTCGTATTTTGAGTCCTATATGTGGAACCATTATCCACTTCACTTCCGTAATCTCCCCGGACTTCCACAACATGGCCAATGCCTTGGTGGAGTGGACTCGCCGTGTTTCGAGGCTATTTTTTTTCGACGTAAAATCACGAGCTGGTCCAAGAGAACCGCACCTGCCATGAAGTAATCTATTGGACAATGGGACACAATGGATCCATCAAGATCTGAACTTCTACTGCATCGGCTCTGACATTGCTCTGCCTGCTTCCATTAGACGTTCTTGGCAAGCAATTGGTTAATAGTGCGGTTATCCGACTCAAAGTTACTCCTCCATCATTGATCTAGTCAGTATCACCTTAGAAGACACCGACTACAGCCCTAAATGAATGGGTCACTCTCCCATCTCCTGAGGAGAGAGACTGATGACGAAGAGATGTTGGCGATCAAGGAAGACTTGTCCTGGCTAAAATATATTGCAATACTGCAAGTCGTCTCTCTTGTAGATGTCTGAGTAGCTCAACATTCACCTATGCTAGGTGCTGGGCAATAGAGACATTGCAAAGGTCATGAGCTCGTCAAACTGGGTACGACCTACACGATTCTGTCAGAATGGCGGACCTTTGGTATACTCCTCACTACATGAAAGGTCTTGTTTGTCTAGGTCTAGGCTTGTTGTTAAAAGTAGTGTGGAGTTGGTTCTTTTGAATCGATCACATCTGTCACGCTATCCATGTTCTCACTGGTCACAACATGCCAGAAGGCTTGAACTCATTTCATTTCTGCAGATGTTGTACAGATGAGAAGGAGTAAGAAAGAGTTCTTAACCTCCTTTGCACTTACACAGCTGGACAGTTGTGCAGACAGGCACTCTAAGCTAAACCAACCAAACTAGAGTTCGATTTTTGCAGATTAGATAAGCCAGACCACCAGAAAGACGACCATATATTTGATGGCTCTCACTTGCACAAGGGCTGGGTATGATATCCTTAATCTAGTTTCACTGGTTAGCCTTTTACAAGCTTCAAGAGGAATCGGTGTTCTCTTGAAGGTTTAATTGAAAGGCTGATTACCCGATCCTTCAAATATGTACCTACTATGAACTATGTCCATAGCCCTGTACGTTGATTTCACAAGACACACAATTCTGAGCAGAAAAGTATGGAAAAGCGATAAGCTTACCAGCACGCAATCCATTTCCGTCTACACAGTACGTTCAGGCTTAAACCTGTGAACCCATCTATCGCAAGTAGTCGCCCGTGAGACTCCTATTGCAGTTAAATGCAAACTTGTGAAGTCTAGAGCAGCTTAAGGTTCTTGGAACTCTCTGCTGGACTCTTGAATATGTAAATGGAAATAAAAAGTAATAAGGAGGCCAACAGACCAAGTTGTTGATGCATCAGAGCACATCCTGCTTTGCAAAGGGTTTTTCAATAAAGACATAACGGTTTCGTATTTTCATAAAAATGCAGCCTTGAACTTTTTTTATGATCCATTAATATTAGAATATTATTTGAGATCTGCGTTTTTATTAAAGTGAAGTTAAACAACGAACAATGTTTTGAAATTAAGACAAATTACTACCAAAATTCAGTGTCAATGCTGGCAACTTTAAAAGAACTCACTCCAACTTTCGGTTGTAATAATCGTCCCTCCAGACCTGCTGGCGTCCTAATTCTCTATAAAGAAGAATACAGAGGATATATTGGTGTATATATATCTGGTACTCTACCCACTACGGCCAAGGATGTCCTTCAGACGTTTCTGCATTTGTTGCGACTTGATGCTTTGGCTTACTAACGTAGGGCTTTTCAAATTCAGCCCCATTCTTAGAGAATCACCAGGTTACGTCCCCAGAACCGTGTCTGCGAAGGCTGCAATATAGGGAGAAACGGAAGCCCGAGGTACTGGGCAAAAAAGGGATTAGTGCTTCCACAAAGCATGCACTTGGCAAAGTAAGACCACCAATCTGCGTGGCTAAGAGGATAATTGTTGAGAGAAATGGACCCACTCAGGAGGGCATGGGTGCCTATGTTTATGGGCTTTTTAGATCAGAGCGAATCGAACTAACTAGGCCGCAACTAGAATAGGATGTATGGATTCCCTTTGATTACGACTTTCAAATACGGATACACCCAGATACTGCAGTGACTTGCACGTCTCACATGACATCACTCATCTACTCTGTGAATGTCAGGGCATAGCTTGAAATAGACTTAAACACCTAGAAAAGTATTTCTTTGACAGTTGAGTCTGCGAATCAAATCAATCAAATAGCAATGGATTGCGATGGGCCCACTATGCTGCCTGGTGCCTTATGATAAACTCATAACTCTGCACTACCTACAGTCTATTTACGGGAAGAAAATGTTTGAAGGGTAACACAATCAAGCAACACTGGATCTCAAGGATGTTCGCTTGTCTTTCTCAATGGCCAAAGCAATACATCCACATTAGTCTACACATTTAGTATTCCAGGACACACTTTGACTTGGCATTCTCCGAAAACACATCGTGCACCCAGTGCACCCCCTCAGAAAACCACATTCTTACATTCTACACATCTTCTTCAAATCCTTTAAATCATCTCGAAGTTCCTTCGTTCCTTTGTTCCCCCTAGCTGTGTCAAGTTCAAAGTTCCCAAAAATCCCTATATCATACCAAGATCCCAACCCCTCCTTCTTTTTCAATTCACGATGGTATAAGTCACGTACCTAAGCTCACTTCCGAAACTCTTCCTTCATTGAGACTATAACGCTGCTTCCCCCTTGAGTGCGATAACCCAAGGAGTTCCGCTCCCTCAAAGAAAGCCATTAGTTATGTATCTCGAGTCAAGCTAAATCACATAAAATGATGCTCCATGAATAAACTATTCAACCCGAAAGTTTACCCAATCATTACTTTGACCAAACAGGCAAACAGAAGAAAACACAAATTCCCGAAAAACTTCGAAAGGAAATTGCTTTCACCAACTTGACGAAACGATCCAAGTGTGCTGTTGGCTCTGAGTTATTCGGGAATATATCAGGGAATACCGACATATGGGGTCAAACCCTTTGCAGTCTTTAAACTTAATTTTGTTTGCAATTATGTTCTTAGGGCAAAAAAAAAAAAGAAAACCGAAATGATAACATATCATGTGCGCCATGTAGTCATAGTCCACAAGGCTCGTCCTTTCTATGCATAAAATTGCATTTTCCAACGTCGTTCGTCGCACAGTTGTAGCATCCGCTAGCACAAGATTTCCATATTAAAATTTTCGAAACGTTGTCATCACTTGGTTTGCTTCCTTTTTGCCTTCTTGCCCACCTCGTCGACGACGCTGTGTTTTCCTTCATACACCCGTACCCGTGATAGGCGACAGTTTTTCTTTTTTGGATATTTTATCTTGTAGTCCTATGGGGATATCTTCTTTTTTTTTTTGTAGAAGACTAATGTAAAGGGAGTACACCCTTTCAGGGAAAAGGGAAAAAAAGGACTGAAAATGAATTTAAACGCCAAGAGCCACATTTAATTATTTTCATGGCACAGAGATGAGATAAAGTCATATGTTTGGTAGGTGTTGGCAAAAAACGGTACACCGTATATAGGTGTATTGCTTTAAATGTATTTAAGCTGTGTAGGCAAGGATGTTTGCATTCGGTGTCCTTGTAACGATTTAATTTTAATCAACCAAATTCGAAAATGCAGCCAAAAAAGAAAGTGAAGAGGAGTGACACTGGACACGGGTGCAATACAAAATATAGGATCATCCATTTTGAGGTTACGCAAGTAAATTTAATCAAAAGTTTTATGATATACATACATTTATAGAATGTACTATCATTCAAATGTGCTCCACGGGAGTTCTTGCAGGAATAGATTCTGACAAGGTAATTTTGGATGACTTTTTGACACATGTCAGCCAATAAATCGGCCATAACCTGACGAATATTCGTTTTCAAAGCGTCGACGGCTTGCCGATTGTGCGCATAAACACGATCCTTTGCACAGCCTCACAAAAAAGAAGTCCAACGGCGACAAATCATAGGATATTGGTGACCAGTTCACATCACCAAGACATGACATAACTCGTGCAGAAAATTCGATCGTGTTGTGTGAGATCTGACATCATCTTGTTGAAACAACACTTCTTCCACATTCATACCTTCAATTTGGAGTCAAAAAGATTTGATTAACATTTGATTATGACTATAACGAAAGGAATTGACGGTGACAGTTACAACTTTCTTATTTTCGAAGAACAATAGACCAATGACAACACAATGACGTAGCAGACCATACATTGACTTTTTGTGGATGCAATGAACTTTTGACATTTACATGCGACATTTAGCCTCATCGCTTGTGAAATTGTGTTGTGAAAATCCGTACCAACAACAGAATCACTATTTTTGTAGTAAGTTTTCACAACTCACTAAAATGGCAAGCCTTATACCAAACACATACAGTCTCGGATGACAGTTTGGTTTGACGTTTGTGATTGAAGCAGGGATGTCAAATCTGAACCATGAATTAGATGATATTTCTAGGCACTATGTAGTCAAACGTTTCTGATTGGTGTAGAGACTCAAATTTGACTGAAAAGTTAGACAATTTTTTTTGAGGTAGTGGACTGGATTCGAAGGCAAAAAAATTCTCCTTACTTTTCAGTCAGTTTTTGAAGTGTCAAGAATCAGCTGATCGGCAATATTTTATGTATTGTTCGGCTGTGCTTTATAATTTGAATGGAGTATGTGCAATAAATAAACAAATTACTTTCCAAATAAATTGCAGGGAAGTGATCATCGAATTGATACAATAAGAGAATATGATTATTTGATCAATATGCGCTGTGTTTTCATTAAAATTTTATATTACAATAACATTCCAAGGTTGTAAGTGAAGCAGACATTTTTAGAAGAAATTAAGGGACCTTGATTTTATTATCGGCTACTTTTTCAATTAAGCCTTCTTTATAGGTTCCAATTTCATATAAATATATTTATCAGTAAGATCTCTTGACAAGCACAGTCTACACTTTGTCCAAAGTAAAACCTGGAAATAAGGATGCGAGGTGTGACACTTGAAAAGTCACCTACATTTTCAGTCAGTTTGCCGTTCCATTTGTTAGGCCTTACCAGCAAATGTAGTGCCTAGAAATCGGAACGCGCCCATTTAATGAAGGATTGCTTACTGAAAAATTTCTTAGCAATATCCGTCAAAAACAGATTATTGATTTCCGTTCACTCTTTGATTTTCTTTCTCGATGAGGATAATGCAGGGCAGTTGCAGAGATAGTAAAATGGTGGTCTGGTGGGTATTCCTATCGTCAAAGCGTGCCTAAATAACGAAGAATTAACCGTCTGTAGTCCGACTAGGGAACTGTTGTCCTGCGACACGTATCAAGAATACGCGATCATACATTTGCTTTATGCAGAGCAAATGTAGGAATATTGCGTCTTGCCGTTTCAATCGGTAGATGAATCTCCTTCCTTTGCCAGCCAAGAGTTAGTTTTTTGTGCAACTTCTGGCTAGTTCGTCTGCCTTACAATTTCTTTGGACATATAAACGATCAGAAACCCAGTACAGAGTTGAGGTAAAGTGTTTTACCTGACTGGGGTCCGATTGGACGCAATCTTACAGCATTTTAAGGTGGAAACACTGCACTGTGCATAGTGAAAGCCTGCAGACATCGTACCTTAGTGGTTAGTGTGTTAGACTATTGAACTGAAGGTTCGTGGTCCGAATCCTAGACAACTCCAAAATTTGAACAGTCCCACCACAAAGGTACGAAAAAGCAAGTTCTCGAAACCAAAATTTTTCTTTAAACCTAAATTTTGGTTTGACTTTGAGACCGATGGACCTGTCCTATTGTAGTATACCTCTTATTACAGACCTTTTTGTTGCAGAGTATAGACTGTGCCCAGTACCTGCGTAAACGTCTCGTTTTCTAAGTTTTTGACTTCTCATTCTACATCGAATCTCTGAACATGACTTCAAAATGTTCAATATATCAAATTCTCGGGTGTAATGGTGTTCATATTTTGTTTCCTAGACTTGTGGCTTCACAATGTTCAAGAGCTCATTTGACAATTTAACTAGAATAATAAAGGCTTTGTTAGTCACACTTTGCTCTAATAATAGGATACGCTTCTGTAGAAACAGCTCTACAAGTATCTATCGATCTCGAGAGGACTGATTGCCGGAGCTGTTATTCTTGTTCTTATCATGCTTTCTCCTTCGTTTTGCGAATGTTTCCAAAAAAATTGTTTTGTTTCACATAGTCCACCCTTCGTTTTCAGCTTAGCTTTCGTTAGAGCCCAAAACCTTTCAATGCCTAAGTTCTGGGCAATTTGGACTCTTGGCATCTTTTCGCACAACATTTATACTACTTCGAATTCGAATTCGCATAATGTGAAATCAACAAATAAAGTCAAATATAGCCAGATGCTCTCTAATAAACGTTAGAAGAGGCTTTTCTAAAAATTCCTTGATGTGGATTTCTGCATTAATTGTGCTTTGAGTTTTGTCAAGAGGAGGAGAGAGTTTTGTCAAATGAGAACTTTTTTGCTGAACTTTGAAGCTTGATGGGTCCTAAATTTTGGATCGACATGATCAAAAAATTTCCGATAAAATATTCAATGTCTAGATTGGAGCAAAGTCGGTAACGCAGTAAGCTTCGTCATCCATTAGGACTAGAGATACTATTTTGCGTCTTTTGGCTTTGATTCTTCTCGATTTGGTAACTCCTTCACCTTATACGATGATCATTCAGTTCGAACTTTACTTCCGCTGGATGGCGCCAGTACTGCGTTTCTCTTGAACCTGCCCTCGATTATGGCTTCAAGCCTGAGGTGGAAAGGGGCACATTTTCGTCTCGAAATTGTTTTTCCCTGAACTGACAGAGTTTCCTTGTAGTTATGTACAACCAAATATGCCGTTGAAACAGTTGAATATTTGAATTTCACTCCTCTTCTTCCTTAGTACTGAATACGTAATGGAATAATGCACTTTTCCACCACTTTTCGTTATCCTTACTAAAAACATTTTCATATCAAGTTCAAGCTACGACTCTTCGTGATTTTACTTAAGCTGTGCGTAAGATATTTTCAACGCCTCTGTCAGCTTGGGATGCCGCGATATGTATCCACATTTTTAAAGAAACAAAGCACCAACAAACGTGTCATATTCTTCCAAACGCCTGTAATCCAGTTTCCACCACAAAAAAAGCCGAAACATGTTAATGAAATACTTTTTCAAAATGCAAACACCACCTTGACTTAAATTCAGTATTTGTGAATGGTGCAACTTCAAGCAGCCACCGAATGCGCTTCGAATCAGCTTTCCAATCCCACCATATGTGTAAACACTCCTCTGACACAGTAGCATTCTTGAATCATCATCCGTTCGAATCTAACATGAGGTTAGTCGAGCACAGTTAAAATGATAGAGCGGTTCATATTGCTGCTTCTATTCGCCTCCTACGCACAGTCAACATTCTGGAACCGTGACTGGGCACGAACAGTCAGTGTCTTTCGTTACATACAAGCAACTGTTCTTGATGGCCGCCTCAGTCGAGCCTCCATCAACAATGACATCGTATTCCATTGCCAAGCAGTGTATGTTGAAGTTTGTTAAAACTCTACAACTCAATTTGAAATCCTCTTCCAGCAGCTACAACACTATCTACTCCATCCACCCAAACGACATCGAAGGATTTAGAAGACTTAGTCCAGGCCACCGATTGGGTTTCTTTCTCCACGGCTGGGAGGTTCATAACCGCAACAACATCTGGATGCTGGATATATTGAAAAGTGAGTGATACTTTGACAGCTAATCTAATTTTCTAACACCACTCTGCAAATAGCATGGACCAGATACGAAAACATCAACGTCTGCGTGGTGGACTGGAGCAGCCTCTCGCAGAGGAACTACATGAATACTGCCCTGAACACATTCGATGTCGGCTTTACTGTGGCCTCTGTAATCGAATCGCTGGAGAAAACCGGACTCTTCCACCGCAGTAATATTACTCTTGCTGGGTTTAGCTTGGGCGCCCATGCTGCTGGTTTTGCCGGGCAACGGCTGGGGGGTGAAGTTGACCATATAATTGGATTGGATCCAGCCGGACCGATGTTTACGGTGCTGGCCGATGTTGGTTCCAAGTATCGCTTGGATCAGAGTGATGGTAAGTTTGTTCAGGTCATTCATACCTCGGGTGGGGCATTGGGTGCGTGGACCAAGTCAGGACATGCAGACTTCTATCCCAATGGGGGAGTGACACCGCAAACTAATTGTGCCTCTCCGTTTCGAGAATCAACTTCAAGTGAGTATTCAGATTGATGAATGAGCAGGAGATGGCCGATTTAATGCGAACACATGAACTTTTGTGTATGCAGGTCGGATTGTTTGTAGCCATTCAGCGGCAGTCGAATATTTTACGTACTCCATGGACAAGGAGTATCCTTATGTGGGTTATCACTGTAACAATTATGCGATGTTCATTTTAGGGTTGTGTCGTTCGAATGCGAGGGGGCAGTTTGGCATACACACGAATCGAGTGGCAGGAAGTTTCTACCTCGTTACGACTAGAAATGCACCATTTGTTGCGAGACACGCTGCTGTCGAGTGATTGAGCTTTCGACTATGGCATGTAATGAACGTAGTTCTGTGATTTTAGTGCGATTAAAATATTTTTGGAAAAATCTTGCCATGGTTTTGAATTTTGTACAACGTTAGTGTTTCCGAATGCTTTGGTTGGTCAAATATTTATTTGACAATTGTTGACAGCACCTTAACTGCACCCAACTTCAAGTTGGAGTTATATCTGATTGATCCAGTCATAAAGCGAAACCATCCCTTTATTTATATTTATAAGAAATAGCAATAGAAACACTTTGACACATCAAATGATTCACTTCGATGACAGAACCGAACTGACACTCTAACGTCAAACAAAGTTATTCAAGGAAAGTATGTGGTTAAAGCAAAGAAGAACTTCTACTGGATCTTTCTTAATGATCCTCTAATCCGTGTACAGTCCATGAAACACTGCAGACTTCAATTGTCCAATTACTTTGACAGCTTGATGTATTTGCAAAATATATAGCTTTTTCTGTTCATGTAAGGCCGTTAAAGTCTGCGTAAAACCCACGAAAAGCGCCTTCGAAGGCTGTTTGTATAGGCTCTGAGCAGTTGCTGCCAAATTCCCATGTATTCCTACGTCACGCGAGATAAATGATTTCATTTTGATTGTAAAATCGCTAAATCTGAAGTCCGAAGCTTTAAGCGTTTTTCTTTTTTAGTTCGGAGTAGAGCTCTGAACAGAGCCTAAACACACTGAGCGCGTTCTGTTCAGAGTGTGGTCGAAACACTCTGATTTATTTACGAAACACGATTGAGCACATAATATTTAAGCAATCGAAAATGCATGGTTTCCTATGCTTGCTCTCTCCTATCAAACGTCAAAATTATGCTCAGAATGCTCAGTCAATTCATGCCTAACTTATAGAGCGCGGTCTGAGCACCCTCTGAGCAAAAAAAAGAAACGAACATGTTTTTTGACTACTCATTCTCTGCTCCAAACTAAAATAGGAAAACGCCTTTTGAAGACTCTTAAAAGTTATGAAACTTGCTGGTAGTAGCTTCGTTGGCATTCGGCTACTTTCTAGTACGACGCTGATTTTACCGAAACAAGGTGTTTTTTGCAAATGGCGTCGTATGTCATTGTGACATTGACATTTGTAGAAAAACAGACACACCATGGATTGCTGCACTCATCGGAGTAATTGTCTTCTTGATCAGTTGACCCGAACTAGGCAAACACTGTGGCTTTAAGCGTTAAGCACCTGTTTGGTCTAGAATATCGCTGTCGATGTCCAAAAGAACCCTAAATCATGAAACTGAGTGGCAGTAGATGGGCTTTACAGCGAATTTTGTTGAAAAACTTGAAGATAAGCCTATAGACAGTCATCACCTTTTGCATTCGTACAAAATATATGTAAAGCCCATGGTTGTTACGTTGCCAACGAAATGTCATGACCGGTTAACGTTTACTCAGCCATTTGTCCTAGTTAATTGATTCCTGAAACCCATCTGGTACTCCATCAAACACATCCGATGCATATCCTACACGCATCCTGCCGCTGCCGATTCTAAGAACTTGAAATTCGAAATTCATCAATACAGCCATTGTCCCATATCCGCCAAAGCGACGAATCAAATCCGACTCAACAAATGTGCGTATTGTGTCCCTGAAGGCCAAAATTTCACAAACCCCATCTGTACCCCTTTTGCCGTAAAGGATATTCGATGAACTTCCGCTGGTACAACTCCCACCTTATTGGGATCGAAAGGGTTTTCCAAATTATTTAAGAGATACATACTGTATGCCCTGATTAAGCCAATAAAGGTTGCTTTTAGCACCCCATGAGAGACAACAACAAAACGCATTAATGTAAACAATTTCGTGCTTCCTTCTGTGAACACCTCTTAAATTATTAAAGGATTTTCCGTGCTCTCCTCTCCTCTCCTCTCCTCTCCTCTCCATCTAATGGATAAGAGAAAAATCTTTAAAGAATTTTCTCAGCATAGCTTACAGGGTATTTGCAAGCATTCTCTCGGCTTTCTTCGAAAATAATAGAAGGATAAGAAAGAAAGGCCCTCCTCAATGCCCCAACAGGAATTTATAATGAGAAAAATGCATTTTTAGCACATTATCCCCGAAGGGACATTCTTTTCATTCTTAGCGCATTTTCGTTTAGGCTGAAGTGTGCTGAGATATTCAATTTTATTTTTTTTCGTTTCGTTTCGTCCTTATCGTCCTTAGGGCATCCAACAAACAGCTATTATGCTTCCATTATAAAGTCATTTGTTAGGTAAATGTGTGGTTAGGGTGTTGGAGGAGAGTGTTGGAGGAGAGTGTTGGAGGAGAGTGTGTGCGTGGTCAGTTGCAGTGGTGAGTAACTACAAGTTAAGGATAATGGTAAAACCATTAAATGGTTATTTGGACTTTAAGAACAATTTCGCCATTAGGCGTGTAATGTTCCAAGAAAAGGGAGATATAACGTGCGGTTTTGGTTCGATATTGGAGTGGGAAGCGGTCTGGCAGTGTAGTCGGAAGGCTTAACAGGAACGAATGCAAATAAGTACAGCAACCCGCTTACAAGGTTTTCAATGTTTAAAACCACCTTCTCTGAGACTTTGAGTGGGTAACTCAATTTATTATTCATTAAACATCAGGATCTTGGCAATGTGGCAATTTCCTCTCTGCAGTTGATATCAGAAGTTGGTAGCTTGTAGATGGACATATTTTGATTCAGCGAGGTTTTGTGCCATCCCTGACTGTGAAGCAGTTGTGGTCTTTAAGTTGTCAGGCTTTAACCAAGGCAAGATGGCTACTATTTGCTGCTGCTACTACTGAACACCACTTCTGCTATAAACACATCTCAGTCTCGAGCTACGGATGGTCCTACAGATCACCGTCTACTAATTAGACAATATCCTTGTGCTCTTAGCCAATGGTTGTTGAAGCATATCTGCCCTCATATGGTCGTATTAAACTCTGATCTCTGTAAGTGTGAAAGGATTCTTCCCTTGACAACTCTGAAACGGATCTGAGCACACTTTGGAATGATTACATTTTTTACCATCTTTCCTGCAATTGATGAATTCGGCGCCAATGCCACTGCTTGTCTTTTAATCCCAACACTTGATCAATTGCCAATTTTTCACTTCTTCGTAAGAATGAAAGTGCTGTTCCGAAAGTCTGTGCTCCATCGATCGAAAGAAGTAGTAGAGCGGTTAAGTCTGGTGAATACGACGGGTGTGGCAGAACTTCCCAATTAATATTTGCCAAAAAGTTTTTTAAGTTGGCTTGCAGTATGTCGTGGAGCATTATCATTGTGGACAATAACTGATGCGTGTCCTTGATCATATTTTGGCCTTAGTCCTCGAATCAGATTTATCAGCTTTTGACGGTAGCGATTCTTAGTAATCGTTTCACCAGGTTTAAGCAGTTCATAGTACACCATTCCCTTCTGGTGTCACCAAATACACAGCATAACCTTATTTCTGTGGATGTAGAGTACTGTTTTAAAGGATGATGTGCTTGACATTCTTGAAATAGATGTCCAAATAAAGCGGAATGTCTAAAAAGGTTTCCCGCCTTTCAAAGTTCCTTTATTTCAATTTAAATGAAATACATTTTCCTTCTTTTTGAATCTATCCCAGCAGCGCTTTTAAACGTTCGGAAACAATTGTATAATCAACTTTCAATACTTCTGCGAGTTGTTCTGTTTTTCAGTTGGGTTTTCATCTAATAATTCTTGCAGTTCTGCATTTCTGGTCTTTCACGGCACAAACCAACGATCACAAGTCCCTTAAGTTGGAGCAGGTTCAGATTCATCATAAACTTCTTTTCGCAATTGATGCCTTTCAACAGCGGTTATGATCCTTAACTGACACAAAATCTGACATTTCCAAGTTGACAAGACAAATACTAGCTCTGTTTGCGTACTCTCCCAAAACAACGAATTTTCACGAAAATCTACGAAAAGTCACCAAATCCTGTTCGAGAATGCAAAAGTTTCGTAGTTTTTCGTAGAAGAGAGCGCTCACGAGACAGTTAACAATTTTCCCATGCAACGTATTTAGTCCAGCAAATTTCTTTGCTCTGATTTACGAAATCTGTCAAATCGAACAGACCTACTGTTTCTACAAGCACAACTTAACCTCCATATTTGTTATCATTGACTCGAACCATGTATAGTAGTTATACCATCTGTCAAATGTCAAATTGACATTTCACATTCACTCACCTATTATCAATGATACACAGGCGAAATCTGACATCTTCAGATATCTGACGTGTTTTAGAAACATTTAATTTTCAAGTCATTTCTATGAGTTCTTGTTTCTAACACTTGTTTCTTAGAGTCCCTGAAAAGGAAACCTACTGTCTTTCCTTAAATTCAGTCTTGGTATGATGCCCTTCTATTAGTTTTCAATGTGATTGTAAGTACTCATAAGTACTCGTTACAGTGTTGAATGTTAAGATGTCGCTCTCTGGGATTTTGTTCTAAAGAGGTCAGTCCATGATCCTTCTGATTTCTGATGAAGCCTGCCTTATGGTAAAAGGCAGCATTTTTAACTTGATGCAGGTCTTCTAAAATCTTATTGTTTTCAGTGACCGACGAGCTCGCCAGGCTGTAGCCTGTTGACGTGCCTTTCGGTGCAGTTTATCAGCTGCTTAAACGCAACTCTCTGAGAATCTTAGATGAGCAGACGGGGCTACATACCTCATTTTCAGATAGATCTGGCCTAAGCCGGATCAGAAATACTCTTACTGTATGATCAGACAGGGAAGGACGTTCATATCAATCGTAGTAGGGGTCGTTGGGGGAATGCAATGCATATCACTTGGCTGGAGCTTCCCATTAATGATTTCTGTAGAACCTGTATGGATGAAGAAACTATTCTCCACCTCCTTGTAGAACTTAGATTCATGTGGTAGCACAATGGATCTCAACTGGTCTGCACGGTAACCAACCTATTCGAATTGTGAACAAAGAGCAGGAAAGTTCAGTCCAACCTAGAGTATCTTAAAATTGAAGCTCAATCCCAGAACGATAAGGAAGACCGAACATCTGTTTCAAACGTCTAGCAATTGCAGATGCCTAAGACAAGTTAAACTTTTTGGTCTTCTTATGTGTTACGTGTCCTTCTATAATATAGACTCTGACACACAGCTCATCAAAACTCCGCAAACCCATTCCATAACCAAGAGAACTCTTTGCGAAGCCGTCTCACCGAATTCTAATTATCCTAGCCTTCAACTAAAGCATCTCAATCGCCTGTCAAATGTTGAAATACTTCCTGGAAGTCTACTAATTTACGTGAAGTTTCATTACAATACCAACTCGATACCAGACAGGACGTAACCAACTTTGTCAGAAGTAACTTGTCTCATCTCATCATTTCGCCATGGTTGTCGTCCAAATGGCAGACAGTAATTAAATTGAAACTAACCCTTCTGGAATCACCGTTGCTATCTGTCTAAAGTTTCAATTCCTTCTCAAAGGACTCTTTAAACGACATGTATTAGCGGCAGGATGCCAACCTGATTTAGTCCTCGGAAACCAATCCATTGGGAATGGTTTTAAGAGGGATTCATGCACATAATCGAATTTCTTCTTCATCCGCTTGTTTCTACTCCTGTACCCTGGAGCCATGCAATCGGGTCAATAGACGACTACAACGACGACTACGACCACGACGACGCTGACGATGACGATGACGATGACGATGCCAGTGGTGGCGACTTTATTGATGGCTTCCACTTAATTCTAATGGCATCCTTTCTCATGCTACCCAACAGGATATTCATAACACTATTAGACATGGCGATGGGACGAAGTGAAACTATTTTAACCGGAAACTGGAGCAAGGAGGCGTGCTGCTTTAATTTGCCTAAAGTGCACCCCGAAAAAGTACTCAATTAACTCCGGAGCTACACGTCCACCCACATAAGCCTGTGTTTGCCTTCTGAGTAATTTACAACTAAGTTCTGCGAAATTAAATGTTTGGTAAATAAAAACAAACAAACAAACACACATGCACACAAGGATTTGCGTCAGGACTGAGGTGTACTTGTAAATATTTAACCATCTACAGATTGGAGTACGAGAGGATTTACTGGAGGCTGCTTCTTTGAGAATACATAGTACACACAGAGTGAGGAGGAATAATTTTCGTAAAAAGTCAAACATAAACATCTTGTGGAGGTCCTGACGTAACTTGAGACGGATAGTTGTTAAAATATTCTACTTGAGAGTTTTCGAAAGAAAGTTATCATCCTGGCTATGTGGAGATGAGTTATGCGGTCAGGTCACTATGTGTAATGGTAGTCGTCGTAGCATCCCTCGCACTATGGGAAAGGAGGTGTATGAACTTAGAATGTCTCTTGAGGTGGAGTATCCTTCTTTTTTTTTTTGTATCTTTGTTGAATTTTTCAGTAGAACATAATCTTGTTGCATCAGCTTAGGTGTAATGCCTTTGATACCTAATTACATGCCACAGCATGCGCGCATACTATCTCACCGTAATGCGTGTCCTTAAATGGACTTGGATTGTGCAAGTTTCCTGTGGCAGCGATGCTATCACATATGCAAGGACATGGGTTTTATGGTGTTTGAGGGCACCTTATTCTTGTTATCGTGACAATTTTATAGGGAAATTTGCATTTTTTCCATCCTGATGGAGGATTCTTGCAAGATGTTTTGTAATAAAGGAAATTAGGGTAATGTGGTTGCATATCCGGACAACGTTGTGGCCTCAGATATTCATAAAAAGGAGGTGGAGCTTTAGAAACTATATGTATGTTGTGATCAGTATCAATAGCGGAAAAGAAAGAGCACGTCTCTCACCAGTTTTTAGACTTTAAACTTTGAGTTAGGAGGATAAGAATTCATATTTGCACTTTTCTGAACTGAACAAGTGTA
The DNA here is from genome assembly GCA_963583995.1 of Xylota segnis. Classification (NCBI taxonomy): domain Eukaryota; kingdom Metazoa; phylum Arthropoda; class Insecta; order Diptera; family Syrphidae; genus Xylota; species Xylota segnis. The sequence goes on from OY757237.1 coordinate 6,836,078, forward strand.
CAAGTTGTGTAAATCTGCCCTCTGCTATGCCCAAATGTTTAGGTATTCAAATTCTACACTATTCATCTGTACATTGTTTTAACCACGCCCACATTTTGGGGGCGTATTCATCAAAACCGATTATAATAACATGTCGCACGTAGCATTAGTACACGTTTGAAGTTATCGTTATAATTAAATCAATAAATGGAGTATGGCCACGCCCATATTATAAGGGGTGCTTAGGAGTGGGTAGGATATAGGGTATCATATAATCCATTCCAGACGAATCGTAGTTTTCTATATATTTTTGCTTGGACCTATACTTATAGGGCAAGTATTGGCTTCCTGAAATTTTTCAAACTCGGGGTTTTAATCAAACTTGACTTTGGGTGGTTGGTTGGTTGGCTTAGACCGGGCCTCGATGAGGATGCACTTGGACTAGAAAAGGTTCATTGTGCTGCCGTTAAGTAAGGTAGGTGAGTCACCCTCTTACTACTGGAACCATCCTTTCTATGGAAGTGCCAATGTTAGCATTGAGATCGTTAAAAAGGTATTTACCTAGTGTAGCCTTTCTAATGTTGGCAAGTGCAGGGCATGTGCATAGGAGGTAACAGATGGTCTCCTCTTCCTACTCACCTCTACAGCTTCTGCAAAAGTCATTGTAGGAGATGCCCAATCTTTGAGTATGCATTCCTATAGCACAGTGCGCGGTTAGCGTATTAACTATCATGGAGGGGGCTCCTCTCGTGTGTTTTAGGAGTTCCGTGGTACTATTTTATTTTAAAATTGCCCAGAGCAGTCTGAAAGTGTTGCAATGGCCAAGCTGATGCCACCGTTGGTTGGCCAGCCTTACTGCCTCGGCCTTGATCAGGTATTTAGCATGCGACGTGGGCGCCTCGATGTAGGTGACGTTTATGTTATCTAGACCAGAGCAACCTCTTCTAGCCGATGGATTGGCTTCACAATTTGCCACAATTTGCCCATATGTCACAGTGACCTGGAACCCAGCAAAGGGTGAGGTTATATTGTGTCCAGCTATCTCGTTAAGAAATATGCGCCAGCCTTTCACTGCGGATGTGATGACATATGACAATGTTCGATGCTAACATTGCATTAGCCGTCAGCCAGTCAGCTGCTTGATGGATGGCGTAGATTTCGGCTTGAAAGACGCTGCAATAGTGTGGGGGGTTGAAGGAGAAGTGGATGCCTAAGTCCTCTGAGAAAACTCCGGCTACAACTCCGTCCTCAGTTTTGGATCCATCCGTAAACTGTGTTCGGCGGGCAGGTGGTCGGTGACCTGGGAGATGACGATACATCAGTAGTATGCTGGCATGTCCTGTGAATTGCTCCTTCCATTGATTAAAAAAAACTTGAAATTATTATTATCTGATGTCTATCTATACGCTCTACTGCAGCCTAGACGGATTTGCATAAAACTTCATAGCATTGCATAGCTTTAAACTGTCATATTTCGAGACTAAATCAGAATTTTCATTTCAACCTCAAAATTAAGGGTACATTAGGTTAGGTTGGATTAGGTTAAAGGGGTGACTGCAGACTCATGAAGAGGGAGCAGTCTTTCTCGGATCGTGATGGATTCATTGTGTTCCCCAGTGAAGGATATCTGAAATTCAAACTCGCTAGTCCATGGCGGGAGCGGTCCTTCTGAACCCGTTTGCGTTATAATTTTTAACTTGGTTTTAGGGCGCATGTAAGCTAGTTCGTAGAGTTGGTCGAAAAATCTTTTCTCGAAGGTTTGGTGTCTGACTCTGCTGAGGCTAGAGTATTCGCAGAGGAGCTGTGTTGTGTCTGAGCTGTTGAAACACATCCTATTAAGGTAAGCCGCCATTGGGTTGTGATCTGTGAGGAGGGTTAACTATGATTTATTGAGAGAGATAATCTCTCTGGTCCTATTTTCGTTATTTTCGTTATAATGGACCCAAATTAGCCTCGAAACACTGCCGAAGAAGAGTGTGCTCCACCTAGAGTAGGCTATGTTACACAAGTCCGCTAAGATCTGAAAGAAAGGAGGCTAATTTGCGATTAATTGCAACGTCGGGATGTAACTTGATTCTGAGGCAGTTCACGCTAGCTCATCGACCCTTTCTTATCTAGCACAGCGTAATGCTATCCATAGAGCTGAGGGATTTGAACTTTTCTATACTTTGTTTGACCAGTTTTGAATTGGTTGTAATACCTTTGATGGTTGCCTAGCTGTCAATATATATGTCAATATGCTCGTTCTTTTCCAGAGTGGATAAGCTCCTCCAGGACTCGGATGATTGAAGTTTTATAGACCGGGCAATCTGTGGTTCCTATGAGAGCATTCCTGAGCCTGTATCTTCCTCCGGCTTTGACCCATCCGTGAAGATAGATATACAGGCAGGTTTGATGAATTCACCATTCGTCCAGTTCTCTCTGAAGGGTCCAGTTCAAGTCTAAGGGAACATACTTTGAGCCGATTTTAGGTAAAATGGATTTTTTAATGCAAAATTATAGCCTTGAAGCCACGCCACCTTTATTAGAACAGGATTTGAGGATTAAGGTACAAGTACATAAGTACGACCCAGTCATGCGCGTTAGTCTCTTTATTATTCTTGCAGCTACGACAGAAGGTCTTGTATGGAATACCAAGTTTGGTTACGTGGTTTCCCAGAGCCCTTGTTTGTCTTGTAGAAAATACCAAGGTTGGTTAAGTCGCCAAAGTACACAGCAACTATTCAGGAAGTATGTGGTCTTGATCTGCCTAGTAGCTCATTTGTTTTTGGTTTGTTGCATCTTCACTCAGCGTTCAAACCTGTTCCACCTGAGATTTCACAGTTTTAGGACTATTTCAGCCAGAGATTCGCTATAGATACTCGAGATCATTTCTTTAACCCTAGTCCACCAAACAGTAGTCACATATTTACATATGTACATGACTGACACCCAATATCTCCCAGACCTGCATAACTTTGTCGTCCTGTAGGTTGTGTTATTGATACCAGAGGGTCATACTTCGACATTTGACGTCTCGTATCTGGCCCTAAGTTATTTTTTACTTTATTTACTTGAGTCCGCATTCCATCAGACATTTTCTAAATCCACCCCGTGCTGCAGCAGCATTTTCCTTTATTCACACAAAAACCCTTCCAAACTAAACTTGGTTTATCTACGAAACAGTGCACTTCGTCCCCAAATAAGGTGGATACACCTAGAAACCTGAAAGTTTTGTTTACAAAGAAAGTCTTCTTCGCTTACTTTGCAACTCTTGCAGCATGTTACAGAGAAAACTTTTTACCCCAAGAAAACAAAAAAAAAACCCAAGAAACAACCTTACTCATCCCAATTTAAAGGAAAATAATAAAAAGTACTTATTTTCTTAGCTGGAAAATTTGCCCAAAACATATGTATCACAAGAAAAGATTAAACATGAGTAATTTCGTTGTTGAACCCCTGTCAGGATGTTCAAGTGGAAGCTAAAACGAAAAACGCAACGAAACTTTACACCCAAAAGAAATCCTTTAACTGTTAACAACTTGTAATACAAGCAGCCGCCGCTGCCGCCACAACTCCGCAAGGAGTTTAACCCTCATCCTATCCTTGGAAGAACAACATCTATGTCCTCCCTTGGCTGGTTGGTTGGGTGCAAAGAAAAACCGCAAGCAAGCAAATAACTAAAAAGCCTTCAATCATCTGGTTGTGGATGGTGTGAGAACCTTTTCCCATACTTCTCACACTATCTGTTGGTCGGGAACTTCCTGGTATTACTCGAATCCGATGTGCGCTCAGAGAGAGAGGGAGAGAGTAAGAAAATGGGGGGCCGTTTGGAAAGTTTCCAAACTCATATTTCAACATCCTGGCTTTTTCTCGCTTCACTGTCCTCCATGTGGAGGGTGTTCCTCTTTGACCAATCGAAGGGCGGCACCCGGTGTACTATACTAAGGAACTAAGGCTAAGCAAATTGAAAAGTCTCGTGAAAAAATTAACAAACGTTCAACAAGCGACGAAGAAGCTCTGCTATTACCAGCTGGAGTGAGGTCTTGCAAGGGATCCTTGTTTTCTACGTTATTTCCTTCTTTTTTTTTTTTGGTCTTTTACTTTATCCTTCCACACCCCCCCAGGTGCTGAGCGAGAGGAGTAGGACTACAACTGTGAAAGTGCTTTTGGCCATCATCGAGTTTTTGCGTCGAAATACCAATTTTCGAGTGCGAAAGGACTGTGTGTACTACGTGCGAACACCTCGTGTTGTGCGGTGGTGGTAACAGCGGCGCCGGCAATGTTGTTGTTTGTAATCACTTTTCACCGGAAATTTAAGGTAAATTTATTGTTTTCGTTGCAAAATTGTTTCCTTTGCACGCAATTTATGGTTAACAAGGAGCAGCGAGTGAAATAGTTTTTGTTACTCTTACTGTGGCTGAATGTTTGTTTCAACTTCTGGCCGGGAGTATGTTTTGCTGTAACGAATGTAACACCTTGATGTTGTCAATGCAAATTCGGTTTGGACAGACACTGTGTCGAATACTTGCTTTTTTTTATTTATTTATTTTTATGCTGCATTCTCAATCTATTCCTTGCAGTAAGCATTGCTAAATCAATTTGACCAGGTTTAATACTTATATACGAGTATCTAAATACGCTGTCTGTCTCTCTCTAGGATAAGACATTTGCAGAAGACAATAGAGTTCTTAAGGATCCTTAGAGTCTTCTAATCGAGTTTTATTTAGGTGCTCGCTTATATTAGTTCTGTTAAGGCAGGTGTCTCAGGGACACTTTTATGCACGGATCGCTGAGGGTCTTGATGCTTACTTGATGGTCGCTGTTAGCACGAATATGCTTTGGCCTGACGAATGCGCCCGCAACATTCGAACGACTCGTGTCAAATGTCCTTCAAGGATTACCGACTTATTTGGCCTATCTGGATGACATTTACAGTAAGAGTTTCGATGAGATGCTTGCTAACTTTCGTTCTGTTTGTAGTAGACAGCAAATCGAATCGAAACAACAATCTGTTGTTCAGAGAACAGCTGGAATAATGTCTTTCCTTATGCGGATCACCCAGTTGATTACTTGAGGTCATATTAAATTCACTATGAAGAGGGATTTGATTATTACCAATCGAAATATGATTGAAAGAAAAATCCAGAATGCCTTTGAAAGCTATCCACTCCGAGAATACCCTGACTAAAAGTGGGAAGGGCAAAATCGACCACCAGAACTTTGATTAAGCGTTTGACTTCACCAATCTGAATAATAGTGCTCCACTCTAGTGAAATTTTAAAGGACTTCCCATGAAGAGTTTGAATTATTCCTTTTCCAGGTTGATGATGCCTATTTTGAGGCATAACACTTCGATGGACCAATGTTACCGATGATCCAGTATACACAAACAGATGACAAGGAATTATGCCAAGAACCACTGGGATAGTAAATCCATTCCCACCGCATCCTGGATTGAACGATCCTCAATACCATATACAAACTGCCAGAGCGTCAATTCTTACTTTACCGGTGCAAATCACTGATGTGGTAGAGGGTATAAGGGCAGACTCCGGTTCAACAAATGACGGTTTGTCCATTTTCTTCTCAACATCTAGTGTAGAGCACTGAAACACTCTTTGGGCCAATGAAGTAGCACCCATAGTGCGTAATTCCACGACTTGACATTGTCGTTAGTCATATTAGGTCTGTTTGCGTACTCTCACAAAACAACGAGTTTCCACGAAAATCTATAAAGAGTCACCAAATCCTGTTCGAGTACGCAAAAGTTTCGTAGTTTTTCGTAGAAGAGAGCGTTCGCGAGAGTAAAAAATTTCTTTATGCAACGAATAGTACGAAAGCTGTCAAATCTGTCAGTTGCCTGTAAGAAATTTTTTGTTGTTTGTGTATTTGCATACATTTGCTTTTGACGTCTAAAATGTGGGCGAATTTCATGGCTTTCGCGTTCGTTTACTTTTTTGTGATTTTACCACTCTTTGAGAGAATTTTACCCCCACTCCTTGTAATTTCACAATCTACGAATTTTGGTGCAGAAAGTACGCAAACAGACCTATTAACTCGATATCCCACTTCTGACATCAATGTAATCAAATTTTTTCGTACGGTTATCAAGGAGCAGAAGAAAAGCAAAGACTTTACTTCATAACCTGTACTAAGTTCACTCGTACCTCGTGGTCAGTTTGTCACTTAAGTACTTGACAGCAAGTTCTTATACACATCTGTCATTTGCTGTCAAAGAAAGCTGGAGTACGTTTCCAGATCATAGCTTTCATGGAAATGAGGAAATATGGATTAGATCAACATTTACCCTACCTGAGTGCAATCAGAAAGCGCTGCGACCTATTGATCTATTGTGTCCCCACTAAGTCCTTGGTGAGGTTTGTGCCCGCGTTAGAACTCCCCTCGTGTAAGATTCCTTTCGGAATCAGTTTAAAGGTTTTATACTCTTACTACGCCTCAGTGGAGGCGCCTAGAGGACTCCCCTTATCCAGTTTCCCTTAAGAATTTGACGACGAGAGTTGGCTCTAGTGACTGCATTTCTTCATCTGATAATTGATACAGTGGAAGTCGCTTATAACGTCGGTGAAGGGAGCGAGGAAATAAAGTTGTTATAACCAGCAGTCGTTATATCCGACAATGTTATATCTGACGGAATAATAGTCAAAAATATTATGAAACCAACCAAAGATGGGAAAGTGGACATTATAACCGACTGCTCGTGCAAAGCGAAGTCAGTATAAGCGCTTCCACTGTACTCACCGCAGAATCTGCAGAGGCCTTCTTCAGATATGTATGTATACCCAGTTTCCTTTGGTGCTCCTTGAGTTTACAGTACCTTGCTAGGATATGCAGGCTGTTGTTACCCATTGCGATGCATGCTTCGAATCTTTTTCGGTTAAATTGGCCGATAAGTTTCTTGGCTTGTGTGATAGCCTGAGCGGTGTTGCCGATACTTGCCCTGTTCTCCTTCTCGAGATTCCTGAATTCTTCTTTTCGGGTATGATGCTCTATTCCGCAGAATGGTTCCGGACCTACGAAAGTTTTTAATGTTCCTCTTCTTGTTAGGGACTCACCCATTTCATTACCCTCCTACATGCCCGGGTATCCTTCTTACTCAGTTCATTAAGTTTCTGTAGGCATTCCCACACGAGGTTGGACTTATTGACTTATCGAGTGCCATGATAGTAGCTTGACTATCTGACAATATGGCTATGTCACAGTTGTTGTGGTTTCTTTCAAGATTGATTTGGACACTTCTGTCGATGGCATTGATTTCAGCCTGGAAGATGCTGGTGCTTGTCCCCATGGATTTATTTGGCAGTTCTTGACCCATCTGTGTACCACTTTACTGTGTTATTGCTCAGTCTATAGATTGTGAATTCATTGCTCCAATTCTTTTTATTGTTGAGCCAACTATTTTGGGCCTGAAACAGGGAAAAGTGAGACAATAATGTGAACAAAATATAGCTCCAGTACGACGATTTAAATGCCAAAACACTTAGGCAGTCTTAATTCTGAAAGAATACGTCACATATTTTCAAAAGTGGGAGGTTTTTTTGTATTTTTTTAAGTGACGTACCACCTCCCTAATGAAGGAAAGCACGTCCTTAGTCGCAGAGTTTCTAATATCTGCCGGCGAGCATGTTACCTTGCGGAAAATGCGCCACCTCAACCAATGCAGAGCCGGGCATTCACAGAGAATGTGCTCAGATGATTCGTCATATTCTGAGCAGAACCTACATTCTATGTCTGGGCATAGATTGAGTTTGTTGAGCTGATATTTAATTCTAATGTTGTCTTTGTCTAAATTCAGAATTTCCTTGTAGGAATATGGCTTGATTACCCTTTTAGTTTGTCGTAACCATTCGTTAGAAGAAGCTTATGCTCCCATGCGCTAATCAGCGCTGTGGCAGCAGCCCAGTTGATACCACAGTATGGTTCAGGTCCAATGAACGCATATCCTGAGCCAGCCCTGGCTAGTTCGTCTGTAGATTCGTTGCCTGCTATCCCCTGATGACCTGGAAGCCATCGGAGTACCACACTATTATGAAGAGTGGGAGATAAATACCTCATACCTCAGAACAGGACGAATATTTTAAGAATGTGAGGAAGTTCAAAACAAGCGAACTACGACAAAACCTTCAAAAAACTATTCCTTCAAACCAAATGCTGAACCAATTTAATAAAATAGGCTCACTGTAATAGTCGGTGAATTTTTTTGACAACCCCCTATGAAATCACTCAAAAACCTACATTGAGGCTAAACTTTTTGCCTTTTTTATACAACAACCAAATAGTTTCTAACTAAGCTTAAATAAATTCAGTTGTCCTTGAACTCTTAGCCTCTATATAAACAACATATTATTGGCTTTGTCGATGTACCACAATTAATTGGTTGTGGCCAACATAATCATATTGCGTGATATCAGACTTCAATTTTACTCATGTTATTGATAATTCCTATGAAAACGTCAAAACTGACGTGCGGTAATGTCAGTCAAATGATTTGAATTAGAGCCTGTTCACATAGGATTGACGGACTGGATTTTTTTGACGTTTACATGCTTGGGGGGAAGTGGAGAGGTGATGTGTAACTAGAATCTGGATTTTCAGACTCATTCATTCGCTGTCACTCGTCAAACTGATGAAAACATTATTTGCTGCAAAAGCATCAACTTTCCTGTAAAAAAATTTTTCGCTCCAATCACTGATACGTCAAAAAAATTCGAGGAAATGTTCAGATAGGAATATCAGTTTAAGTTCTTACAGAAACTTATAGATTTTGAAATGGTTTAACTGACTTTTTGTTCTCCTCCTTTCTTGCAGTTATTACGGAAAATAATATTGGCTGCTGTTTTGTTTTGATTATGGCTTGAGTTCATAATATGGCCGAAACGTCATCTCCATAAAATGTCTTTTGATGACATAAGTATGTATGTGTTCGATATCATCATCAGAGTACAATTGCAGTGCTTGATACCGCAATTTGCTTTGAGTCAGATATTCATAAACGTCATTTGAAAGTCATTTGGCGTTCAGAAAGAAATTTCGAACCGACAGCTGTACAAAATGACAGTTGAAAACATGTTGGCCGATTGACTTGTGTCATGCATTCATGGTCATGTATTTCCGTAAATGACCTGCCGTTTCGGCTGTCTGGTTCGTGGCCTTAGATCCCAAAAAGTGTACTCATGCTCAAAGTTTTCCACGGTGCGACGAACTGCCTGCACACTGAAGCCATGATGGCGACCGAGTTCACGACGAAATTCGTGATTCATCGTACATTCGGCAAGCGTGAAACGATGCATGATGAAACGACAAACCTTAATGAACTTTGACAGGTGCTAAAACATAACAATTGCTACCTGGTCACCCTTTAGTTCTGAAAACTGCAATTGCAAGAACTATAACTTTGAAGAGCAGTACGCAATATAAACCTTCACTCTTCTGATATCCTTTCTGTTCAACGACAATTTATTCTTAAATCTCTTAGTAACACGTATATCATAAAATAGGTAATTTAATGAATCTCCTCCTGAATTTCATCCTCGTCATTATCGGCCTCACTAGCATCGGCAACACGTCGACCAGAGTCCCAAATGACATTGAAATCCAGATTGCACTCATCTGCTAATTTCTGCACAGTGGCCCGCTCAATTAGTCCTCTGCTACTCCAAGTTGAGTCTTTTAACGCCAATTCCCTTAGTGCTCCCACAGCCTCCACATATTGCTTGGTATTGGTCAACGCCTTGACGAGCATGGCCAAGATGTCGGCATGTCGAATTGGTGGAATCTCGGGTTTTACTGAAAGAAAAAGCTTTAGAATGGAAGGAAATAGTTCTGATCAAGAACCTACTTAGCATATTTCTGGAGCCTGCGATCACCGCTTGATTCTCTCCGTTCTCCAGGGCCATTTGTATGTCCAGCACATACTTTACTTCAACAATAGTTTTCTGCAAGTTATCGGATGCCCTCTGCGAATGGGGTACCTTCACCAAACACTTGGCGGCCTCATGCATGGCTTTAAGGGCCTTGTCGTAGTCTTTAAACTCATCGATCTCGACCTGAGCACAAGTGGCATAGAAATTGGCCAGTGAATCGAACGCCTGCCCTTTCGAATAGAACGTAACAATGTTCTTGAGAACCTTTTGATCCCTCTGCCAGTTCAGGGCTTGTAAGTAATTGGCTGCCATTATGTATACCTCCCTCTGTCGGGACATATTTGCAAAGAAAACTATCTTGTCGGTATCGCCAGACTTTAATAGACTCTTCATAGCGCGCACTTTGTCCCCAGCCTGTGTGAACTTCTTCGTGGCCGAGTGATAGTCACCTTGTTCCTGCAGGAGTTCACCCAACTGCGTGAGAACTCGTGCTCGCGCCTCATCGTCAAGCTCTGTCTTAGCTGGAGTTAACATTTCGGCCAGAGTCTCGGTGATAGGAACACCCTTTTCGTGACAAATACGTATTGCACGCTCAAATTGTTTGGTTTTAGCCAACAACTGCACCGCCTTCTGGTGCTGCTCAATGCTGGTAAAGAACTCGGCACACCGATTGATTAGTTCAGGGTCTGAATCAGGAGTTAGCTCTGATGCAATGACTTGTAAGATATCCGGTTGCTCGGATGCAAAAGCCATCTCCAATGCTTTGTGTAACATTCCCGAGCGATGATAGAGCTCTACAGCTCTTTTGTATGAACCAACTTCTTCAAAGTATGCCGCGGCAGTGGCCTTCTCTCGTTGGCGTGCTGACCCCGCTACGGTCCAGAGTTCATCTTGCATATCGTTCTCCTTGCAAATACGAATAGCGTTGGTGTACGTCTGAGCACGTGTGTAGAACTGAATGGCTTCCTGATGCTTGCCAATGTTTTCGTAGTGCCGTGCCAAGTGGTAACACGCTGCACGGTCCCCAGACTGTCTGGCTATTACATCAGCTTTCGAGATTTGTCCAAGGTAGCATAGAATCTTAACCTAAAATGGTTATGGTTTAGGCACCTCTGAAGGAACACTTTACAGTCTTACCTGTGAGAACCAATCCTCGGCCTTCTGGTAGACAGTAAAGGCACCGTCCATGTCACCAGTACTCTCAATGTACTGGCCCCACCATTTCAACATTTTGGGATCCTTGGCGTTTTGCATGTATTTCTAAACAAAATTCACATTTATCCAATACAAAAACCACCTCTCTTTCAACCAATAGATGGCGGGGCTCTGATCGGTTTACATACCTTCATAGCAGCTGGGTGATCCAACAGCATCTGTGTGACATTCTGCACTGGATTTTGACTCTTCTCGTAGAAATCAATAGCTCCACTGATGTCTCCGTTCTCCTTTAACTGTTCCCCCTTCTGGAAGAAGGTATTCTTCAAATGAACCCTATCACTCTTCTCCGCTATTTCCAGGGCCTATGGTAGAAAAAATTATTTAGGGGTGACAACACAATTCCTCACTCACATCATCAATAGCCCCACAGTTCTGCAACAACTTGTTAAGCAAATCAAATCGACCACACCTCTTGTACAGTGCCTGTGCCTCTTCAATCATGCCCAGTTCCACTGCTAACACTGCCACTTGTGCGTCCTTCTCCAAATCATCATCCTCCACAGCCTGACGAATTGCTCTCACTGACCGAGCTTTCTTTAAATGACCCAAACACACCTTGGCCACGTCAAGACGTCCCGTTTGAACGCACATCTTTGCCAGATTTGTCCATACAACTTCCGATTGTATCGAACGGATACATCTAAACGAGAACCTATCGTAGTCAGTACACAGACAAGATACAATTATTAAGTGCTTACCGATAGGCCAAGTCCATGTTACCTTCGGCGACATTTAGACTGAAATTCAAAACCATTTTGCGTGTATTCTCGTCGCAATTCTCCAAACCGATAAAGTCCTGCAGGGATCGCTTCTTCACCACACTAATGTCTAGAGTTATCTAAAAGACAGACACAGAGGAGGAGACAATATGCGATTAATCTTCCTTTAACTCCAGGATACACTCGCACATTTAGCAATAAAGCATTACCACATTCGGTGCACATAAATTGACTAATTGCTCTCCAGATGCTAGATTAACCAGTTCCAGTACTTTAAGGGTGCATTTATCTGCAGCATGGAACATAACAATTGCTTGTGTCTCAGTGTAGTCCAACGTAGTGGTTGTCTTTGATAGTAATGGTCCCACTGCACCATTTGATGTTATATTTGCTACTCCTCCTCCTGCCGAATCCTTTGCTGGAGGTTTTTGTTGTTGCTGCTGCTGCTGCTGCTGTTCGAGCTTCCTGCGTTGATGATGCTGTGCTTGCTGTGCGATTGAACGTGCTTCGATGGCCAACAAACGACTATCATCGGTATCCCAAAAGAAGATGATTGGTAATCTGAACGAGTGTGCAAAAGAGGAGAGAATCTATATAGTGAAACTGTGTGGAATTCCTTGCCCCTCTCACCTTGGTACAGACTCCCCAGTGTCGGTCATGAAATCGTAATGTCTCATTATATCCCTCTCGAAATCCCAGCAGTATAATCGTCCATCGGGCATGAGACTTTCGTTGGCTATCACAACGGCGAGATGGCTGCCCACAGCATTGCATTTTGCTAAGATTACCTCGCCGAAGTTCTCGAATAAATCGTAGCCAGACTTTGGGTGAATCAGTGGTTTGGGGTCGTGACGTGTCACATCGAACACCTTGATGTAGCCGTTCATCGTAAAGACTGTCAGATAATGGCTGGTTAGGTCACAGCCGATAATCTTCCCTGTGGACATAGGGAAATGTAATGATGCCTTTGATCGCCCTTGGGGGGTGGAAACTTAATTACTACGTTGGTTAAGCCAGAACAATATTGATAGTCTGATGTCTGCGTCTGGAACTTTTGTGAAGCTCAAGGACTACAATCAAGGTACTGTGGTAATATGAAATCTCCTCATACTCAGATTTGAATATTCTGTGACGAAACCTATTTCGTTTATTGCTCCTCCAGAGGAATATAGTGAAATGAAACGATGTTCCTCATAATTTACGACGAAAAGTTTATGTTAAATTCTTTTTGATTTAACTTTATGCATTATCCACTCAGAACTGTCATTGTTCCTTAAAAGGTTAGTCACCCCCTCCAGATTGAACTGTCATTTAGATTGAGCTGTCATTTAATGACCTGTCATTACTGTGAAGTCAAGATAAAAATACTATTACCAGTTTTGGTAGCAGACAAAGGATCTTCCGTATACCAGTTGTGAATGAAAGGATGACAGTTGAATGGAGTGGATAGTAGAAATGGAATCACAATTGTCAGAATCAGTTATAGCGATGTGTTCCTTTGAACCAGGATTTGAACTTGCATTTTATGAAACTGAATTGTACATCAATATTTCACCTAAAATGTCAATTCTAGCCTCGGGGCTACACAATACGGATATTCCTCTGTTCCAGCTGCCTAATGTGGTCAGAGTGGACCACCTCTAGTAAGGAGTCCATCGATCTTTTCTTTTCTAGAATTGAAAACCCCTTTTCTTCACCATATAGCAACTCCACAAAAATAGTGACTCCTGAAAAGATCCTTGGAGCTTGGAACTGTACACGGTTTCTAACTATATAAGTCCCCAGGGGTGAAAGGGTTTCATATCTAGGGAACTTTAGCAATCAGAAGACCTAGTGTTTCCATGGTTTAAAGCCAACTATGGACTAAAGTTGACATTGTTTTCATACCCAAAGCAGGCAGAAGCTCTCGCACGTAGAACATAAGAATCTCCAACCTTTTCCCCTGAACATTTTGGAAAGACTAGTCGATAGCATTAGCCTATCTCTGCTCTCTGTATTCCAAGATGCATACTGCAAGGGCAAATCAGTTGAGAAAGACATAAAAAATCACTGAGCGTCAAGGAATGGTCGAATGGTCGCCGTTTTAGACATTGAAGTGGCCTTTAACAATATCAAATCTACGGCATTTTTATATGTACCTGCAGGCCAGAAAGTCGATTATTCGCTTGGAGATGATAACATTACTATCACTGACTCCGGAAAACACCCCGATACTCTCACGGAAATGTTCTCCTTCAGTTCGCTAGATGGGCCTCAAACTTGTCGAACCTCCTACGATTAATGGTACGAGTCTTTCCAGTAGGACAACATTCTTGGGTCTCATTTTGAACAGCGAATTAAGCTGGATAGTCAATCTACTAGAACGCTTAAAGAAAGCTAGGGTTTTCAACCTCATATCATTCTTTGGTTATACGTGTCCGGTAACAGGCCTTATACACTGTGTAGCGTGATCACCTGGTGGGCGGCTCTAAGTAGGGCTACTCCCTTTAATATTCTTCATCAGCGGTCCACAGAGAACTGCTCCTTCATACTTCACCTGTTCCCTTTAGACATTCTTCGCAAGCATTTGGCTGCAAACGCCCTATCTGACTTAAAGCCATATTCCAAAACAGATCTGGCCTAGCCCTAATCTGAAATGTAGTGTGGGGTTGGGTTTATAAAAGCGATTCAGCCACGTTATCGGTGTTCTCTATGAACACTATCTGATAGACCAACATCCCAAAAAGCTGGGTCTCTTTTCACATGATTTCAGAAGAAGCAGTAGGGATAAGGAAGAAGAAGAAATGGTTCTCCTCCTGTGTAGTCGCCCAACTTTCTCCCCTAAACGCCTTGGGGTCACTGGCGTCACGAGCATCCTTCGCTTTATTCAAAACTTTGATTCGTTAAATTAGCTCTGGGTATCCGATTGATGCGATCCACGACGTCACGGCAGATATGCACGTCTGTGGAAACAGCCACTCTAACCTAAATCTAGGGTCGTGAGGAAAATAACGTGAAATATAGATTTGCCATAAATGGAATGTGTATGCATGTTCTAGACGCTGATGGAAAACGTTCAAAGAGTATTTGGCACCTTGACATTTTTTGACAGGAAGCAGTTCAGAAAAGTTTAATTGGAACAGATATTAGGTCTGTTCGCGTACTCTCCCAAAAGAACGAAGTGCTCACCCGTCATCAGCGTACAAATTTGAATGTTGAATGTTTGTGTAAAGTGGTCACATTTCGTAGTTTCCGTGACCGTTTACTTTTTCGTACAAATTACGAATTTTGGTGCAAAAACCACGTGACCTAAAAATTTGTCAAAATCTTGTTCCAATTAGTGAGGGTGATATCCACCCTAAAGAATTTCATGTCATCGTGCAGATAGAGAACTAACAGTCCTCGATAATGCAGTCGACATTGTTAATTGCCAGAATGAATATCAGAGGATCACATTTTTCTTTTTTGTTAAGATTTTCAAAAGTCTTCTAGGGCCAGTGAGGGAAAATACGACATTCACAAGTTTTCTGTACTTGGTCATAAGGGCTTCTAAATGTCTTGAGAATTTCAATGCTTGATGAAGTTAGTAAAGGAAAGGGATAACTGGAAAAGTTTTTTGTTTAGAGTCCAAGTTCACCTGAAGCTAATGAGAAAAAAATTACTTGATCTTGACACATAACAAGAGCAATGAGAAATGTAATGAAAGGGTACAGAACATTAATTTGACATTTTGATGGAATCTCTTACATATTTGACATAACATCTGACATAACATTTGACATACATAACTACTTCGCTGAAGAACTTTTTATGAAAAAAGCGCTAGAACAAGGTAAGGCAGTTTTGAACGTCAGTCTCAGTGAGAATTGGTCTATGTATGACATGTAGCACTATCTTGTTACAACCACACATCACTGATGTTAAGTTCATCGAAATTTGGTCAAAAATAGTCTTTTGACCTGGGAAGCCATTGACCTAAAGCTGAGCTTCGTCACTGAAGATGATTTTTCGATAAAATTCAGAATTTTCTTTGAACTTTAAATGATCAAGAGGCTTCAGTGTTTGAGTAAGTTTAAGCTTGCAATGGTGCAGGCCAAGATCTCAGAGGTTCCATTCGTCGAACATACATCTCTTGAGCTAGCGAGTCGTTCACAGTTCACTTAACTACCTTATCCTCTTAACTCCAAGTCAAGTTTGTGGAGATATTAGTAGAATGGTTCATCGTCCCTGCCCAGTTTTGACATCATATATTGGGCACTACTCGAAAGTTTTGGCGAGGAGCTCATTAAAGTATGACCTTCTGTGGGTGGGTGCAAGCATATGGTCCTACAGTTTGCAACTACTGAAGAAGTCCGAAGCCCACCATATGGCAGTAAAGGTCTAACCAACGAGACAAATGCCTTAAACTAAGGAATAAAGTAAAATATCATTCAAATGCCAGCACTCACCTTCATTGTCATTTGACAGAATCTCGTTCAGAATGACTCCCCCAATCGAGTAGATCTTCACATCGACCGACGTTAGACAGAAGATATTCTGGTCATGCATAAACAGTGCCAGACACTCACAATTGAAAGTCTGCATCAATCGAATCGTTAGCCCATCGCCCGAGTCCAATGTCGGCAGAGTATTAGCAGCACTGTAATCAGTTGATGACGATGTTTCCAGCACAATCTTTCCAATTCTATACGCAACAATGGTTCGGCCATTACTCAAAACCAAATGCTGTTCGGACAGCGCCAACGTTGTGATCGAGATCTCACCATTCACCAGCGTCGATTTGCCGGTCGAGTGCTCCACATAGATCTGATTAGCACTGCGTTGAACGGCCCAGATGTCACGTGTATGGCATGAAATCAAGGGTTGCTCCTGTGGAACAAAAGAAAGTCATACACTTTTCCAATCTCTACCATCCCATCGCACATTCTCACCTTCAGCACGTAGACATTTGATATGCAATTAATCATGATGCACGGTTTGGCCATTTCGTTTACGCCCCAAAAGCACTGCTTGATTGCTCCCCGTACCGTTGATATATTGTTCAATTGCCACGAATTTTCCGGTGCATTGACAAAGTAATTAACAGTTCGCTTCCAGGTGTACAAGTTACCTTGATTGGTGCCGGCACACAGTGTCTGATTGTCTGGACAGTAGGCGATGCACGTGAATACTTCGTTTACGGATTGGCTATGGTGTCGCTGATGATGGTGGTGCTGGGGTTTTTGGTATTTTTGTACGTAGCTGGATGTGACGGACATGGAGTCACCGCCTGTTGCCATAGCACCTGTTGATGAGGTCGACCCCGGTGAGGTGACTATTGATCTATCTGTTCGACATGATGGCGCGAAGAGTGGTTTAAGTAATGTATTTTCCAGTTCCCCGATGATGGGACAAATTGAAGTGCGACCAGAGTGGCATTAAAGCGAAAATTAAGTTGAGAGTGGAAAGTAATTGAGCCTCACTCACCTGAACTGGGTAAATCCATTTTAAGTAAGAAATTGTCGCTGGTATCGATGTCCCACACGCGAATGGAGAAATCACCTAAAAATGGAAAGCACGCTGTAGTACCCGTATTCCGTAAGTCCACCAGATTCGTAATACCTGTAATAATGGCCAGACAAGTGCCAGCCCACGAGATAGCTCCATTATTCCCCGGGATCTTGCCACTCAACTTGACTCGGTCAAGTTCTGTTAGGGTTCCCGACGATTCAGCTAGGAAGTGAGTGACAGTCATGTCCTCCATCAGACAAACAATCGCATCTCTACAAAATATTGCACATCATCATGTTCTGTTAAACCTTGTGTCACAAGCCTAACCTTTTTGGGTGCCATAGCACCTGCGTTATCGGCACAGTGTTAATCTTCAACACCTCTGAGCACGTTCCTCCCTGATTCAAGTAGAATATAACACCCGACTGCGTCCCCACGTAGAAACAGTGATTATCCTTCACCCCTGAGTGTGTCAAATTCCTAGCCGCCGTTCGTGGTCTCCAATTGGTCAGCGTATCCAGTGCATTCTCATCACCGGCAACAGCGGCCTTTGCCAGATTGGTCAGTTCCGTTCTCACTGGGCTCTCTACAGACTTGCGAAAGGTAATATTCATGAGGGCATCTCGCAAATCATGAGAGAACATCGTCAGAAACTGATACTGTCCGTCGCACCGCCAACCAGTCAGCAGTCCCATCGAGTCTGCCGTCACCATACGTCCGCCCTTCTCGCTGAACTCCAGCAATATTATTGGAGCCTTATGCGGACCCTGCACGGTGGCAAACTCTCGGTGTCCATCGAACCACATATGCAGTTCACCATTCTCCCAACCTGTAGCCAGTAGCCGCTTCTCTGGATGCCAACCAAGGGCTGTAGCTTGGGAGATTGGATGAAATGGGTATGATATGTCCCGCAGAGGTTCTCCCTGTGTTCAACAAACAGTGTTACAATCGAAATGAAATGGAATCGGAAAACTTACGGAATCGTCGAAAATCGTCACGGAACCACCGCGATCCTGACTGTAGGATGCAACAGCAAATACAGGCTCGTTTGGATGCCATCTACCGATGGTGCTCACAGCATCAGAGTCCAAAAATTGTACTTTCGAATCAAAATATAGCGTCATTCTCCACAAATTACTAATTCTTTTCCGAAACTACCGGGGAATATAGTTTTTGTATTCGTAAACACAACAAACGGTTGCTGTGGACACGACCGGCCGGCGGATGTAAGGTAAACATGACAATTGTGGTTGTTGTACTCAGTGTCGGCAGGGCAGTTTAAATGTTTGGTTGTTGTACATAATGAAGTTAGGTCTCGGCTGGAGAAAACAGTGATGCGACTGTCAAATGAATTTGTTTTCTTAAACGACACAACGAAAAGAAATCATGAAATTGAGAGGAAGGAGTGGAAAGCTATCGCTTTAACAAAACACTATTCTTTATGCTGATAGTGGGCGTTCAAAAATTTCTCATAGCATCGTCCCTTAATAGTAAATCACGATAGTTGCTTGGATATTTAAAAACACAGTCATCACCGCCTTTAATGTTGTCTCTCCGTGTCTTTGCCAAACGAAAGCAAAACAGCGATATTCAGACAGCTAGTCTGGAGTACAGAGAATGTACAAAAAACTGCAGACAACTCTGTAGAAAAAAACTTAGTGACCTAGGTGCCATCTTCAACTGGAAGGAGACTTTAAAATACTTAAAACCCAAGGCTGAGGACAGTCAACTATAGTCAAAGCTGACTCCATTATTCTCCTTATTCTCTCTTCTAATTCTCATAACTTTCCTTACTTTTTCTTAATGAATGTCATGATTCGTGGTATGTCTATGATTCGTCCCCACTTTTAGGGAAAATTCCATTTCAGTGGGATGCACCCACACTGTACAAGTTTCCTTAATCTCTCAAGATTCCCCTTTGTCGTTTCCTTGACAAAAAAGAAATAATTTTCTTGCATCTGTCAATTTTTATGACCTAGTTTGGCAAAATATTCGATTTTAAGGACACTGAACTTCAAATATAAATCGAGTCTCCAGAAAGCCATTGTGTCATCAACTTAATTAACCAGAACCTAACTTCGAAATGTTGCAAAGCATAAATCGTTGTTTCTCCACCGTAACTCGCATTACTTTCTGGAAACTATTAATCTAAATCACTTTATTAATCCAATAAACCAAACGGACATCATTTAATTGATATAAACTCCCAAATTCCATGAAAGTTATCACAATTCACCCTCGTACCTTACACCCGAATACCCAATGTTGCAGCAACATTCTCTACTCTTTGCTGTCACTTTAGTTTCCGGACCAACAACAGGGTACACAAGCAAAAGAAAAAAAAAAAAGCCAATACGAATAAAAGATTAAACAAAACTAGAAAAAAAAAACACTCAAGTGAAAAGCAAATAAAGCGATATAATCTAAAAAACAGTGAAGAATAATTGCAACAAGTACTTTATACTTTATCGAGAAGAATTTGCAAACTGTTTTCGCCGCATAAAACAGTTGGAACCGAAACCAACAGCACACAGGATGACCTCTGATTTCGTGAAAATAGCCGGCGCCGTCCTCCTGCCCAATATTGGTGGCTTTGTGAATGGCCAAATCACAAGAAAACACATTCGCAGCTGGTATCGCCACCTGAATTTTCCATCTTTTCGTCCACCAAATTGGATTTTCGCACCCATGTGGACGTCGTTGTACTCTGGGATGGGTTACGCTTCGTATTTGGTGTGGCGGGATGGTGGCGGTTTCGGAGGTGATGCTAAACTGCCTCTACTGGCGTATGGTACCCAATTGGCGCTCAACTGGGCATGGACACCGATATTCTTCGGCAAACAAAACATCAAGGGCGTAAGGCAGTCTGATTGCAATCGAAAAGTGGTAGTCTCTAATTTATTGTC
This sequence comes from Xylota segnis, assembly GCA_963583995.1. Taxonomy (NCBI): domain Eukaryota; kingdom Metazoa; phylum Arthropoda; class Insecta; order Diptera; family Syrphidae; genus Xylota; species Xylota segnis. The sequence continues at coordinate 6,856,232 of OY757237.1, forward strand.
TCTTTCAGGGTCTAATTGATTTGATTGCCCTAACAGCTACATCCTCCCTTTGTGGGGTGCTCTTCTACAAGATCAACAATCTGGCTGGTTACCTATTCATTCCGTATGTTGCTTGGTTAAGCTTCGCCTCTGTGCTCAACTACTCGGTGTATAAGCTCAATTCTGGTGATAAAAAGTCCATTGAGGAATCCACGGCAAAGAAGGAATAGTTTTTATGTTTGTTTCCAAATGAGGTGGTAAAGGGAGGATCCTGCAAACGCACTAGCCGCATTTACTTTTCAAAGCTTCCTTGTTATGCTGCTGCTAACTAAATCCAATATTTTCGATATATTCCACGAAAGAAAAATTATGTTCTTGTGTTTATTGTGTGTAAGAGAAAGTGTTATGCCCCCGTAGAGTACATACGAATAAATCTAGTTTCGATGATATAATGTTTGTGGCATGTTAGGTCTATAGTCGTGGCTAAGTGCTGTGTCATTGTAATTGCGACTTAAGCCATTAAGCAAACTTGTCGGTGCGTCGTTAAATCGAATTATACGAGGTTTATATGCGCAACACAGAAATTAATTTGACTTTGGCTTTATATACTGCAGAGAGAGAGAGGAATCTTATCTTTTCTAATATTAACAAGTTGGGAGGAATGCTTTCTTATCACAGCCTACGCACGAATTCGTGGTGATCTCTTCAACCTGGATGGATCTATTAAAGCACGAAGTTGTCTACTTGGGAACTGTTGTCCATCACTCCAACATTAATCGAATATAAACGAGTTTGACGGGCCATACTAATAACCGGATACGTACATACATGCTGTACGTGGAGTATCGCCTTGCAGACGAGCAAATATACTCTTTAACAGCCAACAAAAGCCGAATTTATTCATATTTTTGCCAACAACGACCTAACTTACGCCATTACTAACGAGAATGAGTGAATTAGAGGCTGGTAGACCACGGAAGGTCCATTGTGTTGCCGTTGTGTAAGGTGGGTGGATCACCTTCTTACTCTGGGAACCATTCCTTTTAATGAAGGAGCTAATCTTATCCGTGCAGGCTGTGCTCAGATTGTTGAGATCGTTGAAAAGGTTTTCACCTAGTGTAGCTTGATGGTCTTCTCTTTCTCTGTTTTCGTTTAAGGTTGGCCAGAGCAGTCTAGGGATGTGCTTGGTCAAGCTGATTCCAGCGATGATTGGCCACCCTTACCGCGTCGGTGTTGATAAGGTGGTAAATAGCATACAACGTTGGCACCTCGATGTCGGTGACGTTTATGCTATCTTCCGCGGTAAGTGAAACACTTACTCCAAATCTTTTCTTGATTGGTTCTCCTAAGCGTTGACACCCCAGCTCGGGTTTCAAAATTCTGCAACCGCTCTTTAGAGCTCCAAACGAAGAATGCCTGCAATAAGCATTGTTCGTTGTCACTCTGCTAAGAAGGACAGGAAAAGAAAATTCTTTAATAAGTGGTGAGTATTGATTTCTAGATGTAGTAGGCAGATGTTTTACAATTATGACAAAGATTTGAGGTGTTTGTCTAAGCGACTGATACCTAATTGGGGTAGTTTATCTTTATAGCTTCTCCTTCTTTATAGGTTCGGTCAAAGGATGCGGAGACTGCGTTCATCAGTGTTGCCAGGAATCATACGTAAAATTGGCATACTATGGTTAATTGCTTCTTGTAATCACACAGGAGTCTAGGGAGGACCATCTACCATTGGCCTTGATCTCTGCCTCTTGGTTCAGTGCGCAAGGCGGGATGAACACCGTGGTGTCTATTTGTTGTTGTAATTCTCAACTACTTCTTCCTAGTTCGTCTGTCTTCTCATTTCCTGGTATTCCTGCGTGCCCAGGGGTCCAGCAGAGGGCAACCTTGCTCTGTGTCCCAAGAACCTTGAGCTATTCACGACAGCGATTCATAAGCTTGGATTTTATTTCTATAGCAGTAATCGTTTTATTGCTGTCTGGCTGTCGATAAAAAAAGCTAGGCGCTCGGTTTGCAAAACACTGATAAGGTTCGGAAGGCGGACTAATCTGGATATATCCAGCTTAAATCCATCTTTGATCTATCTTCACTGCTCGGGAACGAGCTTGCAAATAGTTATTGAAATCTAGGTACAGAGTGAGAAAGTCCGTGGTATAGACCTTTCCTGAATATATCTCCAGGATCATGGAATGACCCGTTACATTATGTCTCCAACTATCTGACTGACTTATTCTTAGGGCACTCGTTGCTGCGGAGGATTGAACGAAAATGTACAGCAATAGCAGATTGAGGATAGCTTCCAGTCCTGCAGTAGGTGTTGTTCTCATGGCACTTGTGCCCAATCTCTATCCTTGTATCCTTGTAAGAGCCGTTGGGTACGTACAAGGCAACCATAAGTCAGAATAGGTCTTATAGCCGTATACATCCATAGTATAATTTTAGGTTTTGGAACCCAGGTTTTCCTAAACATTCTACTGCACGTATAGAAACCAATATTGGGATTTTTTAATTCTTTCATTGATATTTGTGTCTCCAGTTCAGTTTTCTAGTCCTAGGTGCCCCCAATAGACGGTAAGGAGTGTGAATTCGGGAATTTTCCTTTTGTTGGTAAATAATACCAGCTCGCGTCTTCTGGGGACTGACTGCTAGTCCACATTTCTTGGACCAAGTGACTAAGATCTTCAGCGGATCTTCCAATAGCTCATTAAGGGTAATGACAAATTTTCCCGTGGCCAATAATACGATATCATCTGCACATGCAATGGTCTTAACACCACTGAACCTGAGCTGCAACAGCACCTCGTTTTGTATAATGACCAATAGAGCAGATTACTCCGCCTTGAGGGCTATCTCTAGAGGCAAATGCTTCCATTTTTTATCCTCGTGTTCTGTAATAATACGTCTATCCTCAGGAATTTCTACAATCCAGTTGGATAAAAGGCAATGCTTCCATTTTTTATCCTCGTGTTCTGTAATAATATGTCTATCCTCAGGAATTTCTACAATCCAGTTGGATAAAAGGCAATGCTTCCATTTTTTATCCTCGTGTTCTGTAATAATATGTCTATCCTCAGGAATTTCTACAATCCAGTTGGATAAAAGGCGATAGTGCCACCTCCATTACGTCCAAAAGACCGCATAGAGAGATGTTGAACTTTGGGGCCTTAGTAGGTTTTCTTTTTACTTTTATTCACATTGTTGACCGGCGTTAACTTATTACTGGAAGGGTAGAGTAGAAATGCGGTAGACTACCTTAAAATTGGCGCTGTTATATCAGATCAGACATCATGTTCCGGATGCTACATTGGATGCACAGGTGACATCAGTAAGACCGTCCGCATTGCCGTTTCTCCCCAGGGTATTTCCTAAAGAAGAGCATTTTATGATCATTGCTGCCATAACACATTTGTTCACATGTACTTACTCTTGTCCAATGGCACTGACACGCTTCCCTGGAGAACAAGTCATGGAAGCAAACACCCTTTTGCAAGCATTAATATATATTTTTATTGATTTCAAATAAAACAAAAACAAAACGAAAAACACTTCTTAAAGAAGATACAAAACTTCGTTTACAAAGTTTAAAAGTTTATAAAGTAATTTTAGTTTTTTTCTTTTGGTTTTTTTTTTTTATAATTTCATTAACAGTCTGTTTAATTTAGGTAACATCTCATAGATGCAATAAATCTTCTTGTATTGTCCAAAATATCATTCGTTCTTCTTCCAATCACTTAAGCCAATGGGTGGTGGTGAGGTGAGGATTCTATTATTTTTTTTTTTTTTTATTTTTCTTCGATGTTTGCAGGAAACAAAAACAACAAAGGCTTTCCTGGGAACCTAAGAGAAGAGTGTTGTCATGTGTGTAGTCAGGTGCAGGACTTTAAAGAGTGATTCGCGGAACAAACGAAAAATTAAAACCTAAACCAACTCTAAATCTACGAAAAAATAAAATCGTTGTGAAGCCGAAAGGAGAAAACAAAAATGCGTAACGTACCGCGTATGTATGTATATACATATGTGTGTCACTTAACTAATCTAGAAAAACAAATCGCAAAAAAAACAGAAACACTAAATCAATAATTGGCAAACGAAATCAACTAATGTTAGGGACTAATGGGGAGAAGTGCCTCCCAAAAGTATGAGTAAAAATGCAAGGAGGTGAATAGGAAGGTGGTTCGTCGACGGAGTTGAGACCGTTTTGAGCATTCAAATTGAGCAAAGAACACATTGATTGTGAATCGGGGTGCAGTGTGATGCGGCCCCTGGTAAGTAACGATATTGAGATTAGAAGCTTGAGGAACTTTGAGTGTGTGTATAACAATACTTTCGAGTAGGACTAGAATATTGTGTAAGGCAAAGCGAATAGGCCCGTTGATAAGGAACATTAGTCGTTGTGATGTATGGGATGATGGATGTTTGTTCAATGCTGCTGGGTGGGAAGACCAAATTCAGGATACTCGATCCTCGGGTCAGTTGATGTTGTGGTTTAATTCTTCTTTGCTGGTTGTGATTTCGGTTGTTGGGGTTGCTGCTGGCCTGCAGTGGCTGGTGGTTTCTGCTGCTGCGGATTGGGTTGTGGAGACTTGGCCTTTGATTTTTGCTGCTGCGACTTGGGAGATGGCTGCTTCTGTGGTTGTGGCTTGGGCTGTGGTGGTTCTAATTTGACGGGCGAAGCGGGAGCTGCTGCCGGATCTAGTTTTACAGGAGAACCTGGCTCCTGTTTGGCTGGAGATGATGGCTGAGACTTCTGTTGCTTCGGTTGAGGCTGTGTCTGAGGCTTCGGGGCGGCTGCTAGCTTTGGGGACGGTTGCTTTTGTTGTTGTGGCTTCGGAGATTGTTGCTTGTCTTGTGGTTGAGGCTTCTGCGTGTTCGGTTTGGGCTGTTGCTTTGCTGGACTTCCTTGTTTCGGTTTTGGCGACTGCTGTTTGTTCTTTTGTTGTTGTTGATCAGTCTTCTTGGACTCGGGAGCAGCCTTCGGCTCGATTATTCTTGGTGAACCGGGTTGCTTTTGCTGTGCTTCAACTGGTTTTACTGCATCGGGTGTTTTTGGTGCCTCTAGGAGAGGTCGACAAGGCGTTTCAGGCAAAGTTTGCATTGGCACTGGTCCGGATGATTCAGAAGGCTCTTGAGATTTGAGTACTTCAGCAAGTGTTAGTGGTTTTACTTCGGTAGTTTGTGGCTTGATTTCGGTCTCTGTGGGTAGTTTCGCTTGGGCTTCGGGTGTTTTAGGCGACTCAGCTGGTTTGGGTAAGTCTGGTGTACTGGCTGGAGTTTGAGCCTTCGCTGCTTCAGCTGGTTTTTCTGGTGTCTCCTCGAGTTTAGGTGCAATTTCAGCTGATTTTGGTGACTCTTGAGGTTGTTTGCTAGTATCTACCGGTTTTGTTGGAGTTTCCGGAGATTTTGGCGATTTAGCGGATTTTTTTGGCTCTTCCGTTGGTTTGTTTCCAGGCGATGCCGGGGTCTGTGGTGTGTCGACTGGTTTTGGTGTTTCGGCAATTTGATTTGGGACTACAGGTGCTGCAGCGATCACGAGTTTCAATCCTTCAGCGGGTTTCGGAGTTTCAACAGGACCCTGTGTCTGCACAGCTATTGGTTCGCCAGGCTTTGGTGTCTCGTCGGGTTTCGGAGTCGGAGCTGCTCCCACAGGTTTTGCTGCTTCTACAGGTTTTGCTGCCTCTACAGGCTTCGCTGCTTCTACAGGCTTTGCTGCCTCTACAGGCTTTGGTGACTCCACAGGCTTAGACGCGTCGACAACCTTTGGAGTTTCGACTGGCTTCACCTTCTCCACTAGTTTTGCTGGCTCTGCAGGCTTCGCAGCCTCCACTGGCTTTGGCGTGTCGGCTGGCTTTGGTGTATCGATGAGCTTCGCCGCCTCCACTGGTTTTGTTGCCTCAACTTCCAACGGCTTAGGAGCCTGATCAGGTTTTGGCTTAGAATCTCCCTCCGGCTTAGCGGCTTCCACTGCCTTAGGTACAGTCTTCGGTGATTCTTCAGGTTTAGGTGCCTCCACGGTTTTTATTGCTTCCACAGGTTTCGGAACTTCCACTTGTTTTGCTTGCTCCACGGGCTTGGCTGCTTCTACAGGTTTCGGAGCTTCTACTTGCTTTGGTGCCTGCACCGGTTTAGCTGCTTCCACTAGTTTTGGAGTTTCTGGTTGTTTTGGTGCCTCCACTGGTTTGGCTGGTTCTACTGGTTTCGGAGCTTCTGCCTGTTTTGGTGCTTCCACTGGCTTGGCTGCTTCTACAGGCTTCGGAGCTTCCACTTGTTTTGCTTGCTCTACGGGCTTAGCTGCTTCCACAGATTTTGGCGCTTCTGCTTGTTTAGCTTGCTCCAAAGGTTTAACTGCTTCTACAGGTTTCAGAACTTCTGCTTGTTTAGGTGCCTCTACGGTCGTGACTGGTTCAACAGGTTTTGGAGATTCTACTTGCTTGGGCTCTGCAGCGGGTTTTACAGATTCTTCTTGCTTGGGCTCTGAAGGCTTAGGTGCTTCTAGAGGTTTTGCGGTCTCTGCAAGTTTTGGAGCTTCTGTAGGTTTGGGTGGCGTGTCTACGGCTTTAGGTGACTCAACTACCTTTGGTATTGTTCCAGTTTTCTTTGCGGTTTTGGCCTCGTTTTCGCCCTTTCCTTGTCCATCTACCGGTTTTTGAACTTTTTCTGACTCAGTTGCTTCTGGTTTTTTTACTTCTTCTGTTGGTTTCTGTACTACTTTCGGCTGCTTGCCGATCTCTGGCGATTTCGGACCATCAACCGGCTTGGGAGACTCTGGAGTTTTTGCCGTTTCGTTTGCTTTTGGAGATGCATCTTGGGTTTTTTTTACCTGTACTACCTCAACTTTCTTTTCCTCTATCGGTTTCTCCAATACCGCATTCACTTCAGGCGCCTTAACTGGAACTACCTTCTGTTCGGCTGGTTTTTCAGTGGGTTTATCTTCTTCTTTTTGCTTTTTAGGTGTCGTCTCATTCACTGCTGCATTCTTTGTCTTTTGATTTTCTGGCAATTTGTTCGCATTCTCCCCTTTACCTTTCTTTCCGCCTTTGCCTTGAGCGCCAGTCTTTTGGTCCTTCTTATCTGCTGCGGGTTTGTCCTCCTTCCTTACGTCCTGAGCGGCTTCGGCCACGTTATTTTCGTTTGGCACGTCGTTTTTCTTCACTGGTGGCTCCTTCTTTGCGCTGTCATTGGATTGCTTATTCTTGTTGTCGCCCTTCTTTCCCCCTTCCTTACCCTTTTGTTCCTTCTTCTTTCCCTCGGCTGGTTTTGATTCAGGTTTCTTCTCCTTCTCTTCTTTTGCTGATCCATCTTCTTCTCCGCCCTTCAGAGCATCTTCGTACACAACTCGGTGCTGGCCAATGAGTTCCAATTCTTTTTGCTCTTTGACGATCTCCTGCAATTCCTTGATTTCATCTGCCAATGGCACAATCACCGGATTCACTTCATACTTTGACGCTTCCTCGAAATCGCCCACCAACGTTGGCACATCATCCTCCTCCGCCACACTGCTGAGATTCTTGTGGGCCGCATTTATATTGCTCGCAAATCTCCTCAACTGAACAACAGTCTCTTGTCCCAGCTGTGGCAAAATCTCCGGTAGCATCTCAACAATCTTCTTGTTCTCGCCATGTCCTGTAATAGCAAATGTATTCGCCGACAACGATGCCTGTGCCTTTGGATTGTTGAAATGGATCACACTCAAGTCATCCTTTATGATGTTAACCTCTTCAATCCCCGGAATCGTGCTCACTGATAGTTTCTTCAAGGAACTCTGCAGTTTTTTGTCATCTGTAGCGGCCGTCTGATGGACAACCTTCTTCTTTCGGCGAGGAGTACCCTTTCCGCCGATACGTACCTGAGACTGCAGACGTTTCAACTTCTCCGCATTCATGTTGTACAAAAGCACACTTCTTCGTTCAACCAAAGCAGGGGGGATGTGGTGTGCTAATGCACTTGCACCCGGCCGAACTATTCCCTTTTTCTTGGAAACTAAAACGCCTTTCCAATTGAAAACTGCGTTTTTATTTTCTCTACAATAAAATGTTATTAATTTCACTACCCTCGTGGGTTGTCCTTACTTACTTTCAGTGAAAATTGCTTTCACAAGAATTTTCCACTTGCACTGGGTGGAAAAATTTTCGCCAAAATGGCCGAGTAAAAGGAATTTTCTTTCAACGATGGCACAGACGACGACGACGACGATGCGGCGAAGAAGACGATGAGTTTTTTCCTTTGCATGGGGAACGTAAATAGAATTTCCCACCGAAAGAAGAATTTTCTCAACGAAACGTTCGCACACATGGACATGCACTTGCAAAAGTATTTTCCTCAGCAAGTGGCGCGGGGATTTAAATTTAAATGCATTCAGTTGGAGTGTTTCTATTCTATTTTAATCGCTTATTTGTACAAAATTTCACTTCTCCAATGTGGATAGGACATCGCTTGCCATCTGGCGGGTGTTTTGTATGTTTATGGCTGTGAATGTCTCCTGGACAACTTGGAATACCTTCATTTCTTCCTGGATAACATCCTGTATTTCCAAATATTTGCTGTTCTCTGCTTGAATCGCCGAAATCATCACTGCATTCTGTAAGGTTGTTTCTGTAGCCCTCGGCCGTACTCAAACGCATGCAACTTACCTCCAAGAACTGTTTCTTAAGGCTTTCCACTTCGGTTTCCAGCTTGTCTTCGTCATCCTTCGAATAGTCTTTCATGTGTCCAAAGTCCTGGTGAAGCAGGATATTCTCCGGAATGGAGAAGTATTTTTCGTCCAGCTTCTCAATCTCCTTGAGAGTTTCGGTGAAAGAGGAAAACATATTTTCGGCGACTTCTTTCTGAGCTTCAATCAGCTTGGTAGAGGTTTCCTGGGAGACATTGGATTTCTTGACTAAAGAGTTAACCAAATACTTGAGGAGGGACGAGAGGTGCTGCTTGATTACATGCCGCCCTGTAAGGAACCAGTGGTCATAGGAGCAATTGGAAAATTGCAGGCGGATAGCACTTACTCTCGAGTTTCATTTGTTCAACGGAGAACCCAAAGTGTTGGATTTCGTACTCGGCTTTTTGCATTTTTCTTCAAAACTTGCGCAAGTTTTTGTTGTTATTTTGAATATTTAAAAAATAAGCAAACGTCGTCGTTAACTTTTGATAGATGGAAGGGAAATATTTGTCGTGCAAAACTGTTCGGTATGTATGAATTCAGCGAGTAGTGAACGAAAAGAACTGTTCGTTTAGCGCATATAGTAACAATTCTTAAAGTTTTTCAAATTCGATTGAGTTTCCAAATCTCGTTAGCTGATAAAGTACGCAAATCAATATGTACTTCAAATGTGCTTCCATACATAAGTAGTATGTTATTGGTTTCAAATGCCTGCACAACACTTTGAGGCCAATTATTGCTAAGGATGTGGATCCCCACAGAATGCCTTCTATGGACAGAGTAGTCCTCCTGTTCAGACTTTGACACATTCTGGAAAAGCTCAACGTTTTACACATCCACTTTTGAGGCCGTAGATCGCATTCTCTCTTCCAATTATTGTTCATAATGTACACTTACTTTGATATTTTTATTCTGTGGTTTAAGGAACGCCAAGCATACTCGAGCATGGTTCACTGAATGCACTCATATTAAAAGTGACACTCGGGCACAGCACATGCCACAAGTTTGTTTTGAAAGTTAATTGTCAAATTTCTTAAACACGCTTCAAGAACATTACCTTGGTCAGCGTCTTTTCTAGTAAAAATGTATCAAAATCTATTTAAAAAACCAAGACTAACAGACGCAAAAGTACCGGAAAACATAGTATCCGGGCCACATACTGTGCAAGCACGACTTATCTCTGACACGGGCGAAGAGGCAGGACCACCAATAGATCTTCCCTCGGGCATTACAACCGAACAACTAGGTCTCATCTGCAATGCTCTGCTTAAAAATGAAGATCCCACACCTTACCTGTTCTTTGTCAATGATGATGAAATCAAACAATCGCTGGACACAACGCTCGATCTGAAGACCATCGACACAGAGAATGTCATCGACATTGTTTACCAACCACAGGCGGTGTTTAAAGTACGCCCAGTCACTCGATGCACGAGTTCTATGCCTGGACATGCAGAGGCTGTAGTTTCAATCAGTTTTAGTCCAGATGGACAGCATCTGGCAAGTGGTTCGGGTGACACAACAGTAAGATTGTGGGATCTAAACACAGAGACTCCTCATTTCACATGCTCCGGCCATAAACAGTGGGTCTTGTGTGTCTCGTGGTCACCAGACGGTAAGAAGCTGGCAAGTGCATGCAAAGCAGGAACGATACTCATTTGGGATCCCGAAACCGGAAAGCAGTTAGGAAAACCACTGACTGGGCACAAGAAGTGGATAAACTGCTTGAGTTGGGAGCCGTATCATCAGAATCCCGACTGTCGAAAGTTGGCCAGTGCTGGATCAGATGGAGATGCCAGGATTTGGGATACTGTCCTTGGACATTGCCTTATGGTTATTGCAGGTGAGGACTCTAAACATTGGTTTGCGTAGCATAGAGGTGATAAAGTCTTGTTTTGTCTAGGTCACGGATTATCGGTGACTGCAGTGCGATGGGGCGGCTCAGGACTGATATACACCTCGTCCAAGGATCGAACGGTTAAGATGTGGCGTGCTGCTGATGGAGTGTTGTGTAAAACTTTCACAGGTCACGCTCACTGGGTGAACTACATTACTTTAAACACAGATTATGTTCTCCGAACTGGCCCATTCCACCCGGTGACGGACAGAAAGAAGACGTACGCAGAAATTGGAAGTAAGTTTGAAGTCCAATGCATACCTGCAAACACTACTACTAACTACTCCTTTACAGAGGATGAACTGAAGGAGATGGCGAAACAGCGTTACGATAAAGTCTGTCCGGATGGCGTGGAGTCCTTCGTCTCCTGTTCAGATGATTTCACCCTCTACCTCTGGAAATCGAATCAGTCCAAGTGTGTGGAACGAATGACCGGGCATCAGAACGTGGTGAACGATGTCAAGTACTCTCCAGATGTGAAACTTATTGCCTCTGCGTCGTTCGACAAATCAGTGCGTCTGTGGCGTGCTCATGATGGAGGATTCATTGCCACATTCCGGGGACATGTTCAGGCTGTGTATACTCTTGCGTGGTCAGCTGATTCGAGACTTGTTGTTAGCGGCAGCAAGGATTCAACTTTGAAAGGTGAGTCAACATGCTCCTCTATGGTCATCTTATTTCGTTCATGTATTTTCCGCAGTATGGAGTGTGCAGACGAAAAAACTAGCTCAGGAGTTACCTGGTCATGCGGACGAGGTCTTTGGTGTCGATTGGGCTCCCGATGGTTCAAGAGTCGCCTCTGGTGGCAAGGACAAGGTAGTTAAGCTGTAAGTAAATTTGAATTCCTCCATTCGATGAGATTTGATATAACTCTTCGTATTCCAGGTGGCAATACTGAGATGAAACAAAACTGCCGTTATTTTGTAAAAAATATAATATAATCTGTGCCTAACGTCTAATAAAAAACACTTTACATACATATGTACAACAAGAAATTACAGCTCTTCCCATTTGGGATTCACGAGCACTGGTTCTTTGTCAAAGTATTGACTGGGAACAGCGCCATCGGACTGCAAGGCCTGCTTGGCAGCATAGAATCCTAGGGCAACACATTCTTCCTCAGATTTTCCTTTCAACATGTTTGCAATGAAACCACTGGAGAAGCTATCACCAGCTCCAGACACATTAACAAGTTTCACAACCTTTTCCGTAGGATAAAAGTGGATGGAACGGTCAGTGGATTTGCCCAACATCGCAGGGAAGAGATTGGACTTTCTTCGATCGATAACGACACCATGCTCACCCAGTGTCAGTAAAATGCAATGGAAATGCTCATGGACAGATTGTAAGACTTTTTTGACAAACGGCAGTAATGCCCTGCCATCGGGAACTTCGAAAACTTGTCCTGTTAATGCTCTCGAGATCGTCACCAGTTCGTAGATGTTTGGTGATATGAAATTGATTTGCTGCCACAGATCTTTGGGTAAACTAAACGGCTTGCCAGCGATTCGCATGTCAGTGGGTTCGAAGAAAACTGGTTTCTGGTACTTGCGAGCGATAGTTAAGACGGTTTCCATAGCCTTTTCTTTTAAGTTTGCATCCATGATGATGAGAGGGGCCTTAGCCATTGCAGCCTCGTTCTGAACAATGAGATTAGAGCTTATGGATTTATGGATTTCCATATTGCCCAGTACCAGCTTGCAGTCTCCACATTTATCGAAGATCACAGAACAGAGGGATGTGGATTGATTGGGGTCTTGATATATTCCAGCAGTTAGTGGCTTTGGAATGAGATTCAACAAACTTCTTCCAAGCTCATCCGTTCCAATGGCTGAAATAAAATTCGCGGAACCGTACAGTTTGTGTATTCCTTCGGCGAGATTTCGACCAACACCTCCAGCTGTTTGCTTTGCTTTCACTTCGTAGGTAGCGCCATCAAGTCGGAAATTATCGAGTAACGTCAGCGAGAGGTCCAGGATTGATGCTCCTATTACGACAGGAGTTGCGCCTTCAGTTTTTCTTGGTTGAAATGGAATGTAGTATGCCCGTGCAATTTGTGAGGCTACCTTTGCGTTATTCCTAATCAAAGCCATATTTGCAGCTAAACTCTTCCCTTCAGTCAACTTAGCGATGGCTGCCAGAAGAAAGGGAGTAACAGCCTTGCCCTCTATTTGTTTTTCTTTAGCGTCGTTGAGAGCCCTTCGAATAGCATCATCTATAAGCTTTTTGTCTGCGGCATGTTTCGTGGGCACTGGAACTGCAATTAGTATACCAGACTCCAGCCCCAGATCAGCTGAAGCTTTGATAAGTTTGGCAGCATCCCCTGGCGTCTCAACGTTATAAGGAACTTTAAAACCACTGTTTGTAGTGTAAAAATCAGGAAAATAGCCTCCAGGACAGCCATACGTGCTTACGCACACACCCTGTGTTTCGAGAAATTCCAGAGTTCTCGGTACGTCGAGAATCGACTTCACCCCGCTTGACACAACGCAAACCGGCGTTCGTCCGAGCTCTATAAGATCCGCGGACACGTCCATAGTATCCTGGCCCTCTCGATGAACCCCACCAATTCCACCAGTTGCGAATATTTGAATATCAACCATATTGGCTATGATCATTGTACCAGCAACTGTTGTCCCTCCAGACAGCGAGTTTCCTATCACGAAGGGTAAATCCCGGCGAGAACACTTGATCACATTTTTCGAGTCCATTGCCGCAAGTTCCTTAAGGTCATGGCTTTCCAAACCCACTTTTATGCGTCCATTTAGAATTGCAATTGTGGCAGGGGTGGAACCCTCAGCACGAACAATTTCCTCCACCTCCAGGGCGGTTTCCAAGTTCTGTGGATACGGCATACCGTGAGTTATGATAGTCGATTCTAAGGCAACAACTGGTTTGCGATTGGCGAGGGCATCTTGGACTGTGGGATGGACATCTATTGCACATTTCCGGGTGCCAAATGACTGATGTAAGTGCCGGACGCATGGACTTAACCTGCGGTAAAACGAAGACATCCTAGATGTGGCCAATAGTGGGGTTAAATCAGGCAAAAGTGAACAAGATTTTGAGCAAAACAAATAATTGGATTTACCTGAATGTATACTGTTCAAAATAAATTTAAGGTAATTTAAAAATAAACTTAAAATAAGTAAAATACGAGAAAGTAACTAACTCAGCATGTTTTGTTTATATTCGCGTCAGCGACTGAAAATGTCAAATTCACTGATGTTAGGTCTGTTGGATTCGATTGAATGGGTTCTGGGCTGTTAATCTTCGAGCAGAAGACATCGACTCAAGGTGCATGAACACCTCCTCGGAGCTACTGCTCATATTCCGAACTCCATTCAGTCAAAGATCAATTTTTTCATAAAGTGCACCAACTACAGAGGCACAATGTCAATCCTATCGACAAACCATTAGAAATCTTGTCTCTCTAGCCAGCTTCCTCACTGTTCATGATGAATAGCTCAGGTTAATAGTATTTTATGATATTACAGTGCAACTGATTTTCTACTTCCGAAGAACGTGTTAAAGATATCAACTTGGACTTCAGTGTCATCTCAAGTATTCTACAAGTGAGGAAAGGCATTTCCACTGACGGTTCGTTATTGTTAACACAAACGTATCTAATCGCTGTCATTGCGGTCAACCAGCATCTACATGGGTTAAATCAAACAAAAAGGAAAACAGCTGACTATGACAGCTATTTAATCTGACATTTCTCACACGTGGTAGTTGTAAACAAAAATGTGCATTTGTTTTTACTCCTTAAATTTGCAAGAAAACCCTTAAAATGTCGCGAATAATAGTGAAAAATTTGCCAAAAAGTGTAAGATTCTCTAGTACAACTATTTCTCTAAAATTAAAGATAATTTTTTTCAGATATCCGAGGACAAACTCCGAAACTTATTCGGAAGCCAAGGAACCATCACCGATGTCCAACTGAAGTACACCAAGGATGGTGTATTTCGGCAATTCGCATTCGTTGGCTATCGAACCGACGACGAGGCCAATTCCGCGATCAATTTCTTCAACAATTCATGCATCCAGACAAGTCGAATCCGCGTAGAAACGTGTGCACCACTCGGGGGAGAAGAAAAGCCTCAATCATGGAGTAAGTACTCGAAAGACAGTAATTCTTTTCGAAAAGCACATGGAATTGACGAGAAAGAAAGAGCCGAGAAGGAGCAACAGTATCTAGAATCCAAGGTGAAGAAGGTATCCAAACTGGATGAGATCATTGGGGAGCATAAGGACGATCCACAGTTTGTGGAATTCATGAAGGCGCACGATAAAACTCGCACTCTTTGGGGTAACGATGCTGAATTGATTCCAGCTGGAAAGGAAGACGAAAAGCAGGAGGTCAAGGAAGATGACGAAGAAAGTCCAAAGGAAAGCGAGGATGAGAAGGAAAAGGAAGTAGAAGTAGAAGAGAATGAAAAACTCGCAGAGAAACCCATTAGTGACTTGGAATACATGAAATCCCTTGTAAAGACGTCTTCCTCAACATCGAATGCAAAGAAAGAAAAGGTGAAAGCCAACTTGGAACTGTTCACAATCAAAATTCACAACGTTCCCTACAAAGCTCGCCGGCCGGAGATTATAAAATTCTTTAAACCATTAAAACCATACTCCGTGCGATTACCAACAAATGTTCACGGCTTCTGCTATGTCGGTTTCAAGACAGAGAAGGATTTTTCTAAAGCAATGCTAAAGAACAAGAGCTTCATCAAGGGCAAGCAGGTCTTCTTCTCTGACTTCACAGAGAAAAATAAAATTACCAAGGCCAAGATAGAGAATAATCCACTTCCTACAGAAAACGGCAAAAATGCTAAATGGCAGCAGCAAGAGGATGCCATCAAAAATGAAGAAGACATCTCTGAATCTGGGAAAATTTTCTTCCGTAATCTGGCCTACACTGTGGTCGAAGATGATCTGCAAAAACTCTTCGAGACCTATGGTCCCGTGGCGGAAATAAATTTACCTGTTGACGCCATTACTCGGCAAATTAAGGGGTTTGGAACGGTTACATTCGTCATGCCGGAGCATGCTGTGCGAGCTTTCTCCGAGCTAGATGGAAGCACATTCCACGGTCGTTTGCTACATTTGATTCCCGGCAAGACCCACAACCGAGAAGAAGAAGATGAACAAAATGAAGAAGGACTTTCGTGGAAAGAGAAAAAGGAACTCAAGCTGAAGAAGGTAGCACAGCAGTCGCACAATTGGAATTCACTCTTTCTGGGTGCCAACGCTGTGGCAGACATCTTAGCCAGACAATTCGAGACCACAAAGGAAAATGTAAGTATATGTCGACAGTTTTACAACCCCTTACTGATTCTAACCAAATATTCTTAGATTCTAGACTCACAAGCAGGTGGATCAAGTGCAGCTGTCCGCTTAGCGTTGGGCGAAACTCAAATCGTCATCGAAATGAAACGATTCCTCGAGGAAAACGACGTTTGTTTGGATGTGTTCGAATCACAGAACACAAAGCGCTCGAAAACTGTGATCCTGGCTAAGAATTTACCAGCCGACACCCAAGTTTCTGACCTCCGACCATTATTCGCAGAGTTTGGCCCCATTGCACGGTTTATTTTGCCTCCAAGTGGAGTGACGGCTCTAATTGAATTCATGGATCCCTCTGAGGCAAGGCATGCATTCAAAAAGTTGGCCTACAGTAAGTTCAAGCATGTACCCTTGTACCTTGAATGGGCTCCTGAGGGTACATTCAAAAATGTAGCTTCAGCTAAAGTAGAAGTAAAGGAAGAACCATCCGGAGAAAGTCAGGAAGAAATCCCCGAAGACATAGCTGAAAAGAAAACCAAGAAACAAAGGAAAAAAGAAGATAAAGAAAGGAAAGAGAAAGAACTTGCGAAAGAGGAAGCTAAACGGAAAGAAGATGAGGCCAAGGCTCTTGCGAAGGAAAAGGAACAAGCTGAAGCAGAAGACGATATGGACGATGAACCACCAGAGGCAGACACAACACTTTTCCTAAGAAACTTAAACTTCAAGACCCGAGAAGATGCCGTTCGAAGTCATTTCAAACACTTGGGTCCGATACACATAGTGCAAGTGGCCATGCGGAAAGATCCAGAGAACCCCAAAAATAAAATCTCCCTTGGCTATGGTTTCGTTCAGTTCAAAAAGAAGGAAACATCCGAGAAGGCACTGAAACAGATGCAGTTCACACAGATTGAAGGCAATCAGGTGGAGTTAAAGCGAAGCGATAGGACATTGAAGTAAGTACAGAACCGGAAGGATGTGTCTTTGATCTTCTAATGATCTTCCTTTTTCAGAACTGATGAGAAAGCTGCATCAGCTAGGAAGACAGTAAAGGGTACAAAGCAAACGGGCACAAAGATCTTGGTACGGAACATCCCCTTCCAGGCGAAGGCGAACGAAGTTCGGGACATATTCAAGTAAGTAGACATTTCGGGTGGTGGATGGTAGAGCATTAGTCTCGAAAACACTCATTCAGAGGTCATTGGTTGGTGACCTGCGCTATAGGATTCTTATATAAGGTCTAGTCGTGAGTTGTAACAGATATGACTTTTGGGATCGGCGTTTCGGTATACTTTGTAAGTAAATCGATCAATGGTGTGCAAAGTTTAGTTAGATAGTTCCTGCAACCCCTCGGGGGCATAGCCTAGCTGACGGGCCACCTTTTTAGGTCTTCTACAACATACTTGAGCTCTCTCCAACTCTTTCCCAGTGTCCTCTACTGTTAACTGGCTAAGCAGGTCTCATTGCAATAGAATTGTCTTCGTGCTTCAAGATGTGACTAATCCGCAACCATTTGCTTCTTCTTATAGTGATGTCGAGTGGCTTCTGCCCTGTTCTGAAACGGAGCTCTGTGTTTGAGAATCGGTTGAGCCAAAATACTCTCAAAATGATACGCAAACATCTGTTAACGAATGCAGTTTCCGATACAGTAGTACTGAGTTGACATTGGAGAGAAACACCTATCCAAAAGCAACATCAAGTTGGGTGTCGCCGGCAGTCCCAGATTTTCGCAGCCTCCTGTCCAGCAATGCTAAATTGGAAGAAAGAGTTCAAACTTTTTTTTTGGCTTCATTTATATTTAGGCCCACTCTACTGGTCTCAGCTTAAAAGTTCTAACTCATCTGGTGCAGATCCGAAACCCTGTATGCAAGCAAGCACATATCATCAGCGTAATCAAGATCTTTCAGATAAGATGTCACTGTCCATTGAATAGCTCTGCTTTCTCCCGACATTGCTGCGCGAATAGCATCGCTTAGTATCACCAGGAAAAGTAGCGGCAATATATACAACCCTGCCGAGCTCCGTTTTGGACCTCAAAGGTTTTTAAAAAGCCCTTCAGGCTCTGGTACAAGTACAACCCGTGCTGCAAGGTCATTTAAAATAAATTAAGTTCGTACAGTTCAGTAACTAAGTATTGAATCCTGAGTACAACAGCTGTGCTCGATGCTTGTTAGTTACGTATTACTGATGTTCCATATACCATTAACTTAAATATTGTATTTCCACATAATAACCAAATATTCTCCTCTCATCCTTATTCCAGAGCGTTCGGTGAAATTCGAACTCTTCGATTGCCGTTGAAAATGACCCCAGGCGAGGAATCACATCGTGGATTCGGTTTTATTGATTTCCTCACCAAGAGCGACGCAAAGAAAGCTTTCGAGGCGCTCAGTCAAAGTACCCATTTATACGGAAGAAGATTAGTCCTCGAATGGGCATCTACTACAGATGGTGATGTGGGCGAACTACGTAAACGAACAGCACAAACATACCAACGGTCCGACGGTCCAGTGAAAAAGAGTAAAAAGGGGATATTTGATACCGCCCAAATCACAGACGTCGACAAGGACGACGAGAATGAGTTTTAGTATCTAACTTCTTCTTGTTAACCTATAGTTCAATAAGTAAATTAAATAAAAAAGTTTATTTTTATTTTTTAAATATTTATTTCGTTTAAATGTTTCTCTGGTTTACATTATAATGAATCCCTATGATGCAAAAGTACAAAAAAGAAAGAAGAACAAAAAATCGCAAAAACCATATCCAAACGCATGCAGGCACCCGGCCTATCTCTCGTTCAAAACCTCGTTTTCAAAAAACTTGCACGCGTGCTTAGCTTGCGCGTTAAACTTAAATCAGTCCATTTTTATCAGGGTAGGATGCATGTATATGTATATGTATGTATCGAATTCAGGCGATTTTTGAATAATATTCTAAAGTTTGGTATACACTCTACTGCTGGCATTTATTTTTTTGTTTTTTTTGATTTTTTCAAACAATATGTCTATGAAAATATTTGCATTGATATTAGTTTTCTTATTAACATTAAAATACTCTACTGTAGCGCAGAGGTTTGTTTTGTTTATTGAAATTTTTATTTGTTTGTATATATCTGCTGCTCTATGTTTAGTTTGTCTTGATTAAGGTTCAATTTTGAAGGCGATACGTTACTGTATAACACATTATTTTTTATTATTTCTTGTTTCCTTTTGGGCAAGGAATATTTCATTAGAATGTAGAATTTTAATACATAATGATACATATTTATTAATAGTGAGCTTAGTTTGCCATTGATGCGTAATTATTCTGGTTTCGAGCCCTCCAAGCAAAGCAACACAATTGCCATAGAAGGACGGGCAGAAAACTTCCTGTAACACTTGATTAAACTCTTGAAGTAGGTATGGTTCCTTAAAAATCGTTCTATGTTGATCATGAATTATCATTTAGCTGCACTTTTGAGTACTGATCTTTGCTCCATATGCTTTTGTATTGGGTTTTGATACCGTAGGTGGGACATCATCTTGTACAAGATAGGACAAGAATCCTCTGGCCTCATTTGAAAGAGCTACTTCTCACTAGACTATGTCGGGAGATCGTATTGCACCAAAGGAAATACCAGAAAACCAAACACAATAAGGAGCAGTCATCGTTGATAGACTACGGTTGATATGTACACAAAAGGAATTTACTATTCTCCCCACAAAAAAGTTTTACTTATAGTGCGAAAAGTAAACCAAACGACTGCAAAGTACTAAGAAAATTGAAACTTCACAAGAAGTATGGAGTAGAAGTACGATTAACACAGAGGAAAAATAATAGTAGCCCATTTTATCGAGTAAGAACTATACAGCTTCGTGCGTTCCTTGGGTAACTCCATCCAAAACCG
Source organism: Xylota segnis (assembly GCA_963583995.1). Lineage (NCBI taxonomy): Eukaryota > Metazoa > Arthropoda > Insecta > Diptera > Syrphidae > Xylota > Xylota segnis. Next base: position 6,875,924 of record OY757237.1, read on the forward strand.
AAATGTTCAATCAAATACACACAGTAAACTTAAAGCAATCTCAAGTAAGTTCCCTTTCTTTTCGACAACAAACCGAACTAATTGGAGCAAACAACAGAAACCTTCTCAATAGCACGTCACCTTCAATAAAATCTGTAACGAATGCTGTATATCATAGCCGAATCATACACTACTGTATCCATATTCCTAAGTACACCATACAGACAAAAAAATCCTCACCTGACTGCATTCCAAGAAGAAGAAGAAACACAGAAACTAAAAAACTGTAATTTTGTGCCCTTAGCTAACCCAAACATTTCGGAATCTATTTGACTTCGGATCCATTTAGCATCTCCTAAGCAAAAAATGCCATCAAGCCTTCAGAGGCGAGCGTTATATTATATGTATGTATATGCACGAAACCAAACAGAGGTGAATCGTTTGCCCGATCAACAAGAAAGGAGACTCCTCAACATCGCGTACAGATCTCATCTGCCATTCGACCTGATTGACCTCTATCAGTGTGGTTTCAGACCAAAAAGTTCATAATCGACCAAATCTTCAAACTGAGGCAGAGCTTTGAGAAAACCCAAGAAGTCCAAGTCGATCTTTTCATCGATTTTAAGGCCGCATATGACAGCATTATTAGAGACGAACTGTACAGAGCCTTGTCTAGTTTTGGCATTCCTGCCAAACTCGTCGGATTGTGCAGAATGACGATGGAGAATTCCCGCTGCTTCATCAAGGTCGGCAATGATCTCCGAGACCTTTGATGTCAAAAAAGGATTTAAACAAGGTGACGCGCTGCCATGTGATTTTTTAAAAATCGTACTCACAAACCAACACCAGAGGCAGAATCACTCAAAAGTCTGTGCAACTACTGTCGTACGCCGAGGACATTGATATTATTGGCAAAACTCAGCGGGCTAACACTGGACCGCTTCACTAGTACTGAAATGGAAGCTGCCAACGAGGGCAAAACGAAGTATATGCTTTCAATAAGAAAGGGACACAAAGTCACAATCGACAGCTACAACTTTGTGGTAGTAAGGGACTTTATCTACCTCGGCTTTGCTATAACTTCCGAAAACAACAACTCAGCTTTCTTTGGGCTGAGAAGGCAATAGTAGATTCCTATACCGAAGAACTAAGAAGACTTTATATTATCCCAGACCCTGATCATCCCAATCCTGTTTTATGGCGCTGAAGCATGGATTCTGTCTAAAGTGGATGAAGAGAGAAAGATACTTCGTAACATTTTCGGGCCTGTTTGTGTTGGAGGAGGAAATTCAACGACAAACTATACGAGCTGTACAACGCCATTGACTTAGTCAAAAAAAATGCGAATCGGTCGTTTGAGATGACGGACATGTAGACACCAATGCTCCGGCCCACATAGTCATCGAATCAAACCCGGAGGGACAACGTAGTAGAAAAAGACCTTGCCTTAGCTGGTGTGCACAGGTAAAAGGGGACGTCAACCGACTTACGAGTGCGCAACTGGAGGCAGTTAGCTAAGAACCGGGCTAACTGGAGAGGCTTGTTGGTTGAGGCCCGAGTTCACCCCGAACTGTAGTGCCACCTAAGTAAGTAAGTAAGTAAGTAAGAAACCAAACAGATCATACCACAAAAGCCTTAGTGGCCAAGAAGCTATACATATCCGTTCTGATTACAGTCGTAATAAGACACAGCACAGTAGGGTGCAGGTGAAACCTGAACCTACACTGCCTACATCTCTTCAAACACAAACGGCTATCCAAACCGAATCCTTACGTCAATGGCAAAGCGTTGATTAGTTATGATCTATAAACCTTTTCATTTAATCTAATTACAAAAAAATAAAATAAAAACAACAAAACAATTAAAATTAAAACAAGTCTTTACTATATTTAAATAAAAAGCACAATATTATTTTTTATAATCAAAATTAAAAGTAATCATTATAATGTTTTGTATATATATATATCCATATGTATAAACGATTCTTAAATTATAACGTAATCAATAATAAATACAAAAAAAAACATAATTCCTAATACTCTTTAGAAAATCTCTAAAATCTAAGAATATACAAGATTATAACCAATAATAGTTCTCTATTTTCCACAGTAATGCAGTTTTCTTTTACTTTTTTTTAAATTAAAACAAAATAAACTTTCTTTTCTTATTAAGTGAGTGTGGTGTTCTTTTGTTTTCTTTTAGTGGAACTCTATAAAAGTGCATTGTAGTGATTAATTAGTTGTTTTTCTCTTTACATAATATTTGCTTTTTCTTTCGGAGAACTTCCCGGGAGAACAAACAGCAAATGAAAACTTTTTTATTTTGTTATTTACACCGGAAGGCGCGTAACCTTAGTACTATGGGGCGAACATGACTGCTGAGAGGCAAGCATTCGCTGCTATTGGAAAGGATTAATCCTTTTTAAGACGCGCTTGAAGGAAGCAGTAGAGGATACCGGCTTGAGCCATCACATCAACGGTACTGGAAGCGAGCATATCTTTTTGTTTGATTTGTGTCTGACCGGGTCTCAGGAGGGTGGGGCCAAATACCATAGCCAGATTGTGGAGAGACATTTTATTATCGGTCTCTTGTCGGTTTACTCTGTGGAAGTGAAGGATTCTGGTTACACACTGACAGAGCAAGGCGAGTGAATAGACAGACGACTTACCTAATTAAATGATCTAGAATATGATTAATGGAAGCTTTGTTTGGTGGTGGTAGTTTCTCAAAGATCGACATAAGTTCTTTGATGCGAGCTGTTTCATTGTTGTTGCTTAACTTATTGAATGTATCGAATAGCTCGGGGTACAACAAGTCGGTAAATAGTGCTTCGGGAAGTTCTCGTAAGTACGATTTGAGGATACCAGTCACTGAGTGGATGTCGACGTCTTTTAGGAGCTGTTCAGCCTCATAAGCATCTGTTGTAGGAAATTTATGATTATGTTTGGTGAGATTTATTTATATTCTGTGCGTTGTTAGTACTTACTAGTTTCAAATGACTTCTTCAGCTTGGCCAGATCGGACGCTGATCCACTAACTCTGTAAATGCCCACCTCAGTCATACCGCGTCGTTCCACCTCTCGGACACAAGCGCTTATTATGAACGGAATTTCACGTTTTTCACGCCTTAAATAAAAATAATTGATTACAAAACACCGCATTATGTTTACGAAGCTTCGAAACCTACTTTAATATTTGACTCATTTTGGCACCAAACAAAGCACCAGGCTTCGATGTTGGCACTCTACTTAGTGTTACCTCGCCGGGTACAAATCGCAGCGAAATATTCAAAGTGATGGTATCACTAAGCTTTATCACCTTGTTCAGTGGCGCCTCTTGTAGCCATGTGCGACTCAACTGAAAGGCACAATAAAAATTAGAATCAAAAGATGAATAAAAGAGAAATGTAGTTCATACCTTTAGAATATGTTTCGCCCTTAGCAAGGGCCTATCGTGTGCCTCGTACAATAGAATTCGCACATTCTGACTGCCTTCTAGCTCAAGAACAAAACTCTCATTCCACAGTGGAGATGTACTCCTGCAAACCATTTTAGTCGTTGCTTTGCGGAAGTAATGACCATAAGAATCCACTTCAATGCAAATATACAAATCGGCTGGATGCTCTAAGCCCGTCAGTCCTTGGACAGTCATGTGAAGATCGCCAACCAGAAGACTTTCATCATTGTTGTTCCGCATCAGATAGGAACCCATTTCAGCCTTCATACCTTTCTGCATGGCCAAGATATATGCATGCACATCAAGTGCATTGATCGTATTCGCTCCGGGAATGTTGCACAATTGCTAGAAATAAAAATAAATTAATACTAGCACGCACAAAAGTGGAAAGTTCCTTACAACCTGCAACGAAATGATTGATTCAATCCATTGCGTCCGTTCGAAATCCGAACTCAGGAAAAATGTCATTATTTTGTTGCTGGACTTATTGCTTATCCTAAAAACTAAATTAGGGGAGGCCAGCACCAGCTGGGACTCGAGATCCGCTAGTTTACGGCGATATTTATCCCCAGTTCGTAGACCGTTCGCCCTGGATTTCCTATCGTCCTTCTCCTCCAAAAGAATCTGATCACGCACCGTAGACGCTTGCGTCTTCAATTGCAAAATATTTGCCGGTGACGATTCCTTAAAGTCCGACGATGCGTCTTCCTCGAATATAACAACATCTTTAAGTGGGATAAACCACTTTAGCTCAAATTCAAGTCGATCGCGACCAGATCCCTTATGTTTGGCACATGCGATCACATCGTTGAAGAGAATCAAATGTCTTAGCTTTCGATGACCGTCGACTAGCTCCACAATCCAAGAGTTCTTTACCATTCTTCGCAGATTCTTATTCGACTCCGACGGCAACTGCTGATTTACCACATTGAACTGTTTCAAAAAAGCATGAATCGTTTTCTGTGCCTGGCGCAGTGACTGGTGATCCGGATGATTCGGTGGTGTTTCATTCAAAAGATCATTAAAAACTAATGCATTGATTTGTACACGCGCCACAGGTTTAAACAGAAGATCCTCTAATGTCTGCATCGATGGATTCTGTTCGCTGAAATTCAAAACTATCCTCGAAACGACCTTCTTAAATTGAGGATTATTGGCACTGCATTTCTTGACAGTTTCAATGGCTTGACCGTAGTTATGAAGGAATGCACTGTACAAATTGAACATGTCTGCCAAACGTTTAAAGGCATCTCCCACCAGCACATCACCACCTTCGTTGCGCACGATCGCCCGCAGATCTTTTAAAAATTCTGTATGCACACCATGTAATTCATCGATCATAAAGAATATAGCGTTCTCTTCATCCTCTCGTATCACAGGTTGGGATGTTCCATGCGTTGCGTGGATTGCTTTCTTATACTATGACGTAGAGGGTCATATTAAATTGTCTTAAGTTCTATGAAATAGTTCTTACCTTCAGCATTGTGTTCAAGCACTCGACGTAGATTTTTTCACTATCAATAATACCGTTGAGGATCGAGCGAATCTTATTGCCACGTGCACTACCGGAAGCCTGAAAGTTTACAAAACACAAATTAGACTCCCAACCGACTATACAGCAACCCAACGAAGACCGCCCACCAGTCCAAATTAAACAAAAAGCGAATAAAAAAAAATACGAGAGACTATAATGAGGATATACGTATTTTATTATTAAAAAAAAAAAAATGTGTTGAATGGCAAACGACCCATGAAATGAAATAAAAACCAAATGAATACGAAAAAATGGGAAAGGTATAAACTTGCAATTATGGACAGGCATTCAAATGAGCTAGAGCTATAGGATATAATATTCACAAAAGAGTACATAATTCAAAAAACCATTCTATGCTGGCGATAATAATAACAAAACGCATTCTGTACAATTAAAAGAATACACATTTTTTTACGCATGAAGGTTTTTTAGGTACTCACGAGTATTGCCGAAACTAAACTCTGTACGAAAAATAAGAAATAATAAAACTCAATTATTTATTTTGCAAATTCAAGGATGTTAAATGTTTTTGGTTTTTTTTTTTTGTTTTAATAATTTCTATCTAGGCAGTCTTGCTTTTGGCGAATAACATCTCTGATATAAGTAATTTAACATTCCTGGTAAAAAGGCAAAGGTGAATAGCCGTGTTTAAATGTCTAAAGAACTGATTGCAAAGAAGATTTAAAAAAATGGTGGTCAATAGACAAAGATGTGTAGAGACCACAGGAACTTTGAAACAAATAAGCTAATGTAAACGTAACAGGCATCTACATCGACAGCCAAGCAGGCATCAAAGCCACTACTTCCATTACATCAAACTCAAAACTGGTCAGAGATGTAAAGAGAAACTAAAACCCCTTAACTCTAACCACAGCATCACAGCTACGCTGGATTCCGGGAGTTATGCGCTTTCAAGAATATGTAAGGGCAGATGAGTTTGCTAGAACAGACTCGGAAGGAATCACTAGGTCCAATCGCCCATTAGCCCCCTCACTTCTAAAATCTTCTCGGACTTCCGAAACATGACCAATGCTAGGTGGAGCGCACTCTCCTCCTGACGTGTTTTGAGCCTAATTTCGTCCCAGAACTCCTATAACTCAATTCAGCCGATCCTCCTTATTTGTATCCTCACAAGTCACAATGGCGAATCACCTCAAAGTAATGGGAATCAGCAGCACAGACCTTTGCAGAGGCTGCAGCGACACAAAGGTAGAGCAAGACACAACGCACTTCCGTTGCGAAAGCCCAATCCCTAGCTGAACCAAATAGTTTTAACGAACTTAACGAACACACGCCACCTTAAAACACCTTAAAATTCATAAGGAAAACGGAGTGGTTGAGGGAGGTTAATTTCAGGTATCCCAAACCGGGTAATCCAATGACCGAAGTCACCCTTTGAACCTACTTACCTAGACCTAAGCTATTGTTTAGACAAAAACAAAGTTCTATTTCATTTTGCGACAATTCAAAGGAACAGCATTTCCTGAGTCTAAATGTGATTTGGAAATTGATGTAAAATATAGGTAACAGTATTGAATAAAACTATTCATTGATTATTTAGAACAGAAATGAACCACCAAAGGCACTAAGCACTGCTGAATAAGGCAAAAATATGTAGAAGTTAACGCTCTCTATAACGCATTCTTGCTGCCTATAATGAATGGATGAATGAAGAGTAAAGAGATCTACGAGAAACACAAAGGTCCAGTAGAGGGTCTTTGAAATCCGTTTTAAGAATAAAACTATTACGGATACCGAAGCGCATGAGTTCACGTGATCGAAAGAGAGTGGAAGGCTCTTGTGTCTCAGGAAGAGACTCTTCACGAGTAAAAAGTAAGGTAGAATTAGCTCCGTAACGAACGTCACGAAGTTAGATCAATTTTAATGTGATTTCTGCCAACGCGCCTCGTCCAGCTCAATATATTAAATGTGTTCTTAAAGATGTAATGAGTTCAGTCCAAGGTCTCGCTGATTCTTGGGCTAGTTTTGCAGGTTTGTGCTTTAATTCGTTACTCATTCGGCCTGCCAAGGCATCGTCATCACAGTCAGCAGCTTTCATGTCCTCCTTCTGCTAAACTAGTTTCGAGCTGATACCTACAAAGCAGGTACTGGAAGTTTTGTAGGAGAGGAGAGGATAAATTGCCAATCGACTAGGCTAGGTCATGTAAAGCAAATGGACTCAACGACAGGGACGGTAAATAAACCCTTGAAGAAAAAGTTTGGTGGACAGGCTACATGTAATATAAGACTGCTATCTATAGTGTCTCTATTTAACGGAAACGATCTTTGTACGAGGAAACGCTGTAATATAAAAGAATGTACCATACATCCAAGTCATTTTCATTTCGGATCCAAATTACATGTAAAAAAGGTGAAATTCGAGTTTACACACTCAAAAGTTAGTCAATTTTGAATCTAATACTACTTTCATTACAACTTTTTAAATATTAGCTTAAAATGAACAAGTATAAGCGACCCTGCTTTGTACTTTCTTTTAGTAAATTTAAGTGCACAAGATCAGTGCATGTGTCTAGCAGCAACTGGAAGTAATGAAAAGTGCTGTTTAATATTCTATTTTTCTGAGCACCCTACATTTCCAAAGATATACTCGTTTTAATAGAAAAAAACCAAATAATTTCCTCACCTTTCTTAAAGCACTTGGAGTCTGTGATTGTTGGTCATCATGCGATACCGTACGCATTAATGGTGGCCCATCCACTTCACCATCGCTGTCCAGTGAACTCGATCGTGTCTCGTTGCTTTGGCTATAAATAATGAAGATTATGTATATTCGAATTGATAACGGTCAACTAATATCGATTAATCAACACAAATACACACATATTTGTGTGCATATGCATATGCCTGTGTACTTACTGCAAGAAATAGTCAATGTTAACATAGTTGGAAGTACGGCCAGGAGATTCTGGTTCGGCAACACTCGTCTGACTGCTCATATGGCTGCGACTAGACGAGGAATGATGATGGTGCTGTAGCTGCTGATGATGATATGAACTACCAATTGGTAGTGTGCTTCCGGCCGTGGATAAATCATCGCGACTTGATGTTGACACAGTTCCTCCGGGTTTTATATACACATATTCACCATCACCGTTATCCATTGGTACTGTATCGTAATACGGCTCGTTATCGAGGTTCTGACATGCCTTGGTGCTATCAGAGCTAAGTGAAGAGATCGATTCGTAGCTTTTTATCTGTGGAGGAACACCAATAAATGCAAATTAAATTAAATGAGTAAATAAATTTACTAACGGTAGATTATAGAAAGTATTATGGTAAACTGAATTTTGTGATATTTTTTTCATTTTCATTGATGCAAGCAGAAAATAAACGAAAGTTATTTGTTTTGGCATGTGATTCAGGTGAATTTGGAACAATTCACACAATGGCTAGTCACTGAGTCACATCTTAATGCAGCTGGCTTGTTCGATTCCACCATCAGCCCGAGGTTGGCCAGTAAATGTGGTTTGAGGAAATAAGTTGTTTGGATGAGAGATATTTTTATTACTGGGCAAAGCACCAACTCATTGGGTTATTTTACATAGGTGCTTAAGGAAGTATGTTAGAGTCCAGTATTACTGTGGCAAGCAGCAACTCATTGGGTTAGTTTAGGTGCTTAACCATGCTGCATTCGTTGGATCAATGAAAGTGCGAGTGGATAGTGGACACTGAACTGCTGATGGTCGGTACTTTTTGCGCTAGGTGGGTTCGAAATTTATATCTCAAACTACTAGAATGGCAAGCCGCGCGGACAGATGCTGAAATAGTCTTTCTAGACACTCATCATCTCAAATCAGACAATGTAGGTGCACAACTTGAAGGAATTAAATAATTAGCAGAACAGGACATAAAGTTTAGGAAGCAACCTAAAATTTGTTGCCGTATCCGATGTCCAGCTTCAAGTTTTCATGGATGTTATACTTTAGAATGCTTGTTAGCTGTTCACGAGAGTTTGGTGGTGTCTGGTAGATGTAAGAGACATGGCCTCATGGTGATTTATTTTCGGGGGTTATAAATAAAGTTTACATCGATTGTGAGACGTTCTCCTTCTCTACTTACTTAAGACGGATGCCTGTAAGTAAGTTAAAATGAAAAACGCATTTCTGAAAATTTACTAGAACTAACGATCAAGAATCTAAATGGGACATCATTCGGCGATGACGGACCCACAATTTTCAGTAGCAGATCATGAGACTATCTTTACTGATTGTTCTATAAGCGTTTGCATATTCATTCGTTAGCATAGTAATTTTCAGTCCCATTCGACCCAGTCCACGGGAAAACTTTCTATTATCGCGTCCAAGTCAGTACTGACCCAAATGAATAATTGCGCTCTGTAGCCTACATTCACCTCGGCAAGTGTAAGCTGACACGCAACTGAATATGAAAAATAGCGAGAAAGAAAAACCACAATCAATTTAAAATGCAGTTTGCTCTCATTTCACTGTACTGGGGTGTGTTCTATCCTCCACCAAACGACATGCCCCACACATAGCACATAGATACTGGCGCACCCCCAAACTATTATTTAAAATCTCAACAAGAATACTTACGATTTCGGATATATTGCCCTGGGATGCCAATGACTCCTTCGACCCGACACTCTGCAGACTGGTCTCTAGAAAATTTCCTCCGCCGCCACTTCGTCCATTGCTAGTCCCATCGGTCAATTTCATTTTTTCCAAGCTTCCCGTATTTGGTGATGCATTCTCTCCTCCAGCCCCGCCATAGCGAGCACTACTGAATTTACTCAAACTTCCAGTGGGTGAGGCGCCCACTCCACCACCGGTGCTTGCTTTTCCCAAACTCCCTGTTGGGCTGTGATTCAGCTTCGTCATGCCGTCCCCACTGCGTTTGGCCTTCTCCAGACTTTCAGTTTTTGCAATTTTTCGTCCGAACTCCTCGGCCAAATCAGTTGCTTTTAATCCTACTCCTAATTTACCCATCTCAGGGGTTGTTTTTCGATTGCCGGCAAATGCTTTGGCCTCTAGAGAATCAGACGACTTTTGTCGTAAAATATCCGACGGTTTGATGTTCCGTTCTAAAGAGCTGGAGGGGCTATTGTTATTTGACAACGAACCACCACTGCTACTGGATGTAACACCAGTATGACTGGCACCTCTCTCATAAAGGATATTACCCGCCGCAGACATGTCACGTTTTGGCGATGACGATAGCTGGATATTTCCTCCTGGAACTGTTGGTGGCTCCACACGTCTCATATACTTCGGCGGCGGTCTGTAAAAGAAAAACAAAGGAATTACTTCGGTGAAATGAGTCAAAAGTTAGAATAATGCTGCAAAGTTTCCATCTCATGTGTCTGTGAGTTTGCTGGTTTAATTGACATGAAGTTGGTTATCTACAAGATTGCAGATTCTGTCGCGGCAATGGTCATTCATTCATCATCACCCACTCAGATCGGTATCGTCTGGACTTGAAACTAATTCATTCATTCAATTAGCAACAGTTGATGTCTGTTTTGGATGGTGTTATGGAGGAACGACTGAAAGATGACGCGGAGAGGCAGACCATCGATGAAAAGGTCACAAATGCAGTTAACATTTGTTGACATCTAAATTGAACACTCGCGCTCAGCCGCTTTCAGTAGTTAGGCGTATACGAATGTGGCTTCATAGGGTATGAGGCTTGCATATGAAACCATGGAGGCAGTTTCTTATGTGCTGCAGAAGTGATTTAATTGTATCTACAAATGGTCATATCTACATAGTGCGAGGCAGATAAACTTCTTTGAACTGGAGCAGTTCTCTAGTTCCTAAGTTACTGGATTGTTCTTTCCTTAGCACAAGAACTTAGGGAATACTGAGAAATAGTAGGAAGACACCTCAGAAAGGCGTCATTTTACCTCTTGTACAACGTGGTCGGTTATGGGAAAGCCATGCTTATACTACTAACAGGAATGTTCCCTTCCGTGAAAAGCGAAATCTTTGAATTACTCTGAGTAAAGTAAACACCTGGCCTTATGATCTTGGTTTCAAATCAACAAACAAAACTGAACTAATGCTCTTCACTATCAAAAACAAAATACCTGACTTTAAATTCCTCGACTAAATGATCATGTGTTCAGGAAGCATGAATAGAACACTCTGATGAACTCTCTAGGGAAAGCTCATTTTTTCACTGTCCACTTCAAATTCGACTGAGATAACTGCTCCAAGGCAAGAACCTGTTCAAACTTGCTCATATGAACTGATTAACAATCTGAACCATATCCAGAAAGGTGTGGTCCAACTGCAAGACAAAAGCAAGGAACTGTCTACACAGAACATGTAGAGACATCTCCGGAGCAACAGCGATCCCCACAGAAAGGCCCCTCAGTTGGAATGTCGCAACTGAAAAAGAAACAATGATCCACTAGCACTAGCTGGAACCAGACAAAAAGTTGGATTTAGAAAGTTATCATCAACACACAATCAAGTCAAAAGAGTTTGTGGTACTTCTAGTTTGTTTGGTGAACAAGTTCGTTCTTTTAGTTCCTTTAGCTCAGTCCAGTTCACTCTAGTTCACTGCCTAGGTTATTCGGTCTTGTGCGATTCGTGCATAAGCATTTGTAAACTTCCCTTCACATAGATCAACAGAACGTTGTACAACCCTTGTAAGATCGCCGCAATGCCCACATACAACGCAAAAAGAACTCAATTTAGTTCACTTGTTCTTACTGCACTTACGTAGAGTAAACATAGACTTGTTCAACTACTGAACTACTGAACTAAATGAACTTAAATAAATTGTCATTGCGAACTAGTTCACTAAGCTCACTCGTTCGAGCTCTTTTTTGAACTAGTTCGTTCGTGAACTGCACAAGGCTAGTACCCACCTAATGCTATATGGAAATAGGAAGCAAAAGATGACCTACGATGCCATTTGTAAGGTGCAGTTCTTTATGAATAGTAAACTCTCTAAGATTTGGTCTCAAACCAACGCCTTCTTATGAGAACGCACCAGAAACATGCTCCCCAAGTATGTAACTGCGATTCTGTCCTCGGAAAGTACTGAACAATCACTTCCTGTAAGGTCAGCGTTCGAAATAATTTCTGGTGAAGGTCAGCCTTAAAGTCTGACTTACTGACTCCATAAGTGGGAAAGAAAATATTTGCGATATAAGCAGTAGAAGGACAGAGTAGGTTACCTATCATTATCTTTACCTACGTCATGAGGATAACACCCGGGGGAGTTTTTGCTAAATTTGGCATGACTATCGAAACAAATCACCACACGTTCTCTTCTCCAAACCTAGCAACTAAGTCCATTGGCATCAGTTTAATCTCTTTCTACTTTGCTTCAATATTATTCAGTGACAGTACTTTACTTGTAATTTTATAAACAATAACAATACCAGCTATCGCTCATCAGCAAACACCGGTTTGACAGACGAATCCAAAACAAAAAAAACTTGTCTTTCTACATACTTTCAAGAATTCAATGGAATGCCAGCAATACAGAGAAGAAGCCACTCTGTGGTTATGTAAGTCGTTGATAAATGCCTGAAGCTTTCTTTTTAGCCGGGCTAGCCGGTTTCAAGGTCATGCATACAGCAAAAAACCCGAACACCTCAATCATAAAGTACGCTTAAAACGTATGACCAACCAATACATTCGAAAAAATTCGAAAAAAAGACTCATCACGAAAATAGATCATCAACCAGCGAGTTGTTATTTCAAAATGTGCACAGCAACGATGTTGATATTATCATTATCATCATCACAGTTCGAGAAATGTCATGTAAGCATATACAGCGAAACGGGGTAAACGTCAGTTTTATGGGCTCGGCGAATTGACACTCGATTGTGACACTCATTAAAAAAGAAAAATAGTATAGATGACAAGTCATAAGATAAAGCGGAATTTATGAGAAGTTTTGGACATTAAATCATACTTTGCTTCCAAGTGCAATGGCGCGCCAACAGGAAAGCCATTAAAACTTTTCAAATTGAGGATATCACACACATTCGGGTAACTAGGTGCATCCTTTAAAAGTATATTCACTTTTGTACCAGAGTACACCGTCATGTCTAGTGTTAAATGGAAAACTTTTCTTATTTTTTGGTTTCATTTAAAAAAAAAAAAAAAAGAAGTAATTTCAACGCTAACCACAATCTCCTTTTGCTATCCATGCCATGCTATGGCGGCGACTGTGCCAGTTAATCCCCTTGCTCAGCAACAATCACGAAACTATCAAAACAAATTTCCTCCTTAATTAAAGTGCTTGCCCTTAATTTGATTCATCTGGATGCTTGCTCCTGCTGCAGTAAACCAAGCATCACACTTTGGGATGCAAAAACAAAAGAAAAATAACTCGTAAATGTTCTTCTTCCTGCGTCCGACATCCGCCAAAGTACGCTCCCCATGATGTGGATATTAGAATTTACTGCAATCAACCCCTGATATTCAGCTCATGCTTGCTAATCGGATTTTTTTTTTTTTTATTATTATTATATAATGACTAACATCGTACATTTTTGCAACTATCAGCAACTATAGGCAAACTACTGGGCGTACATGGAGCGAGATTGGTTACGATGGGGTATCATGTTTCATCGTTTTCAATGTTGGCACTCGTATGAGCCGCTGGGAGTTTAGAGGGCTATTGGACTGAATTAGTGGCTGGTGGTTTGCAATTTTATATTTTATATTTTGTTCGAGTTAAACAGTCGACATCTTGTTTCATGGAAGAGCGAGATTAGGGCCCGGGATTTGGTGTCGCCCTTTTTTCAGTAGGTATTACGTTGTAAGTTTGATAGCTAAGTGTACAACTCACCAGAGAAACTAATCGTGTTTGTAGTACATTGCTCGCAGTATTGACATTTGCACTTACAAGTAAAATTGAATTGGCCGCCATTGTGTCTGTCATTTCATAGGTGACAGATGTCAGAGACACAGCTTGGCTACAACATTTTATTTGTATTCAATTATTATGACTAGGAGCAAGAAAGTCGGAAACGTATAAACGTCTATAGTAAGCACTAACGTCAATGGAAAATATTTCAAGAAACAGGTTCGATGATCAATTGTTCAAAATATCCATTATGTCAAAGAAAAAGCCATGCCCCCTTCCAGTTTAGAAGAGGTTGACGCGACTATCAGAAAGCTGAAGAAAAACAATGCCGGTGATGTTTTGGTTTGGATCGTCAAACAAGTATGGGTAGATGAAGCCATGCCAGATGAATGGATTATCTGCTCTATATGCCCAATCTTCATGAGAGGGTATAGACGATCTAATGTCTATCTAAAGTGCTGTGAATGTCTGAAACCTGTCTGCAGATCAACGATCGACTAAATTTTCAGCGAATTTCATCTCTTCATCGACTTCAAAGGCGCATATAACACCATTCGTCGTCTTGAGCTCTACAAGGCGAAGACCGCTGTGTCGCGTGATGCTGGAAAACACAGTTCCTCTGAACTATACAAACATACATCGGATGTCGGCAAGGAAATCCACTGTCGTGTCGTTTCTTCAATTTTGTTCTGAAACAGATAATGCGCAGCGCAAGTGTAAACATGGAAGGCACCATCTTCAAGAAATCTGTCCAGGTGGTGTGATAGCCGACGACATCGACATCATATAGAAGCTTTCACGGAAATTAAAGAACAGACAAAACGAGTTGGCCATTAGGTTAATGAGGACAAAACCAAGTGCCGGTTGCCAACAAACAAAAAACGATCGGTCCACCGTCTAGGACAAAACGTCACTATTGGCAACAGTAATGTCCAAGTCCCACTGTGGGCGCCGTGGCTCAGTCGTTAGTGCGTTGGACTATGGACTAAGAGGTTCGAGGTTCAAATCGCAGTCGGAACACTTAAAAAAGTTTTTCACGGCCACACCTCTCGCGAGCGTCTGACAAACATCCGAGAGTACAACTGTCCTGAGAAACCATCCCATGACACACTGCCCTTCGGACACGGCATTACACAGTAGGCCCCTTCCATTCGTGTAAAGAATATAGCATGCACAACACGAATGGTTGCTTGTGAGAAGCTAGGCCCTGGGACCTGTTGCGCCAAAGATTTTTTGTTTTTTAATGTCCAAGTAGTTAAGGAGTTGACCTACCTCGGGGTAAATATCAACTCAACTAATGATACCCTAGTGGAGATTCCGCGAAACCTTAGGAAACGAATGTACTTCGGGAAGATCAAAGTTGTGCCATATACACCCGAGGGCTGGACGTTAAGCAGGAAAGCAGAGTAGATTTTGAGCACTTTCAAGAGAAAAATTCTCCATCGATCCGCATTCGGCCAGGACGAATGGAGGAAAAGATAACCGTGAACTCTATGAGTTGGACCAAGATGTGGTCATAGTCCAAGAATCCAAAACTCGTCGACTACACTGCCTCGAAAGGAATGGAACGAATAGACCATAATGAATGGAATAAAGTGGATCTTCGAATCACAGCCGCCAGATTCGAGACGGCAAGGAAGACCTATCAAGCTAACACGGATGCCAGAGCGCTTGGTCTGGACAACTGAAAGCAGCGTGTCCAGGGTCGAAGGGAGACTAGTAGACTGTTAAGTAAATAAGTTAGGTAGAGTAAAGGTTTTTGGCAAACGAAACCCAATTCCCGTGTGGTTCGTAAAAAATAGTACTGATAGCAAAATAGTCATTTTCTTTCATTTCATATCTTATCCAAGGCAACAAAATATGTTTCCGCAATTCAATTGTCACATTTGACAGTGACAGCACCTCGGTTGCATAGTTTTCACTAAAGTTTTACGAAACCACATGACTTTTCAAACCTTTTCGTCAAGTCACGAGGTG
The DNA here is from genome assembly GCA_963583995.1 of Xylota segnis. Lineage (NCBI taxonomy): Eukaryota > Metazoa > Arthropoda > Insecta > Diptera > Syrphidae > Xylota > Xylota segnis. Next base: position 6,891,685 of record OY757237.1, read on the forward strand.
ACTCAATGTTTGCTGTTTCATTACAGAAAAACGTGGGAGTATTGTGCGGTTACACTTCTACTGCGTCTTTCTCAACTCATACAAACACATTTCTAATTGCGTAATGGCAGTCAATTAGATGGTTTTTTTTTTGTTTGTGGAATAAATTTCGAAAAAGTTCTCAAAACCCGGGAACAAAGTAAAAATCACACCCCAAATCACCTTCTAAGCGATAATGTATACTCACTCGTTAACGATTACGGACTATGTGGCATTTAGGCCTCGCTCGGCACCGCCCTAACAAAAACTGTCACTCGGTCTCGTTCTATCACTTCCCAGACGAGCCGCCGGCCGGCCAACTTGACAACAATTTTAAATATTTCTGCCTGTTTAGATTCAATTAAATTTTAATGAGATTCTCCCGACACCAGTAGCGACAACGACAACGCCAACGACAACGACGACGACACAAGACACAAACGTGATTGCAAGTGATTAAAATTTTACAGTCTACTGCTGCAGCTGTGTGCATGCTTTTTTTGTTTCGTTTATTTTTCCAGGAACACTCGAAAATAGGAGGAAAAAAATACCGTCATCTCTCGCCAAAAGGTTAGTAGCACAAAATGTTCAAATCCAAGACTTATGTACGTCCCCTCGTGCGCGTATACAATATAAACTTTACCGCATGTGGTGATGACAACAACAACGAGCTCATTGATCAATGAAGTGAAATAGATACGAATAGTCCGGTTCAGTTGCAGAGCACCGAGATAAAGTAACGCGCTCCCAAAAAACAAAATCTAAGCCAACCAAACTACACAACGCACACACTCAGATTAAGTGGGCCATCATCTGGTTGTCGAGGGGTGACTCAAACCGGTCTCCCCGGGGACACAATCTGGTGGTGCGTCCACGAGCCGCAAATGATGCATTGCTCGGAATCGGTTCTAAATTTAAACGCATTACGTGCTCGGTCAGTTTGGTTTTTTATCAGCGACGAATCGCAATAATTATTAGCAAGCGACGGCAGGCCTGTTTTAGAGACGGTGAGTGATTCACTTAGGAACTACTACTGGACGACGGGATGGCTGTGCTGGATGTGGTCCACATATGTACATATGTGTAGTAACACTCACCATAATGCATCAAAAGTCTGATAACTCGTATGGTACGCTCTGGCCTCCGCCGTTCGATGACTTTTTGTTCTACTTTTCCCCCCCGAGTATTCGTTTCGCAGTCAACCCGACAGAAATATTCTTCTTCCGAACACAACAAAACTTTTTTTGTTTTAGAGAACTTCCAACGACCAGACTCGTGATAATCGAATAGGTGGAGGGTTAAGAATTGCATTTATATGGCGCAGCAACAACTGTGAACGTATAGTTAGGTTAGGTAATACCAGAAAAGTTTTGTCTTGTCTCAGAGATGCTGGAGGATGGGAGGGGTTCGTTCGTCAAGTTCTGTCACTCGGTCGAAGTACGAGTAATGGAAATTGCATTTCACAAAAATATTGATTTAAAAGTTATGGACGTTCTTGTTGTGACAGTTCAACAAAAAAAAAGTACTAAAAATAAACTTTGAATGACGTTTTTGAAGTCCAACAGTGGGCGTGATGCAAAAGTTTTTTGACATTTCTTTAATTAGTTTAGATGACACATTGTAAATCGACAGACTGGCTACTTTATGCTAATTTAGTCGTCAAAGTTGTGGTGTCATTTGTCAATGCCATAGAAAAATGACAACTTCTGTGACGTTTGGTTGGACTTAGAAGTGTTGCAACCTGTCAAAAAATCAAGTGTATGTTGTCAACACACAAAATCGATTGAGTCTGATATTACCTAATCCGTCAATTGTGCGTTTTAGAATAAAGTACATTGTACTGATATCTGCGCTTGGTTAAACCTTTGACAAGGTATTAAGAGCTCCCCACCACAAATCTTTTCAGATAGTAAGGTAGTTTTGACCCACACGCCATGTGTTGTTATGATGCGTAAGCAATTAAACCTTGGTTGGATCGCTGGCCATCAGAGAGTTGTAAGCAACGAATCTGCAGATGAACTAGGACGAGAAACTCACGTGGAGGCAACTGAACTGAAGATTAATGACTGAAAATACAAACTTCGAATAGCCGACTGGTAAAATGTCCTCGACTGTACAACACAGACTCTCTCTCACAGACCAATGTGGGCTAAGGGACCGACCATCTTAACAAATTAAATCTTTGCACCGAAACAGAATCTCGGTGAAAGCCCGGCCCAAAAGACTAGGATCGTCAGTTGCGTTGTTACAAGTTAAATTCAGATGCTAATTGAATTATAAGCCGATTCCCAAGGACTTGTTTGTCTTGATTGTCCATGTACTAATTTACGGCGTTGAAGCATGACGCATGCAGATACATACTTAAGAAATCGGCTCCCATTCGAGTTGATGGGTTTATAGGGAGGAGGTTCACCGATAAACTGTACAAGGACATTGAAAAACAAAAAAAAAACCCGAAATAGTAAGCGGATAGCCATTAGACATGAAAGCAACTGTTTGCAAAGTGGTTGCTTATACAGAAGACATTGCTATCGCTGGCACTGGAAAAAACCCTGATACTCTTAAGGCAATCCTCCAATGTTCCCTCTTTCGGCTCATCATAGGTAGATGGACCTCAAATAGCGGACTAGAAGTGAATATACTCAAAACCGGTCCTACGAGGAAATACAAGATTTTCCTTGTCGACTCTCACACCGACTACAATCCCTGGAATCATGCTCTTTTGCTTCAAAGTGCAAGTTGTCTCTCTTCGAGATGTCTGAACAATACAACTAAGCTGGGTGCGGGCAACCCATCGTCATTGTAGAAAATTCCAAAGCTGACGAGTTCACCAGACTGGATACAACACACAGGAACCCGCCGAAATGTTGGAGCCTCGCCACATACAAACTCTTGCTAAAGCTGGACGCTTTTGTAAGTACCAACTGTACCTACTTCCAACAATTCAAGCCAGATCTAGGTTAGGCTTGATCTGAGACGTAGTGTGGAGTTGATATTACTGAAGCGAGACACTAGGCACAAGACTTCTGCAGAAGCTGTATGGTTGACCACCTCCTATGCACTTGTCCAGCTCTGTCCCATAAAAGACTACCTCAGGTAGGAGCTCCTTCGCTTTAATAAAGGCTAAGGTTGATACATTTAGTCCCGGGTAGCCAAATGGTGGGATCCACGGATTGCAATATACCTTCATTAAACTACCCGTGTCTGCACACCACTCTAATCTAAACCTAAACCTAAATGCATTTATGGTTGTCAAGGATTCGCGAGAGGTGGCACTGTGAAACAGTAGTGGATTTGTGAGGTTCGAACCTTAAATTCCCAGTCAGTAATTCAAAGTTGTATCACAACGGGCCTATTATTGCTCTAAGTGTGCTGGCAATAGCTGCGAGCCTAGAACTGAACCAAGAACACTCAAACTAAGAACAAAATAACCTCGTTACAAGGACGACCCTCCAGAGGTGTCAATGGATGTACCAAAGGAGTCCTTACCTCCGACTTTTGTGTTAAAATCTTTTAAAAATCACTGTTTTCGAGAACAACTTGAAGCCAGAATCCAAACGTTAAACGTGCACGTCGTGGAAAGTAAAGATCTTTCGTAAAAAAATTATTAATTTCAAAGCCAAAAAGAAAAGGCCAATTAAACTCGATGCAGCGGTTATCAACAGCCAGCTGTGAACCTATTTTAATCCATTTCATGGAAAAATGCATCAGATTTCTTTGAAACACTTTCTCTTAGCCCACAAATCGGTACTGCCTTGAAGTACATCTTGGTATCAACCTCAGCGGAACAAAAGACTTAATATTTTCCCGTTTTGACTTATCTTTTGTCTCAAACTTTCTTCGACTAATAAATAATTCGCTTGCGTGAACAAATAAGGCAGAAAAACTGAACAACATTATTAAGGCCTATTTAAATTCAAACAAAACGGTAAACATCTCCAAAACAAACATGTAATTTCACCGCCAAAAACAGCCGTCACTGTCACATTCCTTCATTTATACCAGAGCAAGGTTAATTACTCACACGTCGCCAAAATCGTGATGAATATGTTAAGAAATACAACAAAAACAAACAACAACATTCGTGCATAACCTCTCAAGTCAATAAAACAACATTAACGTGCCCTTTTGCGATGACATCACCTGCACACAGTAAAACTCGAAATGGCAACGCCATTACTATTGTTTACCGCTAAAAACAGAAAAAGCATTGTGCGGCGGTTACACTTCATGTGCAAGTTGTTGATGAATTGCTTTCCACAATCGACCTGCATGAGTTGTATGAGTTATGTCAACGCATTGACGCCACGATCTCTGATTTACCTGCCTGTACACTGCTCCAGATGGGTAATGGCCAGTTGTGTGTCGTAGAGCGCGCACATTTACTTTCACTGCGGCAGCGAAGCCTCACGTAACCGCGGCAAAATGCAATAATCCGCGACACCAGACGTCAGTAATGATTGGGTAACTGTAGTGAAGCGCATTAATTAGAATAGATGGAGGAACATCATCGTGGCAACAGGTTGCATAAGGAGACTCATCCGCACAAGCATTTGCTCGGATCACGATGAATCGACTTGGTTGGCGTATCTTCGTTTTATTTCTTTGAATCAGCCATTTGGAACAGGCAACGGCAACAACACTAATCGATGGAAATGGTGAGGCGCTGGTGCGCAGAAGCAATAAACAACCAATAGTCGTCGGTAAATGATGCGATGATGCAGACGCAGTTTTAGTTGCTCCTTGGTTCTAACGTTTGACTGACAACGGTTTTTGTGTGCGTCTAGCTTTCACCCGCCTTGGTGCTTACGTGGTACGAACTTTATCCGCTCGGATGCACATTCATATGTACATGTAACACGATGGGTGGCAGAAGGCAGAGCCAAGTCGTCAAGGAAAGTACTTGTTGCGATTCAACGCAACGGAACGCAATGCGATAATAAATTTTAATGTCTGATCATTGACTTAATAAGTTGAAAATTATTCGCTTACTAGACGCAAGGCAGGTGCTGACCGCTTATGGACTTCGTTAAGGGCAATTTGGCTTCGCGTTCAGTTATAAGGAAGTAGCTTAAGTGCTTACCTTATTGATGGCGACACGCAGGGGATTACAAAGTAACAAAGCCGCAGGTGGATCGAGGAAAAACGAATAATAAATGCATGGTCTTCTTGAGTCTTCCGGTAGCCGGTAGGTAGCGTAAGTTCATTATTTGTCACAAACTACAAAGTTTGTCAGAACTAAGGCGTCGCGGAAACTATTTGTATAGTGGGTGACCCACTTCCAGATTTATTTACAAGCATACGGAAAAGCTGCAATCCGTTTGGAACGGATTGTATGATACCCTATCGTCCCATCATGTAGCCCCTACGAAGTGGGCGTGGCGACAAGCCAATTTTTCGTCAAATTACAACGATATCCTCGAATGTTTGTTGATGTTTCATGAAAAATTTAATCAAGATCAGTTTTTTTATGAGAACGCCCCCCAAAAGTAGGCGTGGCTAAAATTGATATACAGACGAATTGTAGAGAGCTCGAATATTCAAATAACGGACGGACGGACTTCATATACACTTATCATAGACTCATAGACACTAGTCGAACCTATTACTAAAAGCTTAAAAGATCAGGTAAGCAGTTTTTAACAAAGAAGAAGTCAGTGAAACTAATCCAACTAGCATGAGAAGCTTCGACGCCTTGAGCTAGCTACTCAAATGGGACTAGAAAGCCTGTTTATTGGTGGACAGAGGACATCGCCGATTTTAGAAGAAGATGCTCGCACCATAGGCGCACGGCCACCAGAGAAAGAAGAAGATATGCACTAGCGAAGTACAAAGCCGTCAAATTCGAGCTCAAGAGGGTTATCAATTCGAGCAAGAATGTGGTTCGTGATGCGGAAACTGGGACCAGATCTACGATCTCAAAAATGGAAAAAATAGTGAACACGCTTTTCCCTACCCACCCCGTAAGGCCTATGGTCAGCTTCCAGTGTTCAACGGCAAATCAGCATAAATGTTGAAAGCGGTTATGCGAAGTTTTCCTAATTTACTGTTGGACTACACATGCAGCTTCTTTGGTTATGCGAAGTTTTCCTAATTTACTGTTGGACTACACATGCAGCTTCTTTAAAGAAGGGATCTTCTACCAGAAGTGGAAAACGCAACAGTTGGTGCTCATCAGCAAGAAGCCGGATTCCCCATTGGCGAACAAACCTCTGTGCATGCTAAAACTACTTAAAAAAATGCTGAAACCGCGAACGACAACAGCAATCCAGAGAGCAGGGGACTTATCCGACCGTCACTCTACTATGGGACCAATCGAGGAAGTACTCAAAACCGCCCACACTGCCCGACGTAGCAATAAAAATCAAACGGGAGACGTGGAGTCCTCGGCGTTATAAGCTCCTAGCGCACAGTGTCTGAGCCACCAGCCCTCGTAATCACTGGACCCCTATCGATCTTATAGCAGCGGAAAGAAAGTAAAGGGAGGTTGCGAAGGCAATAGAGCTTACAAAGGAAAAGTAGCAGAGCAGGTGGAACGCTGAAGACTCATTCACCACGCAGTTTCTAACAGGGCGTGGGTCATGCTTACAAGATAGGAAAAATAGAGCATGGAAAGTGCCGGTAAGGCGATTCGAAGACGGCGCTTTGCATACATTCTTCGAATGCACCAAGTGGGCAAAGAGAAAGAGAGCTTCTGAAAGCATCATTCCTGAGTGGGAATATCACTCCTGACAACATTAAAGGAAAGACGACATCAAGTGAAGATAACTCGAGCCGAGTGTGATCTTTTATTGAAACCCTGCTTCAAGCAAAAACGAGGGAATGACAACCAGGCCGGAACCTCATAGAACAATGGCAAACCTTATGAGGTAGAAAACAAAAATGGGCCTCGTCCGAGAAGATGCAGATCACCAGCCAACATTTCCAACGCTCAAATAGTAAACTCACGGCGTTGGCTATGGTCGTCCGGCTTCAATTCTTGCATCAGCACAATCTTATACCAATGTAGGATCAAATCCAAGCCGACTTGACTCTCTGGCGATGCTCAATTCAGCTGATCGGCTTCTTCCATACTGGCCGCTACGGTGGCTACATTTTCTTTATTTTGCACCAATCTCTGTCTGGTTGGTGGCTTAAGATCCAAAAGAGTGTCCCCACGCAAACTGTTCGACGGTGCGACGAATTGCCTGCACACTGACGCCATGATGACGACCGACCTCAAGACGACATTCACGTTGCGTATTTACAACTGAGCCAGAATTTCGATATTTCCTCATAATTTTTTCACATTCGCCAAGCTAACTGAATATTTTGACAGCAGTATGTCATTGGTAACTCTGACAACTGCTAAAACTTAACAATTGGAAAAAGTATCATCTGGTCACAATTTATATATGACACTGCTTCTGTAGAACGATGTGCTTTTATGTAAATGGGGCGTTAACCTACGTAAGCTATCTATAGGAACCGCTATATCATTCCAAAGCCCTTTGAAAACAGACCCTAATCAATATGCAAGAGCTTTCCTATCTCCGGAACAAATTAACACAATTAAAACCTAAGGATTGCATTATAAACTGTACAACTGTGCAATAGATTCGAATGTACTAAAGTTACATCAATTAAAAAAAATAACATCAGGTTGTCCCCACTTGGCCAGGGTTTATTGGCCACTAAATTAGCCTCCGGTAGCAAATAAGGTTTCAAAAGAAAGCACTTTGCATACATTTTCGTTTCCCCAAGACGTACTCCCTTGCCCACATGAGACACTGTTCGCCTCGTCGTCGATAGAGTAACAAATAAAACCCGAAACTGACGGCACAGCGCAACACCCCGCTCATCATCTCTACAGAAACCCATATCACTCGCTCCCAACACACAGAATAGAGAAATAATATCTATTCCTTCACTGTTCTGCAACGTGTGTTCAAATTTAGTTTCTGACGTTCTTTTCTCCTTTTTTTTTTGTCTTTTCTTCGTTCTGTCATTTTTATCAGCGAACTGCTGTCATGAATAAACCATTAGGGTAATTAAGGGAGACTTTTATTCAATTCAAGAACTGCGTGTGTATGCGCTCGCGATGGCACAGAGTCCAAGTCCAGAGTATCGGGAGACACATCGTATCACATACCATAACCATAACCATAGACTGGAGGAGTGGATTGGTTGGGGTCATAGACAATTCGACGAAACGTAGGTTGTTTGCCTTTCTGCCTAGCTACGCGGCTATATTATGTATATCATGTTCACAGCACTTGGAGAGGATTGCCAATCAAACTTCACTGTGCGGAGAACACTCTTAACTTCGTGTTGACCGACAAAGGGCTGTGTAAATTGAGAAGTAACCGCGTGATTTGCGTGCATTTCCTTGAACTGAAATCGAAAACCGAATAAGAAAATGTTTCGCGGTAATTCTAAGAAAAGAAAAACATAAAAAAAAATTCATTTAAATTGATGGTAAATACAATCAGTGGTATACCATGCCTGACCTCCATGAATCATTAATCTCGGAACCACCGACCGTCGTTGTTGTTTGTTTAATTTGTTTACATCGAGACAAGGTTAGGTACATTCACGCACAACGCATGTCATCTAAAGCGGGTGATAAAATGTGTGTATGTATAGAAAAAACACGCACACACCTTTCGAGGTGGCATCCATTGCCGTTTGACAAATGATTTTCTGATACGTGGTTCACTGACACCAAAATGTGGTCGCTTTTATGACTCACCTAAGTATGTGATATTTTTTACACCAATGGATCAATATGATTCGGGTCGTAAATAGCATGACTAGAAGGGATGGTGTTCTCTAACCGCGCTATGTTCTATCGTAGTAAACCAATACTCTGTAGTGACATTTTCTATGTCCATTGAGATCCTAATCAGAGGCAAATTCAAAGAAACAATCTTGGAACCCTTAAATTTAAACCACAAACAGACCACATAGCTGCTTTCACTAAGAAGCGAAATCGAGATAAACTGGAAAACTCCACTCTTCTAGGTGAGGCATTCGGGCATTTTCGCAAATGTCACCGAAAAGTCATATGCATGACACAAGTCAATCGGCCATCATGTTTCCAACTGTCATTTTGTGTAACTAACTTATGTGGGGTGTATGAATGTGCGGTTTGTGGTTACTGCACGGCAAATGACACGACAATGACGTTCGTCTGACTCAAAGCAAAGTGTGTTAATGCAGTTCTACTCTTAAGATGATTTCGCAAACATGACTTTGACAATTTGACGCAGATGACGTTTTCGAAAATGCGGAACTGTGTCCTCACGAAAACTACAAAAAAAAACCTGAGAACTAAACAAGGACAGGACCAGCAGAAGCCTATTAATTTGGCATGTGCTGGGTTATGAACTACAAGAACACGGTCATAGCCAGACCAATTGTCACCCATCCAGCACCAGAATGGTGGCAAAACACGAAGCACAAGGTTGCACAAGCCCGACTCAATAGAGCTGCAGGGAGAAGCTTGTATATCCACAACGAGCACATTGAGTATAACTTCTACTGCAACGCTATAAGCAATTCTCTGGAGTTTCAGAAACAAGCCATGATCAACGTCTCTGTGCTTGCATCTGAAAACGATGACAACTCTAACCTAGTTCGTACAGACAGTAGCGTGTTGACGATGTTGATCCATTGACCATCTCAAGTAATTTCACTCCATGTATTCCGAAAGTGCGGTAAAATGCATGTCAATTAGCGCACTTTCTGCACCAAATTTCGTAGATTGTGAAATGAAAGTACAAAAGAACGCCAAAGCTACGAAGCTTGCTCACTTTTTAAACGTCAAATGCAAATGTATACAAAAACACAAACAACAAAAAACTACGTACAGGGATTTGACAGATTTCATAAATCAGTACAAACAAATTTCTTGCACTAAAATTCGTGGGCAAAACATCTATTACTCTCTCTTGGCAACTCTTTTCTACGAAAAATTATAAAAGTTTTGACTTCGCGAACCCAGTGCTATTGATCATAATGTACGACGGGACCCTGAGAATACCGAAGGCGAGCAGAGTATACACCATATCACATGACATATTGGTGACAAAGACGGTTAAAGAAATACCTGAGAAATGTAATTATGTCATCAGAGGTGTCAGGTCCTGGCTACATATGTATATTAGAACTAGAACTGGAAGACCATAAGACAGAAGCGACATGGGAAAGAAGAGAACACTTTACTATACAGGTCGGTGAGCATACCATCGAGTCCAGTCCATACATATCCGGACATGCAGCCAAAAATGAAGCAGCTACGACTGAAACCTGTGATGAAATGCCTTACGGCGGTACCGTGGGAATTAGGGATTGGATGCAGAGGTGGATTTAGATTTTCAATGGTTTCCACCTCCTTACTACAAAAAAAAGACGTTCGTTGCGTCAAATTTTGATGAAAGACCGGAAGATGTTCCCTTAATAAGTGCAAACCGTTCACCAATTGCTGCCTGCCTGTCAAGTGAGGTTAACTTACTCCCATGCTCTGCTGAACCTGGTGCACGAAAATAATGATATCGTATCGATAGCCGTAATGAGCGACGAAGCCCATAGCCTCATAAGTGGGTTTCATCTCATTAGTCAGGGAATGAAGCTTTGACCAACATTCATGGTTTTAAAGAGCCCAACCTGATCTCACAGCTCGATTACAGCCGTGCAAAGCACCTGATGGCAATCCAGGTTTGATTCTACCATACAAGAACGCCATACAAAAGGATGGATCAGACTATCATGTATGTCTTAGGTTAGTGCATTTTAGTTCAGTTCAGAGAACTCTCAGTTTAGTTCAAATTTGTTTGCTGAACTAGTTCGTTCTTCTAGTTCATTTAGTTCACTACAGTTCACTCAGATACATACAATTGGAAAATTCTCTTCACATAGACTAGCAGAATGATAGTGTACAGGAGTACAGTGTTATGAGTTGAACAAAAACAAGCCTGAATCTAGACAGCACCCTACTTCTTCAATTTAGTTCAGGTGCTCTTACTGAACTACTTGAACCTGTTCAGCTACTAAGATAAAATGTCATTGGACACTTAGCCCCTTTTGTTAAACCTCTTTTGGAACTAGTTCGTTCGTTAACTTTCAAACCCCACTTTTCCTCCGCCGGCCCCTTAGAAATAAAGATAGTATTATACCGACTCTTTCCTATATGTCAAGTTTTCAGTTCAGCTTTTTATCTAGGACAATGCCAATATATCTTGAGCGGTTCGAGGGGGACAGTTCCATTCCAATCTAGCTAGCTTCGGCTATTTGAATGGTGTCTTGTATCCTCTGCTTAAGAGTACCAAACTTGTCCTGTTTGGGTTGATGTGAAGCACATCACAACGCCATTCCATCATTTCACTCAATGTGTATGGAATTTTTCCGCACAACCAGTGACGCCTTCTCCCGCAACTTAAGACTTCAAAAGAGGAGCTGTTCACAACCGCGTCAAAGAAAGTCTTGTGTTTTTTCTTTCGATACTATTCATCGATTTCACCTTCATACAAGAACTGAATCCTACTTCATTCATGACTTGCTGAACAGTGAAAAGAACATAATAGGCTCTCGAAACCACCTTTTTACAGAAGGAAAATGCAAAAAATAAAACAAAACCCGTACTCATCTTCATTAAGCTTCATGAACCATCAAAAGCCACTGTCTACCGACCACTTTACACAAAAAACCTCCCCAATACCTATTACCGCACAACAAAAGATGCAAGAAATTCAAAAAAACAGAGCCATGCATCTCTCCTTCCTCCCATGGAGGGAGGCCAAGGCACATTCAAACTTGTTTTCGTGCAATTTGCACGGACACAGAGCTCTGCGACTCCCTAACAAACTTTTTATAGCTGAAAGCTAAAATGAAAATGTCTGCATTATGAGCTTATGTTTTCGTTATGATGTCACCAGATGAACAGAAAGACAGATACATACCTATACAGTGCAGGCAGGCACTGACACACCCAGTAGAGTACCTAGCTGCTATCCTATCCTATCAGCGATATCTACTTCTTTTCTTTCTCTTTTCCTTGCTTCTTTGCATTTTCCATCGTTCACCACCGTACCGCACCGCACCGGGTATACAGCGAAAAACAACTTAAAACTTTAAAAAAAAAAGTAAAAAAGATGCAATGAACGAATAAAAGATACAAACTCTATACCACACGGACGATTGTATCTCACGTTTGCCTCTGCATTGAAATATCCTTCGAGCATCACTCGACCCAGATTCCTGACTGCCTACTGAATATTTGAATAGGCGACTTAGTATTTGTGAATGAGCGCGTATGTGACTGTGTCTATGTGTGCTGCGCATCCATCTTCGACAGAAGGACTTCCGCTGTAAACAACAATAGAATGTATGCACAGCAAAGTACAGAGTAGGTGTACATGTACTATTCCTTTTCTTGTGTGTTTCCTGTGTGGGCCTATTATTTTAATTGGAAGGGCTTTGGACGAAAAAAAAACAGAACCAGCGCATGCCAATGGGTTTAAATTGAAACACCCTCCTCTGTGCACAAGCACAAGGACATCCGACATTAGGAGCACAAAGTACATTGTTATTGATTAAAGGAAGAAGCCTATTTGCGTTGCGCTGACCTGACCCTTAATCGGATAAAGAACTCTCCAAGGAATTAGTGTGCTCCTAATCCTGAGTGAAACGTGTCGGCTTACTTAGACTTGATGACATTCTGTTGGTACACGGTTGGTGTACAACCGCACATTGGGAACTTGACACTATGGCCTTGGTTCTAATACGTTTGCCATAGCGACTAACGTAGGTGTGCGCTACTATTCTTCGGTGAAATTGAAAAAAAAAAAAAGAAGTGAATGAACAAGACGGATTAAAGTTCATAAGTCACAGCACGCAAGTCAAGGGAAACTAATTACACAGTGTGTGTGAGAAAATTTCGCATTGGATTTGGTTTACTAGGGAAATCCTGTAGGAAGGACACGATTTATCTCATAAATTGCATTTAAGTTGCGACTAATCCAAGGTTCCAAGGAGAAGGCGAACGAAGGCGGTGTAGAGTGATTTGGTCATGCGAAAGGGCTGGAGAATCCCTTGAAGCATCGTTTGACAAAGCAAAATGCCAAGGTCACGAGGAGAATCAACTATGGTTGTATGGTTGTTTGGCCGTAAAGCAGATGAAGTCGAGAGAGCGACTGATTGGACTTCAACGAAAAAGAAATAGATTGACATTTGGAGATGTTGAGCTCCAAGGTATTTTTAAGCCACCAAACCGAAAAACTTTCGATGCCTTGTTGAAGAGGCTAGAGTCTTGGGAACAAGAATTGGGTTTGAAAAATATGGTGTCATCAGCGTAAAGGGGGACATGGGAGTGTTTAATGACTGTATCAGGATCGTTAATGTGCAGAATGAACAGAAGAGGACCGAGATAACTGCCTTGAGGGACACCAGAGGTGGCTACAAAAGGAACCAATAGAACGGACCTAAAGCGGACGCTATAAGAATGGTTGTCCAAGTAAGAAGATATCCAATTTAATAATATAGGTTCAAAGCCGAGTGTAGAAAGTTACTGAAATCGGGTGCTGCAATAACATCAAATTTGTTGTCAAATGGACGTACAATGGTACAAATGGTCGTACACTTATTTTTCATAGAAAGCCCAGCAATGGTAATTTGTGACATCATTCTTTGATCCTTTTTTTATGTATGGCTGTTATGAAAGAGGTCTTCCTCTGACGGGGATACCATCAGAACCGGATAGAAATTCACCTTTGAGATTCTTTAGTTTCAAATGTTTCTGAGAAAGAGGGACCAATGAAGCAGTTAACTAAAGTAGGATGAGTCCGGCACAAAGAAACTGTTAGCAAAAGATTGTTCAGAAAAGGTCTCAACAAAATTGGGGTATACGAATGGACTGATGAATTGTTTCTGAAAGACAGACAAGTGGGCTAACCGTCAGATATGTTTTATAGTTCACAAATTGGAGGAAAGGCTTACCTATCTAAACAAAGATACAGCTAAATTCAAGATTTGTAATAATTCACACGTAAATCACGTCACTTATGTGTCAAACATCGAACATCAAACGTCAAATAAGTTCAAAATACATTGAGCAACTTGTGAGAGGGATATTTCATTTCTGATAAGAATTTGGTAGTTCTGGTCTATAATGAACTGTAGACAGCTCTACAAATTCTATATATTTCTAGAAATTATAAAAATATTACCAACTAAGGCAGTGTGTTTGACAGCAAACGTCAAATCCTGGTGGAGACATTCTACTAACCACTTTTTGGCTAAATCCCAGACTACGTTTTGGTGACGAAATAGCGTTAGACAGTCCTACTTTTTCAATAGAAATAAATTATCAAATTTGTGTAATTTTTTCGCGTTCAAGATGACATTAGCATTCAGTATACTTTGACAAGTCATCAACGTAACAAAGCTTTCAAAAATTAGGACTTCATTCGACAATGTTAGTGAACGCTTTGTCTGTTGTATGATGTTATTGATTAGTCTAACACTCTTTCACTCTATTGCACATGTTCCAGGAGCTGTTAATGATGAAAAGACGTCTTTCCGGAATATGAACCAAGGCAGCACTCTGATAAAGGTCCAAAAAAACCGAGATTTCTGCAACTCGAGTGACAAGATGGAGAAGTTATAACTCCGACTAGCAAAAGTAAAAACACGGAAACATGAGCGAAGGTTTAAGGAAGACTGAGGTATAGATAACACCTTATGCTATGTTCTCATTAGACTGACATCAAAGGAGGATTCTCCTGAAAAAACAATACAATGTAAGTGATGAGAAGCTTTAAAATCTACCACAACTAGGCTTGAGTAGTTCATGAGCGAACTAGTTCAAATGTGCTTTTATTTTAGTAGTTCATTAGTTTGTTTAGTTCAGTAGTTGATCAAGCTCAGGTATACTCTGCATACATGTAGTTCAGAGAACTAAATTGTGGATTTTTTGCACACCCAGAACGAATTTTCTAATTCATTAATTCATGTAGTCATTCCTGTATGAAGAGAGACTACAATTCTTAGATACTTTTCGGTAAGTGTTGTCAAGATCATGTCAATGACAGTTCTTCAGTGAGGACACCGAATACATAGTTGATCTGTGATGGTCATCGCTCAGTTGATACCTAAATCACAACGAGGCTTTACGTCGGATAGCCGCTTTGTAAATCATCTATTTTGCGAATAAATCCAAGCCCATCAGAAGAGAGGGAAGGAGAAGATAATTACTCAGATTCTTCTTTAAAAAATTCACTGTCAGACAACAGTCGGTGCTCATTTCAAGCACTGACAGAACCAGTTCAGTCAAAAAGAAAACAATCTCAACTTCAATTTTATTTTTTCAAACACACTGTATGTGGCCTTCACCGGTACGGTAATGCTTTCTATCTCCCTCTACAAAATAAAAAGAAAAAAAACGAGAAAAACCAAATGAAAACAATTTTTTTTTCCTCCTCTTTTCAAAAGATGATGAGTTTGCACAGCGACTTCAAAAAGCCTAAAGAAAAACGACAATAACACTCTTTGTCCACAAAGTGCAGTTCTTTTTTCTGTTCTTTTTGCTCATTCCATTCCATTTACGATGGCTTCTTCAAATGAAAGGAGAATGTATTGATAGCACCTATCCACCACCTCCTGCTCTTGTCAAGGTGCATAAAGGAGAAATTAAATTAAATTAAACTTACCGTCATACAGTGAGCAAGATATTCGAGCGAGCCTTAGCTTCAGCGTATTCAAAGCAAGCGAAATGCCAACGATGCACAAGCTCGGCCCATTGGCATACCCTAAAAGCTGATTGTTGAACGCACCCACTTTCAAGACGAGACCCGCTGTTAGGTGTATATTGTAACCAGTGGCCCAACTAATCACTCAAGTGCATTCGCCGAAAGGAGATTTTCCAAATGCAAAACTTGCTAAAAGCGAAAGGCATGAGCAAAGGCAAAAGCAAAGGCAAAGGCAGTCAAAGACTCTCAGCGGTGGTATGCCCTGGCGGCAGAACCACACAACTGCCACATTTCAACGGGTCAGGGTGAGGCATTATTATCATTTTCTCTGCGCTTCTTCTTTGCTTGCTTCTGCTTCTTTCGAGAGCTCACCTCCTCGTCGTATGGTATCATCAGCATGTACTTTATGTTTTCGCTTATTTTTCTTTTTATTTTTCTGTGCAAATATTTGTGAAATATTTCCCCATCCAGAGTACCGAGTATGACGGATACACACGGTCGTCGGGCGGTGGTGATAAAAAATTCATTTGCTGAATGAATCAGGGCCAGCTTAGCTGAGTATACCCATACAGACCCATGAGTAGCCTCAGTGAGCTAGCTAGCAGGCTCCTTCACCCTTTCGTAAACCTGCCACTACTCGACGAAAACAGCGCGAGACGGTTTATTATTCATAATCCACATACTACCCACCAGCCACCTCACTGCCACCGCCATCTATGAACAACTCCACACATACTACATAAGGGTGTGCACACAGTGAACACACAAAATGAAAAATGTATTAGCAAAGTGTTATAAACTATGAACAACATGACGAGAAAAAAACAAACAAACGAAAAACCAAAAGAAAAAGGAAAATAAAGTGTGAATCACGATTGCAACGCCGCCGCCAAGAGTTTGCATTCAAAATGCATAGCTTGCACATTTGATTTGTGCTTTGGAATTGGTTAAATCTACTCTTTTTCTATACTCATTGCTGTTGTTGTTATTGTTTTACTGATGTCAGATGGGCACGGCCTTAGCTTGAACAACACTTGCGAGTGTATGTGCGTAAAGAATGAACGCACCTTCAGCAACCTACTGTGTTGCTGAATACAAACGTTTCGAAACGGTTTGCACAATTTTGTTTCAGGAAGTTGTAAGCAGCAAATTATCAGTTTGATAAACCAGTCACCGGATAATTACCACATCCGCCTTAGCGTTGCCAGATAATCACCCGTAGGTCAGTTTCTCATGGAATGTGTTTTGACAGTTTTGACAGCTGTCAAACTACATCGAAACTGGCATAAAGAACTTGTAAGCACGTTATTCTCCAATGGACTTTTGTCACAACGTCACAATTTTCGTAGCATAGATCAATTCAAGTCTTTAAAACGTTTGTGTCTAACTCTGTCGGGAATCGCATCAATGAAGCAGTCAGGTGCAAGGTCTGTCACCTGATTCGAACAAAGGCAGAACAATAACAAGGGGATTAATCCAGAGGAGCGGCGCAAACAGAGGTGTCTCTTAAGCACACTAATATGCTTAGCGAAAGAAAATTCAGACTTTTCTGCTGGAGGATAGGAAGAATTCCGCTGTTTTCTTACAGACATTCGGAAGCATATGTCATGCCATGACACACTCCATTGTGTTCTAAGGAGGCTCAATCATCCTCGAGGATACGGAAAGACCCAACGCGCAGATTTGAGTTCTGAGAAACTATCCGCTGACTCTTGCTTAGCAATGTCAACGGAGATCTCATTTCCCGCAATAGCAGTGTGAATTTGGATTCCGACAAGATTCAAAGAGTTCAAAGCCTTCCGATTGAATTCAAGGAGTTCTTGTATTCTCAAACTATTTTGGAACGGGTGCGCAGCCTGTCTGAGGCTAAAGACAGACTGCTCCGACTACTCAAGCTATTCTTACGAAGCATGCTTTTCTAATGAGCATTAAAGCCTCGGTCTCCAAGAATACACCAGCACTCGGCTAGTGCTGCAGCCTTTTGTGAGTCAGCCCAATCCAGTCAGAGTATGGCTAAAACCAATCCTAATCACAGAGAAAGTCAACTCAAATAAAAGCAGACGGTATATCCAAGGATCTAGGTATATCATCGAAACTTCAGTGCGGATGATACCAAAATCCTGCCCGTTTAAGACGGTGGATTGATTTGATAGCACATCCCATGATAAATGTATCAAGGTATGCAAATCAAACAGAGCATCTAGAGCAGAGTCCGGCGTACTAGAGTACGCTCCCGTCCAGCCAAGACTAGTCTTTCTTTGGAGTTTATTGCACAAGGCAGTCACATACTTAACCGAAAGTCTTTTTCACGAAATATAGGACACATATGTAAGCTAGAAAATGTCCTTTCATAGTCGAATAGATCCAAATGACCGGTGATAACCTATGTCTTGCCAACACTGCCAGAAAACCCCCTTCGACTTGACATACTTTGTTCAAAGAAGTCTCTTATTTAGGATCACTTCCGGACATTTCGTTTCACTGGAGATCTGGATAGTGATGACTCTTAGCACTGGCTGAGCTAGACCAGTCACAATCCCCCGTCAAAAAAAACATCGTCTGGTTAAGTCAAAGTTGATGTAGTGCTTAAAGCTAGAGTCAAAATTTGAACTGCCCAAGGCACCCCCTAGATCGCATTCAATACAAAAACCCAAATTTTGAAGCGCAGTCTCACAGGATTTTCCATAGAGCGTGCATAATCAGTGGACACTTGCAAGCTTTTTAACAAAAAGGAAGGAAGTCTTAGCGAGGGAGTAGTCATCTCTGCCAATTTTTGGCAAGGTATAGGAATATATACCAGTGCCAGACGCGCAGTAAAAATTGTCTTCAAACTTCGCAGCAACTGGCTTACATACCCTATTGCAACAGGGTTGACTACACTTCATTGGCACCAGGCGATTCGAAGAAAAATGCCACATCTCATCTGTTATCACGGCCAATCCTGTATACCAGCTACGACGAGTTTTGGGCCTTAGACCAAGCTTTTACCAACTCTATTCCACTGTCAAACCACTCACTGAACCCAACACCCGAGAAACTAAACACTAAAATCTACAACACATCCTTGGATGCAATATGGTTGAAACCATCAAAGTATATTGCACATATGTATGTACGTTTACCTCGAAGAGACTCATAGAAGTCTTGAATGGCTTAACACAGTCTTTAGGGTGGGAAAACTTCCTGTGGTCCGATGCACTCCGTTTCCCTGCTCCATACGATTAAGTCTTATGGTCTGGTCTTACATACCAAAGAACAGTTCAAAAAACGGTGCATTATTCAGTCCAAAAAATATACACCAGTAAGGTAGCTTGAGTCCTGATTGCTCTTCACTCTCCTGGCAACATCGTCTTCGAAGACAGAAAAAAGTGTAAAGAGGAACTCAGTAAGCTGGCAGGCCATAGCAGCAAAGAAGAAAACAACCGTGCTGACCAAGTCTACATTTCGATGGGAACTGTCATGCACTCAGCAAGCATCGGCTAATGTGGTTGTAAATTTGGTTGTCAAAAGCGTATAAGGATAAATCCGAATCATTTACTGTTGAAATGAAGAGCAGTGGACCTAGATGACTGCCCTGAGGAACTCTAAACTCAGATATTGAAGATCTAAAGCGGACTTCATGCTGGTGGCTATTTAAGTATGGAGAACTATCGAATACGGTTATAGATATAATCTTTAAGACCTGATTTCTTCTTCTCTGTTTTCGTAGAAGAAGAAAAGCTTAAAGAACTTCTACAACTTTAAATTTTTGACAGACCAGAGGTTGAAATTGAACTGACAGAGGAGACTGACTAGATAATTTGAAACAGGATTTGTGAGAAGAGGAATTGATTAAAATGGTTTCGTCCTCTACACAGAGATTATAAAGTGACAGAATAGAGTATCAACCCTAATAGGCAGCAGAGGGAATTAGTGCGAGTAAGTAAGTACATCATTTCACGCTAAAGATTTTTCCGCCTTAAACTTCATAGGATAGTGTCGTCCAATAGATTCCATATCCTGCCAATAAATCACAAAATCCTCTCAGACAAATAATTTATTGGAAAAGCCTTATTTGATTACTGAAATAAACAACTCTTCCTCCCAATAAGCACTCCATGACTACATAAATCAATGGTACCATAAAATCAGCAGTGCCACGACCCTTCCTCTATGACTAACTGCACTGGGCTTCGTATCCCTTTCGCTTGTATCCAAATCTGCTTCGTTAATTAATGGAAAATCCTATTCGCGACAATTAGCCGCGTATGCAAGGCAACAAGACCGTCCCCGCGCATCGTATTGCACAGAATTCAGTTCGCCCCAATGCCAGCAACACTCAGTCAATCTTGGTCTTGCACTGCCTGGCTACCACTCTGCCCGGGAGTCGACCCCCTCGCTGGTCTTAATTGACTTAAAGCGAAAATTAACTTTTCCCAATGCAATGACTTTTAATCCGATTACTTGCGGGCAATTGAAATTCACCAGGCAGTTCGTAGTCTCCCTTCTCTCTCTTTGAAGTCCACACTGCAATGGGCACTCCATGATGGAGAGGAAAAAGCAAAGCGAAAACAGAAATCAAGTAAAAAATTAAGTTAATTGGAATTGGATCAAGATCGCACAAAGGAGAAGGTGGTTAGGTTACACACCATTGTGTGCGACAGGTGCTTCGGCAGATAAGTCCTTTCCTTAATTGCTTCAACACTTCATAAAGTTGCGAATTCTTTTTGCCTGTCATTCTGCAAATGACACGTCACTGGATGATGTTTATTGTGCGCTTGTCGTACGCGCGCTTTTAGTAATTTAATTAGAGCGAACGACATTAAGGGCATGTTTACAGCTCAACCTTTATGTCCCTTAGTCACGCGAGTGACATAAAAAACAAAATCCTCTTTTCAATGTCGCTTTCATTGTAAACTTGTTAAGGCGGGGCGATGAGAATGGATGCGATCCATCCACCCTCCTCGATTTCATGTGTCCTTGCTGGTACTGTTGGGGAGGGGAAACGCAATAAAGGGGATTTTGGGAGATCCCGGAAAATGTATGATTCGAACTTACTTCGGGTAATAAATATCCCCTATCTGTGACTGTGTGTCTGGACGAAAATGCTACCACCATTCAGACGTCGTCGTCATCGTTGTTGTCTATCGACGACGGCCGGATGAGTCAAGCTGGGAAATAAAACAACCAGATAGAGGGTTGCCACTACTCCCCGGTTGGATTCAGTTGGGATTGGGATATTTGATGATCGAACTGTGCTCCCTTCTTGTTTTTAAATCACGTGTTGTAGACAGTGACGCGGATTGTTGGTTTTACATTAATGATACTGGGGAGAGGAGATAAGATAAGGTTCGTACTGTGTACTACCGATACTAAGAAAATTACGATAAAGTCCAGAAAAAGATGGCAATGACGGGTTCATATCGAAAGTGAGCTTTGTTTTCACCTCTCACTGAACTTATAATCACTCGAAGGGCCGTCAATTGCTGGCAAATGCAATTTCACCGTGCAACGCGGGTAATAACATCGATAGCCAGACTGGTACTTAGACGAAAGGAACGACTACAAGACTATATGTAGTGCACAAGTTGATCATGACAAGTCAAGTTGTTATCAAAGCCATTGATGCGATCACCATATCCTAGAAACTGGTAGAACAATGCCAGTTCGAGATGAATCACCTAAGTGTCAACTAAACAATTACACTCACCTTGGTCCCAGTAATTATGAGAGTAATGAGCATGCGGACAAGCTGGTCAGGCGAGTGTTGCGTCATATCAAGAAAAACATGGCCTGATAGCAACAAACCCAACTCAAACAAGCTCCTTGGTAAATCAAGGCTAAATATTCCCAGAATTTGAGCCATTGTCACAGGTTAGTGGCCAATCGGGCAACGTGTGAACAAACTTGGTATCCTTCACAACTTTTTTTGCAGAAGCTGCTATGATACTAATGATAAAGAATCTCTCCATCACTTCCTGTGCAGATCTCCGACCCTAGTAAGAACCAGGCAACAAACCGTAGGAAAACCCTTTTTCCTGGATCTCGGAAAGTTAGCTGTATAACGGATTGGAGAATTGGAGGTCTAGTTATATCCTGCGCTGGATAATCAGTCATAAACACTTCTCTGAGGGACTCAATGTTCATAACAGCACCCTTGACGACTAGGACGAGATCTTAGAGGCAGTCAAGCGTAAATGTAGATCTCGACAACCTTCTAATAGAAGCAAGCTTCTTACAATAATGGTCCCATGTAACCAACTAAGGTACTTATATGAGGGACTTAGCACTGCCCTACTTCGGTCTATCTAGCAGCCTATTCGAATGTTGATATGAGCTCAGCCTATATCCGGAATGATAAAACCGTATTAGACCAGCGCAGTGGTTAAGTTTAAAGTTAGTCTTCTACACGATTTTAGAGGGAATAAGATACTGCTGCAAAGCAGTAAACCTCTTAAAAAGATTTTCAATATTTCTTACTGACAGTTACAAATGTCAAATAGTTATTTCCAAAGACTCTGTCATACATAAAACCTCACTTAAACTGTCACTCGTTTTGGATGAAAATTTTGTTCAACTATCGCTCTTGGATTTTCAAAACCCCAGATGCGACAATTTTAATTATTCCCACAGCTACAGAGATAAAAATAATGAATTTCCAACATATGGCTTGTACAGAAACACATCCTTGAAGCCATTCTCGGGCTCTGTTCACGGGACTTTTCAACAAAAGAAATAGCTACAAAAAGCGCCTACGACAAATCGGGATGAGGAAAAGACATCGGACATAGCATCATAGCCATATGGTCAAATGTCAATACGTCTTCCGACAGCTTCACTTCCTACACAGAGTTCAACGGCAACCTCGATTCCAAGCTTCCCTATTCATCTTCATGGACGAGTCCAAAACGGACGAACTGGCTTAGAAGTAGAGTAGATTGCGCGTCGGCCATGACACAAGTGGTTAATACGTTTGACTACGAACCACAACAACCATATCCAACCCATAATCACCAATTCAAAACTGGACAAGAGGTCAAATTCATAAGGATTCCAAGACATGAATTAGCTAGAACAGCCTTGGAATCAAGTGACCTACGAACAGATCACTCAGTCCTAATGCCCATCAGTCTCCTCACATCCGAAACTACTTCGAACTTCCACAGTATGGCCAACCCAAAGTGGAGACTATGTACTTCAGGCTCAATATGAAAAAAAAAAAAAGACCAAAGAACTCCTATCACTCAATAAACCACAACTACCGAACTGCGGTCAACTCTAGAAGAATGATAATCAGCACCATAGACCTATCCAGAAGTTCTGGCGATACAAAGGGAGAAGCCTCAACAGAACTAGATACTTAAACCTCGGCAGAGTATCATTTAACGACTTCAGCGAACTAGCTAACACACTAAATGAAACCACCCTAAGATCAAGAAAACGGGCTAATTTAGGTGCGATTAAACAATATATTGGTGGGGCAGGTCCCTACGAACCAATAACTTAGCTTTTTTACCTTCCTAAAAGCCGTATCCGAAGATTATAATTGATTGTAGGTGTAAGGTGGGAGCATGTCCCTATACCACTGTGGCCACAGATGGGCCTATTTCCCCCAAAACGTAGAGCTTGCTCTTGATACCCGAGTTCGTCATGAAATCCAACCAAATATCTACATATGTAGGTAGGTAGGTACATACATATATCCTGTCCTTCATGACAAAATACTGCGACTATACGAATCTGACTCCTAGTTAAACCTAAAATCTGTTTCGTTCTTGTAAGGGAAACGTTTGTCACGAACATTTTAGCTTGTCTGTTACGTCAGTATTCGTTTAGTGATGATGAACTTTTTCTATACAACATTTCGCAGTGCTGATGGGAAGTCCATAGAAAGGTCTTGGGATCATGAAGATCCAGATTTTTTCTGACTAGTACGTCTGCAATCTCACTGCCGCTGTGTCCTGGAACCCAAATGCGATGAACTCTGTTTGTGCTGGCTAATGACAAGAGTACTTGGAAGCAGTCCCATACAAGTTTTGATGCAGTTTTATAGACTGTAATGGCTACAAGCGCAGCTTTGCTATCAGAAAGAATATAAAGATTATTTTTTGTTAAAAATTTGTTGATACAGGAAGATTATACTCCCAGATGTTTGACAGACAATCCCGGCAAGTAGGACCGTGAAAAAATACATTTCCAATTGCCTGGGAATCGAACCTCCTCCTCCCTCCAGAGTCACGACCCACTAAGCCACAAAAGAGTCAAGTTTATAAAAAGCCTGCCATTTTCGCTGTATAATAGACCGTGGCGCCATCTAAAGTAGAGTGAAGGTCCAGCTAAAAATACTAAATTACTGAAAAAAAAAAAAGAAAACATTCCCCAGCGCTCACAAGCAATTTCCGCAATTCCAGTGAAAGTAAAAACACAAAACTGTCAGTTCGACTCTATTCACTTATTCCAACTCTATAAATACAACTAATTGAAATGTGTTTTTCCATTGAAACCCAATCCACCAGCACTCGGCTGGGACACCATTTCATGTCAAGAACACACAATGTTCCCTCTCTCTCTCTCTCTCTTGCTCTTGCTCTTTCTGTGTCTACCAGTTTAATGAAAATATGCATCTGATTGATGATCGCAAATGTTACACTCTCCAAACTGTGTGATAAATTAATTCCAATAACAAAACACAGACCAGAGAATGTTCCAATGTACACGGGTACAGCATACGAATAGTGACATTTGGTTTCCAAGTCAATTCTACCATCTGTATCCGTATCTACAAATGGATTATGCCACTAAATCTACTCTAAATGTGAAAGTTTGCCACCATGGCAAGGCGTACGCTGCTGCGCGTTCACAAACATTTCGTCGTAAGCTGGAAAATGAAAGAAAATCGACGAACAATAATCACACCAAGCACACCCAGTCCACCTACAGCAATCGCATGGAGCCGGGGAAAAACTCGATTAACGAGTATCTATCTACCAAAACGAAAAACAGAAATACAAAAAAAAAATCTCTCAACGAAAGATAGAGAGATAGTTATAATTAAAGTTTTGACACCGAGGAATTGAATTAAAAAATAAAAACAAAAATGCGCCATGCACGTCGACAGTGCGTCTTCTATTCTAGAATACATGTATTTTTAGAACACCGCAGAGGCAAAGAGACAAAAGAGAAATCGTTGACGTTGTCCAGAGCACATTGATTCTGAATTTTAAACGAAACCCAAAATGGAGGTTGATGAGTTGTTTTTCCACCATTTGGTGACTTTTTTTCCCCTTCATCGGGGCGAAAGTGTATGGAACACAGGAACAACACTGCAAATCACGAATCACAATTGCAAATATTGACCGACAATACTCGTGGGTACAGTGTTACTTGACAGCAAGAAGAAATCAATCAGAACCACGCAATCATCGATTGCGCGATTAATTTGATGCACGGTGTGCTGTCGCGGTGTCGTGTTGCCTATGTGGCGCATTGGGACAGATGGACAGGGAGGCATACTTCTACTTCAAGTACAAACGTTCAACAAATTTGTTATGCTTTGGCAATTAATCATCAAGCCACCATACTGGTAGGTAGACGAGGGAATTTCTTTTTGTTTCTCCTTCCACCGCGGAACTGGCTTCAAAAACCGGTCCAGAGAGCACACACACCAAATGTTGACGACGACAACATATAATCAGAAACTGTAAATGTGAAGATAGGAGTAAAAAAAAAAAAAAATGGTACAACTGTTCATAGGTAACGGCTGCTGCTGCTGTTTATGGTGGCCCCGCTGTGGAGAACTGTGGCATTTTGGCTGAGGAAGCGAACACAAGACGCAGACGTCGACGACGACGACAGAAAAGCCAACGACAACCGGTCATTACGCAGCACACTGGCAAAAATCAAGGTGAATTTAAATTGGACAGTGTAGGAGATAAATAAGTGTCTGGACAAAATTAAGGTCAAATTAATTTGTTCACATGGCGTACAGCAAAGGGAGATAGAGTGGAGAGATACTACTGACTCTGCGTATAGTCCATGTGTAGCCTCTGAGTGCTTGAACAGTAACACTTATCTTATAACATCTTTGCATTACCAGTGACCTAGTTTGCAAAGATGATAATCACATGTCCAGAAGTCATCGATGATCTATCCATGACTTTGAATAAAAAGTCGTAGCCCGTACTGACTACCGACTTTCCCCTCCAAGTAATCAACTTCGGGTGTCCAGTACCTTGACTGACAGTTTTAAATCCTTTGACATTAGTCTTTGCGTCCACCTTTTCTTTGGGTCAAACGTTGAGGGTCAGTCACAGTATGTCACATATGTATATGTACGTCAAACCGACTGTCATCCGATATTGTGTATAGTTTAGTTTAAAGTTTGCCATCTTGCACCAACAGCTACATAGGTAAGTTTTGTTCATTACAAGCGAGTCATCACAATCGTCCATCTGTGCGTTCTATAGGCAAAACTGTCAAAAAAAATTCGAAGAGAACGGATCTGTTTCAGATCTCTTAAGGTGCATGTGCCACGTTAAGGGCCTGGAAATCGATCTAATTATCGCTTTTTATTTATTTAATTGCCCTACTTGTTGTTAATATGTCATTCTGATGTCTATTTTTGACGTTCGCAGATAGGTTGTCAAGTTAACTTTAGGTTCATCAATCAAATCTTTAATATTTCGCGGGCGAAACTGAGCTGCAAGTCCATTGTAGTGTTGACAACAATGGTATGCAATCGACAGGAGAAACGTAATTTCTGTCAAATGACACCCCTGCTTAAGCAAAACAAACAGCAAACTCTGCTGTCACGTTGATTGAACTTGTGTGTATCTTAGACCCGTTCACACAGAACTGAAAAACTTGATTTTTTTTTTGACGTTCGGAGATGTCAACCGCTGACATATTCCCTTAGCCCTGTGTATCCAAAGACTTATTTCACAGATGAGATAGAAAATACAAAAAGGCTTACAATACGTCAATTTAAAACTTACCTTGGTGGGACCTTCTTTTTGGCATCGATATTCGCCATAAACGACGGAGAAGATGTCATAAGAGTAGAAGACGGCGAAGACGATGTTGAGGACATTGCAGCCGCCGATGTTGACGATGTCATTGCCGGTGACATGGGTGGAGCGGATGGCTCCATTTTCGAAGTCTTTCGTTCGAAACTACTAAAAGTGAGTTCACTCTCGGCAGTATAATGTTCACGATCACTGGCAACAGTGGCTTCTGGCGTCGCCGACGCACAACTCACCGGAACGACCTCAGCTGCAACGGCTGCAACAGGCTGTGTGGGCTGTTGTTCATTGCTATTTGTCGAGGTGGTAGTAGTGGCGGCAGTACTTTCAGCTGCAGTCGGTTCATTCACTTCGATCACCGTAACAAAATGTGATGGCTTATCCGATGGTCTATTGTTTTTCTCCAAACTATTACTATTACTCCGACTACCTCCTCCACTACTGCATTCGATTCCATTTTTAATTTCGGCTTTACCTAAAGCAGCCTGCTGCTGCTGTTGCTGCTGAGACTGTTGCTGTTGTTCCGCATTTAACTCGGACGCCTTGAAACCAGATGCCAGCTCTGTGATGCATTGATTGAGTGCGCCATTCTTTTGAATTTGAATATTCTTGATGTCTTTTTCTGTTCGAGAATCTTTATCATCTGTAGATGAGTCTAATTGTTTACTATTTCTATTGTCCGATGCACTGGTGGCACCGTTGTTGACTGTTGTTTCTGTGTAGCTTGAGCGTTTGTTAATGTCGCGACTGGCGGGATTTTTATTACTTTCGCGACCTTCACGGAAACTTATGCTCTGAAAAGGATAAACAAAACACAAATCGTTAGATAGATCGAAGAGGTGGGTTAAATTTTTGTAATGAGGAATTGCGGGACGGATGGTACTCCAAATACCATTTAAAGGTAATAATGTGTTTTCCAAACCTCTGGGACTGGATGAGAGGCAAGAGGGAAGGCGACATGTAGCAAGGATCAAGTAAATGTGGAATATGAACCAAGGTTTGGCAGATCTTGATCGTCAACATATAGTTTCTCGGATTCGATGGTCCAAAACCCAGGTAGATTAGGTAAGGTTGCGAAAGGGAGAAGGGCCATGGTCCAGGAATAAAATACAAGAAAACGAACCTATTCTGTTACCGACTGTCTTGAAAACCAGTTGGTACTCTTGATAAAGGTTTGCTTTATTTCGCTTGGATTCCCTCAGCGAATTTTCGTTTATCTCTTCAATTGACTCAAAACCCATGAAGTGGTATCTAATTCGAGTTTCGAAAAACAGGAAACATTAAGTATTTGCCCGACGTTGGGCGCCATTGTTATGAAAAACATATTAACTTCTTCTCTTGTCTCTTGTCAAGATAAAGGTTCGTGAAGAACCAGGCCATCCCTTATGTTCTTCGACACAAGCCAAATGCTATGTCCCTGGGCGATTGCTTTAACAGATATTCACTCGAAATTTCGGACCGAAAGGCTAAAGAAAGTCATTCTATCACTGACTATATCCAAACACACCCCAGGAAACGCAATACAATGCATATTTGTGTTTGAATAGTGGTAACTTACAGTCCAAGTAGTCTAGAATGGCAGTCTAGCTGTCAGTGCCGTTTAGCAGAAAGTTTGAGACATGACACGAACTGCAAGAGATTGGTGATAGATACTAATCGTTTGGTATAAGAAATCGATTCTGGAGCTAGTGCTGATGCTTATGGACCCAATCAACAAATTTTGTGAGTGTTTCCCAGCCCAAGCGTCATGTCGTCACATGAGTCGGTAATAATCTTATCTCATGCCTAAGCGGGACCTCCATGCATCCGTGTACATGAAGTGAGGAAAGTAATCTCAGTTTCTGCTTTCAAATCCATTTTCTTACTCAAATGGGTCATAGTGATCGTTTTAAAATACCTCGTGAAATCATATCCCCGGGTGGAACGATACATTGTTTTGCTAATTTATCCCTCGTAAATCTCCGAACATGTAATAGTCATCTTATAATCTTACCCCGGGGAAAATTGCGATACATTTCCTTAAATATGAGGCGTATCAACCGGCAAATGGCACTGCGGGATGCCACTTTAGATGTTCCCTGTCACATATTGCCGCCATGTGTTGGATTTGCCTTCAATAACAACATGCACGCCTACTTTTCAAACTATAATCACACACGCATACTCACTCGGTTGTGGCAATTGCTCATTTGTTTCAGTTTTTTTGTTTTTTTTTTTTCTTTCGTCATGGAGGGGACGCCGCCGCACGCATGCACAGCACACTCACTCCAGGAAAATAACAATCCAAAGTTTCTGTTTAATGCATGTTATCTCAGCTCCTGCTGATAAGAGGCGAGCATTGCCACTCTCAGTTCAAAGTGAGGTCATGCTGCGTCGTTTCAACAAAATGTAGGTCGCCACTGAGGACTACGTAACTCTGTGGAGTGATATCTGGCTCTAAGCACGTTTCCCGGTTGATTAGGATGCGCTGTGCTAGACGATAAGTTGCTACCACAAACTTTCCGCATTAGTTTATACGAAGAGGGGGAAGGGTTAGAATAGATTTTCTATGCAAATTAACCTAACATCCCATCTATCGAAAAGACGTTGCCCGATAAGGCATCATTGTCGCTGCCGGCTTCTTCTACGAGTGCACCCCCCTCACACATAGAGGAGGAAGGTATAAACCTCGAACCCATAAAACGAAGTCAAAAATCGATTTAAATGGTCGACAAAATGTGATGTGTTCTTCTTTAAGCTTTATTGGGGTGGAAAGCCATTTCAGTTGTGAGAAATTCGGTCATTGCACCCTTGTCCCGGCGAGAGTGGGGTAAACAGCATGGAATTCCTTTTTAGAAGCAAACCTACCGGCATACAAATGAACTCAATCGATAATAATTATACCAATGCCGCGATACGGTACGACGCGAATCGTTCCCCTTACGAGTAGACTGTGTGCCACTCTGGAGGTGCCTTGCTTTAATGGGCCGCATCAGCCCAGCGAACACTTCGTGTAGAAACATTTGCCAAACGTGTCAGACATAATAACACCTGATGGGTCTTTTGTCTTCTCTTTGCTTCATCTCTCGCGCCTCTGTTTATGGCCGAACAACAAAATTGTATTATTGGCCACATTGCCATTTTTGGCAAAAAAAAAAAAAAAATAAACAAACAAAAAGAAATGTTTTCACTGAACGTGATCACACGGGAATTACTCGCGTGTTGTTGAAACATACAAGAGCTGAGTGTTTCGTTTTGTTTTTATTGCCTTTTCATTAATAAAACATCCGAACTGAAAGAATGATGATAATTGCAACACCGTACTGCTCGGTTCTGGAAAAGCAAAAGAGAAATTGAATTAAAAGAACTTTGCGCCTTAGCGGTAAGTTTCAAACAGTCTGACATACCGAGAGGGTGGGTGTGTTCAGTGAAATAGATTTGGAGGAACTGTGGAAATACATGGATTCTAACAAAATATTAATTGAAGCAAAAGTTTTCGTGTGTTTCGGTTTTATTTTGTAATACTTTCGGGCTATCGTAATCGTGCAGCCATAAAACTTATTCCACAACATTTTCACATAGACTTTTCCTTGGTTTGTTAAGCGTATTAGATTGTTTTTTCTTTACGTCATATAAAATGGGCGTGTTCAAAATAATAGGAACACTTTTGTGAGAAAAAGGTCCATGACTTTCCACTTTTTCAACACAAAGATGAAGTGTATTGCGTCCTTGGAGCGTCTTCAGATATAAAATTACTTTCTTAACTTACAGATCCGAGGTAAGAAAGAGGGAAGTAAGAGGGAATATCTTTCAAAACAACCGTCCAGAGGCATGTGTAGCACTTTGTTCTTCACGAACCTTTATCTTGACAAAAGCCAAGAGAAAAGATAATATGCATTCAAGTTAAGGGATTTACTTAATAAAGGTGAAGCTTCCACGTTTCTCATAACAATGGCGCCCAACGTTGGGCACATACCTACTTCATGCCTGTAATCTGACAATAAAAAAAGATGCAAAATGCAACTATTTTCGTTTATAATCAAATAATGATAATCAGTGCCTTTGCAATAATGGAATAGGCAAACTGCAATCTGTCACCGATTGGTAAATTGTAGACATCGTTGACGCCGTGGTTCACTGACTACTGAGCGGGACTGAGTCATACAAACTCCCCGTGTTAAGTGACTTGAGTTTGAGAGCAATCTGTAGACTAATTTGTTGACAGCAGAGAGAAGCATTAGTTAACCTCAAGTGAAATGAGTTTTCTGCACATTTTTTGTTGCGAACGCAATTCCTTGTTCATTTGTATTGAGAATGTTGGAGAAAAACTGTAGGGACTCTGCATTATCGAAAACAAGAGTATTTGAGTACACCACTCACGTTCAGAGGACCCTGAAGTAGTTGAAAACTTGCCTCATTTGAAACGGCCTGCAATACCAGGTACTGAAGAAACCATCGAATTCTAGACCTCCGAAACATGATAGAGCATTTCAATCGGAAATCGGTTGATCTAAGTTAGTTAAGCAATTTGGGTTTCTTATCTAGATACGAGGTACATACATAGCTATATAAGTATGTAGATGCAAACATACATGGGAACCAGTAAGGTCAACTATTGCAAGTAACTTATTTTGTCATCAACAAACGAGTAAACAATCAAACCTTACAAACATCCATTCAATGCATTCTCGTACCAGAAGCTTCGAAGTGAGTCTGTGCTCCAGCTTCTACTTTACCTATTCTATCTTCAAAGACCCAAGCCCAAGACACATTGGATCTAATTTCTTACCAACAGATAGACTAGCTTCTTTGTTTGCTTCACATAGTGCAATGGCACCTAATAAGGTTTTGCTAGATTCTCATTTTGTCCATTTCTAATCCCACGGCTTTTGGTTTCATCGTTCAAGTGGGGTAACAACTGATATTCGTATGTAGTAACTGAAAAGTTTCCCACATCAATCTAAAGATGGCAGCACTCACCAACAAAAACTAGGAAATATGTCTGCACACTAAAGTTTCTGGCATGTTGGACGCGGTTGTTTGACAATCGTTTGAGTGAGTAGAGCTGTCACTAAATATTTGTTTTTGAAAGTCAATACATCTATGCAAATCAAAGACATTTTTGACAGCCGGATTTCAATGTGACCTTATCAGCTTTCAAGACGATAAATGTTCGGGACGTCCCAAGACTGCAACCACTGACGATTATATCGTTCAAGTTCACCAAATGATGCTAGAGAGAGATAGCAGGGGCTACAAATATGTCCAAAGAACGTGTTTGCCACATCTTGAATCAAGAACTAGCCATGTGGAAGCTGACTGCGTATTGGATCCCGCATCAGCTCCCGTTTAAACCAAAAAAGTGCTCAAATGAACATTGGGAGCAGTTTAAGCCCAATAAATTTAGTTCTTTCGGCGTACTTGAAACTGAAGAAGGAATCGGGTCCGAAAAAAAGGAAAAACCTGTTTCTTTTTACTGAGAAAGTGATGGCGATTTTAAGAATAGTTCTGGAGTGTACCTTGATCGATTATATTTAAAAAGGAAAGACCATTACCTCGGATTATTACATGACAAGTTGAAGATCAATGCGCCGTCACACACCTCAGCGGTTACCATGGGGATAAACCATAAATTACGGTTTGAACTGCTTGACCACCCTCCTTACTGACTAGATCTAGCTTCTAGCGTTAACAATTACCTATTTTGAAGAGAAAGACACTGAGTACTATTTGGATGGGCTAAAGAAACGGGACAATCGCTGGGAGAACTTATGAATTAAAATAAATTTCAACTTGTGCCTTTGATAGATCGGAAACTTCTCAGACCATCCTGTCATGTACTTACGTAATAGCGACATTCATATTGAGTAACGATTTTGATTCTACAGGTTTCACGATTGAACACAACCATCTTCTGCAGATTTGGCCACCAAAATAACCAGCAACCGTTCCGTTTACCCAGGATTTAGAACCCTTTACTACATATGAGCTACAGAAATATCTAGTATTACGGGTTGTCAAAGCACCTACGTACGCACTCAACGTCATTCTTAGGAATGACTGGAAACGGCTATAACCATTAGATAACTTACTTCAACGAAATCCGTCAAAATTCTCTAAACAAAATGTAAACACCACTTCAAGTTTACCTCCATTTTCATTAGAAAAAAACAATGTCGTTCCAACCAAATCCTAATCATGAAAATTCCAGCGGATAAACCCTACCTTCACCGCTAGATCTTTAACAATTGAACGAAAAAAAAAAAAAAAAAATACTTTAAAACTTGAAAAGAATTTCTCGATATCGTTCTAGCAATCAATTTCTCTATTCTTCGCTCCTCCATTCCGTAGCTGTTGTTGTCTGCTTTGCTATTTTTATTGTTCTCTGTTCGATATCGCGTTTATTTTCGTTTTATTTCTTCTCTTTTTTTCCCGTATGTGTGAATTTAATTTTCATTTTCGCCGGCACCCAGATAAGGTTTAAATAAATTTAATTAACAAACTTACAATAATCGCTGGGGGATTTCTCGTCTGCTGTGCTAAGATGAAATGGAGGGATTTTCGCAACCAAAACCTAGGCGACTCTATACCTGGGTATTTCCACGCAATGAATGAATCGGTTTTGGGTGTGTTTTTGTTTTTTTTACTTCCAAGTGACAGTGACAGCTCATGGAAATGTAATTTCACAAAAATAAGTTCAAGTGCGATTTTATGATCAAAATAACAAATAAAAAGTGGCGAGTCGTTGTTGTTTATTTACACATGAAGCTCTTTTCTCAGAATGAATTTACGAAACATTGCGTAAATTAAGTGGATAGGAACACCTTATTATCTAGGTAGCTTATCACTCTAAGCTGATTGTGGGATTTCGAAAAAAAAGAGTCGTTTGACGTTAGTTTGATTGACATTTATGCCAAAAGCTTTGAATATTTTTAAGAGCTTTCGCTTTAAACTTCGGAGATCACTAAACCTGCACCTGTGTCCACCTTTGATCCATCCGTATGGACAGAGATGACGTGCGTGTTGATCTCCCTATTACTTTTCCGTTCTGCCCTGCTCGGGTATGTTCAAGATCTTGTCAAAGTCAGGCATAATGGCATGCAATCTGTAATAGCTACAAACAGTCCCTACATATCTGTTCAAGATCATATTTTGTCTCTCTGTGGCCTGTCACCACCAAACGAGAATCCTTAAAGTCAGTGTATGCAGGACTTTGATCCTCTGGTCCTCTATAGATGTCTCTGGTGTCTCTTTTCATTCGTTAATTTGTATTTAACTTTCAATTTAATTTCTCGTCAAGCACGAGGATTAGGTTCGTTTAAAGGGCATTTCAAACTATGGTACATATTTGGTTACTTATCCATATT